>CM062814.1:98751370-99351370 GCA_031772625.1 Pinus tabuliformis
AAAAAAAGCTTTAAAGGCGACCGCCTCTCGTTCTTTTTAACGAGTCGAGAGGGGGCTCGGCCATCTTTTTCTTGCTTTACATCGAAAAAAGAGCTTAAAGACGACGTTGCGGGACCAAGTGTGTATAGGACCGTCGTGACCCCACCGGTATGAGAATCTACACAAGAAACACCGCACGCGTAAACCTACTTGAGATAATATGTACCACATGCATAAAAAACATAGTAAAACGACATTGGCACCAAGCACATGGTAAAAACATCACAAAAACCCACATTTATGAAAAATGATAGTTAATTATAAAAAATTTACCACAAATAGGGGGGTAAAAGGAGGTTTTTACCATTGTTACCATTTTGAGCTGTGGAGGACGTTGTGGAGCTGCGAGGTTGACAAACCAAATTCCATCCCATGCGGACATCAACCACCTTGCAATCTGTTCCAGGTAGGTTCTCCTTCTCCTGCGCTCTATTTTGAAGCATTTTAGCCACATTTTCACGGTGGGAAGTGCTAGTTTGGGCGAATTTTTTGAACTTCAATTCGCTCTCGGTTAGCACGGATTTCCTCATCGGGTCCCCGCTGATCGAATAATATTTACACATACCACCCCCGGATCAGCGTGGAAAACACGTGTGCTTCCGCGCTGACCCAAGAAAAATATCAAAGGGCGCCATTATCAGCGCGACTGTTTTAAAAACAGTCGCGCTGATGCCGCGAAACTAATTTTTTAACAATTTGAACGTGTAAATTTTAACGGTCAGGGCTCTAATGATTTTTTGTGGCCATGCAGGACAAAATGGCATTTGTTTGGCAAGAGTGAGCTCATGATAATGAGGATATAGCGGCATTCGCCGATGCTGGGTGCCGTAATGCAATGCGGGCATGCGGGTTGCTCAAATTCTTCCTAACTCCGCGCCTGCGAGCACAACATGATCTCCTCGAGTTCCTAATCAGAGCCTGGAATCCTGCTAATGGGAAGTTTGTGATTCGAGGCCGAGATATCGAGTTCGATTATACGAATATCTATTTTTTGACCGGGTTATCACGCCAAGGTGAGATGCCCATTCTGGAGGGGCAGCGACCCAGTGGTGAAACCCTAGATATGCTGATGGCTCGGGTGTGCCCACAGGCATGCAAAACGCGGAGTGGGAAGGTAGCTATTCCTACGGTGGAGGACATTGTCCTTCGAACCATACTCTTCATGGTGACCCAGGCAGCGGGCTCCTTGGCCAATCACAAGGCTTCGAAGACCCATCTCCTATTAGCTCTCGAGTGTTTGCATCCCACCATATTCAACTGGGCAACAGCAGTAACAACCAGTATGAAAAGACAGCTGAGCAACTGTCGACGTGGTGAGTCGAAGTAGTTTGGCTATGGGTCGATTTTACTCCCGCTCATGCTGGAGCGGGTACCGGCATTACAGCTACAGGACATGGTCGTGGATCCACCCAGAGGCCCCTGAGAGACGAGGGCTAGTCGATGGGGCCATGTCATGCCACGAGGAGGTGGCAGCCGACCAGTGGCATGGGGAGTATATTTCCGAGAGTGGCTGGATTGGCAGGTTATTTTTGTGGAGGACTGGCCATATGCTGGCATTGACTTCCGTGGAGATCCAGACATGCCACTGCCTGCGGGAGAGCATTGGGACGATGGTTGTAAGCCACTTGATCTCTTTTTAATTTTTTATTTTTTGTAATGTTTTTAATTTTTCATGTACATGTCTTTACGATGAATGCTATGGTATGCAGATGTAGGACCGACGAGACCCCTTGGTCTGGCCCTAGAGGCGCGGAGAGAGGCACAAGGCGCTGGAGTCCTGGCCCTGGCTCCTCCAGGAGTCGATACGATGGAGACTGTGATACAGAACCTTGAGGGCTTACTGGCGGGATTCCAGATTACCAGGGGATAGAGGAGGTCCCCATAGCATCTCAGATCCATACAGTGGGGGTAGAACTCAGAATGCATTGCCTTTTGAGGCGGGTGGTACGGGCGACTGTAGTATACAGAGAGCATAACTCACCACAATAGACATCTAGGTCTTATTTCCTACTGATTTTTGAGAGACATGCGTCTCAGATGTATTGAGAACACAGGCCTTATCTAGACATATACACTTATTTTTGAGCGCCTTGGTGTGCCACATGATATATATATATATATATATATATATATATATATATATAAATATATATATATATATATATATATATATATATATACATACCGATTTTGGATGGATCTTTTACATGTGATGATGTTTTTATATGCTATGCAAATGTCTAACACAAATGTAATCTAATGTATCAGTTGCATAACATACGACCCACATATTTTAATTTTTACGCAAGCTTAAAAGCACACATGACAACACACATGCAAACTATGCTTGGAAAAGGATTTTATTTTTAATGCACATGGTGCAAACATTATGATATACATATATATATACATATGCTTATCCTATGGTCTTATTATGTTTTCTATGTCTTCTTGTATAATTTTTATCTGTTACGCAAATGTCTGTCTAATACATGGTTTTCCAATGCATCAGTTAATGTGTTTAAACGTTTCGGAATATGTTGATATGTGATGTAATCAAAATTCCTTTCTAACAATCTTACACGTAAATACAACCTTAGAATGCGTTGGTCTCTGACGGAATATCGCCCGTTGAGTTGATGGACGACAAGTTGAGAGTCCAGGTTCACCACCAATGCATGAATGCCGAGATCAACTGCTTCAGCTAATAACTCAATTACAGCACTGTATTCGGCAACATTGTTAGTGGTACGACCCAAGCACACACCTTGAAGATCTCGCAACTCTCCGTGAGGATCATAGATCGCCCACGCCACAGAAGACAAATTGCAAGTGCTACGGCAGGCACCATCAGCGAAACCAACATAAGGTGCACTAGACATCTGAACAAGAAGCAGAAAGCACAATAAGAGGCAAACACGCCTTCACACCAAAGCAAAACGTGATATCATACACACATAACACACTTGCTAAAAACACCCGTATGTACAAACTAGGTGCACGAAATCATGCATAGTATTTTTTCAAATAAAGCCCGTTATGGGGCTTGTCGAGAGGATTTCCTTCGTAGTCAATCAGCTCATATGCCCCCTTCTGCAAAACTCTCTTCACAATATAGGGGCCTAGCCACATGGGTTCGAGTTTACCTGCCCCTAGCTTATCCTTAGCTTGATCATAGAGCAGTACTAGATCTCCCTCAACAAAGGAACGAGGTTGAATGGTATTGTCGAAGTGAGCCTTAACTCTCTTCTTCTGTGCTTCGATAGCTAGAGAAGCTAAGCGACGGGTCTCGTCTAGCCATTCTAGATAAAGAAGTCGTTCCTCCACCGGAGTGGTGTTGGGAAGCAACTCGAAAGCTAACTTTAACGAAGGAATCTCACATTCAATAGGAAGGGTGGCCTCCAGTCCATAAACTAGCTGAAAAGGGGTGAAACCAGTGGCGTCCTTCACAGAGGTCTGGTAGGCCCACAAGGCGTGGAATACCATCAGATGCCAATTAGACTTGTGTGTACCAACGGTACGTTGGAGCATTGTGATCAAGACTTTGTTCACGGCTTCAACTTGGCCATTGGATTGAGGGTAGTACGACGTCGAACTATCTTGACGCAAGCCTAGTTGGGTCGTTAGATCTGTCATCATATGATTACGGAAATGATTTATGTGATCCGTGACGATAGCCTGAGGGACTCAAAATCGTGTAATGACATGATTAAACAAAAACTACGCCGTTGTGTGAACGTATTCATTCAATGTAGGCATTGCTTCGGCCCATTTGGTGAAATAATCCACGGCAACGATGATATACCTATGCCCCCCAGCCGAACGAGGGTTACAGGATGTATAATCGATGCCCCATTTGGCAAAAGGACCTATGGTAACAACAGGATGCAGTGGTGTAGGAGGTGCACGCATTTTCCGGTGGTAGATCTGGCATTCATGGCATGAACGAACGACAAGGATGCAATCCTTGAAGATAGAAGGCCAGAAATAACCAGCACGGAGGATTTTCTGGGCGGTGGCATATCCGGACATGTGACCGCCACAAGCACCAGAGTGGCAGTCATTCAACACTCGCTCAGCCTCCTCGAGAGTCAAACATTGACGGAGAACAAAATCAGCGCCGAGGCGATACAGGGTATCGCCAATAATGCGATAGGGTTGAGATTGATGACGAATCCTTTGTCGAGCGTCTTTCAATACATTGGGACGGAAGGAAGACGTCTGCAAATATACTATGATGTCCCCATACCAAGGGTCGAGGGTGCTGATTAGAAGCAACGTTTCGTCCGGGATATGCTCTGCCGAAAGAGAGGGTGCAGAAGGAGATGGCAAAGAACAGAGCAATTCAGCAAAGACCAGAGACTTCTTTCAGGTGCCTTAGAGCCTGCATGCCTAAATGGCAGGTTCTTCGTGTTCGACATGAGGTTTTCATCATTGACCTCTAATCGAATGATTCTGCGGGTGTTCGACACCAGCTCATTGATTCACACGCCACGGATTGTACCTATAAGTACCTTGAGGACCATTGTCATTATTGGTGGTACCTCTCGCGTCTGTTAACAATTTTCATTATTGACTGGTAATCGGACGATGTTCATGCATGTTCGACTTCAGCTCATGTATTCACATGCTTGGACTTGTACTTTGTTCGGGTCGGGATGGAGCGCAAGACCCTGGATTTTTGTCTGTTATGATCCAGGTTGCGATTTTGTGGATTATTATTACATGACTCGTTGATGGATGGCTGCGCCCATACCTGAGTCTTCTGGGATGGCTGCGACCATACCTTATTATCATCATGGTCTCTTCAGCTGGGTGGCTGCGTCCATACCACAGACCTTCTTCGTATGTCTTTTGGATGGCTGCGCCCATGCCTAGACTACATGTAATAGATTCTCAGAGATATCAGTTGTACATACGTGCAGATTCTTCCTGGTGGTGTTCCAGTTCAGCGAGTTTTGTAAATCATTTCACCCCTCCCACTCTCTCGGGCTTCATGCTTTAGGGGGCATCTGTTACACATTAATTTGTCACTGTCTCTTTGTCAGTCTCCCTACTGTGTCATGAGTTCAAATTAATCATGCTCATGCTCTCTAATGTTGCCAAATGACCCACTTTGCCAAAGTTTTTCCCATCATCGCGACTGTTATTAAAATAACCGCGCTGACTGGCGCCTCATAATACAACGAATGCGCTGCCAGCGCGGAAGCACACGTGTTTCCCGCGCTGGTCGAATTTCATGAACCAGCGCATCTTCTATTCATATTGGGTCGTGCTGACATAACCTTCCCTGTTATTCAGATGCGATGTCAGCGCTCCAGTGCAGTTATACACCCGCGCTGATCTTGTTTGGGCGAGTTTGTTCTAACAACCGGCCTTCCAGATGACTCCAGACCTAGTTGTTGGCCTTGTAAATGTCGCCCTCCCTTCTCTGGCATGTCTGTTCCGTCATTTGAGCCACCTTCCTTGGAGATAAGCTCATCCTCCCACCATTCATGGAGACTCCTTCTCCTATTTAAGCCTCTACCATTTCCATGAGCAGCTAGTTTTTGGACAGTGTGGAATTGATAGTGCTTACAGTGCTACAGCTAGTGTGTGAATTTGATAGGTAGTTGGTGTGACAAGTGTGGGATTGCTAGAGAGCTTAAGGAAGGTTGTGAAGTGTTCCTGTCTTGTGTGAACTTGTATGAGAGAGAGTTTTTTTCTTGGGAGATCTACCTCCAAGGGTGAATGCTTAAGAGACTTGCTGGTTGGACCCTCTTGAGAAGGATTCGACGTCAGAACTTTGGTTGTACTCTTCTCTGTTATTGATTAATAATAGATGACTACTATTATGGTTCCACTCTCATTTGTCTTCGTAATGGTTAATGTGAGTTATGTCTTTTCTTACTGATGGATAATTGAATTTATTAGATTTCACGCTTGTGTTTGTGTTTTTCTTTGTGTGTGCAGGTGTCTATTCACGAGGATCGTGGAGGATTGTGACCGGCCAAAGCGAAGGAGCGAGATCGACGTCTCTTCATCAAACATTAGCGTTGGAATCCAAGTAGGTTTTCATTGCCTACCTTTTATTTTCAATTAGGAACTTGCATGGTAGCATTGACTGATTGTTGCTAGACCCGTTCTGGGCTAGTAGGGATCACCTCTATCCGTAGAGGGGATTTACCTCTCCAACAAAAAGTATAGTAATTTCTAATCAATCTGGGCCGTTCATTAGGCGGATGATCTGACGGTAAAACTTATGTTTAGTTTAGGGTTTTTTGCCCTAGAAGGCAACCCCTCTCTTTGTATGAGGGCATTGTATTGGAGGCTAATATATAGATGTGTATTCTGTGAGCGAGAAACAGAGAGGTGAGACTGTGAGAGAAAACAGAGGATATTACAGCGGGTTTGCTGTAGGTTGTGTCTCTTCATTTTGCTGGATAATAGAAAGGAAGGACTGGCTGTTCGGGGTGGACGTAGCCCAAATTAGGTGAACCACGTATATCTGTGTCTCTCTTGTTTTGTGCGTTTTCTGTGGTTATATTTCTCCAATATTTTATGTGTTCCATTGCTCCGTAATATATAATTCTCTAACAGAGCTATTATCAGCAGGTTCGATCATTGGGCTAAGCATAATTGCAGGCTTACCATCTTGCAAATTGACGTAGTCCGTGGAGGTTGGTGAGGCTTTTAGCTCAAGAGCATCAAGGATGGGCTTTCTAAAAACTTCACTCTTTACAAGTTCTATCAGAGGCATAGATATTTTTAACTTCTGGACTTCTGATTCAACGCCGAAAGGGGAAGGAGACTTATCAAGACCTCTTACCTCTTGAGCAGGTGCTTTGAGGATGACAGGATCAGCTGCTGGTCTTTTCTGTCTGATATTCTGTTGCTCTGTTGGGACAGCAGCTCTTTGGGCAGGATTCTCCTTGACATTGTTTGCTTTTGACCTCAGATTATATCTTTGCTGCTCATCAGTCTGTAGAATAGCCTCTCTATCCCACTTTTGACTGGTTTGCTCCTGTAGCAATGATTCTTCATAGGCAGCCAATGTCAAAAAGGCAGCACTGCCTTTATCTTCCATGCAATGAATTTCATCCTCTTCTTCAAACTGCTCCTCTTCCATGACTACGTTCTGGAAGGGAGCCTTCACTCTTTGTTGTTCATTTGCTTCTTTACCCTTCTGAATGATCTGCAATTTCTCATTTGCTCTTCTGAATGGATTTGGGTTTTTTGTAGCAAATGTGTTTGGAAGCCTTGCTTTTCCAGAGCTCTGTTCAACCTTCAGCTTAGATATCTCAGCAGCCAATGACTCTATCATTTTAGTCATTTTGTATAACTTAGGTTCTGAAGATGAAGAAGAGGAAGAAGAAGCCTCACCTCTCTACCTCCTTCTATCAGCCTAACGTTTGAGATTTTCTGCATCCATGATATTAGATTCCACCTCTAAAGTTGCATCCTGCATTTCACCAAGAGTGGCACATCTTCTTTCTCTCAAAAGCAGGCAGAAATCAGAGTCAAAAGCATAGGCATAGGTAAGTTTGGCAGAGGTGGGGGTAGGCTTTACTTCAGCTGGTATCTTACTATACATACGGTTAAATCTTTTATTAAAATCAGGCAATGGTTCCCCATTCTCCCTCTTGAGGTTTCCAAGCTCTGTATGGTAATAGAGCAGGTCTTTCTTATCTCCCTAATGCTTCAAGAACACATCGTCTAAGGCTTCAATGTCTGCTATGGACCTAGGGGGCAACTCTCTAAACCACTTTCTAGCCTCTCCATCAAGGCTTTGGACAAACACTCTCATCCACACATCATCTTCACTAATATCTAGGTTATCAGCATAACTATAAAAAGATTCAAGGTGTTCTTCAGTTGTTACTCCCTCTATACCAGTGAACTTGGGCATATATTTCTGATACTCTCCAGCAGGCATGACATTCAAAGGAACAGGCAAGACCAGGGGTCCATACCTAGCAGCTATGATTCTTTCCATCTTCGTGGGTGCCTGTTGGCCTGCCATGACTGGGGTAGGTGGAAGGATACTGGAAGTTTGAACAGTAGGGAGCAGTGAAATGGATGAAAAAAATAAAGGAGTATGGGTGACTGAATGGGAAGCTTTCTTTGGACTGAGATCCAAAGGGGAACTAAATAAACGAGGAACTTTATGAATCTCTGAAGGTATTTCTTCACTAACAATGCTAGGCTCTATATCTTCAAACTGTACATTCTCAGCTATAACCTTCTCTTGCAGAGATACATAGGATTTCTTAGGCTTACCTGACCTTGATGCTCGTTTCTGTGATGTTTTCCTTTGCTTAGAAATCTTCTCAAAGTCAGGCACTGGATCAACTGGTGATTTCTGAGGGTTTCTCCGGGTATGCCTCACAAACTGAGCCAGAACTGTAATGTGGAGTCACCACTAGGTTGGTCCTCCAGTAGAGTCACCAGATAGATGATTACAACCAGAAATGTGTCCAAACTTTGTCTATCATCAAAGCTAGAACTATGTCGTTTTCCCAAGGAAGCTGGGCTTCAATCTCCTCTCCCCGGCAATGGTGCCAATTAATGTTATCACCCCAAGAAACTCTCCTAGGTTATAGCTCGGAGATGCTTGGGAACATACAAGTTCAACTTATTGTTGCAAATGGATGAATGGAGAGAATGATGCTTGTTCAAGGCAGATAACCACTTCTACTTTGCTTAACTCCAGACATGAGTGAACACCCCTAGGCTACAAGGCTTTAGACCACCAATTACTCACATTTTAAGGGTTGAGTGAATATGGAGAATACTAACCACACCAGTAGATGCACAAGACCATGTGATGGCCAACTGCAACTAGTAAAGAAGTCTGCAAATCTAATTCCCTATGCACAGACATGATGATAGCTCTCTGGCACTAGGTGAAAAGAAACCTGAATAGCTCATTCACTGATACATACAAAACTTTAACACAGAGATAGGATGACAGCTTCCCTAATGCTAAACATCAAGAGCTCAGGAATACAACGTATCAAGCACAACTTAGAACAGGAGAAGGATGAAAAGTGAGTAATTAACAACAAAATAAGCTTGTACTAGTTGGAAATAAAGACGAGACGATGCAAGTATCAAAATAGTTACAGTTTCCAAAAGTTGAACCTTACATAAAAATATCAACCATCAACCCCGTTTTCATCTTGTTTTGGGGTATATATAGAATTTCATTACAAAGGCACTTGGCCATTTTAGGTATGGAGGGGTCATAACTGACCACCAACTGCATTTAGTTGCCTGATGGAGCTTCTGAGTGCATTTACTTGTCTCTGTGAGTGAATTTGATCTCCTCGGGTGCTCTGCTGTCCTCTCAGGCGGCTGGAGTGTCCTTATCCATTAAGTTCCATAACTGCTAAATGCAGCTACCTACTCATACTTGGTCCTTTTCCTTCTTGGCCATACTGCCTGTTGAATGCGGTTTTTGCAGAGAAATTGCTACTGGTACTGGTGAGCCGGTCGCCTTTGTCCTTCGGGTGCATGGAATGGTCAGGGGGCGTGGACTGAGTGGCGAATGGATGGACTGGACGAAGGAGGAAGATCAGTCATCGGATCGAGAGGATGGACGGCGGGGACGGCTTAGCGGAGGGTATGGGGAGAGATGAGAGCGGAGTGATCGTGGGCCGTTGGATCTCGGGTGGACATATCCAACGGTGATCGGGCGGCGAAGGGGCGTGGCGGTTATTGGGCGGGAACATGGGACCGGGCGGTAAGCGGTATTGCTCGCACCAGCTTAGGACGTTGGGTGGTAAAAGGGGAATGGTGCGCAATTCCACTCAGAGTGTGACGCGTGGCGGCGGAGGAGAGAGAAAACCACTCTCCATCGTGCGTTAATGTGCCATTACTTTGTGGTCGCGGGGAGAGCGACTGTCGTTGGATCTTCGGCAGAGATGATCAGGCGGTGGGGAAGCGATTGCGCAAGTCGCTGTGCTGGATGCGACAAGGGCCATCAGATCAGTGGGAGAAGTCAACGGTAAAAGTTCTGGGCAATGAGTTTATGAGGGTGTCAAGTAGTATGAGCACGGTTTCATGGGGTTTTGGGCTTTGCGTTTGGGGTTGACCACCAAAAGGGGGTTCGTTGGATTTTTAGAAGGGAAACGGAGGAAATGAAGATAGTGGAGGGAAAGCAGGGCAAGAGAAAAAGGGAAAATGACCGTTGTGTGCCTCTTTTGAGCGTGATTAATCTGTCTAAGCTAGTCCCTGTCCTTCAAAAACCAAAGTTATGAGGCATAGCTAACAATATCTTAAACAAAAAAACCCTTTTTTATGACCTTGCTTATATATCAAAAAATTATTATAGAAAATGTTAGGGCTTTTATTGCCTTGATGAAATAAAATTAGAGGAAAGGCATGATAATTTATATAATTTCACTTTTTTATTGAAAATGTTACCGCTTTTAGATGAAATAAAATGGTGTTTTACAAACATCATCCTAAATATAATACATATTAAGTGCGTTACATTGAAAAACAAAAACAAAAAACCAAAAAAAACAAACACACTATAGTCAAATACAAGAAAAATAATCAAATACAAGAAAAATAAACCTACATTCGCATGTTTCCTTTCAAGTAAGATTTCCTTGTTTTTACGCCCTCTTTGATCAGTTGGGCCAAGACCTTGCATACTCAAATAGTCATCAAATAGCTTCCTTAGAACTAATATTACTTTCATCTGTTGGGTAAAATATCTCCATTTTCTGGTTGCCCACTCCTTGTTTCATTTTTCCATGTTCCCATGCATTCATTGGCATAAATGCAAATATCGTGAGAATAACACAACCAGGCCTTATGTAGATCTCCATGTCTATGGACAGTGAGACAACCATTCAAGAATCTCAGACCAGCGTTTGGGGAAAATCGCTCGTGCCTTTTCCAAAAAGTTTGAAATAATTTTGCTTTTGTGTTCCTCTGTATCTGAATAACTTGATGGGGGTGGAGCTGAACTTGAAGAAGTATATCCATTAATCCCAATATTTTAACTTCCAGGTGGAGAATTCATATACCCATTAATCCTAATAATTCATATGGTATTCTCATTTGCAATCCGATTTAAGCCAATGATTATGAGAAAATATATTGTATGTCTCTAATAGGAGTAAAACCTTAGCTCAAACATCACTGAAGAATTGAATTATGCGCTCTCTTGAGTTACATTAACAACTAAAGTCCTCAGTTCGAACCTTAGCTACAACATGAGAAAAATAATTGAATACCCGGGTTTTCGTCTGCTCAGACATTACTAAACAGATAAATAATTCTCTGCTCTTTTGAGTTAGATAAACACCTAAGGTAACCTGGGTTCGAATCCCGACAATGGAATGAAATATTTTGTTTACGGTTCAAATCAAATCACGGCATCGTTGTTACAGATTCGGAGGAATCTGAACCATCACTTTTCCGTGAAGAGCGCAGAGAAAATTTGGAAAAATAATCCATAGGGCGGAAGCTTTCCTTAGAAAGTACAACAGCGGTTGTGCAGAGACAAGCGTTGTGGTCCAGCGTAGCTCATGACATGACTGTAGAATTTCGTGCTCTTTCTGCTGAAAAAGGCTTACTTACACCAAGAGTTAGAAAAGCTTCAGTCGAATGATCGGAAGGAATGATGATGTTGAAGATTGTAATGAATTTTTTTTTTTCATGTTAAATTTAGTTGTCGTTAATATAAATTTAGTTGTCATAAATTTAGTTGTCGTTAATATATTCGTTATCTGGTCAAAAAATATAACTGTTGGATGTTCTGCTCTATCTATTTAATATACAAAGTCAGATCGGTTGTTGAATGAAAATGAACCACACTGGTTAACAAATGAAATATCATGTATTTACACTGAATATGCTGCTCTATCTATTTGTCTTGAAAATAAAAATGAACCACACTGGTTAACAAATGAAATATCATGTATTTAAGCTGAATATGCTGCTCTATCTATTTAATATGCAAAGCAGATCGTTCATTCAACTTGCCCTGAAAATAAAAATAAACCACACTAATAGACAAATGAAATATCATGCATTTAACCTGAAAAAATCTCTCATAAATTTAATATGTATAAAAAACAACAATATTTCTTCACATCAGTCAATATCGTAACAGATGGCTTAATAGTTGGTGATATAAACCAACATTTCGTTGGCATTAAAAAAAAACCAAATCGTTATCTTTATTGAATGGATGATTATAAAATACGTTACATTACAAAATACGTTTATATAAAGTGGATTCAATTCATATCTTTTTTGAAATTATAACTATAAAATATGTTTATATAAATCGAAGTCAATTAATATCTTTATTGAAATTGAAATGATAATTACAAAATACATTTATAAATTGAAATGATAATTACAAAATACATTTATATAAAGTGGAGCATAATCCATAATTTATATAATAATAAGTAGAACCAATTTATATAAGTGGAGTCAATTTATATATTAATCCATGATTTAGAGTTATTAAATATTATAATAAATAAAATAGTGTAATGTTATTTAATTTAAAAAATATATAACTAAATTAAAATTAAAGTGATTTATTAATTATATAATATTATATAGATACTTAATAAAGATATATTTGTTTGTATTTAT
Source organism: Pinus tabuliformis (assembly GCA_031772625.1). Classification (NCBI taxonomy): domain Eukaryota; kingdom Viridiplantae; phylum Streptophyta; class Pinopsida; order Pinales; family Pinaceae; genus Pinus; species Pinus tabuliformis. The sequence continues at coordinate 98,764,019 of CM062814.1, forward strand.
TTATCTCAAACATTTTATACATAGCCATATTTATACATAGTATCACTATAGTTTATATTTAAGTGAAATTATTAATAGTATTTGATATTATTATTTTATTTTTATATAATCCAGATAACAAACATATATATATATATATATATATATATATAATTGATTACATCTATTTTCAGAGTTTAGACTTCTGTGATCCATAAAAATTTTAAAAGTTTTCTTTCAAAAATAATCATATAAAAGCAATTTCGTCGAGGCTTTTGGAACCCACCAGTGTGGTTCATCTACTTTATAAGAATGCACAAATAGATTGTTAATATTATATAGTTTGAAATTAGTATTGTTTAGTATATATATTAATTTATATAGTATTAATTGTTTGAATATAAAGTGTGTTATTTATGCACTTTGTATTAAGTAGATTTGGATTAAAAATGGATATGAATAATTTATAAAAGCTAAATAAATATAAATATAAAACTAATTGATGTCAAGAAATGGGATATAAAAAATATATAATAAATATAACAATTCTAATAATAAAAGAATAAGAAAAAAAAAAGTGGGTTAAGTTTATCCTATCCATTACCTTGTGTATCTTCACTGTCAAAGGACATTTTGGTGGAAGAGTATGGTCAAGGAGCCATGAACTATAGTCAAAAGATTGTCCAATTAAAAGCTCAACAACCATTTGGAGTTGGTCTTTGATAAAAATGGCAATGTTGTATTAAAAGAAATAAAACCCACTGATCAGCTCTACGAAAGAGAGTCTGAACCAAGAGAGTCTGGCTATGCAGAATGCTCTATATTGTTCATGTACATCACACATTATATAGTAATCATGGTTTTAGGGAAGTTAAAACAATAACCAAAGAAATAGAAACTAATTCCTATCATGAGGTCACGTGAACCAACTCACACTATTCTAAGATATTCTCCATTATCTTCAACACTCCCCCTTAATGGAGAAGGGGTTCACAAATATGCCTAACATCTCCCTAAACATTTAAAACTTAATCATTCCAAGAGGCTAGTGAAAATGTTTACAACATTATCACATGTATTACAATATACCAAATGGATTTCTTTGGATTGCATTTTCTCCCTAACGAAGTGGAATTGTGTATCAACATGTTTAGTGTTTTTGTGGAACACCGGATTATTAACAAGTTTTATTGAACTCTAATTGTCGCATCTGATTGTTGTTGCGTCTATCTATTCTTCCCCGACATCCTGGAGAAGTCTTCGCAACCAAACTGCCTCACATGTTGTTGAACACATGGCTTGATACTTTGCTTTTGTTGAGGACAAGGAGACTGTGTTCTGCTTCTTGTTGCACCATGTGATCACTCCAGATCCAATGTTGAATGCATAACCTGTTATGGATCTGCAATCATCTACATTTCCAACCCAATCTGAATCTGCAAGTCCTGTCAATCTAACATCAAAAGAGTCAATGTAAATAATACCATAATCTACTGTACCTTGTAGATACCTCAAAACCTTTTTGTTGCATTCCAATGGCTTTCAAGTGGTTTGCACATATATTGGCTTAGTACACTCACTACATAAGCCAAATTCGATCTAGTGGTGGTTAGGTAGATTAGACTCCCAACCAGCTGTCTGTAAAGCGTCGCATCTGCCTCCTTTGAGCCATCTTCACTCTGTAGTTTGATGTTTTGTTGTAATGGTATTGTTGCAGGCTTACATTGATCCATCCTAAATCTCTCTAACAGACATTTGACATACTTTCCTTCGGATAGAAATGTTTGTCCTGAATCTCTCCAGATCTCAAGACCCAAACAATATCTTAATTCACCAAGGTGTTTCATTTTGAATACCTGTGACATCTATTACTTGATTTCTTTGATTAGATATGTAACATCACCTGTAATGATCAAATCGTCTACATACAGAGAAATCATAACTATGTGCCCTTGTTCATCTTGCATGGTGTAAAGATTAGGGTCATTTTTGCTTCTATTGTAGCCAAATTGTAGAAAAAATGAATCAATTTTTTCATACCAAGACCAGGGTGCTTGCCTTAGTCCATAAAGTGCTTTCTTCAATCTACAAACTAAATGTTCTTTCCCTTTCTGGACAAACCCTTCAGGTTTCTCTAAATAAACCTCCTCTTTTAGTTCTCCATTTAAAAATACAGACTTTACATCTAGTTGGTGTATCATCTAATGTTTCTTAGTAGCTAAAACAATTAACATTCTGATAGTGTTTAGTTTAGCTATAGGGGCGAATGTTTCTTCATAGTGTATACCTTCTTTTTCTGAATACCCCTTTGCTACGAATCTAAATCTTAATTTTTCTATGGTTCCATCTGCATTGATATTCGGTTTGTATAACCATTTACAACCTATGGTTTGTTTTCCTTTAGAAAGTTCAACTAGTTCCCATGTGTTGTTCCTAATTATTGATTCATAGTCCTGTTCCATGGCTATTTTCCATTCTCTACATTCATTTGCTTCTTTATAACTAGAAGGTTCAACCACATTCATAATACTAGTTTTAAAAGCATTTTCCCTATATCTTGCAGGCAATTGAGCTTTCCTACCTGATCTCCTGAGACGTGGGGTAGCTTCAAACCTTGTTTGATCATTATTTTCTTCCTACTGTTGCTGCTGTTGCTGTTGTTGTTGTTGATGTTGTTGTTGTTGTTGTTGCTATTGCTGTTGTTGTTGATGTTGTTGTTTTTGTTGTTGTTGTTGTTGTTGTTGCTGTTGTTGTTTATCTTCTACTTTTGTCTGTTGTTGACCTTGATTGTTTTCTGCTTCTTCTTCCACCAAGTATGGAATATCCCATTCCTCATTGTGCTTATCATATTATTCATGATCCTGCTCATGGAATATGACATCTCTACTAACAAAAATCTTGTGAGTAGAGGGATTAAATAATCTGTAAGCTTTATGTTGTGAACAATACCCTATAAAAGTACATCTGATGGCTTTCGAATCTAGTTTTCTTCTATCTTCCTTTGGAATATGGGCAAATGCTTTAGATCCAAATACTCTTAAGTGTTTTACTGCAGGCTTAAATCCATATAATGCTTCATAAGGAGTTTTAAACTCAAGACTCTTTGTAGGACTCCTATTTTTCAAATAAACTGCAGTATTCAATGCTTCAACCCAAAAACCATTCGAAAGATTCTTACCTTTCAACATGCTCCTAGCACATTCCACCAGTGTTCTGTTCTTTCTTTTAGTTACTCCATTTTGTTGTGGAGTATGGGGTACTGTGAACTACTGCAATATTCCATGGTCTTTAAAATACCTGATAAGCTCATCTTTCCTGTATTCTCCCCCTTGATCGAACCAGAGAATTTTTATCTGTTTCTCTGTTTGCCTTTCAATCATGTTTTTGAACTGCTTAAAGTATTCAGATGTGTGACTCTTCTTACTCAAGAAATATACCCAAGAAAACTTTGTGCCGTAATCAATAAATAGTAAAAAATATAGTGCACCTCCTAATGATTTTGTTTGCATGGGTCCACACAGGTATGTATGCACTAATTCAAGTATATCCCTCTATTTCTTTTCTACTCGAACAAGGAATTATTCTCTATGCATTTTTCCTAATGTACACGCATCACAATCATTATGTACTTTCTTTAGCATAGGAAGAGCTCTTACCATTTCCTTCTTTTGTAGTAACAACAAATCATTGTAATCGATATGACCAAATCTCTTAAGCCATAGCTCTTCTGTAGTCAAACTCACAACTATCAAGGCTCGAATTGGTGCAGGTCTTACATCCAACTTGTACAGACCTCCTGTTCGGATTCCTGTAGCAATTGTCTTCATTCCATCTAGCAAATCTTTAATATAACAGTTAGATTTTAAAAATTCAACTTTAAGATCTTGATCTATGATCATGGATACAAAAATCAAGTTCTTCGTTACACCGGGCACATACATGACATTATGAATTTGTTTTACATTACCATTAGGTAGAATGATAGAAATTTTCCCACACCCTTTGATCTGATGACTTCTATCATCACTTAGGTAAATCTGTGCTCCTTCGTTGATTTCTTTAAAATATTCGAACCAATTCTTGTTCCCTGTCATATGTGTTGATGCTCCCAAATATACATACCAGATGTCTGCATCAACATTCTCATCAAAATTTGCCATAAACAATCTGAAATTATGCACATTATTTTCATTCGCAAGATGACCTGCATGTCGTTTCTGCTTCTGTTGTTCTTCATGATATTTCTTCTTCTTGCACTCCCTGGAAATATGACCAAGTTTTCCGCAATAAAAACATTTAATTTCAGAGTTGTTTCTATTCGGATGCATACCTTGGGTTTGATTCGGTCTTTTTTGTGAATGTCCTCCGTTTTGCTGTTACGGATTTCCTTTCCCTTTGAAGAAGTTCTTCTTCACAATCAATGTAATATCGACACTCTAGGGCTTTAAATTCGATCTTTCTTCTTCTTCTTGCATCAGTATTCCTGTCAGCTCTTCAAACTTTAGGATTTTCTCTCTCGCATTTGTCCTAGTGATGAACATTTGGTAGTCATCGGTCACACCATTCATGGTAATTGTTACAAGATCTGTATCGTCAACTGTATGACCAATGTCTACCAATTTGTTCTTCAAATATTTGATCCTTGCTATGAAGGCAACAACTGTTTCATTCTCCTCCATCTTCAGGGATAAGATCTTTCTCTTCAGAAACATAAGACGATTTGTATTCCTGATCTCATACAGATCCTTCAAAATTCCCCAGATCTCGTTAGCTGTCTTACACTCTTTGATGTGTGGTATGATGTAGTCTTTCACTGACATCTTCAATAGCGTCTACCTTCTCGTTTCTCCCATGGGATCGATGTTGATCCAGCTGCTGGCTTCAGCTCATCTCCGTTTACAATTGTCCAAGCACTCTGCACCTCTAATAGATTCTGCATCTTGAATTTCCAATTTGCATAATTGGAAACATCGAGCTTGTTATGCTCATTCAAGCATGCTTCAAACATATTATTATTCATCTTGGAAATTTAAACAAAAAATTTCAACAGGTAAAAGAAGATGTTAGATTTACCCCAGATCTGTGACAAAGATAGATCACTGATCTTCAATGTTGTTTGATCTCACAGCACACCCGCAGATCACCGTGGCTTCCTTCACAGCCTCCAAACAACCTTCTGTTGTCAGCCTCTACAGCCTTCTCCAGGATGCAGCCTTCTCTCAGCCTCCACGAAGCCTTTTTGTTGTTTACATGATCGTCGTAGATGTACACCACTTATCTGAGACGTCATCGCAGATGTACACCACTTATCTGCGACATTGTCACAGCTATACACCTAATATCAAAGACAGTGATGTTAAGTATGTTTGTGTAATCATCACGTTTATTCTCCTGAAAGCTGCAAACGATTTCATTTTAGTCGCATCCTCCTCTCAGTGTACAGGTTCCTTAGCCTTGACGCTCTGATACCATGATAAAAATGGCAATGTTGTATTAAAAAGAATAAAACCCAGTGGTCAGCTCTACGAAAGAGAGTCTGAATGAAGAGAATTTGGCTCTACATAATGTTGTACAATGTTCATGTACATCACATATTATATAGTAATCATGGTTTTAGGGAAGTTAGAACAATAACCTAAGAAATAGAAACTAATTCCTATCTTGAGGTCACGTGAACCAACTCACACTATTCTAGGATATTCTCCATTATATTCAACAGTCTCCATTTTATTTTCCAAAGTAAATATTGTGTTCATTGTACCTTGAATGGTTTTGATATTTCTATGTTTAAGAAAGAAATATGTGCTTGAGAATTAGTGAAATTTCTTCTTTATATTTAGATTACTACTTGAAATTGAATTAATGTTTATTTAGTGAATACACAAGAATGGTTCCAAATTCATTCTAAATAGGTATTTTGAAAGCCACCAAGAGTGAACTAATATTTAGTATATTAAACCAATTCATTAATTAAATTTAATATTAAATTAAATGAGTAATTATGGTTACTAAATAAATTAATTTGGTGTTAATAAAGCATTAGAGCATGACTAACGGGTACATTGTGTTAGAAAATTATATATTAGAGAGCAACAGAACACATAAAATATATTGCATAAATACAAACACAGAAAAAACATAAAACAAGAGAGACATAGATATACATGGTTCACCCAATTTGGGCTACGCCCACGGAGAAACAACCAATCCTACCTAATATATTATCCAGCAAACTGAAGAGATACAACCTAGAACAGATCCGATGTAATTCCCTCTTCTCTCTCGCTCAATCTCCTCTCTCTTCTTTCTTAGAATACAGATCTACATAGATGCAATAAAATTCCCTCATATATAGTGAGGGGTTGCCTTCTAGGGCAAAAAACCCTAAATTAAACATAACTTCTACCGTTAGATCTCCGCCTAATGAACAGCTCAGGTTTACTACAAAATTACAACATTTTACAAGGCAAATTTACATCTATTTTTAGCTTCGGGGGCACTGCCCCCAATCCCCCTACCCCCCTATAGCGTACATTTTATAGGCTATGTTTCCTCCACATTATGAACTGGGGTCCAATGTGGCGATACCTCTAAATAAAGAAGATAATCAGGCTCCACACCCAACACATTACATTAGTAACCTAGCTAGTATTAAGGGAAAATTTGTAGGAGCTCACACATGAGAGGAAATCCTTTAGAATATTATCAATATTAGTAATGATTATTTATGATCATAGTAAAGGAAAAAATTATGCCTATCATTTTATATATGTGTGTGAGTCAACTAAGAGCGGACAAGTCATAAGTTGCATTAATAAGTCTCCTATGGAACAGATAATTGAACAGTTCAAAATTGTGAAAACACGGGGAAATCGAGGTCAAGGAGGATCATCACAACGAGCTCCTACAAATAACCCATTGCCATCATCAGAGATGGCTCTCATCTTGCGTTCCCTAGAAGCAATTAATGAGACTTTAAGAGGGCGCCAAACAATTGAAGTGGAAGTGGAGCACCCTCCATTAGGGTTGGGAAATATCGAGGGATCAAGAGACTCTATAGAGGACCTAAAATCGAGGACATTACTATGGAGCTCCAAAATATTAAGCTCCCAGAGTTTGTTGGAGGTCATGTCAGCGAACGAGAAGAAGCCTGGTTAGAAGGAATGAGAAGGTGCTTTGCACTAAGAGATTATACTTCCAATTCAAAAGCTAAAATAGCGATATTCCAACTCAAAGATAGTGCTCTGAATTGGTGGGGTAACTTAGAGTGTCAACTACACCTCACTCTAGACACAGTTACTTGGGAGTTATTTAAGGAGAGATTCAAGAAAAATTACCTACCATCATATTATGAAGAACAACAAGTAGGCGCCTTCCATGCTTTAGTACAGGGAAATCATACAATAGAAGAATATGAGATTAGGTTCATGGAATTGGTCAAGTATGTCTCCTACATGGATACTAATCAATGCCAAGCAAATCATTTCATTTATCAATTGAACCCTAATATTAGGTCAATGGTGCAGATGTGGAAACCATCCTTAGTTGCAGAAGTTGTGGAACATGCTTGTTATGTTGAAGATAACTTAGACTTAAAGAGTGGAAACAAAACCATTTTTCCACAACAACCAAGGTTCATGGGGAAGGCCCCTCGTACCTTCCCCAGGGAAGAAATTTTGAGGCCACCACCATATGGAAACAGGGTTGTACTCAGAGCACTGATAGTGGGGATTTCAATGGTTACTAGTGCATCTTCACCCGCAGCTTCAAGGGACACGTGAAAATCAAGGTCATACGTGAGGAGCAACAAGTAGGGGTAGGGGTCCTCAGGGAAGGAAATCTTTCCAAAGAAATCCACAACATTCTATTCAAATTCTACCACTCATCACTTGTTGGGGATGCGGGGGACCTCATTACTAGCATGATTGTCCTGAGTTCCAAAATGGTAACAACCTAGAGAAGGAAAAGCACCAATGGGGAGAGCAAGTAGCCACCATCAAATCTATGTAGAAGTTGATAACTAACAAGTTGAACACCAATATGTCATGGTAGAAACCTCTGGTATGATAAACAAAGTAAAATTTAAGATTTTGTTTGATTTTGGTGCTACAGATAGTTTCATTTCACCAGTTGCATTATAAAAATGTGGCAGCCTATGAGAACGATGACTTTAAGCAATTTTAGATGGATTATGGGATAAAACAATTAGTAGGACCTAGTGTTGACCAATGTCAGGTGAACCTTGGGGTGTGTATAACTAAGTTGAAGGCATACGTCACAACATTGGGGATGTACGATGCAATTATTGGAATGGACTAGCTAGGAGCTCATCAAGATTTGGTAGACTATTTCAAGAAGAAGGTGATCTTTTTAGATGATGAAGGTAGGTCAATTGAGATTTGTGGAATCAAGAGAGGAGAGTCCCTACGATTCATATCCATGATGAAGGTAAAACGTTGTCTCCGACAAGGTTGAAAACTATATGTGGTCAAGGCTATAAATGACCAAAAAGAACCCTCCCTAGATCAACACCCAATTTTGTCATAATTCAAGGATGTTTTTCCTAAGGAATTGCCTGGATTACCTCCTGCAAGGGAGATTGATTTCACAATCGACCTAAAAATTTGTGTAGAACCAATATATAAGACACCCTATAGGACGACATCTCTAGAACTTTGTGAGTTACAAATGCAGTTAAAAGAGATTTTAGACTTGGGATTTATCAGACCTAGTATTTCACCTCGGGGTGTACCAGTGATTTTTGTCAATAAGAATGATGGTTCCTTAAGACTATGCATAGATTATAGGGACTTGAATAGAGCCACAATAAATAATAGGTACCTGATACCTAGAATAGATAACCTATTTTATCAAATGAAGGGAGCAACAGTTTTCTTAAAGATCCATCTATGATCTAGATACCACCAATTGAGGATTAAGGAAGGTGACATCTCAAAAACTGCATTTCGAACTCGGTTTGGGCACTATGAGTTTGTAGTTGTTCCATTTGGTTTGACCAATGCACCAGCAGTATTCATGAGCCTCATGAATGGTGTGTTCGGGAAGTATTTGGACCAATTTGTGCAAGTCTTTCTAGACAACATTCTTATGTATTCCAAGAATGAAAAGGAGCATGAAAAGCACCTAAGGGTTGTACTGACTTGCTTAAGGGAAAATCAATTGTATGGAAAATTTGCAAAATTTTCCTTCTTTCAAAAGAAAGTTCATTATCTTGGGCACATCATTTTGGGAGAAGGGATTTCAGTTGACCCGAAAAGGGTAAAGGCCATAAAGGATTTTCCAATACCAAAAAATGCTCATGAGGTGCGTATTTATTATCGCAGATTTGTGGAAGGGTTTTCGAGGATTGCAAAACCCATCACGACATTACAGCGAAAAGGAGTTAGGTGTGAATGGACATATGAAGGTGACACTGCATTCACTGAACTAAAAAGGTTACTAACTAGTGCACTGATCCTTCGAGTACCGGACATGGAAAAGGACTTCATTGTCTGCAACGATGCTTCGAAGCAAGGATTGGGAGCATTATTGATGCAAGAAGGTAGAGTAATAGCTTACGCATCTAGAAAATTGAAGAAACATGAAGAGTTGTATGCTACCTATGACTTAGAGTTAGCAGCAATGATGTTAGCTTTGAAATTGTAGAGACACTACCTCGTTGGGAGAAGATTTGAGTTAAGAACAAATCATAAAATCCTGAAGCACATCTTCACTCAAAGGGATTTGAATACTAGACAAAGGTGGTGGAGCGAATTCATGAGTGAGTATGATTTTGAGATCTCATACATTAAGGGAAAGGAGAATGTGGTGGCTGATGCACTAAGCAGGAGGCCATGAACCTTCTCCCTAGTACCCTTGAGGGTCTATTTGAGGGAACGTGTGTAGGAGAAACTCTTTGAAGATAGTTGGTATCTGAAGGTTATATCAGCACTCTAGAGTGGGAAGCAGATAGAACCAAATTTTGATGGATATGTCCTTGAACGAGATGGACTATTGAGATTTCAAGGGAGAATGTACATACATAAGGAAGGGGGTATAAGAAGGACCATCGTTGAAGAGTCACATAGAACACTCTATTGTGCACATCTTGGAGTGAAGAAGATGTATGCGGACTTGAAGAAACTCTTCTTTTCGACATGCATGAAGCACAACATAGTCTAGTTTGTCACCAAATGTATTGAATTTCAACGAGTGAAGGTTGATCATCGCCATCCAGCAAGACTCCTACAACCACATGACATCCCTGTGTCTAAATGGGAGGTAATTTCTATGGATTTTGATGTGGGTTTTCCACTCACTTCACAGAGGCACAATGCTATATTGTTTGTAGTTGATAAATTGACCAAAAGTGCCCATTTCATCCTAGTAAGAGACACTTACAATGTTACTAATGTGGCACGAGTTTTTATAAGTGAAGTTATTTGACTACATTGGTTACCCACAAAGATCGTTTCTGATAGAGACTCTCGATTTACATCTAGGTTTTGGACAAGTTTGCAGTCAGCACTAGGGACTCAATTGAACTTGAGCACTACATATCATCCAGAAACAGATGGGCAGGCTGAAGAGTAAATCAGGTTATGGAAGACATGCTTAGAATGTACATCATGGATAATTAGACTCAGTGGGAAAGGTACTTACCACTGGTATAGTTTTCCTATAATAACAGTTACCACAGTTCAATCGGGATGCCTCCTTATCAAGCTCTATATGGGAGGCCATGTAGGATGCCATTGAGTTGGGAAAAGTTGGAGGACCGAGTAATAGTTGGGTCGGAATTAGTTCAAGAAATGGAGGAACAAGTAAGACAGATTCAACAAAGGTTAAAGGAAGCACAAGATAGATAGAAGAGTTATGCTGATTCACATAGGATTGATCAAAGTTATGAAGTAGGGGACCAATTTTTTATTCATATCCGACCCAATAAAAGCACCATTCGGTTTGGGAAAGGGACAAAGTTGTCACCTCGGTTTATAGGACCTTTTAGGATCAAGGAGAAGATTGGACCAGTTTCCTATCGTCTTGTACTGCCACCCCATTTGCATAAAACTCATGATTTTTTTCATGTATCTATTTTACGACATTATTTTTCTGATGAATCTCATAAACTGGATTGGAAGGAATTGCAGGTCTCGAACATGGGAACCATAATGGCCGAACCATTACACATATTGGACTGTAGGGTTTAACAGCTCAGACGTCGCATTGGGGACTAGGTTAAGGTCCAGTGGGACAAGTATAACCTAAGATTTGCTACCTAGGAGGATGCAGATACTATACATCATGACTACCCCTCACTTTTTTAGCATCTGTGATGCCCATTTTGACTTAGATAGATACCTATGTTAAGGCTCTATTTGCAGTTCCATGTTATTTATTTATGAACGCTATGTAATATTGATGCATTTAGTTGGACAGGTGAAACTACTTATATAAATCATTATATGGATTAGGTATTAATGATTGAAATGTTTGTTGTATGACCTAATGTACGACTTACTTGGTTATGATTTATCTAGTGCATGACTTATCAAAGTTATTGTTGTTTCATGTATGACTTAAGTGGATATGATTTATCTAATGAATGACTTAGTGAAATTATGATTTATCTAATGTAAGATTTATTTCCAATATGAACTACAAAATTGACACGTGGATACTAGACTTAATAACATGATGTTTAAGATCACTTATTTATATATATTTTGTTGTTATATATATGCATGAATGAGAACTAACCTGCAGATTGGAAAGAACTATATGATAACCAAGATCTACTCTTCCATTGGGGAAGGTCGAGACATCTAATGAGGAAAGGTATGATGTACATTGTTCTATTACATTTTGTATCTACTTGATATGCACTCTTATGACATGGGTGAAATATAAATGGCAATTGAAAAGACTACCTGATTGGATTATTCGATGATAAGTATCCAACCAGCGTTGTAGTGTGGTCCATATTACGGTGTTGGCCCTAGTTGTGAGGAGGGGTGGATGTATTTCCCACCGTGTAACCTCCAAACCTGGAATCATGGGAGGGTAGTGATGAACACTCTCCCCTAGACATGTGATAATGATTTCTATTTTCCTGCTGTGTAAGTTAGGTCAATATAGCCGACACTTCCACCATATTGGTTTTATCAATGGTTAGATTGGTATAGCTAATGCCATAGTATATAGCAGCAGAGGATGGATAGGGTGGGAGCAGAAGTAGGTTAGGAAGGATATAAGGATATAGATTAGTTGGAGACTCTTGATGGGAAGTGGTATCATTTTCTGAATTGCTTAATCTTACTGCCATAACTCTCTCTATTTCATTATGCCTTATTGTCAAACTTCTTTCGAACTCCTTGTATCTTTTTCACTCTAACTTCGGGACGAATTTTTCTGAAGGAGGGGTGTATGTAATTCCCTACTTGATCTTATCATGCTAATTTTTATTACTGTTTAATTAACCTGAAAATATTGACTTATAATTATCAAGAAATATTGGTATATACCTACATTTGTGAAACTGTAATTTTATTTTACTGATATGAATTTTATTATTGTTATTATTCAATCCCCAACTTGTCTTCTCAAATTTAATTTTGGATAGGATATGGTCTCCTCCAATTTATTTCCAAATTAAATATCCATATCCCAAGGTGTCTTTTCAAATCTACTTTTGAGAAGATATGGTCTTCTCCAATTAATTTCCAAATTAAATATCCATATCCCTGTTGTAGCATTTTTTTGGTTTTGATAAGTTAGAATAAATTAGACAAAAAATGAAAAGGTATTTACAAAATTTTAAGATAGGATATAGGCAAAAATAATGTTGAATAAAAACTGTTAGGAAAATATTTTGATAAATATGTCCATATCAAAGAAAATGTTAGGGTAAATGCCCTAAAAAATGAAGGCAAAATAAAATGTTAGGTTAGATAGAAAAGAAAAAGAAATCAACTCTGAAAGTGTTGCAAATCTAAATGCCACTACTTTGTTCTAAATTTAGTTTGAAAAATAATAGTTGTGTGTAGTTTGCTTAAATACCACACTAGGTTATTTTATCCAATTATATAGTTGCATCATAATTGGATTTGTTTTAAATTAATTCTCATAGGTAGAAAATAAATTGGCTCAATAGTTTAATCTGAGCCAATGGAAGAAATAAGGTATAGAGGTAGATTGTTCATAAAAAGAAAATATTGGGTTGTTAGTTCAAATGCACTCTGGAAGGATAAGTAAAAATGTTAGGAATAGAAGGGTAGGTAGAAATGTGAATGAGATGCTGAAATGGTTATTTCCTAAATATCAAAACATTAACTATGGGTAAGCGTTGCGCAAGTTCCCTGTGCAATACCACTGTCAACCGTTGGATGATTGTTGATTGCTGACCGTGGGATCAATATTGCATCACATCATTCATGAGTGAATGAACCTTGGGTGGAAGAAAGTGTGATTGGCAATGTCAGTGCCGACCGTTAGATCTGGAGAGAGGAGATCAATGATGTAGAGTGAAGTGTTTGTAGGTTTTAACCCCGTATATAAATTACCTGCATACGAATTATAAAATACAAAAAATAAATAATGCGAGAGCATAACACATAAAACACATATACAAAAATATTTTCCCCTGGATCCCAAAACCGGGACTACCAACTTGATTTTTCATTATATTCCTTTCAATGTTACAATACATATTTATACATGCAAAAGCATCCAAAACCATGGACCGAAAACCATCGCATCCAAAATCATGGACCGAAAACCATAGGTAGGTTCGCCCAACCTAATATAAGGTCGAAAAAAAAGTTCTGAGGGAGCTACCTCGGATCCCATAGAGGGGGGCTACCAGGCCCCTTAAAACCCCCTAGACTAGGGGGACTGTCACCCCCTGTGTGACCCCCCGCTATGCAATCGGCGCAACGAAGGGGGGTCTCCGCCCCCCCTCTGACCCCCTGGTTCACTATGTAGGTTAGTCGTGGAAAGAATATAACACAACCCAACAATGTTTTTCTAAAGGGAAGTCAATGTGGGACCGGTTGTTGTTCAGTTGTTGTTCAATTGTTGTTCAATTGTTGTTCAGTTGTTGTTCAATTGTTGTTCAATTGACCAACTGCATCATTTGTCAAATAACCAAAGTTTAGACTTTATGTTATTTCATTCATATGCTATCACTTCATTCATTAAAACACCTGGATCCATAGCCGCCACGTCCGCGATATGACTTTATGTTATTTCATTCATATGCTGTCACTTCATTCATTAAAACATCCAGACCCACAGCCGCCGCATCCGCCTATCATATCGCGACCCCACTGTTCATTCCTCACTCACACGTTAAACTCCCTCCACCTCACCTCTCATCCCGCACACTCCTCCGCAATCATACGACCCACACTCCCTTTCAGCCCTCATTCACCATCCGAAGTTTATCAGTGGGGGGAGCGAAATGGGCAGTCTTTAATACCACCTATATAAACCACAAAATTACCTTTTAGTCTTTTGGGACTAAAAATCCCAAAACCACAAACCACTCCGTCTTACCCCTGAACGCAGTACCCTTCATAGCCATTACCGACGCCCCACGTCATGTTCACTTCATATTTCCTGTCCAATCATCTGTCACCTATCCATTGCCCATTCATTTTTGCTCACGCATTTATAACCAAATGTTCGTTAATTATCCTGCTGGATAATTAATGAACTTTAACACATTCAACGCCACCTTCCCACTCCATTTTTCTCTTTATAAACATTGTTTCATGGATTTCAAAGGTTACACAGTTAACTTCTGCGACCGAGAGTATTCTTCAAGCCCGCCTACTCAACATCTCAGCCATTGTCTGACATTCTAGTAGCCACTTGTCATGTTCGCAAGCACACCTTATAGGTCCACTTGTTAGTTACCTATCTCCACTTTGTTAACTCCTTTTACCATTTTTTCATTTACAGTATGCAGTTTCATTTGACAAAATCCCTCCCAAGGGAAAAGCAATTGCAGAAGTTTTGAATCCTCTAATTCAACCACAGATTGATTTCCACCATACTCCATTAGTTGACAGGGATTGCAAAATCATTGGGACTTCTTCTCAATTTGATTTATTTGAAATGTATTGTTGGTGGGAAGAGCAACAAATTGACCAAAGTGATGAAATTAGGCTCTGTGAATCCCAATTACCTCACTATATTTTTCCACAAATACACAAAGCTCCAGAGTTCGTGAGAAAATCCCATGAATCCTATGATCCCAGCCAGACAACCATTATCTCACCTACTGGAGAAATCCTCTGTCCTATTAATGCTGATTCAATTGAGAAAATGTTGCAGGCCCCTGCCACTACACAAAATCATCCTTTTTATCATGAAAACTTGATAGAAGCGTATAACAAATTCGACTTTACCAAGAGATCCCAGACCCTAGAATTATTTTTAGCAATTGTTAGTCCTCTACCAAAGAGAAATACCCCTTATGATTCATCTATGTTTCCTGATAGAATTAGGCATATTACTACTATCCTATCCTATTTTCTTGGTTATCACTCTGATCAGTCTGTCAATGAAGCCATCCTTGGTTTCTTATCCATGTTTTCTTCTGATTCTAAGCCTATTGTTATTTATAATTTCAGTCATTTCATAGCTGAAACCATACATGAGCAGTTTGTCAAATTTAACACTGAAGAAGTATTCAAGTATGCTTCAGTACTTGTGTATATTTTTATATATTTTCAGGGGGACAAATTCCCATTTTCTTTGCAGAAACTTGATGAAGAAGGATTGCCATAGTCAGTTATTTTCTGGACTTCAAAGGGGATGAAGGACAAAGAAGAATTCACATATAATCAGTTCATAGAACTGTTTATTCATCCAGCCCTCAGCCTTATGAGCAGCACTCCATTACCAAGGATTAGTGAAGATATTGTCAAAGAACGTCAACTCATAGATCAAGCTGCAATAGGAGATTGGTATTGCTACCAGACTACACAGAAATCAGGGTTTTTTGTTGTGAGCTTCCACCCTACAAACTACCAAAGTACCTTCCTGTTAGAATCTTTGCACTGGAGTAACTGAGGAAAGGATTGAGAGTAGATGAAGTACATTTTGTAGCTACCAAAATGAAATCGCAATTTAATCTCAAAGCTCAAGTTTGTCCCTTCATTTGTAATACCAGGGCAGCAGGGGAGGAAGCTAATAAGCTGCTAAAGGAAATGAAATTTTCCCTCAGTTTCTCTTGGTCATATGACCCATTGGGAGTCATCTCCAAACTCAGGGTGGAAAATAAATTCACACCATATCATCATACAACTAGGCCTGAGATAGAATAGTTCAAGAACCAGTTGGAATGGACAAAGAATACCCTCCAAGAGGCTGAGGAGCAGGAAATCTCTACATCTAATATGCAAACTCAAATTGCATAGGAAAAGACAGCCAAGAGAGGGAGGGAAGAACAATATTCACCTGCAACAGAGGCAACAAGCCAAGGCTTCAAGGTTTTTCACAGGAAAAAGAAACAAAGAGTCTCTATGAATGTTGATTTACAGTTTGGTGAATAGTTTATACAATCTCCAACTCAGTCTACCACTTCTCATGAACAACAGATAGTTCAAACTGCTGGAGTCATTGCAAAGAATAAAGAAGAAGACATCTTCCATGTATTTAGTGAAATCAAAAGAAAGAATGAAGAATTAGAGTTGAATACTTACACCTAGTTCTGGAAGCATTCTTCCAGCTCTCAAGTCAGGCTTCTTTCAGTCTTCGATTCTGAGAAGGGGAATATGCAAATGGCTTTCTTGCAGGCCCAAGTTCCTCAGCCCAGGACTGTAGCAAAATACTAGAAACACACTTATTTTGAATTTAATGTTAAGGATGTACATACAATTGATCAAATTGAGATGCACAAACAAACTGGACAGATGATTGCTTCAACCTTGACAAACACTGCTATGAGTTTGTCAAAGATGCAAGTTACATTGGCCAACATTCAGTCACAATTAAAGTTGGAGAAGGTCTCCTCATTAGCAAAGGATACCAAGATTCAGTCTTTGGAAAATCTAGTGCTAAGGATGGGATATGATCCCTCAAACATAAATGATGCAGAGGAGCTCGTTAAGAAAAAGAACATTGAGGTTGCAGCACTAAAGAAACAATTGAAACTACCAGCATCTGAGGATCCAATGGCCAAATAAATCGAGGAGACAGAGAATCAAAATTCAGATATGATGAAACTCATCATATAACAGAATTTGCAAATAAAAAAAATGGAGGAGCAGATGGAGAAATTGGTTAAGGAGAAAGAGGAAGCTATCAAGAACATTCAAACTTCAGTGGATGTAGTCTCTCTTGTATCAGTTCCCATCACTACAGTTTCTACTATAGCCACTACATTAGCAACAGGTACATCAAAAGGGGCTAAACAACTTACTGAAGTTGTTCAGAACCTGTCTATCTAGATAGGAGAAATCAATAAACTTAAGGATGAACCCAAAGAGTTACGACTTATCAAGTCTATATCATACAATTCACACACAACTGAAACAAACAGACTCAAAGGCCAAGTGGAAATGTTGAAGAAAGAACTCACAGATTATTTCATAGGAAACAAGTTGGGTTTAGCAAAAGAAATTTTGTGGGAAGAAATCACAGAGGCAATCAAGGAGATTTGGCCCTCCATTAAGATAATATTCAATCAAAAAGATCTCTTGGAGAAATCTTAGGAAGTAGTGGAATCCATAACTAGACAATTGGAGGATATGCCAGAGATTGCCTTTGATATAATCAAACTTCTAAATTCCAAGAGGAGTTAAGGATAAGTGATAGAATTGCAACAATATTAGAAGTAAAGAAGATTATCACTAAGAGAAATCTCAACCTTCAGCTACAATAAAAGTGCAACAATGTTAACAACATAGTTCAGAGATTCTTCAACAAAATTGAACCTTTGATCAGCAAAGGTTTACCTTCTATGATGGTTATGAATGAAAAATTGATGCCAATTGAGGATTATGTCAAAAAGTTAACAGAGGTGGGCACCCATGCAGCTTTAGTTGCCAATATCAAAGGATCAACAACACCAACTCTCATAGTAAAAACACTCAGGGATTCTTTCTTCATCCTGGATGAAATCAAGCATATATTTTTTGTAAAACCCACTTTTACTAAATATACCGAGATGGATAAAATCTACAAGAGGATAAAAAATATTTCTATCCCAGATAAGAAGTGCTAGGAATAATTAACATATTTACTTGATTAAGTATTATTGAAAAGCATTCAGTTTTTGAGGGAACAGTCAGCTAGCTTCAAACACTTTTCAACTTTTTCAGTGATAGTCATCAAACAATGCAGCACCAAAGCTATGTTAGATCATTAGATAGCTTTATTTTTTATTGTGTGAATAATCTATTTTTGTAAAAGCAGTTCAGGATATTTTTCATCCTACTATTGTATAAATAACTCCACGAGTTATTAAGGGTTTCACCCTTGAAGAAGCATTTCTAGACATCTGATGTAATTAATCTTTCTGGATCATTAATATGAAGCAAAGGATTTTGAATTCTATTTTGCACAGTTTGTGTTCCTGTAAGTGTTTCCAGTGTCATTCATTATGTTTTTCTTCATATACTTTTGCCTTGCAGAGATAACTAGGTAGGAGTAATTGTATTTCAATCTATTCCTATAAGCTTTGTGAAGTGATAATCTATAAATAGAACGAATTAATGGACTGTTTATTTAATTAATTCCCTAAAAATTAATAAATCATCAACATCTTTTGTAAGCTCATGTGTATTTTCTCAAACCTGTAAACATAGTTTAAAGGTTTTCATACTTATGATTATCTAGATTTCGATTTGAAAACTGTGGCAATCATATTACTTTTATGTTTCTGCTCATCATCACAAAAGCTATTTCAGTGTGTAAATATTTATAGCACCCCTCTTCTGAGATATTGATATTATTCAAGAGGTTAGGCACATCAGTTCTATATCTTTTTCATCCATTGGTCTCCCGAATTAAAACAAAACCCCCAAAACATTTATCTTAGATTCTCTGGCATAATAACTGACCATTATTATCTCAGAGGTACAACATCAAACTGGCGCCATTGTCGGGGACTCGAATTTCATTAAGTTTTCCTAGGGCAACGATATGTATTATATTCCTTTAAGGTGATTAAAGGTCTAGAAAGGTTAAAATCCTTCACCTGGCGACTCCACTCTCCCAAACTGGCACCTTTTAAGCACACCTAATCTTGTTCAGAGGCTGACTTAGTTGATCCTCTGTCAGACCCTGAATTTATTTTTAGAAAAGCCAATTCTAAAAGGGGACATCAACCCTCTTCTTCTTCTTCTTTAGTCTTGCAGTCTGAAGATTTAACATCATTTGATCCTTATAGTAACATTCCATCCAATCCAAGTCACTCCCACCTATCACCTAGGGTTGTTGAACTCTTAAACAGGGGAGCTGATTTTAAATCAACATTCCTCATTCATTAATTTGAATCTCATCCAAAACCCTCACTACCACTAGGATCACCTAAAACTGATTCTGATTTGGGTGTTAATCTACCAGAATACAAACCAACAGATTTCATATCCCCTACCACTTATTCATTTCCCCCCACTTATGGACAACCTGAAGCTTCTAGTTCCTCTAAGACTTAAACTGAAGATTCTAAAATAGATGAAATAACTTATTTTCTTAGAAATATATCTAATAGAATTTCCAAGGTTGAGACTCAACCTAGGACAATTCAACAAACAGTTTCAAGGCCACAAAATTAAAATCAAGGTCAGTATAAAAGAAATCCACAATTAAAAGTTCTTCAGGGACCTAGTAATGATCAGTAGATTCCCACTCCTTTTTCGATAGATGATCAGCACCCTGATGATAATACTATGACCATCACTGAAGATATAAATAATATGGACACTTCCTCTGATCAAATAGTTATTATTCCTCTTACACAACAAAATCAAGTTCAAGACGATCAAGAATCTTCACAGGTTTCTAAATACCATGCCTTCTTTGAATTTTTAATTGCATAGTTGAACAAAAGATATGACCTTAGGCCTAGGCCTGGCCCTGGAAGACCTCCTAAGGAAACTCCAATAATTGAACCTCATGCCAAAATTTCTCAAACTCAAACGACTTTTATTCAACCATTAGATTAGTGAATTGATACTCCTCAAAATGAGAAAAATGCATTGACTGCATTTAATGTTGAAAAAGAGTTAGAAACAGTTAAAATCCCAATTCCTCTTTCAGAACTTTCTAAAAACCCTCGGCATAAAAATCAGGTCTCCAAATGGATACAAAATACCTCGGTTGATGCTAAAGGTGATATCATCAGTCTGCAATATGAAAAACCAACTGTTGTTTTTGGCCCAAGCTCAGATATGATAGATGAAATAGTTCCTCCTTTCTATGTAACTCTTAAGACAAATGATTCCATGTTGTATAATTGTATGCTTGATTCTGGATCATCACATAACCTCATGCCTAAAACTATCATGGATCATTTGAAACTCGACATAACTAGATCCTATCATGACTTGTACACCTTTGATTCTAAAAGGGCGCCCTGCTTAGGATTGATTAAGGATTTAGTAGTCACCCTTCCCCAAATTCCAGTGAAAAGTGTAGTACTTGATATAATTGTCACAGATATCCCTCCCAAATTTGGAATGCTCCTTTCAAGGTCTTGTTGTGCAAAATTAAGGGGAACCCTTCAAATGGATATGTCTTATGCTACTATTCTGTTTTATGGGGGAGAACAACTAAGATTATATAGGGAGGTGAGATTTGTGCACACTGTTTGAAAAATAGACCAGCCAAGGGACCATCCCATTTATGAAATTGACCAAGATTTTGGTTGCTTTCAACTCTCTTCAAACCAAGTGCATGAAACTCAAGTTAAAATTGAAGATGTAATTGAAAGTCTAGTACCAAATCAAAATGATATATGGAAATTATTCTTTGATGGCTTCTGTACAAAAGATGGATCAAGAGCTGGAGTAGTTTTAATATCACCATAAAAAGAAAACATTACCCAATCATGTAAGCCCGACTTCGAAGTTATAGATAATGTGGCTGAATATGAAGCTTTCCTTTTGCGATTGCAATTAGAAAAAATCTCAAAGGTTCAAAACTTAAGTGTTTTTACTTATTCAGAACTTATTGTCAAATAAGTGATAAATATTGGCCAGACTAAACACCCTAGACTTAGGTCTTACCGAAATGAAGTATGGGATTCAATTGAAAACTTCTTCGCTGCTTTTAATTTGAATTATATTCCAAGAGATCAGAATATTCATGCAGATGCCTTAGTTGTTTCTGCTAGTTCATTTAAAATTCTTGATCAAACTAATTTACTCTACCAAATACAAGTCAAGTATAGACCATCTATCCCAGAAAATCTAAAACACTGGCGGATATTTGAAGATGATGAACACTTGAAATATATTCTACAAGTTGTAGATCAATTTTTTGTTCTACAAATTGATGAAGATAGTTCCGAAATAAATGAAAATACAAGTGGGAATGATACTTCAGATTTCAATTCAAAAATTGTTGATCATGATATTATTCAATTTTCTAACAATTTTATTCCTAAAGGCTTGATACCTTTACAAAAATTGTTTGATCAAAATGATGTCCTCCGAAATCCTCAGTCCATTTCTTTGGAAGAGGACATAGAAGAAATTAACATTGGAACAAATGATGAAGTCAAAAGCATCAAAATCTGTGCATCTCTAGACCCTGAGATTAAAACTCAATATCTTAAGTTACTTCAAAATTATAAGGATGTTTTTGCTTGGACCTATGCTGATCTAAAAACTTATGATACTTCATTAATACAACATAAGATCCCTTTGAAGCCAGAAGCAGTACCTTATTAACAAAAACTTAGGAGGATTAATCCAACCCTTCTACCAACTATCGAAAAGGAAATTAAGAAAATGCGAGATGCCCAGCTCATTCTCCCTCTTAAATATTCTAATTGGGTTTCAAATTTAGTTCATGTTAGGAAAAAGAATGGAGAAATCAGACTTTGTGTGGACTTTATAAATTTGAACAAAGAATCATTAAAGGATAATTACCCTTTTCCCAAAATGGATCAGTTACTTCAAATGGTTTTAGGAGCACAGAAAATTTCTATGCTTGATGGTTTTTCAGGTTATAATCATGTGAATGTTGATCCAGCAGACAGGGAAAAGACAACCTTCACTACACCCTGGGGTACATTTATGTACACTAGAATGCCATTTGGCTTATCAAATGTTGGAGAAACATTTACGAGAGCTATGGATGTAGATTTCATGTGTCAGGTAAATGAGTTCATGGTTATTTAGCTTGATGACATTACTGTTTTTTCTAAATCTGATCAGGACATCTAAAGCGCTTGATGAAGGTTTTTGGCAAGTGTAGGAAATTTGGGATATCATTGAACCCTAAAAAGTCTTTGTTTGCTATCAAAGAAGGAAAACTATTGGGCCATATAATCTCAAAGGAAGGAGTGGTAATTGATCTCAAGCATGTGTCTGCCATTGAAACATTGACCTTACCTAAAAACAAGAAAGAAATTCAAGCTTTTCTGGGTAATATTAATTTATTAAGGAGATTCATCCCAAATTATGCAGATATTGTAAAAGATATAATTGACATGCTTTGAAAGGATCATGAAGATAAATGTACTGTCTCTTCCATGCATGCATTTGATCAGATCAAGAAAGCTATCCCTGAAGCTCCCACCTTGGCCAACCCTGTTTATACTAAACCATTCGATTTCTTTTCTTTTGCCTTAGAAACAACCCTTGTTGTTTTTCTATTACAAAAGAATGATGATTCCCATGACTAGCCCATAGCCTTTTTCAGTAAGGTTATGAGAGATGCCAAGCTTAAGTATGACACAATCAAGAAGCAAGCATATGCCCTCATTCAAGCCCTGAAATCTTTCAGGATGTATGTCCTACATTCACCTAGTACTTCTTATGTTCCTAATGGTGCTGTAAAAACCGTTTTAAATCAACCTGAATTTGATGGGAAAAGAGGTAGGTGGATCACTCAAATACTTGAGTTTGATCTAACTATCAAAACTACAAAGCTAGTAAAAGGCTAGGGATTAGCCAAGCTTCTAGCATAATCCAATTGCAAGGTTCTTGGAATCAATTATATTTTAGAAGTACAAGGGAAGAATCCACAAGAAACTTTTTTCCTAGTACAAGGGAAGAATCCACAAGAACCTTCTATCCTTGCACAAGGGAAGAATCCACAAGAACCTTCTGTCCTTGCACAAGGGAAGAATCCACAAGAACCTTCTGTCCTTGCACAAGGGAAGAATCCACAAGAACCTTTCCTAATTTTACAAGGGGAGAATCCACAAGAACCTTCTCTTCAACCTGAAAAGAATCCACAAGAACCTTTACCTTCAGATCATATTAGCCCTTTACATATTGATGAAAAATTTCTATTGTCAGATTGGTATCAAGACATTGTAATTTTTTTTCTCCATTATGAATGCCCGGCATCAATTTCCAAAGCCCAGTGTAAAAATCTTAAATTGAAAGTAGTCAAGTACTGCATCATAAATGCAAATTTGTACTAGAAAGGTCCACTGAATATTTTGTTATTATGTTTAACAGAATTAGAAACTGAATGAATCATTGATCAGTTCCATACAGGATTTTGTGGAGGACATTATGCTTGGATAACAACATCATACAAGATTTTAAGGGGAGGATTTTATTTTCCAACATTGTTCTCACAAGTGGGGGCAAAGGTTAGAGGTTGTGTTCCTTGTCAGATGTTTGCTGGTAAGCAGAAACTAGCATCTCTTCCACTAGTACCATCAATAATCTCAACACCTTTCCTTCAATGGGGATTGGATTTTGTTGGAGAGATCCATCCCACTTCAAGTAATCAACATAGATAAATCCTCACAGCAACAGACTACTTCACTAAATGGGTAGAAACAATTCCAGTAAGAAATGCTACTGATTCAGTAGTAATTAAATTCATTGAAGAACATATCTTATCTAGGTTTGGTTGCCCAACTCAGATTGTCACAGATAATGCAGAAGCATTATTTAGTGTTAAAATGATTGAGTTTTACCATAAATATCAGATTATGTTACATCATTCAACTCCATACTACCCTCAAGGTAATGGCCTCGCAGAATCCTCAAATAAAAGTCTAGTAAAGGTAATAAAAAAGACCCTAGCATATCATAAAAAGAGTTGGGACTCTCATTTAATTTATGCAGTATGGGCAAACAGAATAACTCGAAAAATATCTACTGGGAAATCTCCTTTTTAGTTATTCTATGGGAAAGATGCAATTTTTCCCACCAAATTAGCTTTCCCAATTTTAAAATTCTTGCAGGACTCAACAGATGAACCTGATGATTTTTCAAGAAGGATAAATCAAATTATTGAACTAAATGAAAATAGAGATGAAGTTCAATACAAATTGAAGAAATATCAGAATAAGATGAAAAGATTGTTTGACAAAAGAGCCAGGGAAAGGGACTTCAGGGAAGGTGACTTGGTTCTAAGATGGGACTCCAGAAGGGAGGAAGAAAGGAAAGCATGGTAAGTTTCATAACATATGGTTTGTCCTTTAGCAATTGCTAAAGTAAAGGGTAACAACAATTTTGTGCTAAAAAATATTGAGGGACTATATTCCACTTATCCTGTAAATGGAAGGCTTCTCAAACATTTCATTCAGTACTGAGAAGTTGGAATACATTTAATTGTAAAAACTCTGGTTTCTTTTACTTTTTAAGCTGTCACTGATATTTTTTAGAGCAAAGGATTCCATAGCTCGAGGAGAAGGCACATGGATCTATAGGTTCTCTGCATTCTACAGGAGAAAGCAGTTCCCAGTTGGAGCCAATGTTGTAGCATTTTTTTGGTTTTGATAAGTTAGAATAAATTAGACAAAAAATGAAAATGTATTTGCAAAATGTTAAGATAGGATATGGACAAAAAGAATATTGAATAAAAAATGTTAGGAAAATATTTTGATAAATATGTCCATATCAAAGAAAATGTTAGGGTAGATGCCCTAAAAAATGAAGGCAAAATAAAATGTTAGGTTAGAGAAAAAAGAAAAAGAAATCAACTATGAAAGTGTTGCAAATCTAAATGCCACAACTTTGTTCTAAATTCAGTTTGAAAAATAATAGTTGTGTGTAGTTTGTTTAGATACCACACTAGGTTATTTTATCCAATTATACAGTTGCATCATAATTGGATTTATTTTAAATTAATTCTCATAGGTAGAAAATAAATTGGCTCAACAGTTTAATCTAAGCCAATGGAAGAAATAAGGTATAGAGATAGATTGTTCATAAAAAGAAAATATTGGGTTGCTAGTTCAAATGCACTCTGGAAGGATAAGTAAAAATGTTAGGAATAGAAGGGTAGGTAGAAATGTGAAAGTTTGAGATGTTGAAATGGTTATTTCCTAAAGATCAAAAAATTGAGGATGGGTAAGCGTCGCACAAGTTCCCTGTGTGATACCATTGTCAATCGTTGGATGACTACTGATTGTTGACCATGGGATCAATATCTCATTGCATCATTCATGAGTGAATGAAACTTGGGCCGAAGAGAGCGTGATTTGTGATGTCACTACCAACCATTAAATCTGGAGAGAGGAGATCAATGATGTAGATTGAAGAGTTGTTCTAAAGGGAAGTCAACATGGGACCGGTTGTTGTTCAGTTACTGTTCAATTGTTTTTCAATTGTTGTTCAATTATTGTTTAGTTGTTGTTCAATTGCTGTTCAATTGACCTCCTGCATCATTTTTTGAATAACCAAAGTTCAGACTTTATGTTATTTCATTCATATGCTATCACTTCATTCATTAAAACACCCAGACCCATAGCCGTCGCATCTGGCTATCATATCGCGACCCCACTGTTCATTCCCCGCTCACATGTTAAGCTCCCTCCACCTCACCTCTCATCCCGCACACTCCTCCGAAATAATACAGCCCACACTCCCTTTTGGACCTCATTCGCCGCCCAAAATTTATCGGCGGGGTTGGGGTGAAATGGGCAGTGTTTAATACTGCCTATATAAACCACAAAAGTACCTTTTAGTCTTTCGGGACTAAAAATCCCGAAACCACAAACCGCTCCATCTTACCCCTGAACACAATATTCTTCATAGTCGTTACCATCAGCCCATGTCACGTTCAATTCATATTTCCCGTCCAATCATCTGCCGCCTATCCGTTGCCCATTCATTTTTTCTCTCGTGCATTTATAACCAAATGCCCGTTAATTAACCCGTTGGATAATTAATGAACTTTCAAATGTTCGACGCCACCTTCCCACTCCATTTTTCTCTTTATAAACACCGTGTCATGCATTTCAAAGGTTACACAATTAACTTCTGCGACCGAGAGTATTCTTCAAGCCTAGCTGCTCAACATCTCAACCACTGTTTGACATTCTAGCAGCCAGTTGTCCTGTTTGCAACCACACCTTCCACATCCACTTGTCAGTTACCTATCTCCACTCTGTTAACTCCTTTTACCATTTTTTTCATTTACAGTCCACAATTTTGTTTGACAAAATGCCTCCCAAGGGAAAATAAATTTCAGAAGTTACGAATCCTCAACCACAGATTGATTTCCACCATGCTCCATTAGTTGACAAGGATTGCAAAATCATTGAGACTTCTTATCAATTTGATTTATTTGAAATTTATTGTTGGTGGGAAGAGCAACTAATTGACCAGAGTGATGAAATTGGGCTCTAGGAATCCCAATTACCTCACTATATTTTTCCACAAATACACAAAGCTCCAGAGTTC
The DNA here is from genome assembly GCA_031772625.1 of Pinus tabuliformis. Taxonomy (NCBI): domain Eukaryota; kingdom Viridiplantae; phylum Streptophyta; class Pinopsida; order Pinales; family Pinaceae; genus Pinus; species Pinus tabuliformis. Next base: position 98,790,835 of record CM062814.1, read on the forward strand.
ATGAGAAAATGCCATGAATCCTATGATCCCAGCAAGAGAGCCATTATCTCACCTACTGGAGAAATCCTCTGCCCTATTAACAATGATTCATTTGAGAAAATGTTGCAAGCCCCTAAAACTACACCAACTCATCCTTTTTCTCATGAAAACCTGATAAAAGCTTATAACAAATTGGACTTTACCAAGAGATCCCAAACCCTGGAATTATTCTTAGCAATTGGTAGTCCTCTACCAAAGAGAAATCCCCTTTATGATTCATCTATGTTTCCTGATAGAACCAGGCATATTACTACTATCTTGTCCTATTTTCTTGGTTATCACTCTGATCAATCTGTTAATGAATCCATCCTTGGTTTCTTATCCATGTTTTCATATGATTCTAAGCCTACTATTATTTATGATTTCAGTCATTTCATAGCTGAAACCATACATGAGCAGTTTTTCAAATTTAACACTGAAGAAGTATTTGAGTATGCTTCGGTACTTGTGTATCTATTTATATATTTTTAGGGGGACAAATTCCCATTTTCTTTGCAGAAACTTGATGAAGAAGGATCGCCACAGTCAGTGATTTTCTGGACTTTAATGGAGATGAAGGACAAAGAAGAATTCACATATAATCAGGTCATAAAACTGTTTATTCATCCAGTCCTCAACCTTATGAGCAGCACTTCATTACCAAGGATCAATGAAGATATTGTCAAAGAACTTCAGTTCATAGATCAAGCTACAACAGGAGATTGGTATTGCTACTAGAACTACACAGAAATCAGGGTTTTTAGTTGTGAGCTTCCACCCTACAAACTGCCAAAGTACCTCCCTATTAGAATATTTCCACCGGAATACTTGAGGCAAATATTGAATGCAGATGAAGTACATTTTGTAGCTACCAAAAAATAAATCGCAATTTAAGATCAAAGCTCAAGTTGGTCCCTTCATTTGTAATACTAGGTGGTGGGCTCCAGTATTGTAGCAATAATGCTACAACTCCTGGAGCTTCCTTCTCTAATTTTATCAACCCGGTAGTTCGTAACAAACTTGGAAGCGATGGTGCTGTATGCACAAGTACTAGCTCTTGTCGCAGCTGTCACTTGGTCAGCTAGCACAAGTCCGCTAGGGCTCAAGCCAACTTCTATATGTTCTCAGAAGAAGATTTTTAAGTGATGAACGAAAGATATCTCAAAGGAAATTAACCTACTTTGCAAGAATGAACTGAAAGCCAACCAAACATGGAAACCCTAGTAAACCCTAATCTGACCAACTTAATCCTTACGATGCAATAGTGGGAATGCAACTTCTAAAAATGATGCCATTACTTCTAGTGAGATGAGATGCATGATTTTAAACTACTTTCATATGAAGAGAACATGTTTTTGTATTTTTGCTCAAGTGGTTGGAGTTATTATGACTGTGCTACTTACTGGGTCTTGACTGTGCAGGGGTAGTTCAAGGGGAGGAAGGCTTGGGAAAGGTCAGGAGGACTCTGAGAGGTTCCAGGGGATCCCTAACATCATTCCACAGAAGTTCACAACATTCAGGTGCCTGGCAACCGTTTTTGCAAGCTTCTACAGGATGTCTGTAGGGGATCCTACAGGAAGCTCGGGATTTCTATGGGAAGTATGCTAACTTCTACAGGATGTTCTGCAGTCGGAGTTTTGGGTGATGGAGGAGTGAATGAGCTGTATGGGTGGATAGGTAGGATGAGAGGGGAGCTTGTGATGGCTTATGGACAGAGAGATGAGATGGAGAGAGGGTGTGTAAAGCTGGTTGGTCGATAGAAGGGTAGAGGCAATGGAAGGCCGAAAATATAAAACAACGTGGATAATAGAAGAGTTGGTGGGCAAAGGATCTAGCTGGGAGGTAAGGAGATGGCTTAGGCATGGCTGAGAAGGATAAGGAAGTGATAAAGTGGTGCTGCGCAGTGTAAATGAAACAAATCACCTCTATCTTGCACAAAACCGAGAATTCATCAATCTATTCTAACTGTTTTATTAAAAACCAAAGAACAGTGATGGAAGTTAAGAGAGAAATCATGCATGGTGCTGAAACAAGGAGTCATTGCTCAAGATCTAAATGCATGGACACTTCTACCAATGGAAATATGACTTTAAAGCTTGCATGAACATGTAAAACTGCATTTTTGGTGGTTGGCACGGTCTACACTCCCAATCTCTAAACAGAGGTGGAAGTGAGTGTACGATCAACCTTTTCTTGGAACTCTGATGAATTCTAATCCTCCTACTCTAATCTAAGCTGCTGAAAGCACTTTATCCATAAAACTAACCTACTTAATCACATCAAGAAATTTGAATCATCAGACTGTGTTTTCCAAATGCATGTCAAGGCAAAGAAATGAAATGCTGAAAGGAAAGACAAGTAACAATACAAAGAAATGAGGCCTATTGCTCTCAGGTTGGGCCCAAACCTAAGAGCTATAGCTCCTCTAAGAACGCAGAATTGAACTCAAATCTGCCTGCCTTTTATTAAAAGATCATAATCATAAGTCTAACAACATGCCAAAAATGGCTTACAAAGAGCAAAACAGAGCTATAGCTCGTGATTCAAAATCTGCAACAAAGGTTCAAAAGTTCCCATCGAAGGCTACAGCCTCAATATTTATACATGATGAGGGCCAAGCTGGCCTCCTAAATTAGTGGGGCTTGGCTGTCCAACTAAAAGTAAACTGTTGTTCCTATAGAATCCATTGGTTGCCTTCTAGCTCGGTGGTGATAGCTGTTGGAGCTCGGAGTTGGGGTGGAGATCACGAGGAAGGTCATTCAAGGCTGTGGAAAACCTTCCTATAAACCCGCAATGCCACCTTGGCTGTCTCCTTGCCTCCATCTGCATGGTTTTTGCTCTATTTAATGTCAAAAAACCTGAAATAAACATGTATTAGCCACATAGGCATAATGACTGCCCTCCTTCCTACAAATAACATGAATATACTAAGAAATGATGCATAAGTGATAAAAAAATGAAGGGTTGAGCAAGGTAAGCAGGCCAAATGAGCCCAAAATGTTACCAAAATTTGGGGCTCATCATCAACCCCCAGCTAAAATATTTGCTCATCCTTGAGAAACTAGTCCAACTCTTCATCCTTCATTGCCTTTACTACTACCCTTACATCCCAAGCCTCTGTAGTAGTGTCCTCCTTGCTGATATGAAACCCAACCCTTCTGTTTACCTCTTCCCACTGTTCATTATCATCTTTCTCTGTGCTGCCTTCCATCAATCCTAGCAGCAGTGGTGGGCTTAGCTTAAGGCCAATCCAGCTGGCCTGGAGGTTTTGCATGGATTTCTTATAGAGGGCCACCCATACCAGAGCTTCCCTCATCCGAGTTGGGGTACGGTACTCTCGGATTTTCAGACTATGGGCCAATGTATTCCATCTGCGGGTGCATGCTTGGACAGCGTTGTCTCCTAACAATCTCTCCATGTCCTCAAAATGAGCTATGGCTTGGGCCCGTTGATCCATATATCTTAATGAAGCTTGAGGGTCAGTGGGAAAATGTTGGTGTGCCGAGATTAGTGCAATTGGATCCCCTAGTTCTAGTCTGATGAGCAATGGCTCGTTCAGCTCTCGGTTCATGACCGTTTTGGCTTCTGCTGCTCTTTTGTCCTCATGGTTCAGCGATGAGGCAAATGCCATTAATTGCATATCTCCCAAGGCCGTATTGGGATCCCATGAAACTACATTATGCAGGGCTAGATTATGGAGGTAGAACTCCGCTAATTTGGCCTTATCCTCTGATGAACTAGTACTGCATACTTCAGTGAATTGTTGCGGGTCTTGGAGCTGAGAGATACCTCTTTGCGCCAAGGTATTGATTTGAAATTGCAGCCATTGGTCTTTCAAGTACAGGCCATAGGATTTGGCTGGCTGTCTGCATTGGATAGCATCCATGGCCCAGCTGGCCATGCAGGCCAATTGTGCCTCTTTCTGTTGCAGCTGTTCTCTGAGAGCTTGCACCTCAATTTGTGCTTGTTGTTCTGCTTCCTGTAGATATGTAGGTGGCTCCCCAAGACCGGTGTTCAGTTCCTTTTTGCCTTGCTGTTCTGCTGTGATGTCTTTGGAGGATGTACCTGTCCCTGCCCTCAGCTCCTGTAGCTGCAATCTCAGCTTTTGGTTTTCTTCCTGTAGGAACACTCGTTGGCAATTTGCCACATGTTTAGCCATGGACAATTCACTTCTGGCTTCCTTGAGCTGCTCCTGCAAGGGACCTATGTCCGCCACACCCTTTGACTTGGCTATTTTCATCCACGTGTGTGTACGGCCTCTTTCTTCCTCCAATGCAAAAACAGTGGCACAGTAAATTTCTGAGGTATAATTTTGCCAGCCTCTAAAAAGTTGTAATATAACTCAGACTTGGCTGAGGGCTGGGCTCTGGTATATGCTCTTTCTCCACTTCCTTTGGTGGCTCTACTTCGCCCTCCTTCGGTGGTGATAAGGGTGCTTCTCCTTCCATTCTCTCAGTTTCTTTAAGCCTGGCTAAGGTTTCCTGTAGAGCATCTTCAGCATCCTGTAGCGGAGCTTTTTTAGTCAATTGGTCTAACCTTTCTTGCCACGTAGTTTTCTTCGGGCTCCCCCTCTCATAGGTGACCGATATCCTCGATGGGGACCTTTCTTTGGGCGAAGTAGGGGCATCTTCAATAATGATTGGGCTGCTGGACGAAGGCTGTGGCTTGCCCGTCTTTATTCTCACACTTCTCCTAGCTTTAAAATATAGAGGGGTCTCCCTCTTTCTCTTCTCCTTTGGCTTAGGAGGTGTGCTGAGGGCAGCCAGCACAGCTACTGCCTCCCTTGCAAGAATGTCAGCTTTCTTCTCCTTGGGTTTCACTTTTTCAGGGCTTCCTGTAGAAGACCCTGTTTTAGTTAATTTCGGGCTTCCTATAGAAGACCCTTTTTCAGTTAATTTCGGGCTTCCTGTAGAAGCCGGTTTCGGTTTTCCTGTAGAAACAGGTGTCACCGCTTTGGTTTGTTTTGCTGCATGAGTTTTACTTTTTGACTCGGTTGCGGCTGCCGACGTGGTGCCTTTGCTGATGTGGACCTGCTCAGCCTTGTCCACTCTGCTTTGTAATCTTTTCTCCCTGGCTGTCAAAATGGGTGTGTCATCTTTCTCTTTGGCACCCTTTTTCTCTTGTTTCTTCTCTTGCTTTTTCTTCTGCTCCGTGGTCGTGGTCTTCTGGCCTTTTTCTTTCTTCCCTGCGGGCACTGACTCTTTCTCCTCACTGCTAGATGAACCGAGCTCTTCGGTCAGCATCTTTATATCACCATCCTTGGTCAAATTTCTGAAGGCTTCCCATGAGAGAGGAACCTTGTATGTGTGGAGCGCATCCTCCACGAGGAGTTTGATGAGTCCATGGTGGGCTACCTGGTCTGGTGTGACTTCTTTCAACTTGGTGGCACACTCACTAAGAGACTGTAGTAGAAAGTAGGGGAGACTGAGTTTGTTTTCTACAGGTAGATCCATCTGGTGCCTTAATTCAGTGAGTAACTGAAAATGGTACCCATATATAATGCTAAAACTGCCTTCACAGGTGATGTACTTCATAATCTGCAGGCTAACTTCATTCCATGATGGCAGTAAACTGGTTCTACGAACCCCATTTTTGTCTTCTGAGAATTCCTCCTCTGGTGGAAAGAATTCTTTCTTAGCCTGTTGGCCCAATTTCCTTTCTTCTTTATCCCATGGTAATCCCATTGGGAGCTCCGTAACTCAGCTGATGAATTGTGGGGTGAGTCTGAGACTCAAACCCCTGAAGTTAACGGTGGCCAATGTTTTGGATTTCGGCCTCAGAGCTTGCAAAAACTCCTCTGCCACCTCGTCATCATAGCCCTGCAATTTGTCACAGAAGGATATCCATTGCACTCGCGTGAAGAGCTCCACCACCTCAGGATTTTCTCTTAACTTCATTGAATCAGTTGGTTCCCTTCTGATGAACCCACCCGGCATGGTGAAAAACTGTTGCGTTAGCTGGAGGTGGCGAATGCGGAAGAAATTTGGCCTACTGGGACAGAGCGTAGAATTACGCCTCTGTCATGCATATAATTCACAAAGCTTATCTCCCGAGGACCTTAACACAGCTTAATTACACTGACATCCTGTAGGACGACAATTCATGCAACGACAGACAATATTTGCAAAAATTTTCTACGACCAGACTGTAGACGTCGATTCTGCCACCCTCAAAACCAATTGCATGGAGAGTTCAGGCTTACCTTTTTAATCTGCCACCTTTTGACGTGAGGAACCCGATTTCCTGTAGAAACAACTTTCCTGTAGAAGCAGCGCGTGAATTCTGGAGGATACTGCAGTGGGTCTACGCTCTTGGTGTTGCTTCATGGGCTTTCGAATGGCCAAAGACTTGGAGTGTCGAGCTGCAGAGGGATCCGGATGATCACTCGAGTTTCAAACGGTGAATGATAAATGCATGGGGTGGCAATCTAGAAGATTAGATTTGAATTCGGCGGAATCCGTGGCACGGGGGTGAGCTGTCCCTGCCGGACCGTTGGACAACGTCACTCCATCATTCGTCTGCGAGTTCCCTTACTGCCGCATCATTCCCCGCAGATCCACCGCCGTCACTTCTGTTAAAACTCGTTTTCCCGACGGGATTGCTCTCACGTGTGCACTGCCCGTTTCTTTTGCCACGACCACCGCCCAAACATCCGACTAGACCACTAACTGGTCGACGTGGCCAGTCGAATGGCCATACAACCGCTCAACCCATTCACTTCACACTTGCAAACATTTTCAAAGTAAAATTCATGCAATTCGACGGAAGAAAGGGTCGAGGCACTTACGTGTGCGGCCGCAACACGATTTTTCGGCTCTCGGACGACGATGAGTGGATCTATTTGCTGCTAGTGGATTTGCACAGGCCTGGAGGTTCATATTCGCAGGCCGCTGATGATGAATTTGATGCTTCGGCTGCATGCGCCCGCGTTTTCATTGCATGTGGCAAGCGCTGTGAATGGTGTACACTCTAGCGGGCTTAACTGTTACGGGACTCCTGCAGGATGTCCTGTAGCAGTTTTTCCTCCTCAGGTGCATGCTACACGACGAAGGCAGTGGCCTCACGATCACGCTCACAGATCTCATGGATGGCTGGGATGGATATGGTATGACATCTCAGCATTTTTTTCATCTTAAAATTTGCTTTCTCTTGATAAATCAATGATTTGCTTTGATGGTGCAGGTAACTTCATTGCATGTCGACAGGGGTGGTAGAAAGAGGTGACAGCAGTGTGTAAGGGTGACAACAATAGCTTGCATGCGTCCAAACCGATCCTTGGTCGTTAGATCTCTTCATACAATGAATTCTGGGCCGTCCCGGTAACGACGCCAAAAAGATGGTGGGCTCCAGTATTGTAGCAATAATGCTACAACTCCTGGAGCTTCCTTCTCTAATTTTATCAACCCGGTAGTTCGTAACAAACTTGGAAGCGATGGTGCTGTATGCACAAGTACTAGCTCTTGTTGCAGCTGTCACTTGGTCAGCTGACACAAGTCCGCTAGGGCTCAAGCCAAATTCTATATGTTCTCAGAAGAAGCTTTTTAAGTGATGAACGAAAGCTATCTCAAAGGAAATTAACCTACTTTGCAAGAATGAACTGAAAGCCAACCAAACATGGAAACCCTAGTAAACCCTAATCTGACCAGCTTAATCCTTACGATGCAATAGTGGGAATGCAACTTCTAAAATTGATGCCATTACTTCTAGTGAGATGAGATGCATGATTTTAAACTACTTTCATCTGAAGAGAACATGTTTTTGTATTTTTGCTCAAGTGGTTGGAGTTATTATGACTGTGCTTCTTACTGGGTCTTGACTGTGCAGGGGTAGTTCAAGGGGAGGAAGGCTTGGGAAAGGTCAGGAGGACTCCGAGAGGTTCCAAGGGATCCCTAACATCATTCCTCAGAATCACAATGTTCAGGTGCTTGGCAACCGTGTTTGCAAGCTTCTACAGGATGTCTGCAGGGGATCCTACAGGAAGCTCGGGATTTCTACAGGAAGTCTGCTAACTTCTACAGGATGTTCTGCAGTCGGAGTTTTGGGTGATGGAGGAGTGAATGAGTTGTATGGGTGGATAGGTAGGATGAGACGAGAGCTTGTGATGGCTTATGGATAGAGAGATGAGATGGAGAGAGGGTGTGTAAAGCTGGTTGGTCGATAGAAGGGTATAGGCAATGGAAGGCCGAAAAGATAAAACAACGTGGATAATAGAAGAGTTGGTGGGCAAAGGATCTAGCTGGGAGGTAAGGAGATGGCTTAGGCATGGCTGAGAAGGATAAGGAAGTGATAAAGTGGTGTTGCGCAGTGTAAATGAAACAATCACCTCTGTCTTGCACAAAACCGAGAATTCATCAACCTATTCTAACTGTTTTATTAAAAACCAAAGAACAGTGATGGAAGTTAAGAGAGAAATCGTGCATGGTGCTGAAACAAGGAGTCATTTCTCAAGATCTAAATGCATGGACACTTCTACCAATGGAAATATGACTTTAAAGCTTGCATGAACATGTAAAACTGCGTTTTTGGTGGTTGGCACGGTCTACACTCCCAATCTCTAAACAGAGGTGGAAGTGAGTGTACGATCAACCTTTTCTTGGAACTCTGATGAATTCTAATCCTCCTACTCTAATCTAAGCTGCTGAAAGCACTTTATCCATAAAACTAACCTACTTAATCACATCAAGAAATTTGAATCAGCAGACTGTGTTTTCCAAATGCATGTCAAGGCAAAGAAATGAAATGCTGAAAGGAAAGACAAGTAACAATACAAAGAAAGGAGGCCTATTGCTCTCAGGTTGGGCCCAAACCTGAGAGCTATAGCTCCTCTAAGAACTCAGAATTGAACTCAAATCTGCCTGCCTTTTATTAAAAGATCATAATCATAAGTCTAACAACATGCCAAAAATGGCTTACAAAGAGCAAAACAGAGCTATAGCTTGTGATTCAAAATCTGCAACAAAGGTTCAAAAGTCCCCATCGAAGGCTTCAACCTCAATATTTATACATGATGAGGGCCAAGCTGGCCTCCTAAATTAGTGGGGCTTGGCTGTCCAACTAAAAGTAAACTGATGTTCCTGTAGAATGCGTTGGCTGCCTTCTAGCTCGGTGGTGATAGCTGTTGGAGCTCGGAGTTGGGGTGGAGATCACAAGGAAGGTCATTCAAGGTTGTGGACAACCTTCCTATAAACCCGCAATGCCACCTTGGCTGTCTCCTTGCCTCCATCTACGTGGTTTTTGCTCCATTTAATGTCAAAAAACCTGAAATAAACATGTATTAGCCACATAGGCATAATGACTGCCGTCCTTCCTACAAATAACATGAATATACTAAGAAATGATGCATAAGTGATAAAAAATGAAAGGTTGAGCAAGGTAAGTAGGCCAAATGAGCCCAAAATGTTACCAAAATTTGGGGCTCATCACTAGGGCAGCAGGGGAGGAAGCAGATAAGTTGCTAAAGGAAATGAAATTTTCTCTTAGCTTCTCTTGGTCATATGACCCATTGGGAGTCATCTACAAATGTAGGGTCGAAAATAAATTCACACCATATCATCATACAACTAGGCTTGAGATAGAACAGTTCAAGGACCAGTTGGAATGGACAGAGAATACCCTCCAAGAGGTTGAGGAGAAGGCAGTCTCTACATCTAAAATGCAAACTCCAATTGCACAGGAATGTACAGCCAAGAGAGGGAGGGAAGAACAATCTTCACCTGCAACAGAGGAAACAAGCCAAGGCTTCAAGATTTTTCACATGAAAAAGAAACAAAGAGTCTCTATGAATGTTGATTCACAATCTGGTGAATAGTCTATACAATCTCCAACTCAGTCTACCACTTCTCATGAACAACAAATAGTTCAAACTGTTGGAGTCATTCCAGAGAATAAAGAAGAAGACATCTTCCATGTCTTTAATGAAATAAAAAGAAAGAGTGAATAATTGAAGTTGAATACTTACACCCAGTTCTGGAAGCATTATTCTAGCTCTCAAGCTAGGCTTCTTTCAGTCTTTGATTCTGAGAAGGGGAAGTGCAAATGGCTTTCTTATAGGCCCAAGTTCCTCAGCCTAGGACTGCAACACAATACCAGAAACACACTTATTTTTAATTTAATGTTAAGGATGTGCATCCAATTGATAAAATTGAGATGCACAAACAAACTGGACAGATGATTTCTTCAACCTTGACAAACACTGCTATGAGTTTGTCAAAGATGCAGGTCACGCTGGCCAACATTCAATCACAATTAAAGTTGGAGAAGGTCTCCTCATTAGAAAAGGATACCAAGATTCAATCTTTGGAAAATATAGTGCTAAGGATGGGATATGATCCCTCAAACATAAATGATACAGAGGAGCTCATTAAGAAAAAAAAAACACTAAAGTTGCAGCACTAAAGAAACAGTTGAAACTACTAGCATCTAAGTATCCAATGGCCAAATAAATCGAGGATACAGAGACTCAAAATTCAGTTATGATGAAACTCATCATAGAACAGAATTTTCAAATAAAACTAATGGAGGAGAAAATGGAGAAATTGGTTATGGATAAGGAGGAAGCTATCAAGAACATTCAAACTTCAGTGGATGTAGTCTCTCTTGTAGCAGTTCCCATCACTACAGTCACTACATCAGGAACAGGTATAGTAGAAGGAGCTGAATAGCTTACTGAATTTATTCAGAACCTGTCTATCCAGAAAGGAGAAATCAATAAACTAAAGGATGAACTCAAAGATTTATGGCTTATGAAGCCTATATTAGACAATTCACACACAACTAAAACAAACAAACTCAAAGGCCAAGTGGCAATGTTGAAGAAATAACTCACAGATTCTTTCATAGGAAACAAGTTGGGTTTGTCAAAAGAAATTTTGTGGGAAGAAATCACAGAGGCAATCAATGAGATTTGGCCCTCCATTAAGATAATATTCAATAAAAAAAGATCTCTTGGAGAAAGCTCAGGAAGCAATGTAATCCATAACTAGGCAGCTGGAGGATATGCCAGAGATTGCGTCTGATATAATCAAATTTCTGAATTCCAAGGATGACTATGAGCTTGAGGAGTTAAGGATAAGTGACAGAACTGCAACAATATTAGAAGTAAAGAAGATTATCACTAAGATAAATGTCAACCTTCAGCTACAAGAAAAGTGTAGCAGTGTTAACAATTTGGTTCAAATATTCTTCAAAAAAATTGATCCTTTGATCAAAAAAGGTTTACCTTCTATTATGGTTATTAAGGAAAAATTAATGCCAATTGAGGATTATGTCAAGAAGTTAACAGAGGTGGGCACCCATGCAGCTTTAGTAGCCAATATCAAATGATCAGTAACACCATCTCTCATGGTAAAAACACTCAGGGATTCTTTATTCATCCTGGATGAAATCAAGCATATATTTTTGGTAAAACCTACTTTTACTAAATATACCGAGATCGATGAAATCTAAAAGAGGGTAACAAATATTTCTATCCCAGATAAGAAACATTGGGAAGAATTAACAGATTTACTTGGTTAAGGATTATTGAACAACATTCAATTTTTGAGGGAACAGTCAGCTAGCTTCAACCACTTTTCAACTTTTCAATGATAGTCATCAAACTGCGCAGCACCAAACAGTTTCAAATAATTAGACAGTTTTATTTTTGATTGTGTAAATAATCTATTTTTGTAAAAGTAGTTCAGGATTTTTTTCATGCTATTGTTGTATAAATAACTCTCTTCACGAGTTATTAAGGGTTGCACCCTTGAAGAATCATTTCTATACATCTAATGTAATTAATCTTTCTAGATGATTAATACGAAGCAAAGGATTCTAAATTCTGTTTTGCACAGTCTGTGTTTCCTGTAAGTGTTTCCAGTGTCATTCATTATGTTATTCTTCATATACTTGTGTCTTGCAGAGATAAATATGTAGGAGTAATTGTATTTTAATATATTCCTATAATTTACCCGGATGCGGGTGCTCACACTCGTCATTAAGCCGATGTTGGTAAAGCCACATGGTGGCAGGATAGGCTGCCAGCCCAAGCGCGCGAAGGGAGGTGGTAGATTGATGGTTTTAATGTACATGATCGGGGCATTTACTCTGCTGCAGAGGAGATGGGACGCTGCCCTCAGGAGGTTTCAGTGGAGGCGTGGTGAAGCATTCATGCCAAGCATGTATGCGCAGCAACCTAGGCAGGACAGGGGAGGCGCCAAAAGCCCTTCCCTCGCAGCTACCATGAAAGGAACTCTATTTATTGACGCCAACATCAAAATTCTGGCTCAGAACCTGCAAATCGCTGCTCAGAGCATAAAAGGAACGAGCTTCCCGGCTCGTAGTCCTCGAAGGTGTCCCAGAGGTGTCGGCTCTCAAGTCACAGGCAAGATGCCGCGTAGCAGAGGCATCCCCAGACGTGGTGGCAGATCTGGGGTAAGGGTCAGTTCTGAGAGGGGCAGCGTGCAGCCCATTTCGCCCATTAATGAAGCGCCTCCTTCTTCAGAGACAGAAGATTCAAAGCAAGAATTTCTGCTCCCTCAGGGAACTTACTAGTCTTTCCGTTTCCGCTTCCCCAACCACCTGGTTAGGCCAGAGGTGGTGGTGAATTTCTCTGTTTTCATCACGGAGGAAGACCCTGGCAGCAACAATTCGGGCTCCCCCATCAGGGCTCATGGTAGTGAAATCTTTGTTGGAGACATGGCAGGCCTGGTATATAGAACCCGCCGCGTCGAAGAGATGCCTGCTCCGAATGCCATGGTCCTGCCGGCAGTGCCTCAGGAGGATTCAGGCAACGAAGTCTCCATCCAGGAAATTATGCAATTGCCCAATATGAATATGGAAGCGGGGGTTCCCGAAGCTCAAGCTCAGCCTGATCCAGGAGATGGGATGGTCATCTGGATAGACTCACCAAGCCAAGGCGATGGAGTGTAGACGGATTCGACCAGCCAGCATGCTTAATTTTCATCGGGGTGCTATACTCCGTCCTTTTGTTTTCCTGTTTTTACATCTGGTGTCTCTCTCTTGCATACATTTCAGTTTTTGGTCTCTCTATAGCTACTGCTGTTGGTTTCAAGCCACAACAATTAGATCTTTTTGTTTCAATGTTTACAATGTAAACTGGCACTGTCCTGTCAGTAGCCATGGTGTCTATGTTAGATGGAGTCCAGGTTCCCTGCTGTCAAAAAATCATGTTGATGAACTGTGTTTTGGGACCAAGTCAAAGCAGATAGACAGAATTGTCAAGCTTTCTCAGCTTGAGGATTGGCCTCGGCCTCCTCGTGAAATCTAAGCTCTGTACATAATTTTCTTTTCTTAATATAGAAGTAGTATTTACTTAGAAAAAATATATATATATTCCTATAAGTTTTCTGAAGTGATAATCTATAAATAGAATGAATTAATGGACTGTTCGTTTAATTAATTCCTTCAAAATTAATAAGTCATCGACATATTTTGTAAGCTCATGCGTATTTTCTCAAACCTGTAAACATAGTTTAAAGGTTTTCATACTTATGATTATCTAGCTTTCAATTTGAAAACTATGGCAATCATATTACTTTTTTGTTTATGCTCATCATCATAAAAGCTATTTCACTATGTAAATATTTATAGCAGCCCCTTGTTAAGATATTGATATTATTCAAGAGGTTAGGCACATCAGTTCTATATCTGTTTCATCCATTGGTCTCCCAAATTAAAAAAAAAGAAAGAAAAAAAAACCCCAAAACATTTATCTTAGATGCTCTAGCATAATAGATGACTATTATTATCTCAGAGGTACAACAATCCCAAGGTGTCTTTTCAAATCTAGTTTTGAGATGATATGGTCTTCTCCAATTAAATTCCAAATTAAATATCCATATCCCAAGGTGTCTTCTGAAATCTACTTGGGAGAAGATATTGTTATGAAACCAGCTCACAAAAAGATAGAAAAGATAGATCAACGCCTTAGAATTCAGCCTCTTCGACGGGGCAACCTCCTTTACATTACATAAATGAACAATTCTTCAATGATACAAATGACAAGACCTCCTTTCTATATATAGGAGACTGAGTCATAATATAATCAAAGCCAACATAACAATAATAATGTAAGGGCACAATAATAACAATAGTGGGCTTCTATGGGGCACAATAGTAACAATATGGGGACTACATGGGTACAACAATATAATAAGAGGGTTGTACTAATAACAATAAGGGGTTACACTAGTAGTATAGGGGCCGAACATGCCCCTCTCCTTCAAAAAGTGTTGTCCTCAACACTTGAGTAGTTCTTGATGGTGCTGTAGAATATTCTTGTCCTCCCATGTGGAATCTTCAGTGGGTAAGTTCTTCCACTTGATGAGATACTTTGAAATTGATCGATTTCGTAGCTGTCGAGTTCTTGTTTCTGTGACTGCTCTAGGTTCCAATATGATTTTTCCTTCCTCTTCAAGTTCTGGAAATATTGTTTGAATTGGGATCTTCTGCAACTTTTGAATGAGTGGCCACACTTCTTCATCCTTCTTCCATTCATCCCTTGCTTCGTTTATCCAATTTGGTTGGATAATAGAAATAGCATAAAACAATGCTTCCACATCCTTATCCTTTCTTGAGAGTACATCTGCAACAAAAATTTGTTTCCATTTTCTATAGATGATGTCAAACTCATAACCCAATATATTTGTGACCCAATCTTTTTTGTTCTTCTATAGATAATATTTGTTCTAAAAAGTATTTAAGACTATCATGATCCATTTTTACCTAGAAGTGTCTTCCCATTCGGTAAGGTCGCCATTTCTTAAGTGCATGTAGTATTTCCAACATTTCCTTCTCATAAATAGCTTTCTTGAGATGTAGAAGTAAAAATACCCAATCACCTACATCAAAACAATTTTCACTACAATGTTGATCTACCTGTTGTTTCATTCGATTTTGCACCAAAGTGGCATTATCCTTTAAAATTTGGAGAACTTGTTGTTGATGCTCGATGTGATATTGCACTGCTTGAACCTTTTTCTTCTTGATATGTCCTTCTATCTTGAGAGTTTGAGGACTGGTAATTTCTTCCAATGCTTTACAAGATATGATCGGATTCATTTCTTGATGCTCGATGTGATCTTTCACTTCTTGAACATTTTTCTTCTTGATATGTCCTTCTATCTTGATAATTTGAGGAGTGGTAATTTCGGCCAATGCATTACAATATATGGTTGGATTCATTTCTTCTTTCTCGATGCGATCTTTCACTTCTTGAACATTTTTCTTCTTGATATGTCCTTCTATCTTGAGAGTTTTAGGAGCGGTAATTCTTGCCAATGCTTTGCAAGATATGGTCGGATTCATTTCTTCTTTCTCTGGGGTTGGTTCCTGGAGTATATACTCTTCTTTTTATGTTTCTTGATCCTTTTATTCCTCCTCTTCATAATCTATGTAAAATAATTTCTTCTCAGCACACTTATGACCTTTAGTGCATTTTCTATCACAATTGTAACAAATCCCTTTTTCTCTTTTCTCTTCCAATTGTTGTGGTGTAACCCTTGTAGGTTGTGGAAGGCTAGGAGAAACAACACTTCCATTATTATAGTTGTGAGGGGTAGACTTCCTTATTGCCATAATTTTACTTTCCACTATGTAACAAAGCTCTTTTACTCTTTCCAATTGTTGTGGTGTTGCTCTAAACAAGGTGTTTCTCTTTGTATCCTCATAATGTGCTATCATTTCCTCCGTGAAAATTGACCACATAACAAGTTGTTTGCGAGAACAAAGCCCTTTATACCATAAAAATTGGTCCGGTTCTAAATATAAAGATGCAATAAATACCTTTTGTAACAATGGTACACCATTTAGATCAAAATATTGCTACATCTGAAGTATTGAATTTACCGCATCCTTGCCATCAAACTTCCCCATATCACCTTTTCTTGATTTTAGGAGCTCAATCTTGAAACGACTATAACTCTGTAGTTTTGATTCTTCTAGTTCTGAAATTGCAACCTTCTGTAGCCCTCTGTGTCCTCTTTCCAATGCCACTAGCCTGATCCAAATTGGATTCTCCAAGGAAGAGTTATGCCAAATCTTCCACAGTGACCTAATTATAGACTAGTTCAGTAGAGCGAACTTGTATGACATGCCATGTGTCCTTGTTTCTACCTTTGGCTCTAAAAAATATAAACAAGAAACTACAGTCTGTCTTCTTTCTGTACCTTCTTACAAAATTTCAATCTGATGCTCAGAGAGAAATTTATGATGATTTTCCCCAGGTCACCTATTTGGAATGTAATTCAGGAGTCTGCAAAAAGACCAACTTTCTCAGATCATATCTCTGCAAATATAGTGCAAAAATCTCTGAAATTCAGACCTGAGGTTCAGCACGATTTCGTCTCAAATGGGTTTTTTTTTTTCGCTTCTGAAACATTGCAAAAAAAAAAGTTATAGCGAAAATGCCACGATGACCTATTTGGAGCAGCGAAACCCTGGAATTCAAAGCTCTGATACCAAATGTTATGAAACCAGCTCACAAAAAGATAGAAAAGATAGATCAACGCCTTAGAAATCAGCCTCTTCGAGGGGGCAACCTTCTTTACATTACATAAATGAACAATTCTTCGATGATACAAATGACAAGACCTCCTTTCTATATATAGAAGACTAAGGAGTCATAATATAATCAGAGCCGACATAACAATAATAATGTAAGGGCACAATAATAACAATAGTGGGCTTCTATGGGGCACAATAGTAACAATATGGGGACTACATGGGTACAACAATATAATAAGGGGGCTGTACTAATAACAATAAGGGGTTACACTAGTAGTATAAAGGCCTAACAGATATGGTCTTCTCCAATTTAATTCTAAATTAAATATCCATATTTTATTCCCAAAATGTCTTCTCAAATCTACTTTGAATAAGATATGGTAAGAAAAGTCAAGGATACTAAAATGAAAGGATGAGGGGGTAGTCATGACATTAATGATAGGTGGTTGAGGTGGATGGGAGGAAGAGACATAAAAGGGAAAGGATGATGAGAGGAGAGGGGGGAGATCCTTGGTCTTGGTTTTGGTATTGGAGGATTTTTTTTTGGGAGAGGAATTTGAGGAAAGATAAGAGAGAGAATGAAGAGATAAATGAGAGAATTCAAACTTGGATATATTGGAGAGTGTTGGTTTAACTTACACACACTACATCTGGTTAGACTTGGGCTCGAAGGGCTAGGGAACCTGTGGAGGTTTCCTGGGCTAGGAAATCATTCCTAGTTGGCTGGGAGGTAAATGTTGGCTAGTTGAATTGTTTATTGATTAAACAATCAAGTACCACATTAATTGTCAACCTGGGAAAGTCTTTTTATTCCAAAGGCTACCGTGTACTGTATGTACTTAATTCTAAAAGCATTAAAAAGCTGTAGTATATGTGATCCTTACGCTAAGTTATCACAGTACTGATAAAATGAAAGTAATTAATTAAGATTACAAATCTGAAAAGCAAAATGATGGATGCTCTGTTGGCAGAGGATCAGGACCCTATCCTCCAGGTGAGGACGTTCAGCACCTGCCCCTGTAACCAGATTGCTAACACACGCTGCACTCTAATTCACCGGTGAAATATCCTTGCACAACTTCAAGCAATTAATGAAACAGAGTACTTAGCAAAACGGAAATACCAGAGGTAATGCTACAGAATCCAAACAGAGTACCAGCAGAAAGAAACTATCACACACTTACACACTTGACAGAAAATTAAATGGGTGAATCTTGTGAGGAAGGTGGGCCCAATCCCTCTCACAATATTCCCCAGAACACAAAGGCTAGATTAAGTGTTCAGAACAATCTTCTATTCATCTGCCAAAAGATTCAAGTACAATAAAGTTCAGACTTGCTGATGTCTCTCAAAATCTCCCTTACAGACCACACATTAACGCCCCTTCTAATGTAGATGTCTCCTCTTTATAGAGGAGACATCTATTACAATAGATTATTACAGTTCATTCGGTTAACCCATTCTATCAAAAATAGGAACTACAAAACGCTGTTACAACAGTATAATAATATATTCTTTCTTAGGTTCTGGCTGTTACACAGTTGATAACCGACTTCGACCGTCTTCTTGGGATCCTCGCATTCCTTTATCGTTTCCCCATGTTGTTCCTGATTTAGGCAATGGTAACTGTGTTTTACCCGCTTTAGATAGCTGCGTGATCATGCCACGTCAGCGTTCTTCAGATAGTTGCTGTTTGTTATTCCCAGCTGTTTCAAAATAGCCTGCTTTAGATGGTTGCTGTTGCTGACTGTAGCAACTGCGTAGTTGTTGCTTCTGGTGTTGCAGCAATTGCATAGTTGTTGTTTCTGGTGTTGCGGCAACTGTGTAGTTGTTGTTTCTGGTGTTACAACAACTATAAATTATAATTCCTGTAGGCTTAAGACAATTACTTGGCAACTTAGTCAGCTTTTCAAAGATAAATATAAAGATATTCACAAATATGCAATGAACAATTAAACATATAGATATGCAGAAAGTTACTTCGTACCTTGGGGTGATTAAGTCACTATGTAATCAAAGCTTACAACTTATGACTGAAAAGGATAATATTATGGCAAAAATATAAGGTCAAAATTGGTCAATTCTGAGTCCTAACATCCCCCCCAACTGAAGAGATTGCATGTCCCTATGCAATGCCTACTCTGAGTCTGAGTCGGAGTACTGGGATGAACAATGTAGATTACTGAGATAATAGTTATAGGAAGTGGCATCAAACTTCTTCCTGAATCCACAGACAGTTTGTATTTGCCTCCATTCTCTGCTTCTTCCCTGTTGGATAATCCAAACTGTCCTTTGTATTGTTCACCAGATAGCCATAAAAGTGGAAATCTAAATTTGTAACCCATCCAATTTTCAACACAGTGTTGCATGCAATTAACATAATGAGGTACCCTTGAGAGTGCTACCTGCAAATTAGGTGGATTATAAGGATGATATTCCTGCCTACCTTGGGGCAGTTTTCCAAAAACAATTTGTTTGCCTTGACAGCCAAGGATGCCTTAGTCTTTACATAATGCTGACAGTCTTTCAGGACCATTGCTTGCAGTTGCTTAGCATGGTCCTTCATTTCAGGATCACTTACCATTCTCAGGTGTTGTGCAATGAAGGTGGCTGCGTTCTGCGGTTCAACTCTAATCCACAGAAGACAATTCTATTCGTTATGTTGAGCTGAAGCAAAGGCGTTGTTGGGCCTCGGTTTTGATCTTATTTTGCTTTGAGAAACTTACCTAACCATCCATTTATCCTTCATTTTCCATTCCATCCATTCCATTTTAATGAATATTTGATGTGTAATCAGGTATTTAGCTTTAATTTGTCAATTTCTAAAGTTTTTATAAAAGTTTGATTTTAAGTGCAATTTTGGCAATTTCAGAAATTCCCGTAATCACTTCATGGTTGATATGGATGCAGGCCACTTCAAAACGAATGGGATACATGAATGAAAAGCTTGGGAACTAGGACCAAGCCACCTATTCTTGGTTCCAACAGAACGAGCTTTATTATGCCTATTTGGAGCTAGTCAATCATGACTAGTCATCCAGAAATCCCATCTAAATAGGGCAGTTTTGAGATTCCATGATATTAGTCATATTTCTTGGGATGAGGGGAGTGGATTCGACTTGGATAGGTGGCTTAGAGTAGATAAGTTTTTTAGAGTAAATGTAGATCAGTTGGCTTCATGAAACTCCTTATTTAAGAGCCACACTTTGATGGCTCAACACATTGACTTATGATACTTTTATGCTGTAATATTTTTGGTTTGAAGACTTTATTTGAAGACTTGTGTTACTCTCATTTTTGCTGCTCAATACATGGATGTGTGACTGATATAAAGCTTCTGATATCATCTTCAAAAAGTGTGCAAGGCAAGGGTGGAGGGCCGCCACTCCAAGCTAAGTACACTTCCAAGTTAAATTAGTTTTATTTCATTGCAAATCTGGTTGATGGTAGCTTTAGTTTTCCAAAGTCATTTCAGATTGCCTTATGGTTATTCATAGTGATTGATTTTATTTTTTAATGTTTTGTTCATCATCTAATTGAGTTGAAAAACAAGTGTTCAAGTTGGGCATTCCCTCTATGAAATGGTGAATCAGAACTAGTCTCTTTTGTTTACATGCAAATAGTTTATTTCCATTTAGATTTATATCTTAAGATGAATGAGTTATGATGGAAAACTTTAAGTGTCTCTTAAGTTAAGAGCCTCTTTCATGTATAATTTATGCATCTTGAGTTTTTGGTTACAATCTCTAATTCATTAAGTAATAACTGAGGTGGAAGTGGACTTCTTGAGTTCGAGAACCCTTTCAATGTTTTCTCTTTTGAGCTGATTGAATTAGAGTTATTAGATATATTCTCTTTAGCTTTTAATCATTTATCTTTCAAGGTTTGGTTATATTAGATCTTCACAAATAGTGATTTGCCTCAAAGAATAAACAACCCGGATTGATAGTAGATAATTGTGTTAGTTTAGGAACATAAATTAGCTCAACATTTTGGCGCCGTTGCCGGGGAGGCAGATATCGGCATAGTCAATAGAGAGATAAAATCCAAAATACACAAAAACATTAGTTACATTTAATTTCTTTAATTATGTTTCTTTATGCCTAGAGTTAGAGATCCTCAAGGTAGATTTATCAAAAACCCCCCACAAGTAGAGATAGGATCATCACATACACCTGTTACTGGTAATCCAATCATTGAAGAGCTGATTGAAAAACAAAGAAGTGGCCAAAGATTAACCTTGATTGAAAGGAAAACTTTGTCAGCTTTGGAAGCAAAGAAAAAATTCTCCACTTCCGGAAAACCAAAAGAGAAAGGAAAACAAATTGTTTTTCCATCCATCGATCCTCCTATCTTCCCACAACTTGAACCTCCACCTGAAATTGAAAGAACTCAAACAATGGCAGAAGGAAATGGATCCATTCATCTTAATGATGAAGAACAAAGAGCTGAAAATGAAAGACAAGAAAGAGAATGGAGGAGGAAGAGAGAGGAAGAAAGAAAACACGAAAATGATAGGAAGTTAGAAAATGACAGGAAAAGACAAGAAGATGGACTTGACCAAGAATCAACTTTTGGTTTCCCAATAATAGATACAAGTGCAATACTAGGAGAAGAAGTAAAAATGAAAAACATTCCACCTTCTGTGTTGCCAAACTTCTATGGGATGTCTACAGAAGATCCTGATTCATTCATGTTTGAATTCGATATCTTATGTAGAACATATGGTTATACTGATGATGTTCATAAGCTCCGTCTTTTTCCTGCAACATTAAAGGCAGCAGCTTTAAAATGGTTTATGGGTTTAGGAGAACAAACAATAGCCTCCTGGGATGATATGCGAACTGTCTTCCTTAAGAAATATCAGCCTTATTGTAGATCTAGAGATTCAAAGGAAGATGTGTTTAGAATGACACAGCAAGAAGATGAAAATCTAGAAGAATATTTAGAACGGTATGCATATAATCTTCAGAAGTCTAAACAACATTCCCTAAATCAAGAAACTGTTCGCACAATCTTCCTCAAAGGTATAAGAGATGAATACCTTGGCATTTTAAATGTAATGGGTAAAGGAGATATTTCAAATCTTCCATTTGATGAAATTGTCGAGTTATGTCAGAAATATTCTAGAGGAAGATCAAAAAACGGAAGAAGGGAAGTAAGCTCTAAAGCGGCAAAGTCAGCTGCAGGAGGGATAACAAGAGCTGAAATAGGAAGACTATTGGAAAATTTCAAAACAGATTTTTTGAGTACATTAGGGACACAAGTAGATGTGCTAAAGGAAAATAAGAAAAAGGAAGAACAAGAGCAAGCCTTAGCAATATTTTGTTCAAAATGTAAAAAGAAACATCCTTTGAGAGACTGTCCTTTAGATAGCATTCAAGTGTGTGGTCTTTGTACAGGCAATCACTCCACAGAAAATTGTGTAACATTGAAAGACTTGCAAACTAATTCAATGGAAGAAATGCCAGGAGAAGAAGGTTTCTATTACATTGCACCAAGAAGACCATGGCCACCTAGAATGCCTCAACCAAATCAGCAACAAATCCCTCAGCAAAACTATGCTTATCCATCTTATAATCCTTGGACCCCTCCAATGCCATGGCAAGCTTGGCCTCCACAACAATATCCACAACAACCTGCACAAGGTTGGAGGGGATATGGTTATGGAAACCAACAACCTCAACAGTCTCAACAATATCAACAACATTACCAGCAACAGTACCAAAAGCCATTTTCATACCCACCATATCCTCCATCCATGCCATTTCCACAACAAAATTCTGCATATCCATTCCAGCAGCAGAATCCACCACCATTGCTAGCACAACCACAACAGTTACAGTTACCTTCAAATCAACCCAGACCAACGCAATTACCATCCCAACCGGTGGCAAATCCAAATAACAAAGCGGACAAATCTGCATATACAGTAGAGGAAGCAGCATATTATCCTGCATATTCAGTTCTTCCTCTTGATGATGTCCAATTAAGGTCTGGAAAAGTACTTAAGAAGGATTCTCCTCCAATTATAGAAGAACCAGCTGAACAAGGAGAATCATCTGAAACAGCACAAACTAAGGTACAAAATCAGAAAGGAGCAAATATTACACAAACACCACCTTATCCTGAAAGGTTGGTAGAACAACAAATTCAAAATCAAATAACCCTTCCTGAATTTGATATCATAGATGAGTTAAAAAATGCATATGTTAAGATTCCTTTATTAAAAGCCATTAAAGAAATACCGATATATGCAAAGACAATAAAGGAATTGTGCATTAGGAAAGAAAGAAAGAAAAAGGATCCTGCAACAATCCAAGTCATTGGTAAATTAGCAAGTCTCATGTCTACTCAAACTGTGATAGAAAAATATATTGATCCTGGTATCCCAATGGTTACCATATCAATAAATAATTTCTCTGTACCTAACACATTAATAGACTTGGGAGCAGCTATAAACGTAATGACAATGGAAACAATGAAAACTTTGCAATTAAACAACATTAGATCAACCTCAACAGTCTTGGAATTAGCAGATAGATCTAAGGTTGTTCCTGAAGGAATGTTAGAAGATATCATAGTTTCCTTGGATTCATGGGAATATCCTGTTGACTTCTTAATCTTGCACCAAAGACAAACTTGGGAGGACATCCTCTGATATTAGGCAAACCATGGTTAGCCACTGCAGATGCCTTCATAGGATGCAGATCTGGAAGTATGATAATTTCACATGGAGATGAGAGGAAGCATGTCACTCTTTATTCACCTGCACAAACCACTTCCTTAGAATCAATACTTGAAACCCAGGAAAAGAAACAAACAAAAGTATTTTTAAGTATCAATCAATTCTTTGATTTTAGAGAAGAGGAGGAGAATGAAGATCTGATGGACCTTTTTATCTCAGAACCAAGTATTTCAGAGCAGCTTAGGAAAGTTCAATATGAAGCTGCAAATGAACTTTTGAATCAATGTTTTTAGGAAACATGTACTATTCGAACTTTGCAAAATTCTTTGGTAGACATCTTTCCTGTAAACACAATTACCAACCCAACAATCAAAACAATTGAGGTACATCCTGGAAAACATTTAAATATTGGAAATCAGCTTCAATCAAAATAAGAACAAGAGGTAATTGCATTACTACAGAAATATTCAAAAGCATTTGCCTGGGATTATACTGACATGCAAGGAATCCATCCTACCACATGTATCCACCACATCTATATAGATGATAAACTTAAACCTGTTAGACAACCTCAAAGAAGAATGAATCCTATGATGAAAGACATAGTGAAAGAAGAACTGCAAAAACTGTTAAATGTTGGATTCATCTATCCTATTTCAGATAGTCAATGGGTTTCACCACTGGTTGTTGTACCAAAGAAAAATGGAAAATGGAGGGTATGTATAGATTATCGAGAATTAAACAAAGCTACCTTAAAAGATCATTTTCCTTTACCATTCATTGACCAGGTGCTAGATTCTTTGGCTGGAAAGAAATACTTCTCTTTCTTGGATGGGTTTAGTGGGTAAAACCAGATCAGAATAGCAACAGAAGACCAAGACAAAACTACATTTACATGCCCATGGGGAACCTATGCATATAATGTTTTTCCATTTGGTTTATGCAATGCACCTGCAACTTTTCAAAGAGCAGTGCTTGCGATATTTGCTGATCTAGTCCATGAATATGTCGAAGTTTATATGGATGACTTCACAGTGTATGGAAATACATACGATGATTGTCTTAACAATCTTGAGAAAGTCTTGAACAGATGTATCGAAACAAATTTGTCATTAAGTAATGAAAAATGCTATATGATGTTAACAAAGGGTATAGTTCTGGGACACCATATTTCTGGCTCCGGAATTAAGGTGGATCCAGCCAAAATTCAAGTCCTAGTTAACTTAATGCCACCTACAACTCAAAAGGAGGTTAGAAATTTCTTGGGCTATGCGGGCTATTACAGACGATTCATAGAAAACTTCAGCAAAATAGCTCAACCCCTGTTTAAATTATTAGCAAAAGATGTTGAATTCCAATGGACGAATAGCTGTCAGAATGCTTTTCAAATTTTAAAAGATAAGCTGTCAGTGGCACCCATACTTCGAGGGCCAAATTGGTCTTTTCCTTTTCATATTTCCACTGACGCATCAGATACTGCAATAGGTGCCTCTTTGGGGCAGAAAGAAAATTTGTTCAACTATGCAATATACTTTATCAGTAAGAATTTGACACCTGCAGAAACAAACTATACAGTCACTGAAAAGGAAATGTTAGCCGTCATACATGCAGTAAACAAATTCAGGCATTACATCACAGGATATCAAGTTTTTATTCACACAGATCACTCAGCAATAAAATACTTGATGAAAAAACCCATCACTAATGGACGAATTACAAGATGGCTCCTGTTATTGCAAGAATTTAACATTACAATCCAAGACCGGCGAGGTAAAGAAAACCAGGTGGCTGACTTTCTGTCCCACATCCAATCACCAGAAGACCCAAATCCTGTGATAGACAACTTCCCTGATGAACATCTATTTGCCATAACAGTTAAAACACCTTGGTTTGCAGATATTGCTAATTATTTGTCATCTGGAAAATTTCCAACTCAATTCACTAGCAAGCAAAGAAAGAAAATTGTTAAAGAAAGTTCTAGGTATAGCTGGGTGAATGGTGATTTGTTTTATACTGGTTCAGATCTAATGATTAGAAAGTGTGTGCGTGAAGATGAAATACTAGATATTCTCAGGGCATGTCATGACGAACCATGTGGTGGTCATTTTGCAGACAAACGAACAGCATATAAAGTGCTGCAACTGGGCTATTACTGGCCATCTGTCTTCAAGGATTCTAAGGCATATGTCAAGCAATGTGACAGTTTCCAAAGAATAGGAAGACCCATCATGTCAGATGAAATGCCGCTCAAACCGCAGGTCCTCATTGAGCCATTTGAGCAGTGGGCACTTGATTTTGTTGGACCCATTAATCCACCATCAAATGGAAAAAGGTACATCCTAGTGTGCATGGACTATGTAACCAAATGGGTGGAAGCCAAAGCAGTGAGCAGAGCGACAGAGGACACAGTGGTTACCTTCCTCTTCGAAGAAATTTTGTAAGATATGGAGTACCAAGACAAATAGTGACAGATCAAGGAACGCAGTTTACCTCAAAGTTAGTGCGGGATCTGACAGAGAAATATAAGATAAAGCACAGGAAGTCTACTCCATATCACCCTCAAGAAAATGGTCAGGTAGAATCCACAAACAAGGTCTTAGAAAATATCATGACTAAGACAGTGCAGCTGAATAGAAAAGATTGGTCAAAGAA
This sequence comes from Pinus tabuliformis, assembly GCA_031772625.1. Lineage (NCBI taxonomy): Eukaryota > Viridiplantae > Streptophyta > Pinopsida > Pinales > Pinaceae > Pinus > Pinus tabuliformis. The sequence continues at coordinate 98,816,696 of CM062814.1, forward strand.
GTTAAAGGATGCATTATGGGCTTACAGAATCACATGGAAAAACACAACTGATTTTAGTCCATACCAGTTGGCCTATGGGAAAGAAGCCTTATTGCCTATAGAATTTCAGATACAAACCTATAGACTCGCAGCAGAATTGGGCATGGACCTGACTGAAGCACAATAACAGAGGATCATGGAACTTAACCAATTGGATGAACATCGTCAACAAGCAATTGAACAGACAACATTAGTACAACAACATAGAATGAAATGGCATGATAGATACATTAAAACCAAGACATTTCAGAAGGGAGACTGAGCCTTATTATTTAACTCCAAATTTAAGGATTTCAAAGCGAATTTTACAACACACTGGCTAGGGCCATATGAAATTGAGGAAATATTTGACAATGGAGCAGTAAAGATAAAGACCATTGACCAGGACCCCACCTCATTTGTTGTAAATGGTCATAGGCTAAAAGTTTATCATCAGCCTATTAGTAAAGAGACATTCATGAAACAACTGGTAGAGGAAGCAGGACTGGAAATTATGGCTCTGCCATCTTCCAGTTCGAAAAAAGAATAAAAAATATGAATATATATATATATATATATATATATATATATATATATATATATATATATATATATATAAACATAAAAAAGAGAGAAAAAGATATATGAAAAAAAACAAAACATAAAAAATAATTGGTTTGCTGGTGAAAACCAGGCAACTGGCACCATGCAAACTTGAATTCATAGGGGAAAACCAGGGAAACCTGGACTCTATGAATTCTATATTCTTGTTTTACTATTCTCACATAATTTCAATGCAGGACCTTTCCACAATTGACTTGAGGACAAGTCAAACTTTCAGCAAGGGAGAGTCTTGTAGCAAGCTTTTAGCTGCCACAGCTAAGGGATTGTGTTGTCCACTTTGGACCTGAAACAAATTTGTTGGAGCAGAACCTGAAGGGACCTGAGTTGAAACATCATTACAGAAGGGACCTGAAGCAAACATTAGTTGCAGCAGATCAAATCATTCCAGAAGCATTGCAGAGGGACCTGAGATGAAATAGTATTGCAGAGGGACCTGAAGCAAACTTAGTTGCAGCAGAACCAGATCAGAACCAACACAATATACCAGAAGCATTGCAGAGGGACCTGAAAGGAAAACATTATTCAAAGGGACCTGAACAATTCAAGAAATGGAGCATAGTGAACAAGGAGCAGTAATAAAAGTCTACTTTTCATCTATCCACAACATTTTGGATTCCATTCCACCTGTACAAATAGCATTCAGCATTCCACCTGTACAAACAACATTCAAGGGAGTATATTCATAGCCATTTTGTGCTTGAAATTCAAATTTTTTTTTTAGAAACTTTTAGTTTTGATCTAATTGAAGTTAGTATCTGCAAATATTCATTAATATTCATTCCCAATATATACCCCACATTCCCTATTCATATTCCATTTCATTCACACACATTTCCTATACATCTTTTTATAACCCTAGGTATTTTCCTTCAACGCAAAAAGATCAAGCTAGGACAACTCTTTTCACCTGCACATAAACTCAGAGCATTAGAATGATTATAATTTTAAACATGACCCCAATGGTCATTTTAAAATTATAAAGCTATGTTATAAAAGGTATGCGCTAAAGTTATAAATTATAAAGGCATTGAACATATATATCATAAGTTATATGAGCGCTAAATTTATTTTTCAAATGCGCATAAGCTAATGGTATAAGGTATATATGTTGCAAAGAGAATATAGTATGCGCATATATCAAATGTATTAAGGTATAAAGTATTGCGCATATAACATGGAGGTATAAGGAATATATATAACCAAATGCGCATATCCAAAAGCATATAACATAGTGATAAAAGGCCGCGGGTTATGATAATGAAGTTCATGGGTTACAAAGGAATGATATAAGGAGAAGGCCGTAAGCATTTGAGTATGATAACAGAGACACATTCAAACAAACATTATGGCATTTAAACGTAAACCTATGATATTTAAAGTGCAAAGATTAAAAGTTTGGGCACATATCATATGGAGCATAAGGTATATATTTGGCACATTGTTTGCACCAGCTATATGATGATAATCAAACAGCAGTGTTGCGGCCAAGTAATGAAATGCCATATGCAAATGTCGTTACAATGAAGGCGCACGATGGTGGCCATAATCAATGGCGGTCGTAGCAATGAACAAAACAAACACCACGCAGGCCAACACACAGGTACGGTTCGACACAGTGTCACCACAGTTTATGGTTATTGGATGATGGAGCGGTGGAAGATATGCGTATGAAACAAAAATACGGCCATCCTCATGACTCAGTCGGGCGACTGAGTCAATGAGGACGGCCATGTAACCACGCATAACAGCACCAATGAATGAAACGCAGGATATAGCAGAGAAACGGTCATAAACCAACCTCCCCTGCGCTGTTCAAATCACCATTCCTCATTGCCATAGCTCAGAAAATCGTGTTTGAAGCCGCAGCATAGTAAAAGGAGAAAGGAGTGTATTGAGGTGATTTTAAAGACGAAATCTGAGTTGAATGAGTGGAGAAAGCCGAGTGTTGGAAGCAAACAAGGTAAGACTGGAGTTTATTTCGCTCGGCGACTGTAGATATGTATGAGTCCTCGCCATTAACTCACAGATTTTGTTGCTTTGCCACCAGTTTGACTGACCGAAGACAGAGGGATTTGAAGTGCTTGTTTGCATCCCACGCGGCCAGTGACAGTCAGGTAACACTAAAACCGGGATAACTCCAAGTTTGCAGCACGTATGGATAGACTAAACAGATTTTTATGCGTAAATTATGGTGTAGAAATAACGGTCAACAATCCAGCATTTAAAGTTTACAAATTGCATGCATAACACGATAGAGGATTTTGAGTTAAATATGGAATCTAATGCATCAAACGCGGAGAGTTAGTTTGAATGCCGAAGTGCCAAGGGTTGTTTATATATGAGCGCTGATTGTTAAACCATTGTTGCATTTAACCTTCATTTTTGCTGCGCGCTAGTCTCTGTCATATGCATGTGAATATGTGGTTTGACCAGAACAGAGGACGCATTAAATCACAGAGTGTTTGTCATATGTGTTGTTGAACGCATTAAGTCAGATTGTTGAGCATTGTTGCATGTGTTATGGGCTGCCAAACCAAGAAACGCATTAGTATATGCCGAGAGAGGTGGGATTGTCAAATGTAAACAGAGGAATGTTGTAGATTGCGCATATTCAAAACAAGTGACATGCATTTATGCCTTCACTACGCGCCTATGTATTAAGATTTTAATATATTTGTGCCATTTACAGAGGATTGAAATGCGTAGGAGTGCCTGCATACATGCTATGCTGACTGCGGAATTTAGTTGAATGCCAAAATTTGCATTGTTTGTGTCTTGAGGCCGAGAGTTTTTATAGTCTGCGTTTTTAAAAAATTTTGTTTGACATTTGTTATAAGCAGTGAGTATGATGAGGCCGAGCGCATGTGATTAGTCCTCTAGGCTTATAACTCTGTGTGCAGTATTTGCTATATTACACAGTCATATTTTTGTGAAAAAATGATGAAAAGGATTAGGCCGAGAATGTTTTGGAATATTTCTTGAGAGGCCGAGAGTAATTTGCCACATTATACAGTCAATTTTCTTGAGAATTTGTTGAAAGGCCGAGAGCAATTTGCTGCATTACACAGTCATTTTTTTTGTGAATAGGCAGAGAATGTTTTTGAGGATCTGTTGAGAGGCCGAGAGCAAAATTTTTCAAGTTTTTTTGTTTAAATACACAGTAACGCATGTTATTTTGAGCTAAGAAAACATGGTTATTGCTGCATGTGTATTTAATTTTCAAAAACAAACAGAGAACAGTGTATTGATAGAAGATATTCAGGTGTTGTTTGCCTTAAACAGGGAATTGAAACAGAGCTTGTGCAGAGGAAAGACAGCAGAGGTTAAAGAAGACAGAGTCAAACAGATTAAAGTTGAGTCAGAGGGGGAAGGTAAGCCTCGTTGCTTCTACAATTTCATTTAAAAACAATAGTCATAATTTTTGTTAAAATGAAGTTAGTAACAACAGAGGATTATATTGATTGGTTCACAGAAATCATGACAAACCGGGTAGAACCAAGATTTCAAATAGAAAGCTGGGGAAAAGAAACTGTAGAAAAACTGTATCAGTCAGGGATGATAGGATTTCTACAGAAGTTTAATGGCCATTCTGAGCAGATAACTAAAGATTTCATCAATAATTTCAGCCAAGACCAAACTCAAGTAGGAGAAATCATTGTCCCAGTAACTCAAGAGTACTTGTCCAAAGCCTTAGAGTTGCCAATGATAGGGGAGAAGTATCATAAAGGTTTACACTTCAAGGAGAAAGCGTGGACTTTCTTCCTTGAGAAGAACCGAAAGGGGACATTTGATAGAACTAAAGGGATACCCAGGGAGTGGTTTAATGAACCATGGGGGGAACTGGTCTTGGTTATTCAAAAATTCTTGACTTGTGATCGTGGATACAACATTGCTCATTTATATCATGTTAGATTACTACAGCATATCAAAGGGGATGATAGGATTAATTTTCCATGTTTCCTATACAAAAGTCTTGTGAGAATGATTGAAACAGTGAAACAGGAGCATAGGCCAAGGGCAGCACAGATATATCATCAGGGGTTAATCAAAATCTTAGTGGAACACCATGTGAGATCAAAGGGCCTAGAATGGAAAGAATTCTTGAATAAAAATAATTTTACTGAATAGCTTATTGATATACAGGACAAAGTAGAACAAGAAAACAGAAGCTTGATGAATTCTCCCCTATATCCAAGAACAAGAGCTAGAAATATGGCCATGCATGAGACTGAAACATCTGTCATGTCTGTTCCTAGGAATAGGAATTCTATTGATTTTGAAAAAGAAGTAGAAGCATATTCTCCTAGAAAACCAGAAGAACAGGATATGGCACAAGAACCCCTTGAAAGGAATTCCACAAATGATAATGATGCAGGAGAATCATTAATGAAAACCACCCAGGACTTTGAAAAGGAAATTAATTTGGCCAAAATCCAAGACTTAACTGATCATATAGAAATAAGAAAATTTGTGGAAAAGCAATTAAAAACAGAGAATAAGGCACAGAAAAAGGACAATGCAATGCTAATGAAAACAAATGAAAAGTTACAAGAAGAAATAAGCAGGTTGAAAAGGAGAAATGAATTGCTTTCCAAACAGGCATTCAAATGGTTAAAGGACAAAAATATGTGGCAAGCTAAATATGAAAAACAAAAGGTTAAAGCAACAATGTTGAAGGCAAAGCAGGAATCAAAATTTGATTGTTTGAACAGGGAAACAACAACAGGTACAGCATCCACTTCAGAGGGCAGAAGGTCCAAGAGAAGCAAGCAAGCATGGGGACATGCTTGATCATAAGCATGGGAGAGATGTTGGGCCTCGGTTTTGATCTTATTTTGCTTTGAGAAACTTACCTAACCATCCATTTATCCTTCATTTTCCATTCCATCCATTCCATTTTAATGAATATTTGATGTCTAATCAGGTATTTAGCTTTAATTTGTCAATTTCTAAAGTTTTTATAAAAGTTTGATTTTAAGTGCAATTTTGGCAATTTCAGAAATTCCCATAATCACTTCATGGTTGATATGGATGCAGGCCACTTCAGCACGAATGGGATACATGAATGAAAAGCTTGGGAACTAGGACCAAGCCACCTATGCCTGGTTCCAACAAAACGAGCTTTATTATGCCTATTTGGAGCTAGTCAATCATGACTAGTCATCCAGAAATCCCATCTAAATAGGGCAGTTTTGAGATTCCATGATATTAGTCATATTTATTGGGATGAGGGGAGTGGATTCGACTTGGATAGGTGGCTTAGAGTAGATAATTTTGTTAGAGTAAATGTAGATCAGTTAGCTTCATGAAACTCCTTATTTAAGATCCACACTTTGATGGCTCAACACATTGACTTATGATACTTTTAGCTGTAATATTTTTGGTTTGAAGACTTAATTTGAAGACTTGTGTTACTCTCATTTTTGCTGCTCAATACATGGATGTGTGACTGATATAAAGCTTCTGATATCATCTTCAAAAAGTGTGCAAGGCAAGGGTGGAGGGCCCCCACTCCAAGCTAAGTACACTTCCAAGTTAAATTAGTTTTATTTCATTGCAAATCTGGTTGATGGTAGCTTTAGTTTTCCAAAGTCATTTCAGATTGCCTTATGGTTATTCATAGTGATTGATTTTATTTTTTAATGGTTTGTTCATCATCTAATTGAGTTGAAAAACAAGTGTTCATGTTGGGTATTCCCTCTATGAAATGGTGAATCAGAACTAGTCTCTTTTGTTTACATGCAAATAGTTTGTTTCCATTTAGATTTATATCTTAAGATTAATGAGTTATGATGGAAAAATTTAAGTGTCTCTTAAGTTAAGAGCCTCTTTCATGTATAATTTATGCATCTTGAGTTTTTGGTTACAATCTCTAATTCATTAAGTAATAACTGAGGTGGAAGTGGACTTCTTGAGTTCAAGAACCCTTTCAATGTTTTCTCTTTTGAGCTGATTGAATTAGAGTTATTAGATATATTCCCTTTAGCTTTTAATCATTTATCTTTCAAGGTTTGGTTATATTAGATCTTCACAAATAGTGAATTTGCCTCAAAGAATAAACAACCCGGATTGATAGTAAATAATTGTGTTAGTTTAGGAACATAAATTAGCTCAACAGGCGTTCTGCCATGTAAGTTGATTAGCTAAAAAGGAGATAAAGGCTCTCAATTGTATGTCATCAACTACAGGTATCATATTAATATTTCTTTCTTCGGACATGGCTTCATTATGGAGATAGAGCTCGCATAACAAATTTTGATCATTTTTAGGTGCCTCTGCAAATGTTTGCATAAACTGTTCTGATGTAACTACCTGATGAGGTCTACCTTCTTTGACAGCCTTTATCTGCAAAAATGTGAGTCTTTCCCTAAAAAATGTTGCATAATTAAAAGAGGGTTTCCTTGTAGCAAGTATTCTTTGGAACAATTCAAACATCTGGGTCAATCTGGCTTTTAGTTCTTTGATTTCTTTATACTGGGTTCTGCACTGCTCAAGTGCTTCCCAGTTCTTGTATGCATGACTAAACCAGATCCCTTTTTGTTGTTGGAATGCCTTGCCTTGTGACTGCTCATATTCTCTCCACCACTCTCCCTTTAATGCTTGAAAACTATCTGTTTATGTGCATACATCACTAACAGAGGGAAGCTTTGTTTGTGTAAAGGCATCCACAAGGATAATCTGTTCTGTAGGAGTAGGCTGGGATGATCCAACATCTTTTTCTTCATTTCTGGCTAGTGTCTCTTGTTCCTATTGTACTGATTTATTTTGTTCCATGGTGATTTGGGTGGGCCGAGGTGAGTCTGTGCCTTTTTCCTCATTTCCTTCTTCTTCTTCTCGTTCCTTGGCAATTTGAATAGGGCTGGGTGAGTCCAATTTTTCTTCATTTCCTCCTGAAACTATTTCTTCTTCCTCCATAACAGTTTGGGTAGGCCAGGGTGAGTCTATACCTTTTTCCTTATTTTCTTCTATTTCTTCCTCTCATTCCATGACACTTTGAGTGGGCCGAGATGAGTCTGTGTTTTCTTCTTCATTTCCTAATATTTGTGTAACTACTTCTTCCATAGCAATTTGGGTAGGCCGGGGTGAATCTGTATTCTCCTCTTTCTCATTCCCTGTTTCTTCCTGCATAGTTTATGGGGAACTTGCTGGTTCTTGTGTGTCAGCAAGCCCTTCTGTTTGTTCTTGCGCCATCTCTGGAGAACTTACTGGTTCTTGTGTGTCAGTAAGCTCTTTTGTTCAGACCTGTGCAGTTTCTGGGGAACTTACTGGTTCTTGTGTGTCAGTAAGCTCTTCAGTTTGGTCCTGCATCTTCTCTAGAGAGCCTGTTGGTTCTTGTGTGACAACAGGTTCTTCTGTCTACACTTTTTCTGGAGTACCTGTTGGTTCTTGTGTGACAACAGGTTCTTTTATTTCATTAGAGGATTGTGGCATTTCCGTCTGTGTAACAGCAGGCTCTTTTATTTCATCTACAACATCGGAGGCTTCCTTCATTGGTTCTGCCACTACCTTATATCCTGCCTGAGTATATATTTCACCACAATTGGTACACACATATTCATTATCCTTACTCTTCTCTGTGCAGGCGCTACCCGTGCTAAAACATGCAGGCTGAATTCGTTCTAATATGCTTCCTTAACCCTTATTATTTCCTCCTGATAGTCCTGAATCTGAGATTTCAGAAATTCAATTTCTTCCTGTAGGGCAGGTATGGTAGGCTGGTCTTGTGGAGCAGTAGATTCCAATGGAGGCAGAGGTTGTGTTTCATCATTTTGATCAGTATTCCCCACAGGTGGTTCTTGTGTGTCACCTGGGGTAGTGGTTGTTTCTTGTGTTGCAGCCACTTGGTCACTATTACCTTGGGTGTCGGCAGCTGGTTCTTGTGTGTCAGCTGTCTTAAAATATGATGTCATGAAGCTATGAACACTCTGCATCTTAGCTTCCGAGGGTGGGGGAGAGGAGTTTTGAGGACTGGTGGGAGTGCGGATCCTTATAGTGATGGGCAGTGAACTGGGGGAATTAGGAGATTCAACTGCTACCGATGATCGAGTTCTTCGCTTTGGTAGAGAAGCAGGGAATTCAGGCATTTTTCTCTTCAGGCTAGCTTTCTTTAGGATGGGGACAGTAGCCGGAGTAGCAGGTGCCATAGCTAAAACCCTAGTTCTTCTTCTTTTGGATGGGGTTTTCTTTTCCTGCTGCCTTTTTCATTTAAGCAGGGTAATAGGGATATTGTCATCGGAGTCATTAGTAGAAATACCAAGTATGGGAATGGAAGGATTGGTTCTTTTGGGAGATGGGGTTGTTCTCGTGGTTATTTCTACTGCTGCTTGTTCATTCTCAGCAACTTGCGGGGGTGTTTGCTGTAGTTGTTCAGGAATGTGCTCTGCTTGCTGAGGGTTTTCTAGACGGATTTGTTCAGGCATGTCCTCCGTTTGCTTAGGAAGTTCTTCATCTTGCTGAGGTGTGTCCTCAGCTTGGTGAAGAATTTCCTCTTCTTGATGAGGAATTTCATGTTCCCGCTGTGGAATTTCTGCCTCCTGATGGGCATTAATGGGGGGTGGAGGGTTATTTAGAGCGACGGCTCTATTAATCAGCAATTGGGCTAAGCGGTGGTGTTTTAAGGAAAGAAGTGGATGCTTCGCGTTAACAACATATCGTGACATGTTTTTGAGACAAGCCAATAGATAATATGGCATGTTTATTAACTGACCATTTCTCAAATGATTTAACAGGACGAAGTCGTGCTGGTAAATTACCTGGTAGCGGCCTTCATACATCAGATATTTTTTGACAAATTCAGCGACTTTCGGCCATGGTTGAGGTAACGACCGAAGTGCTACGCCTCTGCCTTTGGGCTCTACCTGCTCGCCTGGTCGGAGAAAATCCTGCTGCACATTAAGAATCAGGTGCTTTCTGCTGAACCACAGTGTGCCATTAGCTGGTAGCCCAGTAACTTGGGCTATAATTTCCTCCGTGACTGGGATTTGAACTCCCTGGACGACAGAGAATTCTTCTGTTAAATTGCATGCAAATTCAAGGACTTGTTGCTCATCAAAGTCCGGAAGTCTCCTGAAGTACTCTATCCATCCCGCTTGCAAGAAAATTTGATAAATCTCCGGATAGAGTTCAAGGACTGCTGTCGTGCTAGGCTCATGTGTAATGAGGGTTCCTCCCATAGCTGTTGTTTCAGTAAATTTCAGAGTTCAGAGCCGAGCTTCCAATTTCAGTTCAGAGTAAAATGTCGCAAATGGTAACATGCCGTGATAGGGTGGCTTTTACATATTACCGGGAGAGTTAAGGGTGGCGGTAGTTAGCATAGTATGTCATTATGAGAGTTGCTTTGGTAATCCCCCCCCTCCTACGTGTAAATGATATGATTGGAAGTACAATTATTTGATAGTCCTATCAACTTATCCACATTATCTATTATTTAATGTCCATACATAATCATGCGTACCTTCGTATTTTACCTTTTTGATTGCTGCGTCAAAAAGTCTTGTCTTGTCTTCTGCTGGATCATAATGATTACCGCGGATCTAAAAGCATGGGAATACCGGCGATTTGTAATGATAATGATGGGAAGTGATAGTAGGGTGCTGTAATCATCACGAGAAGTGGTATATTTTATCAAAATTCGTTCCTTGGGGCTGAAGTGGTAAGATTGGTGTTTTCGTACGTGAGGGAATTTGCTGGGAAAGGTATTTCGTGATCGGGAAGCGATGTTGTAGCACCGGGATTGGTGTTGCAGCAACGGGAAATTGTTGTTGTGGCAACAGGGAATGATGTTAGATGTTTGTAAAAACGGGAAATGTGCTGGAGCAATAGGAATGGTGTTGCAGCAACAGAGAATGGTGTTGCAGCAACGGGGATGGTGTCGGAGCAATGGAAATGGTGTTGCAGCAACAGGGAATGGTGTTGCAGCAACAGGAGTGGTGTTGCAGCAACGGGGAATGGTGTTGTAGCAACAAGAAATGGTGTTGCAGCAACAGGGAAATGGTGTTGCAGCAACAGGAGTTCCGAGTCCGCAAAGTAATTCCCTTGAAACGTTTGTTCTCAGCTGCTTCCCAAGCTAAAATCTGCAAAATACTGAAATGTAATATCGCAATCCTTGGTAGGATTTATTAGTTTCTTAAAAAAAGAATATCTAACCTAAAAAATTACATAAATAATAGAAACTCAAGTGCTTTGAGGGACAGCAAGTTCCCCTAGAAAATAATACTGTTTTATTGCCATGCAAGTGGCTTTAAAATCTTCTTTGGAAACCGGCCGCTGATATAACCGAAGTCGGTAGCCATTCACTAACAGTGGTGTTCTGCTTCCATCAATTGTTAAAAGTCTAACTGTTCCATTTGGAAAAACAGCATCCACTTCATACAGCCCTAACCACCTTGTTCTTAGCTTCCCTTGGAAATTCTCGAAACGGGAATCATAGAGTAAAGCCCAGTTACCTTTCTGGAACTGCTTTTGCTTGATGGTTCTGTCATGCCATCTGCTTCTTTGTTGTTGTATCATAGTTGTTTGATGGACGACATCCAGTCTTTTCTCATCTAATTCCTGAAGCTGTTGCAACCTGGTTGTCTATGCATCAGTTAAATCAAGGTTAACAGCTAAGGCAGTTCTTAAGGTTTTAATCTCAAACTCTATAGGGAAAATAACATTCTTTCCAAAAACTAATTCATAGGGTGAAAAGCCTGTTGTATTCCTCCAAGTGGTTCTATAGGCCCATAGAGCCTCGGGCAACCTCTGAAACCAGTCCCTTCTATTCTCCTTTATCGTTTTTGTTAAGATGGCTTCTATGACCTTGTTGGTACTTTCCACCTGCCCATTTGCTTGGGGGTGGTAAGGTGTAGTCATTTTGTGCTTGATATGATATTTTTGAAGCGTATTTTTGAAGCCATGAGAATTAAAAGGAGGTCCTCCATCAGTGACTAATTCTCTGGGTAGTCCAAATCTAACAAAGATTTCTTCAAATAAGAATGTTAGTACTACTTCTTCATTAGCTTTAATGAGTGCTTTGGCCTCTACCCATTTAGTCATATAATCCGTGCATACTAATATGTATACTCTTTGGTTAGATGGAGGATTAATGGGACCTATAAAATCTAATGCCCATTTCTCAAAAGGTTCAAGAGTTACCTGGGGATTAAGTGGCATTTCATCCCTATGGTTAGGCTGGCCCATTCTTTGACAGCTGTCACAAGCCTTCACATATTTTCTAGCATCTTTAAAAAGTGATGGCCAATAATAACCCATTCTAAGTACCTTGTGTGCTGTTCTTTTGTTTGCAAAATGTCCTCCACAAGGACCATCGTGACAAGATTTTAGTATATCATAAATCTCGTCTTCCCCAATGCATCTCCGGATTTCTTGATCTATTCCTGTGTGGAACAGACACCCACTTATCCAGCTGTACCTAGCACTTTGCTGGATAATATTTCTTCTTTCCCTGTGTGATAGGTGTGATGGTAATTTTCCTGCAACTAGATAATTGGCAATGTCTGCATACCAAGGTGAGTGAGCAGATACTGCAAATAAATACTCATCAGGAAAAGAATCATCTACTGGAGCATTTTCATCAGTGTTTAAACGAGAAAGGAAATCAGTAACTACATTTTCTTTTCCTGGCCTATCTACAATTGTGATATCAAATTCTTGTAACAATAATAACCATCTGGTGACTCGGGCATTTGTAACTGATTTATTCATTAAATACTTAATGGCCGAGTGATCAGTATGCACAAAAGTAGCGTAGCCAGTAATATAATGTCGAAATTTATTAATAGCATAAATAACTGCTAGAAATTCCTTCTCAGTAACTGTGTAATTTAGCTCAGCTGGTGTCATGTTCTTGCTAATAAAATAGATGGCATAGGGGAGACTGTTTTCTTCCTGACCCAGGACAGCTCCAATTGCCGTGTTTGAGGCATCAGAGGAGATATGAAAGGGTAATGCCCAATCAGGTTCTCTCAAAATGGGGGTTGCGGACAACTGATGTTTAAGTTTATTGAATGCATTTTCACAATCGTCAGTCCACTTAAATTCAACATTTTTCATTAACAACACAAATAGAGGAGAAGCTATTTTGGAAAAATCCTTAATGAATCTTCTATAGTATCCGACATGTCCTAAAAAGCTTCTTACATCGGTTTGTGTTTTGGGGATAGGAAGGTTCTGAATTACTTGTATTTTAGCTGGATCGACTTGAATTCCTAAAAATGAAACAAAGTGACCCAATACAATACCTTGATTCATCATCATATGGCACTTTTCAGTGCTTAAAGCAAGGTGTGCTTCTATACACCGCTTAAGTACTTTTTTAAGATTCTGCAGTGCATCCTCAAAAGTCACTCCATAAGGGGTAAAGTCATCCATAAATATTTCTAATGAATCATTTAACATATCAGAAAAGATCCCTATCACCGCTCTTTGGAATGTTGCTGGAGCGTTACATAGCCCAAATGGAAGTACTATGTAAGCAAAGGTCCCCCATGGGATAGTAAATGTGGTATTGTCCTGGTCCTGGGGTGCAACCTTAATCTGATTATATCCACTAAACCCATCCAAGAATGAAAAGAATTTCTTACCTGCTAAATTATCCAAAACCTGATCAATAAATGGTAGAGGGAAATGATCTTTTTGGGTGGCTTTATTCAATGCTCTGTAATCCACACATACTCTCCATTTCCCATTTTTCTTGGGTACAATCACAAGTGGGGAAACCCACTCAATATCAGATATAGGGTATATAAATCCTGCATTCAAGAGTTTTTGAAGTTCCTCCTTCACAATTTCTCTAAGGTTGGGGTTCATTCTTCGCCGGGGTTGACAAACTGGCCAGGATCCCTCCTTAATATAAATACGGTGAGTACATAGTTCAAGGGAGATCCCTTTCATGTCTGTGTAGTCCCATGCAAATGCCTCTTTATTTTCTTGGAGTAACTTTATTAATTGTTGTTTTTCATTATCAGTCAAGTCAGGATTTATATTTAATGTTTTACCAGGCTCAATTTCAATTGTTGTACTTTTGGAAGGGCTGCCTACTGCTATCTGAAATAAGTTTTCATCTCTCATGTTCTACTGGGATTCAGATTCTAAGATTGCAGTGAAGTGATTATATGTTTCAGGGCTGACCGAAGAGGGTTCAGAAACAGAGCTGCTGACTAATTCATCTTTGGTGGAGTCCTTGAAAGTCAAGGCTTATCCAATAGTCAATATAGGTTGGGTTTATTCATCCTCATAGTCTACCCATACAGAATTGTCATTATTAATCATGGGTGTAGCATGAGGATAGAGGGTAAGCTGTTTAGTTTCCTGCCCATTAGCGATGGTCATTGATCCTGATCTACAGCTGATGAAAGCATCTACTGTAGCCAGCCAAGGTCTCCCTAGAATCAACAGATGACCCCCCAACTTTGTTTTAGTTTGTAACACCACAAAGTCAACTGGGTAATTCCAGGATTCTACATAAATTATAAGATCTTCAATGACCCCTTCGGCTTTAATTGTAGAGCGGTCAGCCAGCTCTAAGATAGTTGGAGTTTCCCTAATAAAGTTTTTTACTGAAGCAATTGTGTTGTTTCGAGTGTCACAATATTTATTGCAGCTCCTAAATCTACTAGAACTTTAGAGATAAAGGTTTTTCCAACCTGGACTGTTACTGTAGGGTGACCAGGGTCACCATACTTCACAGGATAATCTTTTTCGGTCATTAAAGCAGTTAATTATCCCATCACATGAACTGTGAGGGGATCCTTAGCCTTTCTTCCCGGTTTTTTTATACAAATGTCTCTAATAGTTCTAGCATAAATAGGAACATCCCTTAATGCTTGAAATAATGGGATTTTAACATACAAATTCTGCAGCTCTCCTAAAAGGTTAAAGGTAGGTTGCTCAAGTGTTTTAGTGAGAGCCAGCCGTTCAAGGAATGGCGGATCTATTGTTTGATCATTATTATTAGGTGCTGATTCTGCTGTTTCGGCATTATTGTTAGCTGGTTTTTCTTATCTAACTTCTTCTTTGTTAGAGTCAGTGATATCATCTATAATGGGTTCAACGATTCTCCCTGAGCGAAGATGGATATCGTTACATTGCAGGGGAGAAACAGGATGATTTTGAATGTCAAATACTTGCAAGGCTTTATTGTTATTTGGATTGGGGTTAGGTTGTACAGGCAGCTGTGGTCTCATTGCCTGGTTATTTGGAGGAGTATTGGATGGTAAGGAAAGAGACTATTGTTGTTGAGGAAATGGTATTTGTTGGGCTTTCCAGTTTGGATTCCATTGATTAAAATACGGTTGCAGGGGAGCCCAAGGATTCCATACAGTAGGATCAGGAAAAGGAAGATTTGGTTGCTGCATAAGTGGAAAATTCATCGTATTAAAGGGTGGGTACTGCATTTGGTTCATGGGTGGGTAGTTTGTTTGAAAAGGAGAATTATCATTCCAACGACTGAATGTTGTGTTAGAGTTCATACCTTGTCTTTGTGGCCATTGCCTCCTCTGTGTCATCAGGTACATTGCTTCAGATTCTTCTTCAGTTGACTGCAATGCTGCTTTGATTCCAGGCAGAGAGGGGCATTGCTGGGTTTCATGGTCCTTCTCGCAGATTGTGCAGATAGGTATCTTATCCAGTGGGCATTCCCTGAGTGGATGTTTTTCTCTGCATTTGGAACAGAAAATAGCTAGAGCAGCTTCTGCTTCCGCCTGTTTCTTCTTAACCTGCAGAGCATCAATTTGTGAAGCAAAAGAGCTTAACATCTCAGTTTTAAATTCTTCTAATAAATTACCTATTTCAGCCCTTGTTGCTCCTCCGCTTGCTGACTTCTGAACTCTTGAATATACATTATCTCTGCTTTTTGATCTGCCTACTGCTCCCCTTGAACATCTCATGCAGAGATTGATAATTTCATCAAAGGGTTCTTTGGAAATGTCCCCTTTTCCCAGCATGTTTAACATGTCCAGGCAGTCATCTCGTACTCCTTTCAGCAATATAGTCTTCAGAATATCTTTACTCATATTAGGATGATCAGACCGCTGCAGATTATACTGTAATCTTTCCACAAAATCTTCCAAATTCTCGTCCTCTTTCTGAACCATTTTAAACAATTCTTCCTTCCTTTCTCTTGTCCGGCAGTAGTCTTGATACTTAGCCAGAAAGATTTCTTTCATCTGGTCCCAGGTAGTGATTGCCTGAGCTCCTAGGCTCATAAACCATCTTAACGCATTCCCTTTCAGTGTTGCTGGAAATAGTTTTAGTTTCTGATTAGCGCTCACATAATCATAACTCCTACATAGTATGTCGAATTCGAAGAGGAATTCATCTGGGTCTTCAGAGGATAACCCATGAAAGTTGGGTAATGTTGAGAGTGGAATGTTTTTCATGGGGGTTGTTCCTCTTGGGAGCTCCCCAATAGGGAATTCCAGGGTAGAGAGCGAATTTTCCCCTCTTCTTTCTGTTCTGTTATCCTCCATTGATATTTTTCCTGAATCACTTGCTTTATCTTCTGTGTCTTCTATTCCTTCAGGTTCTTCTACCGGTTCCTCGGTGTATTCTGGTACTTCCAGCTTCCTTTCAGGTCTTATTACTTCCTCCGTATGTCGATCTGTTTGTGAGGAATACTGGATCTGAGGTCTCTGGGAACTTGTCCTCTGTGATGTTTCAGCCTTTGAGATGATTTCGTCAATATAAGTTTTTCTTCCTCCTTTGCCGCCTGTGAAATTAGGTTTCTTACGTCCTCTCATGCATCTGTTATCTTCGAAAAGAAATCATTAATGCCTTTAGAAATTTCTAGTTGCCTTCCCCGGCAACGGCGCCAAAATGTTGGCTAGTTGAATTGTTTATTGATTAAACAATCAAGTACCACATTAATTGTCAACCTGGGAAAGTCTTTTTATTCCAAAGGCTACCACGTACTGTATGTACTTAATTCTAAAAGCATTAAAAAGTTGTAGTATATGTGATCCTTACGCTAAGTTATCACAGTACTGATAAAATGAAAGTAATTAATTAAGATTACAAATCTGAAAAGCAAAATGATGGATGCTCTGTTGGCAGAGGATCAGGACCCTATCCTCCAGGTGAGGACGTTCAGCACCTTCCCCTGTAACCAGATTGATAACACACGCTGCACTCTAATTCACCGGTGAAATATCCTTGCACAACTTCAAGCAATTAATGAAACAGAGTACTTATCAAAACGAAAATACCAGAGGTAATGCTACAGAATCCAAACAGAGTACCAGCAGAAAGAAACTATCACACACTTACACACTTGACAGAAAAGTAAATGGGTGAATCTTGTGAGGAAGGTGGGCCCAGTCCCTCTCACAAGATTCCCCAGAACACAAAGGCTAGATTAAGTGCTCAGAACAATCTTCTATTCATCTGCCAAAAGATTCAAGTACAATAAAGTTCAGACTTGCTGATGTCTCTCAAAATCTCCCTTACAGACCACACATTAACCCCCCTTCTAATGTAGATGTCTCCTCTTTATAGAGGAGACATCTATTACAATAGATTATTACAGTTCATTCAGTTAACCCATTCTATCAAAAATAGGAATTACAGAACGTTGTTACAACAGTATAATAATATATTCTTTCTTAGGTTCTGGTTGTTACACAGTTGATAACCGACTTCGACCGTCTTCTTGGGATCCTCGAATTCCTTTATCGTTTCCCCATGCTGTTCCTGATTTAGGCAATGGTAACTGTGTTTTACCCGCTTTAGACAGTTGCGTGATCATGCCGCGTCAGCATTCTTCAGATAGTTGCCGTTTGTTATTCCCAGCTGTTGCAAAATAACCTGCTTTAGATGGTTGTTGTTGCTGACTGTAGCAACTGCGTAGTTGCTGCTTCTGGTGTTGCAGCAACTGCGTAGTTGCTGTTTCTGGTGTTGCGGCAACTGCGTAGTTGTTGTTTCTGGTGTTACAACAACTATAAATTATAATTCCTGCAGGCTTAAGACAATTACTTGGCAACTTAGTCAGATTTTCAAAGATAAATATAAAGATACTCACGAATATGCAATGAACAATTAAGCATATAGATATGCGGAAAGTTACTTCATACCTTGGGGTGATTAAGTCACTATGTAATCAAAGCTTACAACTTATGACTGAAAAGGATAATATTATGGCAAAAATATAAGGTCAAAATTGGTCAATTCTGAGTCCTAACAGTAAATTCAGTCGATTAGCTGAGAAGAGCATCCCAACAGAGTCACAAAATCTCAGCCAAGCTATTGGAACATGTATTCTTCCATTTATTGATTACTTATGTAAATTTTTGCAATGAAATTCTTACTTGTTTAATATGTTGTAAATAAATTTTAATTGTATATGATCATCAAATAAATGTTGAGTTATAAATAAATTATTTTCCTCCTTATTGTGTTTAAATTAAATAAATTTATTTTTAGTTAAAGGACCATAGGTTGGATCCTCAATAAATGGAATCTTTTGGGGTAAACATTTTCTACATAAGTGACACTTGATCTAGCGCTCTTAAATAGACAAATGCCTTTCTAACCAGAAGGATCAGCTCACTTTGGAGTCTATATGCAAAATTTATGCACCTAAAAGTTGGCCTTCCTATTTCAACCACCATAATTAGAGAGGATGCCACACGATGATGAAGAAGACTCTAGAAAATTCAATATTTTAACTCTAATTAAGATTTGAAGTAGTCAAACTTAATCAGTATTAGGTTATCAAGTTGTGTTATACCCTAGCCACTAGGAGGAAATAGGGCTCCAATGATAAATGATGAAAATGGTTGTCCAATACATGTTCTCTCAAGCATAGAGCTCTATTTGTTATGTGTCAAAAATCCTCCCATGTCAGGCCCCTATACTACTAGTGTAACCCCTTATTGTTATTAGTACAACCCCCTTATTATATTGTTGTACCCATGTAGTCCCCATATTGTTACTATTGTGCCCCATAGAAGCCCACTATTGTTATTATTGTGCCCTTACATTATTATTGTTATGTTTGCTTTGATTATATTATGACCGTTTAGACTCCTATATATAGAAAGGAGGCCTTGTCATTTGTATCATCCAAGAATTGTTCATTTGTGTAATGTAAAGGAGGTTTCCCCCTCGAAGAAGCTTATTTCTAAGGCGTTCATCTATCTTTTCTATCTTTTTGTGAGCTGGTTTCATAACATTTGGTATCAGAGCTTTGGATTCTAGGGTTTTCGCTGCTCCAAACAAGACATCGTGGCATTTTCGCTATAAATTTTTTTATGCAACGTTTCAGAAGCTTAAAAAAAAATCATTTGAGCCGAAATCACACTGAAGCTCACATCCAAATTTCAGATCTTGTCTCGCTACATTTGTGGAGATATGATCTGAGGAAGTTAGGGTTTTTGCAGACTCCTAAATTACATTCTAAACAGGTGACCTGGGGAAAATCGTCATAACTTTTGTTTTGAGCATCAGATTGAAATTTCGTAAGAATTTACAGAAAGAGGATGGACTGTAATTTCCTGTGTATATTTTTCAGATCCTAAGGTCAAAACAATGACACGTGGCACTTCATACAAGTTCGCTCTTCTGAAAAGGTATATAATCAGGTCGTCTTGGAATATTGTGCATAACTCTTTCTTGGAGAATCCAATTTTGATCAGACTGGTGGAATTAGAAAGAAGACACAGTGGGCTACTACAGGTCACGATTTCGAAACTAGAAGATCCGAAATTACAGAGTTACAGTCGTTTCAAGATCGAGCTCCTAAAATCAAGAAAAAGTGAGATGCGGAAGTTTGATGGCAAGGATCTAGTAAATTGGATACTATAGATGGAGAAATATTTTGATCTACATGGTGTACCACAGTTATAAAAGGTATGTATTGCATCTAATTATTTAGAACCGAATCAATTTTTATGGTATAAAGGGCTTTGTTCTCATAAACCACTTGTCACGTGGTCAATTTTCACGGAGGAAATGATAACACATTATGAGGATACAAAGAGAAACTCCTTCTTTAACCAATTGATAAATCTTAAACAAAAGGGTTCAATGGAAGAGGACATTAAAGAATTTAAAAAATTGAATAGAAGGGTAAATTCTATTCCAGAGAAGCAAAGGATTGATGTCCTCATAGGGACTTTAAAGGATAACGTTCAACATGAGGTTTGTTTTTGGGAACCTGATTCATTGGAGAAGGCATTTAGGTTGGTAAGAAAAGTGGAAAGCAAAACTATGGAAACAATGAATTCTACCCCTCACAACTATAAACATGGAAGTGTTGTTTCTCCTAGGCTTCCAAAACCTACAAGGCTTACATGACAACAATTGGAAGAAAAAAGAGAAAAAAGGCTTTGTTACAATTGTGATAGAAAATGTACAAAAGGTCATAAGTGTGCTGAGAAGAAATTATTTTTGTAGAGTAAGAAGAGGAGGAAGAAAAGGATCAAGAAACATCAAAAGAAGAGGATATACACCAGGACCCAACCCAGGAGAAAGAAGAAATGAATCTGACCATATGTTGTAAAGCATTGGCAAGAATTACCACTCAAACTCTCAAGACAGAAGGGCATATCAAGAAGAAAAAGGTTCAAGAAGTGAAAGATCACATCGAGAAAGAAGAAATGAATCCAACCATATCTTGTAATGCATTGGTCAGAATTACTACTCCTCAAACTATCAAGATAGAAGGACATATCAAGAACAAAAATGTTCAAGAAGTGAAAGATCACATCAAGCATCAAGAAATGAATCCGACCATATCTTGTAAAGCATTGGAAGAAATTGCCACTCCTCAAACTCTCAAGATAGAAGGAATTATCAATAAGAAAAAGGTTCAAGTAGTGAAATATCACATCGAGCATCAACAACAAGTTCTCCAACTTTTAAAGGATAACGCCACTTTGGTGCAGAATCAAATGAAAAAACAGGTAGATCAACATCGCAGTGAAAAATGTTTTGATGTAGGTGATTGGGTATTTTTACAGTTACATCTCAAGCAAACTATTTATGAGAAGGAAATGTTGGCAATACTACATGCACTTAAGAAATGACGACCTTACCTAATGGGAAGACACTTCAAGGTAAAAATGGATCATGATAGTGTTAAATACATTTTAGAACAAATATTATCATTAGAAGAACATAAAAAATGGGTCACAAATATGTTGGGTTATGACTTTGACATCATCTACAGAAAAGGGAAGATTTTTTTGTTGCAGATGCACTCTCAAGAAAGGGTGAGGATGTGGTAGCATTGTTTTGTGCTATTTCTATTATCCAACCAAATTGGATAAACAAAGCAAGGGATGAATGGAAGAAGGACAAAGAAGTGTGGCCACTCATTCAAAAGTTGCAGAATATCCCAATTCAAACAATATTTCCAAAACTTAAAGAGGAAGCAAAAATCATATTGGAACCTGGAGCAATCACAAAAACAAGAACCCGACAGCTACAAAATCGATCAATTTCAAAGTATCTCATCAAGTGGAAGAACTTACGTGCTAAAGATTCCACATGGGAGGACAAGAATTTTATACAGAAGCATCAAGAACTACTCAAGCGTTGAGGACAACACTTTTTGAAGGAGAGGGGCATGTCAGGCCCCTATACTACTAGTGTAACCCCTTATTGTTCTTAGTACAACCCCTTTATTATATTTTTGTACCCATGTAGTCCCCATATTGTTACTATTGTGCCCCATAGAAGCCCACTATTATTATTATTGTGCCCTTACATTATTATTGTTATTTCGGCTCTGATTATATTGTGACCCCTTAGACTCCTATATATAGAAATGAGGTTTTGTCATTTTTATCATCCAAGAATTGTTCATTCGTGTAATGTAAAGGAGGTTGCCCCCTCAAAGAGGCTTATTTCTAAGGCGTTCATCTATCTTTTCTATCTTTTCGTGAGCTGGTTTCATAACATCCCACTGAATGATGTGAACGCATTGTCATCTAGGTCGTCGAGCTCAGTGAAGGATGTGAAAGCACTATCAGATGAGGTGCCCATCTAACAAAGAATTTTGGACGTCATATTTTCCAAAAATTCACCAGCTAACACAAGAAATAGATGGCATCAAGGAAAATAACTCACAAGAAGGGTTGCGTGATCACATTTACCTTGGTCATCGTATCAGATAGAACACAAATTCTACTTGCTCATTGATGTTGAATCTATGCCACACCCATTGATGTTGAATCTTTTCCATGCTCAGCTTTCTACTTCAAAATTTCAAATAAAGCAAAATATCGCCCAACGGGTTCACAAATTTTGAAGTCGAATTTGAATGCTTTTGCATTGATACTAAACACCTTTACACAATTCAAACTAGAATGGTATTAATGCCCACAATATAGCATTGCAGCATTAATTATGTGGTGATTTGACAACATGGTAGCCCAATCTGCAATGGAATCCACATAGCACCAAAGGAAGACCAATTGCCATGTAGATGAGAATGAGGTGATTTTCATGGTAATGCCCTGCATAATCATCTGTGGCGTCTCATTTGCATTTGGTTGTAGGGGTGTACTTGAATTTGACCATGTAGATGTCCACTCACCAATTGCTTAGCATTGAGGATAATGCTTTGCCATGAGGAGGAGAATCAATTAAATCATCTTATATATTATTCTTTGATGATAGTTAAAATGTATACAACAATAATTATTTATATTCAATAGAGGATTTAGGTTACAACATGTGTGTTGGTTAAATCACATTAACTATATTAGATTTTATTATAAATTCTCTATAAAAAAAAAATACCAAGTGATTTTCAAAAGACTAAGCCACATCCTTGGTCTCATTATTATCATTATCATAGCATAATCATGATCACCCTAAGTTGTTGTTTAAGACATTTTGTTCTCTGCATTGAATTGCATACAATGAAGAGATGACATTTGTTTACAAAAAGTTTAACTATATCCTTGTAATGTTGAACTTAAGTTGATAAGTGTTTTCTAGATATTGGTTATATCATTCACTAGTTATTATTGGTTGTAGGATCCTAACTCAATTGGTTATGGAATATAACATGCTTTGCTTTTGAATAAAAGAAAAAAGACTACATAGCAAGTTATTCTAGTCCATCTTGTTATTGTTGTGAGATAGGTGAGCTAACCTTCTTTTGCCATGACAAATCTCATAAAATTTCGAGGTTTTTCTTTAGCAATGACTTAGCCTAGTTATCTAAATATTGTTCTCTTAAATTTAAGAGTTTTCCCCTTATTTTTATGGTATTTCTTTTGTCCTTGATCTTTCACCCATAGTACCAAACATTTCCTTCACCTAGAATTAATCCACAACACAACTCAAACTAAAATCAATTTCATGACCAAGTCTTCAAAGCTTCTTTTATTTCTATTACTTTAAAATAGGGTCTTCATATAGACAATCAAGATCACAATGGGAATTAGTACTTAATTTGTGATTTGGTTAATTGTATTTTAGCACTAAAATATTTTAGCAAAATGTTAAGACAAACAATAAATTGTAAAAAAAGAAAATTAAACTCCTCTCCCTACCATAAATGTGGATTTGTAAGATAATTTTATTTTATATTAAAAGAGGGTTCGAATATAACTTTTGGATATAGAAAGAGGATTTGCATATTAATAAAATGAAAGAAATTATTTCTTTATATTTAGATTTTTTAATTAAAATTGAATAGTAATTTTTTTGGATAATTTTTTTTTAATTCGATATTATGAAAACTCAAAACTCAAATGGGTAATTTCAACTCTTAATTATTAAATTTAAAACGAAATAAATAAATAACTCAAAAGGATCAAAATTAACATTAAACCAACAAAACCAAAGAAATAACAAGCTTATAAAATGTATACTATGGCATAAGAAAAATCATAAAATAATTATATATCTAAATATGTGGACATGTTGGATGAGCAGCTACGAAAAACTGGACACGACGTCTTCCCAAATCTGCGCCATGGTCGTAGACACCCTACAGAGGGCGAGAGTGGCAATGAAGATAAGATCGGAGGAGGCGGCTGCGAAGACGAGGCGTTATCAGCTATGAATGCAACACATTTGAGAGGCGTGAGGAAAACGCCATGGGGGAGATTCGCCACTGAGATCAGAGACCCCTTGAAGAAAACCAGAGTGTGGCTCGACAGTTTTGACACCGCAGAGGAGGCTGCCCGAGCGTACGTGACGCTGCTCGATACATCAATTCATTTGGGTAATAACTGTTTTGCCAAAATATTTTGGATCTCTTGGGATAAGAAATTCTTTCGGGATATATATATTAAATTGTTTTCCGAGAGATTTATAGTGATTTTTAATCAGTTGAAGATTCTATGAACTTCGATTGTGGTGGGTTTGAAGGTTTTGCCGAACACTTAGTTACAGATTTCTATTTTGTCGGGTGAATAATTTTTCAGTTGTACAGTAAAGTCGGCCCGACAGTAAAGGTTTAGCATAACAGTGGAGCACAAAATGTGAGAACAATCAATCTGGTTGAAAATGTTATAAAATTTAAATCAACACTTTAACAAAGATCGGCAAGTATGAATGAAACTCAGAACCAATTATCGAGGTTTCTAAATATTTTGGGGGAGGGACTAAGTTAACCAAAGAGAAAAATTAAAATTATGAATAATAATTTAAAATATTTATCAGTTATTCTCACTTGTTCTTTGTTTTTTTAGATGACTTCCAAAACTATTCATACAATTTAAGAATTAAATTTCAAGATTTATCATTACTTTGATAAGTGTTTCTTTTGTTGGCTTTGAGTGCTTAAACATTGTCCACCCATCCAATCAGAATGCCTAGATTTCGCCTTTCTAGTTAATAGAATCATGACATGTGTTTGCCTTTCATCTTGCCATCTTTCCAATTTCTGGCTAATTTATTTCTCCTGCAGAATTGTCAAAAAAACTAAAAACTACAGGTGGTAGTTGAGTGTTTATGGTTTAACTTATTGTATGACATGCGTGACATGCCATCCCTTCTTGTTGAAATAATAATTTCAACTGAAGCTTTATTTTTGCGATTCGCAAATAGCATTCACATCCTGCCACCCTCCGTTATGTGTTGTGATTTCTGAGATCGCGATGGTGTGATGCGATCTGATCGCAGATCGCACTAATGTGTGTGTGCTCCACTTTAGTGTTCCGCTAAAAGAGATTTTGCGATGCGATCTAATTAAAGTCAAAGGGTGAAGTATGGGCCAGCATTAAATGAAATTTTACGTGAAGTAAAAGTTTTACTTTATCGCCAGTAAGTGTCAGTAAAACAGTAAATGCAATTTACTGTGGTTGGTAAGTTTTGGTGAAGTTTTTAATTTTATTTCAGCGGGAGTATGGGCTCAAGTAATAGTTGGTAAATGCATTTAATTTTTATTATGTCTTTTACGGAAGCATGGCCAGTAAAGACGTGAAGTAATTTCTTCTTGGGTTGTCATATATATGTAATGTTTTTTTTTGTTGAAATGAGTGGGAGAAGAGGGGAGACGCAGCAGCGTAGTATAACAAAGAAAAAGGAATGCACAGCAGTGCTAAAAAGGGTTCTGGTTGTTCTGTAACAATTTGAATGTTTTATTCTTGGAACTGCATCTGAAGCAGTCTTTTGTGAATCCCTCTGAGAGAGAGGATTGGTAAATAATAATTTCAACTGAAGCTTTATTTTTGCGATGCTATCTATCGCATATCGCAAATAGCATTCACATCCTGCCACCCTCTGTTATGTGTTGTGATTTCTGCGATCGCGGTGGTGCGATGCGATCTGATGGCATATTGCAGATCGCACTAATGTGTGTGTGCTCCACTTTAGTGTTCTGCTAAAAGAGATTTTGAGATGCGATCTAATTAAAGTCAAAGGGTGAAGTATGGGCCAGCATTAAATGAAATTTTACGTGAAGTAAAAGTTTTACTTTACCGCCAGTAAGTGTCAGTAAAACAGTAAATGCAATTTACTGTGGTTGGTAAGTTTTGATGAAGTTTTTAATTTTATTTCAGCGGGAGTATGGGCTCAAGTAATAGTTGGTAAATGCATTTAATTTTTATTATGTCTTTTACGCAAGCATGGCCACGTGAAGTAATTTCTTCTTGGGTTGTCATATATATGTAATGTTTTTTTTTTGTTGAAATGAGTGGGAGAAGAGGGGAGACGCAGCAGCATAGTATAACAAAGAAAAAGGAATGCACAGCAGTGCTAAAAAGGGTTCTGGTTGTTCTGTAACAATTTGAATGTTTTATTCTTGGAACTGCATCTGAAGCAGTCTTTTGTGAATCCCTCTGAGAGAGAGGAAGACCAATCTTTTGTAACAACAATTTTTATTAATGAATATAAATTTGTGGTGTGTGTGAAATCTCTGTCTACTCAAAGAAATTTTTTTTAAAAGGTTTCCGCTGTGTTAAAGATCCTGTGTTAGAAAACAGAGTTTTATTCTGTGTGTGTTCAGCTTGTGTGTTTTTGGGATTTTACCAGAAAAATCCCCAACAGTGGTATCAGAGCTATTCAGGCTCTTTGAAGGGTTCAAAGAAGCTGAAGGAAGGATTCTTATTGCAGCAACTTCTCCAGCAGTGTGAAGACTCAGGCAAAAGAATCCAAGGTATTTCTCAAGTTTTCTTTGTGTTGCTGTTGAAGACAGTTTGTTATTTTAAATACACAGTGAAGTATTTGAAGCATAGATCAGAATGCAAGGAATGGCCAGCACAAGCACTGGTATGGGTATGTTTAACACCCAGCTCCCACAGTTTAATGGGAAAAACTATGACTATTGGGCAATAACCATGACAGCTCTGTTTGCCTCTCAAGATTTATGGGAAATAGTTGAAGATGGTTTTGAAGAACCAGCAGATGAAACTGAGTTCAATGCATTAACTCAGGGAGAGAGAGATCTACTGAAGAGCAATAGGAAGAAGGATTCAAAAGCCCGTGTGTTGTTGTATCTAGCAGTAGACCAGAGTGTGTTTCCAAGGTTAGCAGCAGCTAAGACAGCCAATGAAGCATGGCAAACCCTCAAGACAGCCTATCAAGGCATGGAGAGAGTGAAGACAGCAAAACTACAATTGCTGAGGAAGGATTTTGAGAATCTGTGCATGAAGGAGTCAGACAACATTGACTCATTCTTCACACATGTAATTGGTTTGGTCACACAGATAAGGACTCATGGAGAAACTCTTGAAGGTAGGAGGATTGTGGAGAAAATATTGAGGGTCTTACCCTCAAAGTTTGATGCGATTGTCACCACCATAGAAGAGACAAAGGATCTCTCAAACTTTTCAGTTGATGAGCTTCATGCATCACTGATCACACATGAGCAGAGGTTGAGTAGAAATGAAAACTCATCTCTAGAGCAAGCCTTCAAGACCCAGATGTCCTTTGGAAGAGGAAGAGGTCAAGGCAGAGGAAACAAAAGAGGAAGAGGCAGAAGCCAGAACAGAGGTGGAAAGAACAGTCCAGCGAATGCTCAAGGAAGAGGTAGCAATCCAAATCAGAACCAAGGTCAAGGCAGCAGCCAACAAGGAGGACAACATCATGCTCAAGGACAAAGGTATGAAAAATCCAATGTCCAATGTTATTATTGTAAAAAATATGGGCATTATGCCAGTGGATGTAGAAAGAAGCAGCATGATGTGAGTAATAGCTCTAGTGCAAATATTACTAGAGAAAATGTCATCCAAGATAATGTATTGTTAGCTTGTAACATGGCTGAAACAAATAGTGAGGATATATGGTTTCTAGACTCAGGTTGCAGCAACCATATGACAGGAAACATAGCCCTGTTTTCTGCTTTAGATCAAAGTGTGAAGTCACAAGTCACACTTGGGACTGATAGCAAAATTTCTGTTATGGGTAAAGGAGAAGTTAAAATATTTACAAAGCAAGGTGAAAGGAAAACCATAGCAGATGTCTATTATGTTCCTGGAATGAGATGTAACCTCTTGAGTATTGGACAACTTGTCCAAAAAGGTTACAATGTTTTCTTTGAGAATGATGTATGCACCATCATGGATATTCCACCCAGCAAGCGATGCATTGCTGAAGTGAAGATGACGAGGAACAAAATGTTTCCTCTCAGAATAAGAGCAGATTTGAAAAACAAAGATGCAATGGCAGCAGTTACCCAAGAGGCTTTCCAAAGCCAACCAAAAGATGAAAATTGGTTGTGGCACTTGAGATTTGGACATCTCAACTTTGGAGGTCTTAACTTGTTGAGCAGAAAAGGAATGGTAAGGGGATTACCATTGATAGAGAAACCAGACAGCCTTTGTGAAGGCTGCATATTGGGAAAACAACACAGAGAAAGTTTTCCAAGCGGGAAAAGCATAAGGGCAAAAGCACCCTTAGAGATTGTCCACTCAGATTTATGTGGACCAATGCAAAATCAATCTTTAGCATGCAGCCAATATTTTCTAACATTCATTGATGATTTTACAAGAAAGACTTGGGTTTATTTCTTGAAGAATAAAAGTGAAGTGTTTGAAAAATTCTGAAATTTCAAAGCACTCGTGGAAAATCAAAGTGGGCTGCGCATCAAAGTTTTTAGAACAGACAGAGGAAGTGAGTATATCTCCAAAGAATTTTTATGTTTTTGCAGAGAAAATGGAATACATAAGTAGTTTACAGCAAGGTACACCCCACAGCAAAATGGAGTTGCTGAAAGGAAGAACAGGACCATTATGGATATGGCGAGGAGCATGTTGAAGGCAAAGCATTTGCCAAATGATTATTGGGCTGAAGCTGTAAACTGTGTTGTATATATCT
Organism: Pinus tabuliformis; assembly: GCA_031772625.1. Lineage (NCBI taxonomy): Eukaryota > Viridiplantae > Streptophyta > Pinopsida > Pinales > Pinaceae > Pinus > Pinus tabuliformis. The sequence continues at coordinate 98,845,052 of CM062814.1, forward strand.
TGAATAGGTGTCCTACAAAAGCTATAATGAACAAAGTGCCAGAAGAAGAATGGAGTGGGAGAAAGCAAGGAGTCACCCACATGAAAGTTTTTGGATGTGTGGCTTATGCACACATTCCAGATCAATTAAGGAGGAAGTTGGACAGCAAAGGGGAGAAATGTATCTTCATTGGATACAGTGAGGAATCCAAGGCTTACAGGTTGTATATCCCATCCACCAAGAAATTCTTTGTGAGCAGAGATGTTCAGTTTATTGAGGAGGAAGCTTGGGATGGAAGCATAGAGAAAACAGTTAATGTTAAAAACTGTTTGTCTCATGATGAAGATGATGAGGAGATGGTAGAAATACATCCCCAAACAGCAACACCAACACAAGGACAGCAAGGAACACCATTGAGGATAAATGAGAGTGCTTCTCCAAGCACACCACAAGGAGGAAATTCAAGTGCATCTTCAAGCACTTGCACACCAAGTGAAAGAGGTAAGAAGTTCAGAAATTTAAGTGACATTTATAATGAAGGAATGAATTCCTTATTTGCCTTGTATTGTCATGTTGATGATCCTATTCATTTCGAAGATGCTATTAAAGATAAGAAATGGATAGAAGCTATGGATGAGGAGATGAATGCCATAGAAAGAAACAAGACATGGGATTTGGTTGAGCTCCCAAAAGGTAAAGAAGTCATTGGAGTGAAATGGGTCTATAAGACCAAGTGCAATGCTGAAGGCAAAATTGAAAGACACAAGGCAAGATTGGTTGTCAAGGGATACAAGCAGCAATATGGGAGAGACTATGAGGAGACTTTCGCCCCGGTTGCAAGAATGGAAACCGTGAGAGCAGTGCTGTCCATAGCAGCACAAAACAAATGGAAAGTTTACCAATTGGATGTGAAGTCGGCATTCCTAAATGGAGTGTTAAAGGAGGAGGTTTACATTGAACAACCTCTGGGCTATGAGAAGAAAGGCCAAGAGCACAAAGTGTGCAGATTGAAGAAAGCTCTTTATGGGCTGAAGCAAGCGCCAAGAGCGTGGTACAGTAGGATAGATTCCTATCTACTGGAAAATGGATTCGACAAATGTGAGGGAGAACCCACAGTCTACATCAAAGAAAAGGATGGAAAGATTTTAATTGTTGTCTTGTATGTTGATGATGTGATTTTTACAGGTAATGATGACTACCTCATTGAAAATTTTAAATCAGTCATGAAAGAAGAATTTGAGATGATTGACATGGGTTTGCTGAGATACTTCTTAGGAATAGAAGTAGATCAAAATGAAAATGGAATTTTTATCTCTCAAGCAAGATATGTAAATGAAGTGTTGAGCAGGTTTAATATGCAAGAGTGCAAAGCAACAATCACTCCCACAGTAATGGGATTAAAACTCAGCAGAGAGGAAAGCAGCAAGGATTTTGATCCTAGTTTGTACAAGAGTATTGTTGGCAGCCTTATGTATTTAACAGCTACTAGGCCTGACATTATGTATGATGTTAGTTTAATTTCCAGATTCATGGAGAGGCCAAAAGAGGCACATTGGCAAGCAGCTAAAAGAATTCTGAGGTATGTCAAAGGTACAAAAAGATTGGCATTTTGTATACTTTCTCAGAAAGTTCAGATTTAGTTGGCTACACCGATAGCAATTGGACTGGAAGTGTGGATGATCGGAAAAGCACATCCAGTTATGTTTTTCACATGGGTTCAGGAGCCATTTCATGGGCTTCCAAGAAACAGCCAATTGTGGCGTTGTCTACAGCAGAAGCAGAGTACGTGGCAGCTACAGCAGCAGCATGTCAAGCAGTGTGGATGAGAAGAATGTTGAGGAGCTTAGGCCAAGAGCAGGCAAAAGCAACAATTATTTTTTGTGACAATAGATCAGTTATTGCGTTGTCCAAGAATTCTGTGTTTCACAAGCGAACGAAACACATTGATACAAGATTTCACTACATCAGAGAATTGGTAAACAATGGAGAAATTGTTCTACAACATTGCAGCACTCGGGAACAGGTAGCAGACATCCTGACAAAGCCTTTGGATCAGAAGAGCTTTGAATTTTTGAGGAAACGTCTGGGTATGATTGATAACCCAGCAGTTGAAAATAAAGGGGAGTGTTGAAATAATAATTTCAACTGAAGCTTTATTTTTGCGATGCGATCTATCGCATATCGCAAATAGCATTCACATCCTGCCACCCTCCGTTATGTGTTGTGATTTCTGCGATCGCGATGGTGCGATGCGATCTGATCGCATATCGCAGATCGCACTAATGTGTGTGTGCTCCACTTTAGTGTTCCGCTAAAAGAGATTTTGCGATGCGATCTAATTGAAGTCAATGGGTGAAGTATGGGCCAGCATTAAATGAAATTTTACGTGAAGTAAAAGTTTTACTTTACCGCCAGTAAGTGTCAGTAAAACAGTAAATGCAATTTACTGTGGTTGGTAAGTTTTGGTGAAGTTTTTAATTTTATTTCAGCGGGAGTATGGGCTCAAGTAATAGTTGGTAAATGCATTTAATTTTTATTATGTCTTTTACGGAAGCATGGCCAGTGAAGACGTGAAGTAATTTCTTCTTGGGTTGTCATATATATGTAATGTTTTTTTTTTGTTGAAATGAGTGGGAGAAGAGGGGAGACGCAGCAACGTAGTATAACAAAGAAAAAGGAATGCACAGCAGTGCTAAAAAGGGTTCTGGTTGTTCTGTAACAATTTGAATGTTTTATTCTTGGAACTGCATCTGAAGCAGTCTTTTGTGAATCCCTCTGAGAGAGAGGAAGACCAATCTTTTGTAACAACAATTTTTATTAATGAATAGAAATTTGTGGTGTGTGTGAAATCTCTGTCTACTCAAAGAAATTTTTTTTAAAAGGTTTCCGCTGTGTTAAAGATCCTGTGTTAGAAAACAGAGTTTTATTCTGTGTGTGTTCAGCTTGTGTGTTTTTGGGATTTTACCAGAAAAATCCCCAACACTTCTCGTTGTCCCCTTACGCCATCATACACTGGTCCCCCTATCGATGTTGAACAAAGAAAATAATAAGTGCTTTACCAATCTGCTCAAGCAAGGCTCCAAAGAGGATCAGTCGTGCCCTATGATGTGATCCAACAACAATTAATCATGGGGAGAAAGGGATGGAGCTATGCATCTATCACACACATTTAACTAGCATGGAGCTATGTGTCTATCACATGCCATAGAAACTCTTTTAATGTAATCTGGTGCAGCAACTTGCAAATTGTTTCACAGCATCCGCCGGATAGGAAGAGGTAACTTTTGTATATTTCCCTCTGTAGTGTTTGTTTTGCCTGTGCCTCTCAGTGGTTTTATACACCCAACCTTTTGTTTCGTATCATTGAATTATTTTCAAGTACATTTCTACTTCAAAAAAATATTGTCTCTTTTAAAATGTTTACAGATCAGGCATTCTCTATTTGTTTAGTGATCTCCTTTCAAACGTAATTGTTGAGACAATGAGACAAATAACAGTAAAATGCCTATTAGCATCTTAACATTCTATGTGCCATAGTCTATCAACTCTCGGCTCTCGGCAATGACCTGCAGCTATGATTGGCAAGACCTCATGTCTCTTGCTTCTGGCTAGGCCTCCTTCCTGTCTATGATCAACTTTGATTGGCACAGCTATGACTGACCCATCCTCCCTAAGGTTGGGGTTCTTTCGTCTATATCCTGTCTCTAAACTTCACTTGCTCCCTAAGGTTGGGGTTCTTTCATCTATATCCTGTCTCTAAACTTCACTTCGCCTCAGTTGACACTTTGTCCCTCAACAAGATATGAGATACTGAATTGATTAAAATTCCTATTAGCATCTTAACATTCTATGAGATACCAAATTGACTATCCATCACTACCGAAAGACTATGATATATGCACCTTATGATGAGCCATGATACATTTACTTGATGAACCATGAGAATTGCTAGCAGTTTGTAGAGTGTCAACAATGTTCTTCTTACACAGTTGGCACAAAAAAGAGAAAAAAAGCCCAAGAACGCCATTTTTACTATGTTATTATCCTTTACTTGTTGCAAAAATTCACTTATTGTTAACTACCAGAAAAATCAATGTTAAGAATGAATGTTTTCTAACACCCCAAACACACATTCGTTTTCCAGTGGTGGCAATAAAAACCACATGTTTTCTTATTGTTTTGTCATCACGAAACTTTAGGATATTATATGGACGGAAATCAGCCAAAATCCAGAGCAAGACTTTCCATGACTGACTTGAAATTATCGGGCACACAGTTTGGGACCAAACTTTCACTCATGTAAGATAACTAGAATACTTCACTCTGTAGTGTTTGTTTTGCCTTCCTCTGTAGATTCTGCTCTTCAAAGCTTCTTCTTAGCCTTTTCCCAAACTTCTTGTGGCTCATTGTGCAAAGAGCTTCCTATCACCTTGAGGGCAAGTGGTAAACCCATACACACTACTTCAACCTACAAATATTTTTCAGTTAAACATGTTAATCTTGCAGAAATATATAGCATTACAACTTTTGCTTGACTTATATCACAACACACTGTGGTTGTCAACTATCCTATTTTAGACCTATAAAACCATTTATATGTCAAAGGGACAGAAAATCAATCTAGATTTGAACATTTTATAATAGGATGCAAAGCATTCGAGCAAGACAAAGAAACCAACAGTTACGGTATGAGATTTTAAATAGTATGTCATTTGCATACCTGTTTAACAACAACCTTGTCTTTTGTTGTTGGAATCAAATGTTGTCCAAAGGCCTCCATAATGTATTAGCAACTTACTTGCAAATGACTACAAAATGTACTAGTTGCAAATGATTCCAAAATGTATTAGCAGTAGACAAGAATGTCAGATAAAATGTATTAGCAGCAGACAAAAATGCCAGATAAGATGTATTAGTAGCATAAAAGAATGCCAAATGCAATTAACTTACAGTGCAATCAGAGAGTAAACAATACTCACTTTCTCATCATTGCAACCTGTTAAACTCAAATACTGCAAATTAACATGATCTACAAGGAAAAATCCCATGGTTGCCCCATACTCTAGAGACGTGTGTAATAGTTTCACCATGTCTCGCTTTTCTTATGGAAGCATCTGACGCTGAGTGAGCCCTATGAGACCTCTATCACAGCTACCTTTCCTACGCCTCTGGCTTTTCTCATGGAAGCGTCTAATCATTATGAGGCTGAGTAAGCCCTGTAAGACCTTTATCATAGCTACCTCACCTATGCCCCTCACTTTTCTCATTCCCATGTATTTCCCCATTTTTGAACCACATTCAGGAGCCACAATTGAGCACCACTGTTCTAACTCATAAGTAAAATTCAAAACTAAAAACAGACACACGTGCCATTCTCTCTCACTAATCTTGTTGCATGAAGAACGCAATGCGGAACTCTCACTAATCTTGTTGCATGAAGAACGCAACACAGAAGAGCAAGAGTTGAAGAGTGTTTATTGTGTTACATGGTATCCTAGTAAAATTGGAAGCAAGAAAAGAGACAGGCACGTGTCGTTGGATCTGCTTGCATGAAGAACACAACGTTTATTGAGATACAAGTTAGCCAGATGCAAGAATAACACAATTTTTCTTTAGTTCAAAAAAAAAAAAAACTTTTCACAACTCATGTTTATTTAGAGGGCGGACTTTCAATATTGATAGTAACTACTCACTAATATATACTCATAAATATGTTCAAATAAACCTCACCAAAAAGACTACCTCTTAGAGAATTATAAACAATTTTAGATTATACTTTAGGACCAAAAGTTTGGTTTCAACTCTATCAACATTTCCAATACACCTACTATTTTTATCTATTAATCTCTAAGAACATGAAGTTAGAATCTCTATGAACATGGAATAATTTGCACTGAGTGTTCAAGATATGTTTATTGTGAGCAATCATTTTTATGATGGGGAATTCATATTATGAATCAATAAAGAAACTGAATATTTCAATATGCCATGAGTCATTGGTGCATGATGGGTGTTTGTGGTTAGGAAAACCCATCCCCATAACAGATATGTTGATCCATTGAATAACGAAGTTTCCTTATAGAGGGGCAAACCCCGCCAAGGAGTTTGGAGGAAAGATCAAAGAGAAGGAGCTCGTGGATAAAATGAAAACTGAGTTTGGGCTAATCAAGAAGTCGCATGGATTTTCTGTCCGCTCAATTACAGACCAAGAGATGTAGTTTTCCACTCAAATTTTAGTCGAGATGATCATGAGAAAATGTCGCACGGACGAGGTTCCAACACCAGTAATTTCATTGGTTGCACAGTGCACAAAGGGGGTGCAGTATAACTAGGCACAATACCTTTGCAAGGAGTTCTTAGCAAACTGCCACAAAGCACAGGAGGAGAGCAAGGCATTTCACTATGCCTGGCTCCTGTTGCTAATTGTATTAGTTGCATGGCGACTATCGGAGGATAGTCAGTTCCCTCTGCAAGAAGAAGATTTACCAGAGGCAGCGAAGTTCGCTTCGCTGTGGGTGACGAAGGATCCGGAGAGGATCATGGAGTCAAAGGTATTCTGGATATTGGTCGAGATGGACCTCCGTAAAGTTATAAGTCAGAAGCCAAGGTTATCTCCAACCTTTTTTGAGTAGTTGCGGGCCTTCATGGAATTTAAGGCTAACTTCCATAATGTCTCTATGGGTGAGGCAAGACCGTAAGAAGATGGAAAATTTTGCTATACTTAGTCATGGAGGCCGATACGCAGGAAATTGTGGCACTATTGCTAGCGGAGTGGTGGGAGCCACAGAACTTGGCGCAAGAACCAGTAAAGGAGGAGAGATCCCCTCCGCACAGACAACAGTTGAGCATAATAAGAAGGAAGCATAGCAAGAAATAGTGCGAGAGAAGGTAGCTCAAAAGAAGAAATACAATGTAGCTAAGGCAACTACTGCTAAGGCAGCTATTGAAAAAGAGCATGTCAAGAAAGAGCGTGCTGACATAGCGGACAAAGTGGAAGTTGAAGCATCGGCTTCCCAGCATTCTGAAAAGTAGGAGAAGTTTGAGCAAGAAAGAAGTGGGGGTGACGTGCAAAGCACTCCCGTCAGGTTGTCAAAGCGACAAAAGGAGACAATTGTAGGACCAAGAAAAAAGCACAAATCATACAAGCAAGCGTGCATTGACCCTGTTAGCACTCTGTAATTTTATGAGGTTGCGGAATAAAATCACGAAGGTAACCACAAACCTACTTTGGAAGCTGAGATCTGGCCCTGCTAGCTTCAAAGATGGCTCTCTCTATAAGATTTAACTTTGTTGTATTGAATATTAGGCTAGTTATGAAGTTTAAGGTTTGATTTGTATTTGAATGGTTGGTTGATAACTAGATTACCATTGGGCTATGAAGTTTTTTTCATAAATTACAGATTGATTTCAGTGTTTACAGATAGATCTCATAGGGCAGGGTATCCAAACTGATTGGATTCTTTCAATTTATGAGATGGGGAAGGAAGAACATATTAAGATTCACTTTAGATATAGAGCATTGTTACCTGAATTCTATACTTAAAGCTCAATAGAAAACATGGAAATTATTCAAAGTCAAAAGTAGAGTGTAGATTTAAACAAATTTGGTCCTTTAATTATCTATTGAATAATTCAGATTAAGAAACAAATATGTGTGATAAACAAAGAAATATAAACACATAGAACAATAGAAGCACTTCACAAATAACTTGACACAAGAATCCTGTGAAAGAGCTTTTTGTATTACTGGTAAATCTGTTGATGCTTCAGCAATGTACAATAGTGTTCTTCTGTATAAAAACCAACCCTTGATACTTCTAAAGATGAAGTATTTATACACATTTATTACAAAATATCTTGATTTAAAATATCAAGATTTGTTACGAATATCTATACAAATATCTTGAAACAGAATTCAAGATTTTATTACAAAAGTATAAAAATAAACTACACTATTTAAAAAAATATCAGTCGGCTAAATGTTGATGTTGTTTCTTAGCGTTCTAGTAGTGACTAGGCCTTTAAATGATTGATGTTGTTTATCCTGCTTGGAAAATGTTTCTCATTATCCCAATATTCCCATTGCATTATGTTTGATGACTATTGTGCTGAAAACACGATGTTGTTCTCTGTTCTTTCGTTGTTGTTTTTCTATTAAAAGCGAGTGAGGGGGACCGATTCTTTTAGACTATGAATGGATGTCAGGAGGGGCCACGTGGTAGCTGAGGACTGGAGGCCGAGAGATGAAGCAGAGGTGGATTCGGGTGTTACAGATCCATTTGGGCACATCAAATCTCAACATCCAGATCAATGTTTTAGGACTCATCAAACCCTAAATTCAGTTGCTTCATGCCCTAAATAGGTCACCCCTTTGAATGCCTCCTTCCCAGACAATTTCATGACTTAAAGACATCCAGAAATTGCCTCTAGAGGGACCAGCGCAGGTAAGCCCTTATGAAGGTGCGCTGCAGAGCAATTAAGTCCACTATCAGGGTGCTCTATAGAGCACTTAGGCTTCCTTTCACCTGTGCTGGGCGAGAATGAGTGAAATTCACATAGGGTTTGGGGAATATTCTTATCTTTTGGAGTCATCTAGAAGTTTCCCTGTCTTATCAACTCCTATGAGCTCGAAAATGGATGAGGAATGAGTTAAGGTGCATCCTATCCTCTCATCCCTTCCTCCATGGAACTAATTCTAAGTATGAAAGGCCATTCAATGCCACCATTACTGACAAAACCTCCTTCATCTTCCTATAAATTGACCACTCATCTAAGTGATCAGGGGCTGGATTATTTTGAATTGTAAGGAGATAATGCTGCTATGAGACTTGACTTTGGAGCAAATGATGTGATGCCACAAGCTTGTTTTGCTTTTGATGTGATGTGGATGGGATCTAAGCTAGAGGAATGACTTTGAATCAAGAATTGATGGTTGTAATTCCTTCTTTTATCTAATAAAGTGTTTGAACCTTTTTCCATATGTTGTGTTCTTTCATAATGCTTATTGTTGGGCCGTTAATATGTCATCATTATTATCACTTTTTAACACCTGTTTCATCCATTTCTACTCTTCTTTATCATGTCATTTATCATGGTTTATCATATAATTCCATTTTATAATTATTTATGCTCTTATGGATAAATATTATTTCTTCTCCTTTATTTTTAATAAATTGATTATTATGCATGTTTTTACCAATGATGGTTTATTAATAAATTTGTTCACCATTTTAGCCTCCAAAATATTTTCCAAATTGAAGATTTGATCTCCAGCTCATCATTAAATGTGCCAACTCAGAAATTCGCTCGAATAAGAAGTGATAGTTTTGCATTGGACATTTTGGGCAAATGGAGAAGAATCTGGAAAATCCAAAACATGAGTTTTGTCCAGAACGAACCAAATTAGTTTTATAATGAGCAGTTTCCCCAAATTCGGTTTGTACTGAGAGAAACAGAAGGTTCTCTGAAGACTTTCATCTCAGATTCGCTGTTGTGGCTGTTTTCCAAATTATCTCAGTTGCAATACCAAATTCGACCTGTTGCTGTTGAATGTTGATGGAAAGATATTTTAGATATGATCTTGCTGATCAATTTTTTGTGAGCAATCCAATTTTGCAATAATCATATTGTAATCATATCTGTTGTAACTTCTCTCTGCTCTCTGTGTATTTAAATGATAACATAGATCAGAGAAGGGGAATTATGGGATTCATGATGGATGATTAGAAAGAGAATTAGATGGATTGTTAGATTAGAGATAGATAGGGTAGGATAGGAGGAATGGGAGAATTACTATTGAGAAATTGTAACTGTTATTGTTGACTCTCGTTGCTGAAGCAGAGAACAAAACTACTGTAATGTTTATGCAATGATTAACATATATAAACAGTTGCAGTTCATTCGCATCTTCTGAAGTATTCCGGCAGTGCTTCACTAGCGGTTAAGGGCCCGACCTTGGTGGATCCACTTGCTTCTTGTATCATTATTTTATAGTTCCGAGTGATGGTTTGATTTCCTTTTCATTTCTTTAATTTGTTTTATTCAGTAATCTTCTGTTTCTGAACATTTCGCTGAATTGCCCTGTTATATCAAAATCGTGATTGGATTGCGTTGATAGCAATATTATTATTCATATCTTAAAATGCCATGTTGTTCATTATGAAATAATATTGCACTGTCTAATTCAGATTCTATTGTTCATTTACAGTTGTGATTGTTGTTCATTTAACTACAGTTCACTTACAACTGCAATTGTTGTTCACTAAATTACCGTTCAATTATAACTGCGATTGCCATCCCTATTATACCTGTGGTTAATGTTCATTCCGCTAGGATAAGATTGCAGATTCAGTTTAATTTACAGTCGTTGTGTGTTTCCACTTAATTAGCTTTACTATTCCGTTATATTTCAGATTGTTGTGCATTTCCATTAATTTAGCTTTGTTGTTCATTTCCATTAATTTAGTGTTGTTGTTCAAATAGGCTTTGTTGTTATCTCTTTTATGCAAGTATTTGATTTCACCTTTTACTGATATTGCATCAAGTGTGTTTTAGTGAGCATTTCCAATTGAATTGCCATTTCCAGTTATTTTCTTTAGTGTGGATTGAAAAATCAACAACTGTAAAGGACACTAACTACCGCTGTCTAAGTTCTCAGATTGGAGATCTTGCCTATGATTGATTTTCATTTGCATCAGTTTACAGGGGAGAGAGTTATCATCACTGAGTCCTCGACTGGTGATTATTTGAGTAAATGATTTAGTTACAGAACATTTCAGTTTCTTGTTGTTCCGATTAGATTTTGTTTCCAGCATTCATTTACTTTTGCACTTTAAGCACTATACTACAAAACATTACTCTTGAGAAAGTGACCGCCTCAGACTGAGTACACTCTTGAAATAAAAAATCATCCTTGGACTGACAATTAATGTGAAGATAATTAAGAGTTAAAAAGACACATTTTATCGCTCAACATTTTGGTGCCGTTGTTGGGGAGAGTGTAGCCATTTCTAAAGATTAGTGTGCATCTGATGGGTGCTTGTTAGGAAAGAGCTGGGTATTAAAAATGGAAGGTAAGAACCTGCGTACAAAGCATGTAAAAGCTCTGCTCCCCCGCCCTCTTTCCAGCAGGATTGTTAAAGAACTTAGGGTAAATGTTTGAATTTTTGTGTGAATGACTAAAAAAAAATACAAAATTTGAAAAACAAATCTCATGATTTCACTCAAGTGGTGATGTAAGCACCACCCATTTCACTAACTAATTGACAAGAACATTTGAAGAAGGAGCTTCAAAGAAACACATGAAAAACATCTTCTATTATGGTAAGAGATGGCTCACATTTCTATTTTTGAATTCCCTATGAAAGATCTAGGAGGAGTGACACAAATGCACATAATTCCCCCATCTTCTCTACCAAATTTTCATGGTTTGACAAATGAAGATGCAAAGAAATTCTTATTTGAGTTCGAAATACTTTGTAGAGGATATGATTATTGTACTAATGATCAAAGGTTGAAAGTGTTTCCTCTTACTCTAAAGGAGCAGCTTTCTGATGGTTCATGAGCCTAGGTGGGAACTGCATCCAAACATGGGAGGACATGACGAACATATTCTTGAAGAAGTACCAAGACTATTGCAAGGCCAATGAAGATATTTTCGATATGATACAAGGGAAAGATGAAAGCTTGGAGAACTATGTGGAACGATTTCGATACAACCTTCAAAAATAAAGCATAAGTATTAGGAAAAAGAGATCTTAAAAACACTCCTTCTTAAAGGAATCAAAAATGAATTTTTAGAACTCTTAAATCTGAAAGGAAAAGGTGATGTTTTTCAGTTATCATATGATGATGTTTGTGAATTGTGTATAAGGTATTCAAGAGGAATCTCCAAGGCAGGTAAGAATTCTAGAGAATTTTCTTCTTTCTTTTCCAAATCTGCTACAAGAACAAGGGACATAAGAGCTGAAATCAATGTTTTATTTGAAAATTTTAAAGTTGATTTTATTAGCTTTCTAAATGCAAAATTGGTTGTTTGCAGGTTCATAAAAATCAAGAATTTGATGAAATGTTTTGCCCTCATGACCGAAAGGAGCATCCCATAGATAGTCGTTCTTCCTTATCTAGGATGGAAGTATCATATCAAAGAGATGAGGAAGCTGCAACAAGGTCAAAACCATGGAAATCATGGCCTACAGGTATGGTTCAAAACACTTCCTCTCCGCTTTCTTACTTGCATAATCCATTATGGATTACTAATGTGTTAGGGTAGCCATGTCAATATAACCACCACCAAACTTGTCTACAAGTTTGGCATGGTTCACTTTATGATTGCATGATTACTCTCCCTCATCTTGTAGCACAAAAACATTCTCCATATTCCTCACTAGCTCTTCCACAACATCCTTCTTGCATATCAAAATCATCCACTCAACCCAATCAACTACGTCATCAAAATGCTCCATTCCGTACACAATTTCCTGCTCAACTCATTCCACACCCTCACCATAATAAAACACTACAACATGCTTACAGTGTTGAACTGCAAAATTTATCGACCCTTCCCACCCATTCTATCTCACATGCACCAATGGAGAAAACTTACAATGAGATTCAGAATGTTTCAAATTCAAAAATTGTAGAAGTTATGGAAGAAAATGAGGTTTCTTCTAGTCTGCATCAACAAGTCGTTTTAAAAGCTCAAGAACTTCATATGATAGATATGGGAAATCAAGAAAGTAAATGATATATTCAAGATTGGTTTCACTCCATCATTTGTTTGCAGCATCACTCCATACTTGAACAATTTTTGATACCATCTTTTCAAGGGAAGTTGGCTTCTCATACCCTAATATTCATTAATATGCATTTTTCAAATTTGGGTATGTGCATACATGAAGCCTTAATTCGAAAATGGTTCCATTGGAAGTATTCCTATATGTAATCATATTCATTTTTTAAATCAGAGTAGGGTAGTGTAAAAAATAAAATAAATAAGGACATAAATAACTACATTTTGTTTGATATAAAACTAGTTGTTTTTGTTGCAACACGCTGTGGAAATGAACATCGGTTTCATTTGTGTATGTAGATGAAATAATAGTTCTACAAACACTCATATTCATTTTTATCACCAATTTGAAAAAAATGCTTGAATATCATATTTTTTGGCTTGTGGGCTTGATGAAATTTCTGAAAACACAGTCGGGACAGTCATATTTTGAGGGACCAAAAGGGAATATTTTTAAAACCTATTTCTATATTAAGTATACCTTGATGTCTACTTTCCAACCCAATTTTAATTACTCAATTTCGATTTGAAACAAAAATTTTAGAACCAAAACATTGACAAGGTGTCTAGTAGGCAGCTCAGAAACAGAGATGGGATAGTCCATTTTTGAAGGTCTAAATGACTGAATTTTTAAAACCTGTTTCTATGGTAAATTTCTCTATGAATCTAGTTTACAATACAATTTGAATCACTCATTTTCGATATCGTATGAGTAAGTTATGATCAAAATACTAACTTACTATCATAAATAAGCACTCTTAAAACTCTGTCTTTCCGGTTGTTCCTTAGAGTATTTGACCTATCAATTCTTCTTGTCTTCAAAACATGTTTCTATTGGAAATAAATAAATTAATCTAATTTCATTTCCAATTTGAATCATTCGAATCCGACATCAAACGAAGAATCTATGCTTAAAATATCCACTGTTGTAATAAGTGGGGTAATCAAAAATGACTCTGTTATGCAGGTTGTTCTAAGTAAAATTGACATATCATATCATTGAATTTTTAAAACATGTTTCTATTGTGGAGATATACCTTTGAATTAGCTCTCATATGGCTTTGGAATCACTCAATTTGGAAGAAAAATAAATAAGTTGTGATTAAAACACTGTAGGTTAACATGATTGGCCACTGCTCTCCCACAAGTGACAAATAAATTTTACTTTGTTATTTTCTCCGTGGATTTGTTATACAAAGTAACTACTTGTTGTTTTTTTTGCATAATTCTTGGATTAAGGGAGCCCGATCACCTCTCTTTCTCCATGATTTAATGTTTTATTACAGGTAGACACTCGTTTTTTGCAGGTCCTAGGAAAATAAAGAAGGTCAATTTATGGATGAGCGATTCCTGAAAGAAATTTTAATGAAACAAGGGAATTTCATCCAATGGATTCATAACAAAAGAAATGCAGAATTGATTTCAATTTGAAGATCCATGTCATGTCTCTGCTGCCAAAACATTTTTCAAATAGATCATTTTTTTCCTTGCCTTAAGAAATAACATCATAGCTGTTGTAACTTAATTTATTTATTTATATACTGTTTTTAAATAAAATATTGTTTCTTTTCTGATTTCTCTTATATTTTTGTGTTTCAGGTGTTGCTTGCTTCAAATTCTAACCCATCCTCAGCATCAATGCAATGAACAACTGATTTGTTTTTTGCGTCACTGCATTTGTTGTGCTATTCCTCCTAAGGAACAGTTGTTGTTCCTCTTAAAAAACAACAGTTGTTCCTCTTAAGGAAAAACAATCTTGATTACTCATATTCGTTTGTTGTTCCTTTTAAAAGAACAGTTGTTGTTCCTCTTTTAGGAACAATAGCCATCCCTCTTTTAGGAATAGCAGTGCTGCGCACTTTATATTTTTGTTGTTCCTTTCAAAGGAACAACACTTTCACATTTATACTATTCCTTTCAAAGGAATAGCACTTTCACATTTATGTTGTTCCTTTCAAAGGAACAACACTTCCGCATTTTTGTTGTTCCTTTTTCAAAGGAACAGCACTTCCGCATTTTTTCTGTTCCTTTTCAAAGGAACGACACTTCCGCATTTTTGCTATTCATTTTCAAAGGAATGGCACTTCCACATTTTTGTTGTTCCTTTTCAAAGGAACAGCACTTCCGCATTTTTGCTATTTATTTTCAAAGGAATGACACTTCCACATTTTTACTGTTCTTTTTCAAAGGAATGGCACTTTCGCATTTTTTTTGTTCCTTTTCAAAGGAACAACACTTTCGTTGTTCATTTTCAAAGGAACAACACTTCCGCATTTTTGTTGTTCCTTTTCAAAGGAATAGCACTTGTTGTTCATTTTCAAAGGAACAACACTTCCGCATTTTTGTTGTTTCTTTTCAAAGGAACAACACTTTTTTTGGGTGTATTTTTTTGTTGTTCCCTAAGGGAACAACACTTTTTCACGTGCATTTTTTCGCTATTTCCTACAGGGAGCAACACTTTTTCATATGTATTTTTGCTGTTGGCGTGCATTTCCTTTGTTGTTCCCTACACAGAACATCACTTTTTCAAGTGTTTTTGCTATTCCTTCAAGGGAACAACACTTTGTGAGTATTTTCAAGAACAACCCTTCCTTCCTCTTGTGGGAGTATTCCTAGTTCATCTCAATCACATTTTACTGATTCCCTTTCATGGCATGAAGTACACTACTTTTATGAGGATAAGAATTATGGATTCTATTGAAACGAGTTAAGATCATTCACGTTATGATTTTTAACAGGACAGCTCCTTGATGATAGATTATTTTCAAAAGGAACACAATTATTTATATACTACTTTACTGCATCGTTTTCTACTGTACATGATATTGATTGATCATCTTAAAACCATGCTGGTTCCACCCTTCCTGGTTATAATATTCTCTATCTGTAATAAATGAGATTATGGGTATATTTTTTTCTATTGACATCTTCAACTTCTTCCACCATCCCTGCTCTTAAGGAGTACTGAGCCTCCCTCTTTTTATCATAAAAATATGTAATAACAGCAAAATTTTGTTCGCAGATGGAGGATAGGGGGTCTCATTATGAGCCAGCCTACCATGTTTATAAGGTTGTAACAAAGTGACATTCTCATTATGGCCACCACACGAGGGTTATGATCCATTGGATAGCTAAATTATCCTTGGAACAGGAGGTCTCATCATGAGTAGGCCTGATCACTTTTGCTACATCCCAGTGAATGGTAGTGTGGTTATCTGGTTACCACACCAGCATACTGATCTCTTCTGTAGAACAGCACTGGAACTCTCCATTTTTAAATTGAGGATCCTGCCTCATACGAGTTAAAAAGCAACCCTGTCGAGGCTATGGACGCCTGCTGGTAGCAAAAGTTCTGCTTATGGTATTGAAGTTATATCTTATCATCAATTATTACTATAATACCCTTTTCTTATTCTTTCTTTTTATCAGAGAAGTTATTTCCTTAAATTTTTCTCTGTTTTGAACCTTTACGCATGAGAAATTGTTTTCTTATCAATCAAATCAATTTTCAGCTAAAATATCGTCAGCAAAGCATCTTTTTGGCATATTGTTGTCATTTCTCTTTTTCATAACTTATCATCAATCCAAAGCATCCTATCTCTTATTCATAACTATCTTTATATACTTTGCTCTCATTATAACCATAACTCTCGCAATCCTACCATTAATATGTGTACTCTGCTTCATTTACTGTTGTATTGTTCATTCCCTTGCCTTGCCATCAGCATAACACGTTTCATAAGCTTTATGGTCATAGAAGCCCTTTTCCAATTGGAGGGGGGAATGTATGCATTATGGGATAGCATGCGATATGATTACTGCACTCTGCCATAACTTGTTGATTTGACAAAATATTAGTATTGCATGTATACAAAAGTTTTTCTGATTGAAATTTTGCCATGAATCTTATCTGTTGTTATTCAAAACTAACACTGTGGATTCAAGAACATTGTATGCAAAATAGTGATTTTTTACAGGAGAACAACAAGTATGGGGGGAAAACTCTATTCGCCGCATGGCCACACTATTGCAACTAACAGAAGAGGCTCGAGCAACTCACAAATGCAAACAATTGTTCAAACATGATGTGCTTGTCTGAATTCCACCTTTTGCATCACTTTTAGCATCAACTCAGCCTACATCAACTTCAACAAATGCCCGTCCATACATGTCATTCTACATTTTTTTTTGAGGTAAAACTTGAGGTAAAATAGCATAATTTTCTAATTTATTACAAATTTAGGAGAATTTCATGAAAATCCATTGAACATTATTTATCATCATTCATTCCACATCTTTACAACTTCCCATTGTTCAGAGACATATCATCTTTCAGTTTGGAGGAGTGTTGCTTTCATTCATTTCTTTCTTATGAACATGTCATTAATATGCTTTATCATCCATTGATATTCTTATTTATTCTCAACACCTCCCTTATTCCATGTTGTTTTACACCGAGCATAGATTTCAACAAATGGTAGCGCTCACCTCAATTTGTTTTCTAGCATTGCATGAGGGCATGCTAATTCTTTAGTATG
Source organism: Pinus tabuliformis (assembly GCA_031772625.1). Classification (NCBI taxonomy): domain Eukaryota; kingdom Viridiplantae; phylum Streptophyta; class Pinopsida; order Pinales; family Pinaceae; genus Pinus; species Pinus tabuliformis. The sequence continues at coordinate 98,862,359 of CM062814.1, forward strand.
GGGGAGGAATTGCTACGCATGATGGATGGTTCCTACTTTCTTTCTCATTTAAAGCATACAATTTCATTTTTATACAGTGCAGAAATTGATTTCCATATATTTTTAAAACTATGAACTCAATTCTCATGATTTCTGGAAAACACGGATGTATCATTAAAATACACAAATGCAGATAATTTCAAGTTAAATTAGTTCATAAAATTTCGGAAATCATGCACTATCACCTACAGCCATTTTGTTTATATCTCATGATCCATGCATCAAAACAATCTGATTTTTGGATCATAGAAGCATTAATATATTATAAATCTACTTGCAAAATTTCAGCAAAATCTGGTTTGTAGTTTTTGAGAAAATGGTTAATGAAGTTTGTTGTTACTTATATCATATTTTGCTGCAACTTCATATACATATAGTTGAACGTCAATGTAAAAATTGTTACGCCTTCATCAACATTGCTAAAATTGAATATTCATTATTTGAGGAAGAATTCAATTGTTCCATCCATTTCATGAGTTGGGATGAACAATTTTTTATTGCTTGGTTAACACAGAGTCTTTGGGTTGCATGAGGACATGCAATATATTCAGTTTTGGGTTGCATGAGGACATGCAATATATTCAGTTTGGGGGTATGTTGGGCCGTTAATATGTCATTATTATTATCACTTTTTAACACCTATTTCATCCATTTCTACTCTTCTTTATCATGTCATTTATCATGGTTTATCATATAATTCCATTTTATAATTATTTATGCTCTTATGGATAAATATTATTTCTTCTCCTTTATTTTTAATAAATTGATTATTATGCATGTTTTTACCAATGATGGTTTATTAATAAATTTGTTCACCATTTTAGCCTCCAAGATATTTTCCATATTGAAGATTTGATCTCCAGCTCACCATTAAATGTGCTAACTCAGAAATTCATTGGAATAAGAAGTGACAGTTTTGCATTGGATGTTCTTGGCATATGGATAAGAATATGGAAAATCCAAAACATGGGTTTTGTCCAGAATGGACCAAATTAGTTTTGTAGCAAGCCGTTTTCCCAAATTCGGTCCATACTAAGAGAAACGAAAGGTTCTCTGAAGACGTTTTTCTCAAATTCGTTGTTGTGGCCGTTTTCCAAATTATCTCAGTTGCAATACCAAATTCGACTTGTTGCTGTTGAATGCTGATGGAAAGATATTTTAAATATGATCTTGCTGATCAATTTGCTGTGAGCAATCCAATTTTGTAATGAGAATCATATTGTAATCATATCTATTGTAACTTCTCTCTGCTCTCTGTGTATTTAAATGAGAACAGAGATCAGAGAGGGGGAATTATGGGATTCATGATTCATGATGGATGATTAGAAAGAGAATTAGATGGATTGTTAGATTAGAGATAGATAGGGTAGGATAGGAGGAATGGGAGAATTACTATTGAGAAATTGTAACTGTTATTGTTGACTCTCGTTGCTGAAGCAGAGAACAAAACTATTGTAATGTTTATGCAATGATTAACATATAAAAACAGTTGTAGTTCCTTCGCATCTTCTGAAGTAATCCGACGGTGCTTCACTAGCGGTTAAGGGCCCGGCCCTGGTGGATCCACTTGCTTCTTGTATCATTATTTTACAGTTCCATGTGATGGTTTGATTTCCTTTTCATTTCTTTAATTTGTTTTATTCAGTAATCTTTTGTTTCTAAACATTTCGTTGAATCGTCCTGTTATATCAAAATCGTGATTGGATTGCGTTGATAGCAAGATTATTATTCATAACTTAAAACTTCATGTTGTTCATTCTGAAATAATATTACGCTACCTAATTCAGATTCTGTTGTTCATTTACAGTTGTGATTGCTGTTCATTTAACTACAATCCACTTACAACTGCGATTGTTGTTCACTAAATTACCGTTCAATTATATTTATGATTTCCATCCCTATTATACTTGTGGTTAATGTTCATTCTGCTAGGATAAGATTGTTGATTCAGTTTAATTTACAATCGTTGTGTGTTTCCACATAATTAGCTTTATTGTTCCGTTATATTTTAGATTGTTGTTCATTTCCATTAATTTAGCGTTGTTGTTCATTTCCATTAATTTAGTGTTGTTATTCAAATAGGCTTTGTTGTTATCTCTTTCATGCAAGGATTTGATTTCACCTTTTAAATGATATTGTAGCAAGTGTGTTTTAGTGAGCATTTCCAATTAAATTTCCCTTTCCAATTATTTTCTTTAGTGTGGATTGAAAGATCAACAACTGTAAAGGACATTGACTACCGTTGTCTAAGTTCTCAGATTGGAGATCTTGCCTATGATTGATTTTCATTTGCATCAGTGTACAGGGGAGAGAGTTATCATTAATGAGTCCTCGATTGATGATTGTTTGAGTAAATGATTTAGTTACAGAACATTTCAGTTTCTTGTTGTTCCAATTAGATTTTGTTTCCAACATTCATTTACTTTTTCATTTTAAGCACTATACTGCAAAACATTACTCTTGAGCAAGTGACCACCTCAGACTGAGTACACTCTTGAAATAAAAAATCGTCCCTAGGTTGACAATTAATGTGAAGATAATTAAGAGTTAAAAAGACACCTTTTATACCTCAACACTTATATGTATGAATTGCTTCTGATTCCTTTCATTTATATTCAATAGATCGTATGCTTTGATCGGTTTTTGTTTTCTGTTGTGTTTACAGGGTACTTCTCAACCGGATTAAGTACGGGGAGGAGTGACCAAATCGATGCAAGGGAGACGAGATGAAAGCGGAACTACAGGTAGGCCTTCTATCTTCTCTTCTTATGTATTGTTTATAGGAAAAGTCTAAAACACTTTAAACTGTTGTTCTAGGCACAACTACTTGTCTAGTAAATTAGTATTTATCCGTAGATGCTAAATTCTCCAAAACACCGGGTTTGAAATTCAAAGAAATCTGCTTTGTGGAAGGGGGGGGGGTTGCTATGGTGATGTATGAGGGGGGGGGGGGGGGGGGGGGTTTGAAATATGGAGAGGATGACACATAGCTTTGAATTCGGACCCTTGAAATGGAGCTTAGGGGAGTTTGAAGTTTTCCTCTGTCGTTGATCTAGGTAGGTTTGATTTGGTTCTTTGAGGGTTAAGGAGTTTTTATAAACACGCGGCCCTTTTTCTTATCGCAATCGCAATGGGGCCAGGACTTATACAATACATTTTGCAGTGCTTTTCCAAGGGAGCGGAGCTGAAAAATCCTTTAAATCCATTCTATAAAATATCGCATCCGGGACGGGCCTGTACAGTATCACAGTCGCAATGGGAGGGGCTCTGTTTATATATATGGGATTCTCCTTAGAGATGGACCCGAAATCCTTTTAAATTCACCATATAATATATCGCATTTGGGGGGGTGTTTACCACAAACCTGGACCTAGAAATGTAACAAATTGCAAAATATGAAATATCGCATCCGACGGGACTTAACTACAAGCCCGGACCCAAAGATTTTTAAAATCCAATTAATAATCCCATTGGGTCTAGGAAGGGGGTTGTGTATTGTATCACAATCACAATGGGAAGAAGACCTTGCGGGGGAGGGACTTAAAGTTGGTGTGAATCGTCGATTGCGATATTGCAATCGGCGAGGCAAATCGGCAGGGATAATTGACAGGGATACTTATCGGCGCTTGGGACTTATTGGGGGTCGGGACTTATTGCAAGTCAGGACTTAACAGTGGTCGGGACTTATCGCAATCGACGGACGGGTGGAAAATTTTACGTTATAGGTGAGAAGGACTTTGCAATATGCAATAGCAGGATGATGTGATATGGAAACATGTGGCCTGTGGTCCCAATTTATTCCTCAAGAGTAGTGGGTTTATATATAATTTATTACGTTGTAATACATTACAACGTAATGTATTACAAAAGACTATGCGGGCATGTTTAATGATATGGGAAAATGGCTAGAGTTAAATGTATAGTAATAGATGGGAATGCAGCTAGAGTTTATGTATAAAATGGAATATAATTAATGAAATAATATGGAATGTGGCTAGAGTTGGAATATTAATGGGTTAAGGCTAGAGTTTATGGAAACATGCATAAAATGGGCATAATGGATTAATGGAAATATGGAAATGGGGTGATGGTTATGTGGGTCCTGGCTAGAGTTAAAAATCATATTGCATATTCATAATGGAGAAAATATTTTTAACAAAGGATAGATGAAAATGTAATTTAAAAATGTAGCCGAAATAGCTCCCGAGCCTTTATCTGCTTCTAAAGTTCAAACTTCGTTCTGGCCTATCTTTCAATCCAAGAGTTAGATTTGAGCGCGAAATATATCATTGGAAAGCTTCTTTTGAGCACTTTTTGATGAAAACACCTGCAGTTTGATCTTATCCAAACATTGTCATGCAAAAAATTTCCTCAAATATTAGTACTTGGTGTCTCTTAGGAAATAATTTGCAAGATGAATATAATTTATAGCATCTCAAACATAATAATGATCAGCTATAATCAAACAATCCTATAAAAATTATAGGACCCTAACAGTGGCTCCAGATGGGGATGGAACTCTCCTTGTGAGGTGTCAAGAATATCGTAGACAAGTAACCTGATCCATTTGGTTGATCCCAAATCTTCAACCTATTCTTCCATAAAATCTCTGTGACTGAAACTGTTAAACTGAAATCAAAACCATTCTGCACACTGAATTGAAACTCTACTACAAACTGAAACTAAAGCTGACCATAATGCTTGAAAAATATGCTCATAGTGTTGAGCTTATTTGCACACTGCTACCTACCCTATACTGTTGAGAATCAAATTGAATCAAATAATACAAAAATGCCAATGTAGTCAGTCATGCAATGACTATTAATTTGAAGCTTGCATTCCATTTCTCCACATAGAAAAATAAACTAAAAAAATGGAAACTCAAAATTTTGACTGGAGCCTTCTCTGTAATCCATAACAAATACATAATTCAATTTTGTTAAAGATTCCAACAGGTTTCCCAATCCTCAAAATCACGGAGACTTTCTCCTTGTTGTACTATGCCTAAAAATAACTTCTCATATACCTCCTCAAAAAAGTATCTATCCCTTTTTGAATTTCCTGGCGTTGTGTTTTCAAGGGTTATAAGATTATAAATACTGTGTTTTTCATCTGTACGATGTAAAACAACTTGTTGTTCTTCAGTATCTCTTTGAAACTCAATGGTACAATTCTTTTGTATTAAAAAGGTGGTTGGAAGAATTTGTTGACAATTATGTTCATCTTCATATGACTTTGCTTGAAAACTGGCCTATGCAAGTTCATTATGTACATTGTCCACACATACATCTTCAAAAATCTGAACTTGACAATCTTCTCTTTGAAATAAAATTTCAAAAAGTGAAATTTCAGAAGAAAAAATTGAAAGACAATCCTCATCTATATCATGATCAGATAAAAATTTTCCAGGCTCGTGTAAAGTATTAAGTATTGGTTCCCAGGAGACTACATGATCTTCACTCTCATGGTTGCTTAATAACTGTGATTTTTGAATAAAGGAGTCTCCAATGTAACACAAAATAGGGTCATCCTCTATATAAGAAGGTGGTTGCCCTGCTTGTTTCAACTTGTTTTCCTGCTTCTCTAGTGATCTTATATTTTTCTTTTAACTCTTCAAATGTAGCATAACATAGAGGTAAAGACTTATCATGACTTTCTTTCAACACCTGAAATGTGTCATAACATAGGGGTAAAGAGTCACCATCAACATAATTTTCATTGTTTTCTTGATGTTCAATGTCTAAAATATATGTATGCCCATATGTTTCAATATTTTCAACATGTTTTTCATCGTTGTCATAAGTAACACACACATGGTGATTGTTTTCCTTAACTTGCTAAAATTTAACATCCTCTTGCTGATAACCTTCCACTGGTTGTTGTTCTAAACTTCTTTTAAATGAATCCACAAAACAACCAGTTTCTATCTTCTGGTGATGTGACCCAACAACCTCTCCTTCTTCTTCCATGTTTGCTTGAAAAGGAGGTATCTTTTGTTGTCCACTAACAACAGGTTTATCTTGCAAAATAAATGTGTTCATAAACCTTTCCATGGTTTTCATTAATGTCTCTAACTTAAGGTTTAATAAAGGAGGAAACTCCTCTTTAATTACTTTCCTTCTTTCAGCTTCCATTCTAGATCTTTTAATCAATAGGTTCATTTCCACATCAATAACACTTTTTTGCATGTCCTCCAAAGTGGAAGGGTTTCTTTCTCTGAGATAATAGGCAATCTCAGCATCAAAACCATCTAGATAATGAAGCATAGCCAATCCTGGGGGAGGCTTTATATCAATAGGTATGGAATCATAAACACTATTGAATCTGGTTGAGAAATCTTGGACTGTCTCATCGGGCTACCTTTTTAGATTCCAATACTCATCCATAATCTAAAAATGGTTCCTTTTAACCTCCCATCTATTAAGGAAAATGCTTTGAAACTGTTGGAAATCAAGAATACTTCTAGATATCAAACTTCTATACCATTTCCTAGCTTTTCCTGAAAGGCTTTGAACAAACAACCTCAATTTGACATATTCATGATCGACTTCCTCCAAGTCAATGAAGTCAATGATTTTGTCTGCATGCTTCCTTGTTGTGATATCACCTGTACCATAAAATTGAGGTAGCCTTTGATCATAGTTCTTTGGTAGCTCATGCAAAGGGAATGACAGATTTAATGATGCATACTGAGCAGTGGTCATAACTAAGATCTGAGATGAATTTGTACTAGTTGGACTATGTCTGTTATTTGGATCTTTTTTGAGACAGCCAATATTAAGATGAGATGGATTTGTAGCTTCAAGGGAAGGATATACATTCGAAGAAAGGGGCCCATGTGCAGATTCATCATCTTGATTTGGATTTAATAAACCTAATAAAATCCTTAAGATACTTTCAAGAAAAGACAAAAGGCACTTGACAAAACATAATACTATATCTTGAAGTAAACTCAGGTCTAAATACCTGATTCTCACATATTTCCTTCCCATCCTTATGTTGACAAGGCTTGTCCTTCTTTGAATATGATTTGAAGTTTCTTGAAACTTACTCTATGAAGCCATCGAATCTGGATTCTTTAACAGTGGAGTCATCGTAAAAAATTTGAAGCTCTAGATACTTTGAAAGTGGAGTCGCCAAGTGAATGATACAACCTTCTTGTGCTTGATCACTATCCACCATCAGTAACCAAATATAGGACTTGATATGCTTTCTTAGGAATCTGAAATGTTCAGTCCCTAGTGGAGTCACCAGAATATTAGCACTCTGTAATTTTCTGAGGTTGCAGAAGAAAATCACAAAGGTAACCACAAACCTACTTTGGAAATTGGGATCTAGCCCTACCAGCTTCAGAGAGGGCTCTCTCTGTAAGATTTAACTTTTTTATATTGAATATTAGGCTAGTTATGAAGTTTAAGGTTTGATTTGTATTTGAATGGTTGGTTGATAAATAGATTACCATTGGGATATGGAGTCCGTTTCATAAAGTATGGATTGATTTTAGTGTTTACAGATAGATCTCATAAGGCAGGGTAGCCAAACTGATTGGATTCTTTTAGTTTATGAGATGGGGAAGGAAGAACAGATTAAGATACAATTTAGATATAGAGCATTATTACCTGAATTCCATACTTAAAGCTCAATAGAAAACATGGAAATTATTCAAAGCCGAGAGCAGAGTGTAGATTTAAGAAAATTATGTCCTTTAATTATCTATTGAATAATTCAGATTAAGAAACAAATATGTGTGATAAACTGAGAAATCTAAACGCATAGAACAATAGAATCACTTCACCAACAACTTGACACAAGATGTGAAAGAACCTTTTGTATGACTGGTAAATCCGCTAATGCTTCAGCAATGTATAATAGTGTTCTTCTGTATAAAAACCAACCCTTGATACTTCCGAATATGAAGCATTTATATAGATTTATTACAAAATATCTTGATTTAAAATATCAATATTTGTTACAAACTTTTATACAAATATCTTGAAACAGAATTCAAGATTTTATTACAAAAGTATAAAAATAGACTAGATTGTTTAAAAAAATATCAGGCGGCTAAGTGTTGATGTTGTTTCTGAGCATTCTGGTAGTGACTAGGCTTATAAATGAGTGATGTTGATTGTCCTGCTGACATATGTGTCTCGTTGTCCCACTATTCCCATTGTGTTCTGTTTGATGACTATTGTGTTGAAAACTTGATGTTGTTCTCTGTTCTTTCGCTGCTATTTTTTTTTGTTAAAAGTGAGCCAGGGGGACCGATTCTTTCATACTATTAATGGATGTTGGGAGGGGCCACATGGCAGCTAAGGAATGGAGGTTGGGAGATGAAGTGGAGGTGGAGCTTGTGGTGTAGGAAGATTCTCTCTATGGACAAAGACAATCCCTCTAGCCCAAGAGTATGGGTTTAGCCACAAACAAGACAATCTAATGTAAATCTCCTTAGATTAGAATCGAATAAGAGGGCCTACCTCTTATAACACTAATCCACTTGATGGTGATATTGCCTCCTTGCTCAAGCTTCCTTTCTTTCCTTTTGTTCAAGTACCTGAAACAAGCATGCAAGAAACAACAGCGAACGTGATAGCATAAAATCGAATCCAGTCTACTTAAAAGGTCAAGGATTTATAAGTTATCAAATGTAATATTACACCCGATATAGGAAATAAACCATTAGTTTTATTAAAATAAACTTCAAAGAGAAATAAAACCGAAGCCTTAACGTTGGCGATCTCCTTTGCGGTATCCAAGTCCTGCTACATGCCTTTTAACCACTCTTTTCCTCCTCTAGCTTGACATGAAATGGCTTCCAAGCTCTAACTCTCTCTCCTCATGCTTTAGCTACCAAAGACTAGTCTTTTGTCATCTAAGACTAATCTTCTTCTACCAAAAGTTAAAGATTTCGGAATTTTGCAGCTGGTTTGTATATTGCAACCCAAAAGAATAGAGAAAGTGGTTTATATAGGGAGAGGAGGATAACAATGATATCCACTCAAGGGGGAAGAAGGTCTTATCTCCTTGGTAAAGTCCACTTTTAAATAGGAAATAACCTTATATGGAGTTCTCAGCCCTTATCCAACCAAACGAACATCCAGCACATATCCACTAGAAGTTTCTAGATGTGAAATTTCGTTTCCTTTTATAAAAACTTTCCAAAAGTAGACCGGTGTGGGTATTGGGCTAACAGTAGCATCGATCGACGAGGATCACAGAGTAAAACTCACATCATCAGCTCGGGTGAGACGTTGGGAAAGAGCGATGATATTAAAAACTGGGTTTTAAGAATGATTCCCTGGAAATATTCTGAAGGGAGTGGCGACTACTTTCTTCAAACTTCAAGGGATGCAAGAGCCTAGGTTTCATAGTGAAAGTATAACATAGTAATCACTACTAGGGTTCTTTGGGATCAGGAATGGGGAGTGACAAGAAAGTGGAAAATTATTGTGTAACATATGCCCCCTAAAACATGAAGTCAGAGCTGAGAGCGATGGCTGAAATGTTTTAAGACGGAGTGAGGACTTGGAATACCACCATCGAAAGACCTGCAACTCAAACATACATGTTCATATCTAAAAATTGATAGTCATGCCTCATAAACATGAGAGGCATATAATAATACATGAATCCATGGTATAGCCATAGCTATCCATCAAGAAAAGGATCATGTTCACAGATCCTCGGCATGGACGCAGCCATTCGACTGAAGGGATCATATGAAATAGATCCACAGCATGGGCGTAGGCATCTGCATAGAGAGGATCAAAATGAAAAGACCCACGATATGGTCACAACCATTCGATTGAGCAGGATCAAAATGATACCCATGGTGTTGAGGGAAATTAATTAATCATTTAATTGTCAACCTGGGGATTTTGTAAAACTTGCGCAGCATGCGTGCACTATATATGCTAGAAATTAACTTTCAATTTTGATCAATCTAACTATGAAACCAAAAAACAACAAACCAAATTCACCTATTCTAATTCATCACTCAATTCAAAAGAAATTATAGTACAACTATAGTACAACGAGCGGAATTGAAATCTTAATCTTTCAATCTTGGAGGAACTGAAAAGCACACCACTTTTCAGAAATGAAATCAAAAACAATCATTCTTAACCTCTCACATAAAAAAATATGAAAGAAAATAAAAACAATTTCTCTTAACTTCTAGGTAGAAAGCAAATAAAAACAATCGCTCTTAACCTCTAGGTAGAAAGAAAATAAAAACAATCACTCTTAACCTCTCACATGGGAAAAGATATGAAAGAAAATAAAACAATCACTCTTAACCTCTCACACAGGAAAAGATATGAAACCAATAAATATTAATCTATGAAACCAATAAATCTTAATCTATGAAAAACAATAAATCTCACACATTGTAGGTGGCCAATTCAAAAGCATGAAAGATGGCAAGTTGAGAGGCTCCCAGTGCAAGCATTACCAATTAAGGTGAACATCACTCATGAGCATGGTGCTAAATCTAAATTCCATTCATAAGTAAAACTTTCCACCTGAGTATCTCCAACTTTACACATGCCTTTCAAAGGAGAAGGCTCTCCTATTTATACAAAAACATAAGAAGCTACCTCACTAATGGAGGTCCATTATTCTCTCCCTAGATCCCTAGAAGATCACATAGAGTTACAACACAAATAGCTTATGATGAGACACATATCCTCTTTGACTTTTATCCAAATCTTCTTCCATATCTTGAAGATAATTCAAATTTGAGTATTGGAGGCCACATAAGGGTGCCTTGGAAACTTCCAAATGACTTACACATGTCATGAAACTCAAGCCACTTTTAAGTATTAGCAAGTATATGTCATTTTTCAAATTTTAACTATTTAATTCACTTATAATACTAGAAATCATTAACTTTTGGAAAACACAAAGGTAACCCATATAATTATGAAAGTGGAGGCTAATGAAAGGTTATATGGTCATGGAGTTGTGACATGTGAGTGAAATGTTGGTGATAAAGGTGAAAGTGGATGATATTTTGAATACATTTTGGAGACTCTACATTCCCACCAACTAACGTTATCGCATGTCCTCATGCAATCTACTATGTTGCTTAATTATGATTTGCTTTTGAATGAGTTTGGCTTATATAATATGTCCTTAAACTTTGTATTTGATAGTATTTAACAATTTTATTTTGTTTTGCAAAGTATTCCTTGTCATACATTGGATTGCAACATGTTTGGTTGGTTCTTGTGTGACAACCAAATCTTAATTGGTATTGGTTCTTGTGTTTCAATACCTTGTTTCTTTTTGTTGCAACAATATTCATTGAACATGTTTAAGAATGCATAAATTAGCCATATAATATGCTCATCATTTAGGCATTTATTTGAAAATCACATAACTTTTGAACCATGATGCAATCATAATGATTAGGACAAGTATGTTAGGATGAAATGAAGTGAAATGTAATGAAGTGATATGGATGTGATAATAAATGGATGTCCCTTCCCCCAACTAAAGGTGTTTAGGATTTTTTCAAATGAGAAAGGAAATACGGTGAAGTATTTTCCAAAAATTATAACTTCAATATTCAAGGAATTCTATGATTAAAAGCTATAAAATAAAATACCTTTACTTACCTAGGAAGTGGACAAATTGTGCATCTGTAGAGAAGTTGTAGCTGATGCTGGATGATGGAATAGAATGTAGAATTTCATCTACTTCTTGGTTGCATAAATAGTGGATGAGGTGGTGAAAGTGGATTCTTTATTGTTGCTGCTAAATTTGTTGTATCTGCTGCAAAATGTTGAATGATATAGTCTTCACCTGCTACAAAACCCGATGGTACAATTCTAGTCATGTGAATGAATGTGTTGCTGTCGAGCATGAAGAGAAGTCATTGGATTACCGGGCATTAATGAATTTTGTTAACCAATGCGAGGCAAACTCACCATTAATGTCAACGAGTACCAAGGTACCTAAGTACATCTTGCAAATTGCGAATAGATGAGCTGATGTCGAGCCATTTGCAAGATCCAACGATCAAGGGACATTGATGTATTCCCATGATTGTTAGCAAGATAACTTGTCATTGATGCATACATGCCTCAAAGTACTAATAAAGACTCTAGCCCTGAATCTAGATAATGTGTTGATGTAGATAGGCCAAGACTTTTAGAAAGGAGGCATTATGAATCCCCCATCATCTAATGCGAGTATGGAATAATGATTTTGGAAGGACTATGGATGGAAAATTTTGCAGTGGATCAAGGTTTATTTAATGGAAAGAAAAATGACAAGAGGGTAAACAAGCGAATGGAAATCAAAAGGACAAATCAACATGTAAGTGAGCTGAATGTCTCTATGAATGGAAATTAAGAAAAATGTGAATGGAAAATGTAAATGGAAAATGTGGAGGAAACATGCAACTCTTTGCAAGGAAAATGGTGATGACGATGCTTAGCAAAAATGCTTGGATAGCTTGTGAGTTTGGAGAGGAAAAATGATGGCATTTATGGATGATAAAAATGGATTCAATTGGTTTATGTTTCTTGAAATTGGTCGTAAAAAACCAACCATGCATAAATTGGCTTCCTTCAATTCTCCGATTTCCCTAGAACCTGAAAACAAACATGGCACTAGCATTGCAACAAATGTGAGTGTGTTCAAAGAGAAGCGATCATTTTCCCTAGGTACATACGAGAAATTTGCATAATTGAAAAGTTCATGACATGTTTTTATTTCAAATAGTTAGTCCAATTTCACAATTGTGATAATAAATCCAATTTCTAAAAGAAAACAATTTCCTCAATTTATGTTTGAATCATAGCATTTCATAAAGATAAAGAAATATTATTTGTGAATGCTTAATGATTCCTGCAAAAGAATCCTCAATAAAAAATTCATCAATCGATCTTGCAGATAAAGTGCCTTCATAGTTCTTCTTCTTTCCTGCATCATGCTTGAAAACATAATCATTAGACAAAACCAATAAATTTTGATCATGATTTTCTGATTAGAATGCATTGTTGACAAGTAGATCATTGAGTTAAATACATAGCTGCAGAATTGTTTTTCAACTACATAATTGTGGTTCAGCTGCAAAATTGTGCAGTTTCTGTAGCTAAAATCTTGAACAAACAGTTAAGTACACACAGCTATGCATTTTTGTTATGAACAAATAACCAGTCCAATCTTCAAATTGATCAATACTTCTTCGAGAAAAATTAGCAAATATAATTTTTTTTCTTTATATATATATATATATATATATATATATATATATATTATTTCTTGCTTCGACACGTGTTTTAGTGGACCATCACAACAATATTTTTCTCAATTTGCTCCAATTTCACATCAAAATTTTTCGACAATTTTTCTCATGGCAAATTTCTTGAAAAATAATAAAATATACAATCTAAAAAAATTAAAGAAACATTCACAAAATGAGATATATACAAAAAAAATTATATGTACAATCAATATACAAAAATACTTTTTCATAAAACATAACATATATAAATATATAAAACACATATGTAAACATTACAAAAACATTCTAAAAAAAAAAAACTTATAATAAAACATAACAAAACACTCTAAAAAACACAATGTAACATAACAAAAACGAAAAAAAAAAAAACAAAACAAAACAAAAAAAAAAAAAAACAAAACAAACTTTGCCATGTAAAATCATTGTGTGTGTACTGGGCATGGTAGGGATTCGATCCTCTGATTTCTAAGTAAATTTCTTCACTAGGGTTTCTTTATGCCCCATTGTTCCTTCTCCTACTCCTCTTAGTGATAATGATGGAGCTGTGAATCTGAAGGAAATCAAACAGAATTGTGTATAGCAATCGCGTTCAGAAAATCAACCAAAACAGAAATTTGCAATCCGAGCATACTGATGAGCAGAGTAAACAAGGTAGACAGTGCTACAGTGTAATGTAATATAACCCTAAATTCCCCAGCCAGCTCTCGCGACCTTGTTGAAAAGGTTAAAATTAGCACATGTTGGGACTCCATTAAGGTTGTTGTAAGAACACATGATACCACTAGCACGCCCTTCCTACACACAGCTCTTGAACGGCGGTTGATATCTATCCAACAAGTCTTGTTGGCTAATCACAGCTTCAAAAAAAATATGTGAGTATGGCCCTTCCAGTTATCCATGCCGTAAGTTGTGTAATGCTTGCAGCATGCAGAAGCTCTCAAATGAGTAGAAGAGCTTGCCTCAGAGGAGGAATTGAGGAGATCGCCCTACAACCAATCCATAGATTTAGGTTAAGAAAATCAAAAATTTGATTTTTTAAACCACTATAGCATCCAAAACCGGATCTGATCCTTGCATGGTCGTAACTGTCTCTGTGCATTAATCAAAAACCGTTTTTTCTCTCGCAATTTGCCAAATAAGACTCCATAGAACCTAGAATATATCCAAATAGGCTATGAATTTGCTAAAATAGTTCCTAGGTTTTATAATTGACCCCGTTCTGAGAAACACCCATGTTTAATTTTTTCGAAATTCATTTTCATTTGGCCAGAAATCATGTTTTAAAATTGATGTTTTTAAGCTACTACGCATTTCTGGCAAATGCTCAGGTAACTGTTGGGTATTGAAATTTAATAACACCTGTTGCTTCTCCTGCCAATCTCAAGCTGCTCTAAAGCACAAAGTTCGGTTGCCTCTGCTGGGAAGAAGTACACTAAGAAGTTGGAAGATGTTAGGTTGAAACTGTCCAAAGTTTAAACTTCAAAAGATGCGAGTGAAGCATGATTTTCACAATTTTTGAGAGAGTTAGATGAGAGACAGGTTACAATGTTAGGAAAATGGGTTGCTGAGTTGAATGAAGATCTTAAAACAAGGGAGAATTCTTAGTGGAACATGGAGGCTATTGGCTTACATCAATGGTCTATTCCAGTGAAGGTACCATTCCTCGCAACAAATTTGATGGTCATGATGTTGTCAATATTGACTCAAGTAATAACCTGCTCAAGTATTATCGACCACAATATCTTGTAAATGATTTGGCACAATGGAGTGGTCCTTCAAGAATTTGAGGCCAAATGTTGAAAGGAATTGTATCTGGGAAGTGAATGGCACAACAGTAGCAACAAGAGACATGAAAAAGTAGATTTGTTTTGCTTGCCAACACTAAACATGTTGTGAATGGAGCGTGCCTACATTATTTTGATGATTAATTGGATTCAGTTGCAACACATCCATCAAATACCTTCGTTATTAAAAACTAAGGAGAATTCCTTATTTGATATTTGCATTATTAATTTTCCAATTCTTAATTATGGTAGAGTGGATCTTCTTTGTAGGCATGTCTCTCGTTCATCGCTTCTTTGACAAGAGATCCAATGTTTTTTATTCTAAGGCCATGGGAAGAAGAGATCCTTAAAGTGAGGAGTTTACTTTGGGAAAGATCCAGGATCATGATGGATGCGTTTGAATTAAATCAGGTTCAGCTGCAGAAACGAGTCGTTTCTGCAGCTCATCAAAATGGAATAGATATGCAACAATTTAAAGCAAGATCTATTTTTTTTTTTTAATGATGAATTTTGGATTTTGATTTTTAAGCTAATGTAATTTATTTATTTTCTTTGTAGGTCGCATGAGAGCCTAAATTGTCAGTTCTTTTGGGAATGAAAAACAGAAAAGAGAATTCATTTCAAAATTTTCATTTTCCTTATTCAAAAACATGATTTTTTTTTTGTTAAGAAAAAAAATGATCTTTTTTCTTTTTTTTTTAATAAAAATATAACATGATTTTATTATTATTATTATTATTTTAATTATTTAAAATCAAAACATGAATTTTTTTATTGAAAATATTTGTGATGTTAATGAAACAAAAAATGAAAGAAAATAAATAAAATTCTAAAAGATTTTAAAGTCTAACAACGTTAAAAAAATTCAATCAAGCTTGATTTTATTTCCTAATTTATCAACTTGAAATAAATTCTTTTTTTTTTTAATTTTTAAGTATATGAATGTTTCCACTGGAGCCATTTACGAATTAGGCTTTCTAGAATGTTCATATCCAAATTTGCAAAATGTACCTGATTGTGTATGGGGATATGAAAAATCGTTTTAACCTTTAGATTTGTCGCAAAGATCTCTTGAAGAACGGATGAATGCCATGGCACAATCGTGTTTCAACACCATTCCTTAATGTAGTCCTTGTGCTCCAAAGAATGTTTGATCTGCATACTAGATCTTTCATCCATAAATGGTTAGTATCAAAAGTATATATATATATATATATATATATATATATATATATATATATATATATATATATCTATATATATATATATATATATATATATATATATATATATATATATATATATATATATATATATATATATATATATATATATATATATATATATATATATATATAGATATAGATATATGCAACTAAATGATTTATGCATCTACATGCTTTAATCATGCATATAGAAAAAACTAAAAATGAACTCTAGACTGAAAGCTAGCTCCTATGCAACTTCCCCGGCAACGACACCAAAATGTTGAGGCAAATTAATTACCTATCCTTTAATTGTCAACGCGGGGGTTTCGTAAAACTTGCAAAGCATGCGTGCACTATATATGCTAGAAATTAACTTTCAATTTCGATCAATCTAACTATGAAACCAAATAACTACAAACTAAATTCACCTATTCAAGTTCAGCACTCAATTCAAAATAAATTATAGTACAACATGTGGAATTGAAATATTAATCTTTCAATCTTGCGAGAATTGTAAAGCACACCACTTTTTCATAAATGAAAGCAAAAAAAATCATTCTTAACCTCTCACATAGGAAAATATATGAAAGCAAATAAAAACAATTGCTCTTAACTTCTAGGTAGAAATCAAATAAAAACAATCGCTCTTAACCTCTAGGTGGAAAGCAAATAAAAACAATCACTCTTAACCTCTCACATGGGAAAAGATATGAAAGCAAATAAAATAGTCACTCTTAACCTCTCACACAGGAAAATATATGAAAGCAATAAATATTAATCTATGAAAGCAATAAATCTTAATCTATGAAAAACAATAAATCTCACACATTGTAGGTGCCCAATCCAAAAGCATGAGAGATGGCAAGTTGAGAAGCTCCTAGTGCAAGCATTACCAATCAAGGTGAACATCACTCATGAGCATGGTGCTAAATCTAAATTCTATTCATAAGTAAAATTAACTTTCCACCTGAGTATCTCCAACTTTGCACATGTCTTTCAAAGGAGAAGGACCTCCTATTTATACAAAAACATAAGAAGCTACCTCATTAATGGAGGTCCATTATTCTCTCCCTAGATCCCTAGAAAATCTCATAGAGTTACAACTCAAATAGGTAATGATGAGACACATATCCTCTTTGACCTTTATCCATATCTTCTTCCATATCTTGAAGATAATTCGAATTTGAGTATTGGAGGCCATATAAAGATGCCTTAGAAGCTTCCAAATGACCTACACATATCATGAAACTCAAGCCACTTTTAAGTATTAGCAAGTGTATGTCATTTTTATAAATTTTAACCATTTAATTCACTTATAAAACTAGAAATCATTAACTTTTGGAAAACACAAAGGCAACCCGTATAATTATGAAAATGGAGGCTAATGAAAGGTTATATGGTCATGGAGTTGTGACATGTGAGTGAAATGGTGGTGACAAAGGTGAAATTGGATGATATTTTGAATACATTTTGGAAACTCTACACTCCCCCCAACTGATGTTATTGCATGTCCTCATGCAATCTATTGCATTGCTTAATCATGATTTGCTTTTGAATGAGCACGGCTTATATCATATGTCCTTAAACTGCATTTGATAGTAGTTGACAATTTTATTTCGTTTTGAAAAGTATTCCTTGTCATACATTGAATTGCAACATGTTTGGTTGGTTCTTGTGTGACAACCAAATCTTAATTGGTATTGGTTCTTGTGTTTCAATACCTTGTTTCTTTTTGTTGCAACAAGATTCATTGAACATGTTTAAGAATGCAAAAATTAGCCATATAATGTGCTCATCATTTAGGCATTTATTTTCAAATAACATAACTTTTGAACCATGATGCAATCATAATGATTAGGACAAGTATGTTAGGATGAAATGAAGTGAAATATAATGAAGTGATATGGATGTGATAATAAATGGATGTCCCTTCCCCCCAACTAAAGGTGTTCACGATTTTTTCAAATGAGAAAGGAAATATGGTGAAGTATTTTCCAAAAATTATAACTTTAGTATTCAAGGAATTCTATGATTAAAATCTAGAAAATAACATACCTTTATTTACCTAGGAAGCGGGCAAATTATGCATATGTAGAGAAGTTTTAGCTAATGTTGGGTCATGGAATAGAATGTATAATTTCATCTGCTTCTTGGTTTCATAAATAGTGGATGAGGTGGTGAAAGTGGATTCTTTATTGTTGCTGCTAAATTTGTTGTATCTCCTGCAAAAATGCTGAATGATATAGCCTTCACCTGCTACAAAACCCGATGGTATAATTCTACTCATCTGAATGAATGTGTTGTTGTCGAGCATGAAGAGAAGTCATTGGATTACTGGCCATTGATGAATGTCGTTAACCAATGCGAGGAAAACTCACCATTAATTTCAACGAGTGCCAAGGTACCTAAGTACATCTTGTAAAGTGTGAATAGATGAGTTGATGTCAAGCCACTTGCAAGATCCAACGATCAAGGGACATTGATGTATTCTCATGATTGTCAATGAGAGAACTTGTCATTGATGCATACAAGCCTCAAGGTATTAATAAATTCTCTAGCCCTAAACCTGGATAATGTTTTGATGTTGATAGGCCAAGACATTTTAGAAGGGAGGCATTATCAATCCCCATCATCTAACACGACTATGGAATAATGATTTTGGAAGGACTATGGATGGAAAATTTTGCACTAGATCAAGGTTTATTTAATGGAAAGAAAAATGACAAGAGGGTAAACAAGTGAATGGAAAGCAAAGGACAAATCAACATGTAAGTAAGCTAAATATCTCTATGAATGGAAATTAAGAAAAATGTGCATGGAAAATGTAAATGGGTGGAGGAAACATGTGACTCTTTGCAATGAAAATGGTGATGACGATGCTTAGAAAAAATGCTTGGATAGCTTGTGAGTTTGGAGAGGAAACATGATGCCATTTATGGATGATAGAAATGGATTCAATTGGTTTATGTTTCTTGAAAATGGTCGTAGAAAACCAACCATGCAAAAATTGGCTTCCTTCAATTCTCTGATTGCCCTGAAACCTAAAAACAAACATGGCACAAACATTGCAACAAACGTGAGGGTGTTCAAAGAGAAGTGGTCAATTTCTCTAGATACATACGAAAAATTTGCATAATTGACAGGCTCATGATGTGTTTTTATTTCAAATAGTTATTCCAATTTCACAATTGTGATAATAAATCCAATTTCTAAAATAAAACAATTTCTTCAATTTATCTTTGAACCATAGCATTTCATAAAGATAAAAAAAATATTATTTGTGAATGCTTAATGATTCCTGCAAAAGAATCCTCAATAAAAAATTCATCAATTGATCTTGTAGATAAAGTGCCTTCCTAGTTCTTCTTCTTTCCTCCATCATGCTTGAAAACATAATCATTAGACAAAACTAATAAATTTTGGTCATGATTTTCTGATTAGAATGCATTGTTGACAAGTAGATCATTGAGTTAAATACATAGCTGCAGAATTGTGCAGTTTCTGTAGCTAAAATCTTGAGCAGACAGTTAAGTACGCACAACTATATAGTTTTGTTATAAACAAATAACCAGTCCAATCTTCAAATTGAGCAATACTTCTTCCAGAAAAATTAGCAAATATAATTTTTTATTTTATATATATATATTATTTCTTACTTCGACAGGTGTGTTTGAGTGGACCATCACAACAATATTTTTCTCAATTTAGTCCAATTTCGCATCAAAAAATTTCAACAATTTTTCTCATGGCAATTTTGTTGAAAAACAATAAAATATACAATCTAAAAAAAATTAAAGAAATATTCACAAAATGAAATATATACAAAAAAATTTATATGTACAAACAATATACAAACATTCTCATAAAACATAATCTATATAAATATATAAAACACATATATAAACATTACAAAAACATTTAAAAAAAACTTATAATAAAACATAACAAAACACTCAATCATGTGATTTCTAAGTAGATTTCTTCACCAGGGTTTCTTTATACCCTGTTGTTCCTTCTCCTGCTCCTCCTAGTGATAATGTTAGAGCTGTGAATCTGAAGGAAATCAAACGGAATTGTGTATAGCAATCAGATTCAAAAAATGAACCAAAACTGAAATTTGCAATCCGATCATACTGATGAGCAATGTAAACAAGGTAGATAGTGCTACAGTGTAATGTAATATAACCCTGAATTCCCCAACCAGTTCTCATGACCTTGTTGAAAAGGTTAAAATCAGCACACGTTGGGACTCCATTAAGGTTGTTGTAAGAACACATGATACCACTGGCACTCCCTTCCTACACACAGCGCTTGAACGGCGGTTGATATGTATCCAACAAGTCTTGTTGGCTAATCACAACATCGAAAAAATATGTGAGTATGGCCCTTCAAAGTATCCATGTCGTAAGTTGTGTAATGCTTGCAGCATGCAGAAGCTCTCAAACCAGTAGAAGAGTTTGCCTTAGAGGAGGAATTGAGGAGATCGCCTTGCAACCAATCCATAGATTTAGGTTAATAAAATCAAAAATTTGATTTTTTAAATCGCTATAGCATCCAAAACCGGATCTGATCCTTGCATGGTCGTAACTGTCTATGTGCATTAATCAAAAACCATTTTTTCTCATGCAATTTTCCAAATAAGGCTCCATAGAACCTAGAATATATCCAAATAGGTTATGAATTTGCTAAAATAGTTCCTGGTTTTATAATTGACCCCATTCTGAGAAACAACCACATTTTATTTTTTCGAAATTCATTTTCATTTGGCCAGAAATCGTGTTTTAAAACTGACGTTTTTATGTTGCTATGCATTTCTGGCAAATGCTCGGGTAACTGTTGGGTATTGGAATTAAATAATGCCTGTTGCTTCTCCTGCCAATCTCAAGCTACTCTAAAGCACAAAGTTCGGTTTCCTCTACTGGGAAGCAGTACATTAAGGAGTTGAAAGATGTTAGGTTGAAACTTTCCAAAGTTCAAGGTTCAATAGATGCGAGTGAAGCATGATTTTCATAGTTTTTGAGAGAGCTAGATGAGAGACAGGTTACAATGTTAGGAAAATGGGTTGTTGAGTCGAATGAAGATCTTAAAACAAGGGAGAATTCTTAGTGGAACATGGAGGCTATTGGCTTACATGAATGGCCTATTTCGGTGAAGGTACCATTCCTGGCAATGAATTTGATCGTCATGATGTTGTCAATATTGACTCAAGTAATAGCCTGCTCAAGTATTATCAACCACAATATCTTGTAAATGATTTGGCACAGCAGAGTGGTCCTTCAAGAATTCGAGGCCAAAGGTTGAAAGGAATTGTATTGAAGATATTAATGAATCTTTGGGAAGTGAATGGCATAGCGGTAGCAACTAGAGACATGAAAAGGTAGATTTTCTTTGCTTGCCAACACTAAACATGTTGTGAATGGAGTGTGCCTACATTATTTTGATGATTAATTGGATTCAGTTGCAACACGTCCATTAGATCCCTTCGTTATTCAAGAAAAGAAGAAACCCTTATCTGATATTTTCATTATTAATTTTTCAATTCTTGATTATGGTAGAGTGGATATTCTTTGTAGGCATGTCTCTCGTTCATCGCTTCTTTGACAAGAGATCCAGTGTTTTTTATTCTAAATCCATGGGAAGAATAGATCCTTAAAGCGAAGAGTTCACTTTGGGAAAGATCCGGGATCGTGATGGATGCGCTGGAATTAAATCAAGTTCGCCTTCAATAATGAGTCGTTTCTGTAGCTCCTCAAAATGGAATAGATATGCAACAATGTAAAGCAAGATCTAATCTTTTATTTTTTTTAAGTGATGAATTTTTCATTTTGATTTTAAAGCTAATGTAATTTTATTTTATTATTACAGGTCGCATGAGAGCCTAAATTGTCAATTCTTTTGGGAATGAAAAACAGAGAAGAGAATTGATTTCAAATTTTTCATTTTCCTTATTCAAAAACATGAATATTTATTTACTTTTTTTGAAAAAAAATGAATTTTTTTCTTTCTTTTCTCTTTTTTTTTAATGAAAATAAAACATGATTATTATTATTATTATTATTATTATTTAAAAGCAATACATGAAATTTTTTATTGAAAATATTTGTGTTGTTAATGAAAAATGCAAGAAAATCAATAAAATTCTAAAAGATTTTAAATTCTAACAACTTGAAAAAAAATGAAATCAAGAACTTTTAAAAAATATGCAATCAAGCTTGATTTTATTTCCTAATTTATCTACTTGAAAGAAATTCTTTTTTTTTTAATTTTTAAGTATATGAATGTTTCCAATGGAGCCATTTACGAATTAGACTTTCTAGAACGTTCATATCCAAATTTGCAAAATGTACCTGATTGTGCATGAGGACATGAAAAATTGTTTTAACCTTTAGATTTGTCGCAAAGATCTCTTGAAGAACAGATGAATGTCGTGGCGCAATTGCATTTCGACACCATTCCTCAATGTAGTCCTTGTGCTCCAAAGAATGTTTGATCTGCATTCTAGATCTTTCATCCATAAATGGTTAGTATCAATATATATATATATATATATATATATATATATATATATATATATATATATATATATATATATATATATATATATATATATATATATATATATATATATATATAGAGAGAGAGAGAGAGAGAGAGAGAGAGAGAGAGAGAGAGAGAGAGAGAGAGAGAGAGAGAGAGAGAGAGAGAGAGATGATATGCACCTAAATGATTTATGCATATACATGTTTTAATCATGCATCTAGAAAAAAACTAAAAATGAACTCTAGACTGAAAGCTAGTTCCTATGCACACTTCCCCGGCAACGGTGCCAAAATGTTGAGGCAAATTAATTACCTATCATTTAATTGTCAACCCAGGGGTTTCGTAAAACTTGTGAAACATGCGTGCACTATATATGCTAGAAATTAACTTTCAATTTCAATCAATCTAACTATGAAACCAAATAACAACAAACCAAATTCACCTATTCTAATTCAACACTCAATTCAAAAGAAATTATAGTACAATTATAGTACAGCGTGTGGAATTGAATCTTGCAGAACTTAAAAGTACACCACTTTTTCAGAAATGAAACCGAAAACAATTATTCTTAACCTCTCACACAGGAAAAGATATGAAAGCAAATAAAAACAATTTCTCTTAACTTCTAGGTAGAAAGCAAATAAAAACAATCACTCTTAACCTCTAGGTAGAAAGAATTTAAAAACAATCACTCTTAACCTCTCACACTAGAAAATATATGAAAGCAATAAATATTAATCTATGAAAGCAATAAATCTTAACCTATGAAAAATAATAAATCTCACACATTGTAGGTGGCCAATCCAAAAGCATGAGAGATGGCAAGTTGAGAGGCTCCTAGTGCAAGCATTACCAATCAAGGTGAACATCACTCATGCGCATGGTGCTAAATCTAAATTCCATTCATAAGTAATCTTAACTTTTCACCTGAGTATCTCCAACTTTACACATGCCTTTCAAAGGAGAAGGCTCTCCTATTTATACAAAAACATAAGAAGCTACCTCATTAATGGAGGTCCATTATTCTCTCCCTAGATCCCTATAAAATCTCATAGAGTTACAACTCAAACAAGTAATGATGAGACACATATCCTCTTTGACCTTTATCCAAATTTTCTTCCATATCTTGAAGATAATTCGAATTTGAGTATTGGAGGCCACATAAGGGTGCCCTGGAAGCTTCCAAATGACCTACACATGTCATGAAACTCAAGCCACTTTTAAGTATTAACAAGTATATGTCGTTTTTCTAAATTTTAACCATTTAATTCACTTATAATACTAGAAATCATTAACTTTTGGAAACACAAAGGTAACCCATATAATTATCAAAATGGAGGCTAATGAAAAGTTATATGGTCATGGAGTTGTGAAATGTGAGTGAAATGGTGGTGATAAAGATGAAAGTGGATGATATTTTGAATACATTTTCGAGATTCTACATTCCCCCTAACTGACGTTATCTCATGTCCTCATGCGATCTACTGCATTCCTTAATCATGATTTTCTTTTGAATGAGCTTGGCTTATAATATATGTCCTTAAACTTTGCATTTGATAGTATTTGACAATTTTATTTCATTTTGCAAAGTATTCCTTGTCATACATTGGATTGCAACATGTTTCATTGGTTTTTGTGTGACAACCGAATCTTAATTGGTATTGGTTCTTGTGTTTCAATACCTTGTTTCTTTTTGTTGCAGCAAGATTCATTGAACATGTTTAAGAATGCATAAATCAGCGATATAATATGCTCATCATTTAGGCATTTATTTGCAGATCAAATAACTCTTGAACCATGATGCAATCATAATGATTAGGACAAGTATGTTAGGATGAAATGAAGTGAAATGTAATGGAGTGATATGTATGTGATAATAAATGGATGTCCTTTCCCCCCAAATAAAGGTGCTTATGATTTTTTAAAATGAGAAA
This sequence comes from Pinus tabuliformis, assembly GCA_031772625.1. Lineage (NCBI taxonomy): Eukaryota > Viridiplantae > Streptophyta > Pinopsida > Pinales > Pinaceae > Pinus > Pinus tabuliformis. Next base: position 98,887,122 of record CM062814.1, read on the forward strand.
GGAAATATGGTGAAGTATTTTCCAAAAATTATAACATCCATATTCAAGGAATTTTATGATTAAAATCTAGAAAATAACATACCTTTACTTACCTAGGAAGTGGACAAAATGTGCATATGTAGAGAAGTTGTAGCTGATGCTGGATCATGGAACAGAACATAGAATCTCATCTACTTCTTGGTTGCATAAATAGTGGATGAGGTGGTGAAATTTGATTCTTTATTGGTGCTGCTAAATCTGTTGCATCTGCTGCAAAATGCTGAAAGATATAGTCTTCACCTACTACAAACCCGATGGTACAATTCTAGTCATGTGAATGAATGTGTTGTTGTCGAGCATGAAGAGAAGTCATTGGATTACCAACTATTGATGAATGTCGTTAACCAATGCGAGGCAAACTCGCCATTAATTTCAACGAGTTCCAAGGTACCTAAGTACATCTTGCAAAGTGTGAATAAATGAGCTGATGTAGAGCCACTTCCAAGATCCAACGATCAAGGGACATTGATGTATTCCCATGATTGTCAGCGAGAGAACTTGTCATTAATGCATACAAGCTCAAGGTACTAATAAAGACTCTAGCCCTGAACCTGGGTAATGTGTTGATGTCGATAGGCCAAGACTTGTTACAAGGGAGGCATTATGAATCCCCCATCATCTAATGGGAGTATGGAATAATGATTTTGGAAGGACTATGGATGGAAAATTTTGCAGTGGATCAAGGTTTATTTAATGGAAAGAAAAATGACAAGAGGGCAAAAAAGCAAACGGAAGGCAAAAGGACAAATCAGCATGTAAGTGTGCTGAATGTCTCTATGAATGGAAATTAAGAAAAATGTGAATGGAAAATGTAAATGGAAATTAATAAAAATGTGAATGGAAAATGTGGAGGAAACATGTGACTCTTTGCAAGGAAAATGGTGATGACGATGCTTAGCGAAAATGCTTGGATTTTTCGCTTGGATAGCTTGTGAGTTTGGAGAGGAAAAATGATGCCATTTATGGATCATAGAAATGGATTCAATTGGTTTATGTTTCTTGAAATTGGTCGTAGAAAACCAACCATGCATAAATTGGCTTCCTTCAATTCTCTGATTTCCCTGGAACCTAAAAACAAACACGACACTAACATTGCAACAAATGTGAGTGTGTTTAAAGATAAGTGATCAATTTCTCTAGGTACATACGAAAAATTTGCATAATTGACATGTTCATGACGTGCTTTTATTTCAAATAGTTAGTCCAATTTCACAATTGTGATAATAAATCCAATTTCTAAAAGAAAACAAATTCCTCAATTTATGTTTGAATCATAGCATTTCAGAAAGATAAATAAATATTATTCGTGAATGCTTAATGATTCCTGCAAAAAAAACCTCAATAAAAAATTCATCAATCGATCTTGCAGATAAAGTGCCTTCATTGTTCTTCTTCTTTCCTGCATCATGCTTGAAAACATAATCATTAGACAAAACCAACAAATTTTGATCATGATTTTCTTATTAGAATGCATTGTTGACAAGTAGATCATTGAGTTAAATACATAGTTGTATAATTGTTTTTCAGCTGCAGAATTGTGCAGTTGTTGTAGCTAAAATCTTGAGCAGACAGTTAAGTACACACAGTTATGCATTTTTGTTATAAAAAAATAATCGGTCCAATCTTCAAATTGATCAATACTTCTTCTAGAAAAATTAACAAATATATTTTTTTCTTTATTATTATTATTATTATTATTATTATTATTATTATTATTATTATTATTATTATTATTATTATTATTATTATTATTATGATTATATTCCCCTTGGAAAAATCATAATTTTATTCAAAAAGAGAAAAATTACATGTTGTAGATGCTAATGTGCATATGCAGTAATAGCAATTCCTAATTTCTCAGGATCCATAAGGCCTAAACTATTCTTTTCTACCTTTCTTATTTTCCACTTTTCGCCAACCACTAGTGTTGGGAGTGGAAGTTACAATAGACCTTTGGTTCTCATTGATGTTTGTGAGATATTCTTTATCCGAATCCAATCCCTCTGATCCATGGATTCGTTTGCTGCCACTAATTTCATTCCCTGTTGTATGTTGCTCATGCTGCTGCGGAAGGTTGTTGTCTTGCTGTAATGGGGTAGCGTTGTGCTCTGTGATGTTCCTCTGTGGATTGATTTGTGCAGACTATTCCGTGGTGTCTACATTGTTCTTTGTTGTCTCCTCTTCTTCTGATGTTTCCATGATGTCTACCTTGTTCGTTGTTGTCTCCTCATCTTCTGTTGTTTCATATTGATTCTCTGTGTGTTTCCAAACTCTTGGTTTTTGTGACTGTTTCTTATTTGTTTTGGTGTCTTTTTTGGCTTGTGGACAGGTACTAAGAAGGTGACCTATTTGTTGACAACCACGGCATCGGAATGCCGTATTCTCATAATCTAGTGGTTGATTCCACTGTGTGTTGTTATGGATCAGAATTATGTTGTCAAGTAAGCCTTGACTAAGATCTACCTCTACACATATTCTAGCAAAGGTGTGTATGCCTCTCGAGACTCTTTCCATGTCTAGCTTGAGGAATTTTCCTATCGCATTCCCCATTCCTTCAAAGAATTTGGGTAGCCAAAAGTGTAGTGGGAGGTTGTGTATCCTGACCCAAACAGGCATTTTGGAAACCACCATAGTAGTGGGATCAAAACCTGGGAACCAAGGGGTCATGAAGAGTCCTGCATTGCCCCAGAACCATGGTCCCTCATGAAGGACATATTCCCTTTCCTTGACCGTGTCGAATTTGACAATAAAAAAACCTTTGGAACAAAAATGGATGTCACAGTTTGTTTTCCATGTGGAGTAGATCCATTGTTGTAATGCATATGATTTTGGCCAAAAACCATTGAATATGCATATGAAAGTCTTTGTATAAAAATCAGTATAAAAATCATTTACCTCAGGCAGGGAGATTGTGAGTACTGGAATCTGTATTTTTTGCTCCACAATGTAGGGTCTAGGTAGATCTAGTGGTGGTGCTGGTTTGGTGTTGGCTTCTCCCTTCCCTTTGACTACATCCTTGAAAGAACCTGTGCCCTTTGAGCTAGATCCAAAGCTTCTACCTCTTGGTCTCGTGTTTAGGATGATGGTTGAGTCTGATACAATTCCATAGTCCTGTATTGTGTATAGGTCTGGCATAATTTGTCCTGCATATATCAAGCTTTGCATGCTTGTTGATATGCCTGTATGTGCTTGTATTTCATATTTGATATCTTTTATCAGCCTCCCCTTCCAGGTTCACTTGCAAATAGATTTTCCTGGCAAAGTTCTAATGAAGATTTGTATCAGATATGGATCGGAGTCCGTGGAGGATAGAGCTGTTCTTGGCCAGGGTCCATCTGCTAAATGGGGCACTGAAGTTGTTGGATCTATGCGTTCTGAATCATAATACTTTCCTTGTAGCTGCAGTGGTGAATCAACATTGCCCTGCTTCTTTGGTCTGTGTGTGTTCCTTGTCCCCTTCTTGTCTTTGGCTTGTTGGGATGGCAATAGGGATTCCTCAATGCCGATAGATGAAACCCTTCCTGGGTATATGTTCGAATATATGCAGATCTTTAGGGCCAGCCTATTTAGGAACAGATCCCATTGTTGTAAGGCCAAATTCATATTATCAGTGAGATCTGGTCTAGAGTATAACCTAGAGGATAGGCATGACTCTAGATCCAACCTATGTATAAGAAGATCAATGATATTGATAGTGTCGAGCTTGTTCAGCAGGGCAGTAAGCAGAGCCATTCTAGAAAAGTAGATAAATTTCAGCGTCTCTTCCCCCTTGTTGAAGGTTCCAAGAACAGCAATTATAAGTTCATTCGGAGCCCCCCACGAAGGCGAAACCCCAAATATACACTCATAGTTGTACACGTTCGGGCTCAGGTTAAAAGACGACAAATTTCCTGAATTCGAAATTCCATTGTCCAGATCTCTCAGCATTCAGTTGATTCCTTTCTACGGACGACCTTTCAATCTAGCAGGCCTAATGAGGAACACCTAGCCATCAAGCATTGTAACCTCCCGGACAGAGCTGCTATTCCAGAAAGAAAACCCTTGCTTAGCAGCCGGTCCAATCGGTAATGCATTGTAGGCCATTTCATGTGAAGGCCAGTTACTAGGCACCGCCCACGCCCCTTCCACACCATTACCTTGCTTCCGGTTGATTGCGTCCTCATCGTCGACTCCTTTCGGCCTCCTAGGTCTCTTCTTTACTGCTACAGTCGCAAGAAGGGAACCGGGGATCAAAACATGAGGAGTAAATGCACCTGCATGAACGCTGCCATGGGGATTCATAGTACTCCTAACCGGAAGCAAGAAATATAACTTCTTGTCCTCGATCTGCAACAAATCCTGCAAATCGAGCTTAATAGGATGGTGTTCTGGAAGATACAGTACCCCTTCGATATAACAACCGTTTTTCCCCAAAACTTCCAGAGCGTATTTCTTTCTGTCGAAATCATAGTAAATCCTTGCGCGTTGACGGGAAATGTTCATGCCACCACCGAGTTCATACAAATCGATGTCCACTGTCGATTTCTTGTTGTCCCTGCCAAGGGTTTTCGAGTAGCTCTGCATGTTCGAGGCCATTCTCCCGCCCAAGTTATATATATATATATATATATATATATATATATATATATATATATATATATATATATTCTTGCTTCAACAGGTGTGTTTGAGTGGACCATCACAACAATCTTTTTCTCAATTTGCTCCAATTTCGCATCAAAATTTTTTGACAATTTTTCTCATGGCAATTTTCTTGAAAAACAATAAAATATACAATCTGAAAAAAATTAAAGAAATATTCACAAAATGAAATATATACAAAAAAAAATTATATGTACAATCAATATACAAAAATATTTTTTCATAAAACATAACATATATAAATATATAAAACACATATATAAACATTACAAAAACATTCTAAAAAAAAAACCTTATAATAAAACATAACAAAACACTCTAAAAACACAGCGTAACATAAAAAACATAACAAAAACGAAAAAAAAAATATAAAATAAATAAATAATTGCCATGTAAAACGTTTTATGTGTACTAGACATGGTAGGGATTCGATCCTCTGATTTCTAATTAGATTTATTCACCAGGGTTTCTTTATGCCCTGTTGTTCCTTCTCCTCCTCCTCCTGGTGATAATGTTGAAGTTGTGAATCTGAAGGAAATCAAATGGAATTGTGTACAACAATCGTGTTCAGAAAATCAGCCAAAACTGAAATCTGTAGTCCGAGCATACTGATGAGTAATGTAAAAAAGGTAGACAGTGCTACAGTCTAATGTAATATAACTTTGAAGTCCCCAGTCAGTTCTCACGGCCTTGTTGAGAAGGTTAAAATCAGCACACGTTGGGACTCCATTAAGGTTGTTGTAAGAACACATGATACCACTGGCATGCCCTTCCTGCACACAGCTCTTGAACATCGGTTGATTTGTATCCAACAAGTCTTGTGGGTTAATCACAACATAAAAAAATATGCGAGTATGGCCCTTCCAGTTATCCATATCATAAGCTGTGTAATGCTTGCAGCATACAGAAGCTCTCAAACGAATAGAAGAGCTTGCATCAAAGGAGGAATTGAGGAGATCGCCCTGCAACCAATCCATATATTTAGGTTAAGCATATAATAAATTTGATTTTTTAAACCACTATAGCATCTAAAACCGGATCTGATCCTTGCATGGCCGCAACTCTCGATGTGCATTAATCAAAAACCATTTTTTCTCACGCAATTTGCCAAATAAGGCTCCAGAGAACCCCGAATATCTCCAAATTGGTTATGAATTTGCTAAAATAGTTCCTGGGTTTTATAATTGACCCCGTTTCGAGAAAAACACACGTTTGATTGTTTTTAAATACATTTTCATTTTTCCATAAATTGTGTTTTAAAACTGACATTTTTAAGCTACTACACATTTCTAGCAAATGTTCAGGTAACTGCTGGGTCTTGAAATTAAATAATTCCTATTGCTTCTCCTACCAATCTCAACCTGCTTTGGAGCACAAACCTCGGCTTCATCTACTAGGAAGCAGCACATTGAGGAGTTGGAAGATGTTAGGTTGAAACGGTCCAAAGTTCAAGCTTTAGCAAATGCGAGTGAAGCATGATTTTCACAGTTTTTGAGAGAGCTAGATGAGAGATAGGTTACAATGTTAGGAAAATAGGTTGTTGAGTTGAATGAAGATCTTAAAACAAGGGAGAATTCTTAGTGGAACATGGAGGCTATTGGCTTACATGAATGGCATATTCCGGTGAAGGTACCATTCCTACCAACAAATTTGGTCGTCATGATGTTGTCAATATTAACTCAAGTAGTAGCCTTCTCACAATATCTTGTAAATGATTTGGCACAGTAGAATGGTCCTTTTAGAATTTAAGGCCAAAGGTTGAAAGGAATTGTATTGAAGATATTAATGAATCTTTGGGAAGTGAATGGCATAACAGTAGCAACCAAAGACATGAAAAAGTAGATTTGCTTTTCTTGCCAACACTAAACATGTTGTGAATGGAGCGTGCCTACATCATTTTGATGATTAATTGGATTCAGTTGCAACATGTCCATCAGATCCCTTCATTATTCAAAACTAAGAAGAAACCCTTATTTGATATTTGCATTATTAATTTTCCAATTCTTGATTACGGTAGACTAGATATTCTTTACGGGAATGTCTCTCGTTCATCGCTTCTTTGACAAGAGATCCTGTGTTTTTTATTCTAAAGCCATGGGAAGAAGAGATCCTTAAAGCGAGGAGTTCACTTTGGGAAAGATCCAAGATTGTGATGGATGCGTTGGAATTAAATCAGGTTCGGCTGCAGAAAAGAGTCGTTTTTGCAACTCCTCAAAATGGAATAGATATGACGGAATTTAAAGCAATATCTAATATATTTATTTTCTTTAAATGATGAATTTTGGATTTTGATTTTTAAGCTAATGTAATTTATTTATTTTCTTTACAGGTCGCATGAGAGCCTAAATTGTCAATTCTTTTGGGAATGAAAAACTGAGAAGAGAAATGATTTCAAAATTTTCGTTTTCCTTATTCAAAAAAATGAATTTTATTTTTATTTTTTTGACAAAAAAATGACTTTTTGTTTCCTTTCTTTTTTAATGAAAATCTAACATGCATTATTATTATTATTATTTAAAATCAAAACATGAAATTTTTATTGAAAATATTTGTGATGTTAGTGAAAAAAATGCAAGAAAATAAATAAAATTCTAAAATATTTTAAAGTCTAATTTGAAAAAAATGCAATCAAAAACTTTTTAAAAAAATGCAATCAAGCTTGATTTTATTTCTTGATTTATCTACTTGAAAGAGATTATTTTTTTCTTTTTTAAGTATATGAATGTTTCCAATGGAGCCATTTATGAATTAGACTTTCTAGAACGTTCATATCCAAATTTGCAAAATGTACCTGATTGTGCATGAGGACATGAAAAATCGTTTTAACCTTTAGATTTGTCGCAAAGATCTCTTGAAGAATGAATGAATGTCATGGCGCAGTCGTGTTTCGACACCATTCCTCAATGTAGTCCTTGTGCTCCTAAGAATGTTTGATCTGCATTCTAGATCTTTCATCCATAAATGGTTAGTATCAAAAAATATATATATATATATATATATATATATATATATATATATATATATATATATATATATATATATATGATATGCAGCTAAATGATTTATGCATCTACATGCTTTAATCATGCATCTAGAAAAAAAAAAAATGAACTCTAGACTGAAAGCTAGTTCCTATGCACACTTCCCCAGCAACGGTGCCAAAATGTTGAGGCAAATTAATTACCTGTCATTTAATTGTCAAACTGGGGGTTTCGTAAAACTTGCGAAGCATGCGTGCACTATATATGCTAGAAATTAACTTTCAATTTCGATCAATCTAACTATGAAACCAAATAACGACAAACCAAATTCACCTATTCTAATTTAGCACTCAATTCAAAAGAAATTATAGTACAACGTGTTGAATTGAAATCTTAATCTTTCAATCTTGCAAGAACTAAAAAGCACACCACCTTTTCATAAATGAAAGAAAAAACAATCATTCTTAACCTCTCACAGAAGAAAAGATATTAAAGAAAATAAAAACAATTGCTCTTAACATCTAGGTAGAAAGCAAATAAAAACAATCGCTCTTAACCTCTAAGTAGAAAGCAAATAAAAACAATCACTCTTAACCTCTCACACAGGAAACTATATGAAAGCAAATAAAACAATCACTCTTAACCTCTCACACAGGAAAAGCTATGAAAGCAATAAATATTAATCTATGAAAGCAATAAATTTTAATCTATGAAAAACAATAAATCTCACACATTGTAGGTGGCCAATCCAAAAGCATGAGAGACGGCGAGTTGAGAGGCTCCTAGTGCAAGCATTACCCTTCAAGGTGAACATCACTAATGAGCATGGTGCTAAATCTAAATTCCATTCATAAGTAATCTTAACTTTCCACCTGAGTATCTCCAACTTTACACATGCCTTTCAAAGGAGAAGGCTCTCCTATTTATACAAAAACATAAGAAACTACCTCATTAATGAAGGTCCATTATTCTCTCCCTAGATCCCTAGAAAATCTCATAGAGTTACAACTCAAATAGGTAACGATGAGACACATATCCTCTTTGACCTTTATCCAAATCTTCTTCCATATCTTGAAGATAATTCGAATTTGAGTATTGGAGGCCACATAAGGGTGCCTTGGAAGCTTCCAAATGACCTACACGTGTCATGAAACTCAAGCCACTTTTAAGTATTAGCAAATATACGTTATTTTTCTAAATTTTAACCATTTAATTCACTTATAATACTAGAAATAATTAACTTTTGGAAAACACAAAGGTAGCCCATATAATTATGAAAATGGAGGCCAATGAAAGGTTATATGGTCATGGAGTTGTGACATGTGAGTGAAATGGTGGTGATAAAGGTGAAAGTGGATGATATTTTGAATATATTTTGGAAACTCTACATTCACCCCAACTGACGTTATTGCATGTCCTCGTGCAATCTATTGCATTGCTTAATCATGATTTTCTTTTGAATGAGCTTGGCTTATATCATATGTCCTTAACCTTTGAATTTGATAGTATTTGACAATTTTATTTCGTTTTGCAAAGTACTCCTTGTCATAGATTGAATTGCAACATGTTTGTTGGTTCTTGAAACAAACAAATCTTAATTGGTATTGGTTCTTGTGTTTCAATACCTTGTTTCTTTTTGTTGCAACAAGATTCATTGTACATGTTTAAGAATGCATAAATCAGCTATATAATATGCTCATCATTTAGGCATTTATTTGCAAATCACATAACTTTTGAACCATGATGCAATTATAATGATTAGGACAAGTATGTTAGGATGAAATGAAGTGAAATGTAATGAAGTGATATGGCTGTGATAATAAATGGATGTCCCTTCCCCCCAACTAAAGGTGTTTACAATTTTTTCAAACGAGAAAGGAAATATGGTGAAGTATTTTCCAAAAATTATAACTTCATTATTCAAGGAATTCTATGATTAAAAACTAGAAAATAACATAACTTTACTTACCTAGGAAGTGGAAAAACTGTGCATATGTAGAGAAGTTGTAGCTGTTGTTGGATCATGGAATAGAATGTAGAATTTCATCTGCTTCTTGGTTGCATAAATAGTGGATGAGGTGGTGAAAGTGGATTCTTTATTGCTGCTACTAAATCTGTTGTATATGTTGCAAAATGCTGAATGATATAGTCTTCACATGCTACAAAACCCGATGGTACAATTCTAGTCATGCAAATGAATGTGTTGTTGTCGAGCATGAAGAGAAGTCATTGGATTACCGGCCATTGATGAATGTCGTTAACCAATGCGAGGCAAACTCGCCATTAATGTCAACGAGTGCCAAGGTACCTAAGTACATCTTGCAAAGTGCGAATAGATGAGTTGATGTCGAGCCACTTGCAAGATCCAACGATCAAGGGACATTGATGTATTCCCATGATTGTCAGCGAGAGAACTTGTAATTGATACATACAAGCCTCAAGGTACTAATAAAGACTCTAGCCCTGAACCTAGATAATATGTTGATGTCGATAGGCCAAGACTTGTTAGAAGGGAGGCATTATGAATCCCCCATCATCTAATGCGAGTATGGAATAATGATTTTGGAAGGACTATGGATGGAAAATTCTGCAGTTGATAAAGGTTTATTTAATGGAAAGAAAAATGACAAGAGGGTAAATAAGCGAACGGAAAGCAAAAGGACAAATCATCATGTAACTGAGCTGAATGTCTCTATGAATTGAAATTAAGAAAAATGTAAATGGAAATTGTGTAGGAAACATGCAACTATTTGCAAGGAAAATGGTGATGACGATGCTTAGCGAAAATTCTTGGATAGCTTGTGAGTTTGCAGAGGAAAAATGATGTCATTTATGGATGATAGAAATGGATTCAATTGGTTTATGTTTCTTGAAATTGGTCGTAGAAAACCAACCATGCATAAATTGGCTTCCTTCAATTCTCTAATTACCCTGGAACCAGAAAACAAACGTGACACTAACATTGCAACAAACGTGAGTGTGTTCAAAGAGAAGTCATCAATTTCTCTAGGTACATATGAAAATTTTGCATAATTGACAGGTTCATGACGTGTTTTTATTTCAAATAGTTAGTCCAATTTCACAATTGTGATAATAAATCCAATTTCTAAAACAAAACAATTTCCTCAATTTATGTTTGAATCATAGCATTTCATAAAGATAAAGAAATATTATTTGTGAATGCTTAATGATTCCTACAAAAGAATCCTCAATAAAAAATTCATCAATTGATCTTGCAGATAAAGTGCCTTCATAGTTCTTCTTCTTTCCTGCATCATGCTTGAAAACATAATAATTAGATAAAACCAATAAATTTTGATCATGATTTTCTGATTAGAATGCATTCTTGATAAGTAGATGATTGAGTTAAATACATAGCTGCATAATTGTTTTTCAGCTGTAGAATTGTGGTTTAGTTGCAGAATTGTGCAGTTTCTGTAGCTAAAATCTTGAGAAGATAGTTAAGTACACACGGCTATGCATTTTTGTTATGAACAATTAACCAGTCCAATCTTCAAATTGAACAATACTTCTTCTAGAAAAATTAGCAAATATAATTTTTTTTCTTTTATATATATATATATATATATATTCTTGCTTCGACAGGTGTGTTTAGGTGGACCATCACAACAATCTTTTTCTCAATTTGCTTCAATTTTGCATCAAAAAAATTTGAAAAATTTTCTCATGGCAATTTTCTTGAAAAACAATAAAATATACAATCTAAAAAAAATTAAAGAAATATTCACAAAATGAAATATATAAAAAAAAAATTATATGTACAATCAATATACAAAAATACTTTTTCATAAAACATAACATATATAAATATATAAAACACATATATAAACATTACAAAAACATTCTAAAAGAAAAAAAACTTATAATAAAACATAACAAAACACTCTAAAAAACACAACGTGACATAAAAAAACATAACAAAAACAAAAGAACAAAAAAACAAAATTTGCCATGTAAAAATGTTTTATGTGTATTGGGCATGGTAGGGATTCGATCCATTGATTTCTAAGTAGATTTCTTCACCTGGGTTTCTTTATGCCCTGTTGTTCCTTCTCCTCCTCCTAGTGATAATGTTGGAGCTGTGAATGTGAAGGAAATCAAATGGAATTGTGTACAGCAATCGCATTTAGAAAATCAGCCAAAACTGAAATCTACAATCTGAGCATACTAATGAGCAGTGTAAACGAGGTAGACAGTGCTACAATCTGATGTAATATAACTCTGAAGTCCCCAGTCAGTTCTCGCGGCCTTATTGAAAAGGTTAAATCAGTGCACGTTGGGACTCCATTAAGGTTGTTGTAAGAACACATGATACCACTGGCACGCCATTCCTACACACAGCTCTTGAACGACAATTGATATGTATCCAACAAGTCTTGTTGGGTAATCACAACATCAAAAAAATATGCGAGTATGACCTGTCCAATTTTCTATGTCGTAAGTTGTGTAATGCTTGCAACATGCAGAAGCTCTCAAACGAGTAGAAGAGCTTGCCTCAGAGGAGGAATTGAGGAGATCATCCTGCAACCAATCCATAGATTTAGGTTAAGAAAATCACAAATTTGATTTTTTAAACCACTATGCATCCAAAACCAGATCTGATCCTTTCATGGTCGTAACTGTCTATGTGCATTAATAAAAAACCATTTTTCTCACGCAATTTGCCAAATAAAGCTCTAGAGAATCCTGAATATCTCTCAATACGTTATGAATTTGCTAAAATAGTTCCTGGGTTTCACCACGTTCGGAGAAAAACCCACGTTTTAGTGTTTTGAAATTCGTTTTCATTTTGCCATAAATCATGTTTTAAAACTGACGTTTTTAAGCTGCTACACATTTCTGGAAAATGCGCAGGTAACTGTTGGGTCTTGAAATTAAATAATGCCTATTGCTTCTCCTACCAATCTCAAGCTTCTCTGAAGCACAAATCTCAACTGCCTCTGCTGGGAAGCAGTACATTGAGGAGTTGGAAGATGTTAGGTTGAAACTGTCCAAAGTTCAATCTTCAGCAGATGTGAGTGAAGCATGATTTTCACAGTTTTTGAGAGAGCTAGATGAGAGATGAGTTACAATGTTAGGAAAACTAGTTGATGAGTTGAATGAAGATCTTAAAACAAGGGAGAATTATTAGTGGAACATGGAGGCTATTGGCTTACATGAATGGCCTATTCCGATGAAGGTACCATTCCTAGCAACGAATTTGATCGTCATGATGTTGTCAATATTGACTCAAGTAATAGCCTACTCAAGTATTATCGACCACAATATCTTGTAAATGATTTGGTACAGCAGAGTGGTCCTTTAAGAATTCTAGAGCAAAGGTTGAAAGGAATTGTATTGAAGATATTAATGAATCTCTAGGAAGTGAATGGCACAGCGGTAGCAACCAGAGACATGAAAAAGTAGATTTTCTTTGCTTGCCAACACTAAACATGTTGTGAATGGAGTGTGCCTACATTATTTTGATGATTAATTGGATTCAATTGCAACATGTCCATCAGATCCCTTCGTTATTCAAAACTAAGAAGAAACCCTTATCTGATATTTGCATTATTAATTTTCCAATTCTTGATTATGGTAGAGTGGATATTCTTTGCAGGCATGTCTCTCATTCATCGCTTCTTTGACAAGAGATCCAGTGTTTTTTATTCTAGAGCCATGGAAAGAAGAGATAATTAAAGTGAGGAGTTCACTTTGGGAAAGATCCAGGATCGTGATGGATGTGCTGGAATTAAATCAGGTTCGGCTTCAGAAACGAGTCGTTTCTGCAGCTCCTCAAAATGGAATAGATATGCAGCAATTTAAAGCAAGATCTAATTTTTTTCTTTCAAATGATGAATTTTGGATTTTGATTTTTAAGCTAATGTAATTTTTTTTTTTTGCAAGTCACATGAGAGCCTAAATTGTCAATTCTTTTGGGAATGAAAAACAGAGGAGAGAATTGATTTCAAAATTTTCATTTTCTTTATTCAAAAACATGAATTTTTTTTTCTTTTTTTTTAATGAAAATCTAACATGATTTTATTATTATTATTATTATTATTATTATTATTTTAATTATTTAAAATCAAAACATGATTTTTTTTTTTAAATATTTGTGGTGTTAATGAAAACAATGCAAGAAAACAAATAATATTCTAAAAGATTTTAAAGTCTAACAACTTAAAAAAAAAAATGCAATCAAGAACTTTTAAAAAAAATGCAATCAAGCTTGATTTTATTTCTTAATTTTTCTACTTGAAAGATGTTTTCTTTTTTTAAGTATATGAATGTTTCTAATAGAGTAGGATTAGACTTTCTAGAACGTTCATATCCAACTTTGCAAAATGTACTTGATCATGCATGAGGACATGAAAATTCATTTTAACCTTTAGATTTGTCGCAAAGATCTCTTGAAGAAAGGATGAATGTCGTGGCACAATCGCGTTTCAACACCATTCCTTAATGTAATCCTTGTGCTCCAAAGAATGTTTGATCTGCATTCTAGATCTTTCATCCATAAATGGTTAGTATCAAATATATATATATATATATATATATATATATATATATATATATATATATATATATATATATATATATATATATATATATATATATATATATATATATATATATATATATGCATCTAAATGATTTATGCATCTACATGCTTTAATCATGCATCTAGAAAAAAATTCAAAATGAACTCTAGACTGAAAGCTAGTTCCTATGCACACTTCCCCTACAACGGTGCCAAAATGTTGAAGAAGATTAACTACCTATCATTTAATTGTCAACCCGGGGGTTTCGTAAAACTTGTGAAACATGTGTGCACTATATATGCCAGAAATTAACTTTCAATTTCGATCAATCTAACTATGAAACCAAATAATAACAAACCAAATTCACCTATTCTAATTCAGCACTCAATTCAAAAGAAATTATAGTACAATTATAGTACAACGCGCAGAATTGAAATCTTAATCTTTCAATCTTGCAGGAACTGAAAAGCACACCACTTTTTCAGAAATGAAAGCAAAAACAATCATTCTTAACCTCTCACACATGAAAAGATATGAAAGCAAATAAAAACAATTTCTCTTAACTTCTAGGTAGAAAGCAAATAAAAACAATCGCTCTTAACCTCTTGGTAGAAAGAAAATAAAAACAATCACTCTTAACCTCTCACACAGGAAAAGATATGAAAGCAAATAAAACAATCACTCTTAACCTCTCACACAGGAAAATATATGAAAGCAATAAATATTAATCTATGAAAGCAATAAATCTTAATCTATGAAAAATAATAAATCTCACACATTGTAGGTGGCAAATCCGAAAGCATGAGAGATGGCAAGTTGAGAGGCTACCAGTCCAAGCATTACCAATCAAGGTGAACATCACTCATGAGTATGGTGCTATATCTAAATTCCATTCATAAGTAATCTTAACTTTCCACCTGAGTATCTCCAACTTTACACATGCCTTTCAAAGGAGAAGGCTCTCCTATTTACACAAAAAAATAAGAAGCTACCTCATTAATGGAGGTCCATTATTCTCTCCCTAGATCCCTAGAAAATCTCATAGACTTACAACTCAAATAGGTAATTATAAGACACATATCCTCTTTGACCTTTATCCAAATCTTCTTCCATATCTTGATGATAATTCGAATTTGAGTATTGGAGGCCACATAAGGGTGCCTTGGAAGCTTCCAAATGACCTACACATGTCATGAAACTCAAGCCACTTTTAAGTATTAGCAGGTATATGTCATTTTTCTAAATTTTAACCATTTAATTCACTTATAATACTAGAAATCATTAATTTTTGGAAAACACAAAGGTAACCCATATAATTATGAAAATGGAGGCTAATGAAAGGTTATATGGTCATGGAGTTGTGACATGTAAGTGAAATGGTGGTGATAAAGGTGAAAGTGGGTGATATTTTGAATACATTTTGGAGACTCTGCTCATGGCACGGTCGCAACCATCCATCTAAAGAATCATGTATATAATCGTGAATGACTCATCACTCCTCGCAACCTGTGCTTTTGTGATCTAAGCTCGGGGTCTTGCGCTCCAACATGACCCGATCAAAGTACAAATTCTAACATGTGAATAGACGTGTTGAAGTCGAACATGCTAGAAAATCACTTGATTACCAGCCAATGATGTGAATTTTTAACAAGTGCAAGAGAAACCACCCATAATGTCAATGGCTCTCAAGGTACTATCAGTATAATTCACAAAGTGTGAATAAGGAACTGAAGTCGAACACCTGTGAAATCACTTGATCGAGGGCCAATGATGATAACCTATTGTCGAGTGCAAAGAACTTTTCAATGAGGCATGCAATCTCTAAGGTACTAGAAGGGAGTTTCTAGATCAACTTCTTGGATAATGAGCTGAATTCAAGAGGAACTGATCTGTCGAAGGAAGGTCATAATGAATTCTTCATCATCGACATGAAACGAGAAACACAATGAATGAGAGTAATCCAATATGGTGACATATGATCAGGCAATGTATAGGTAGGAAGACTTCTCTTGAACATGTGGATGACACGACTTCGGATTTTGGAAATATTTGACATCATAGGATCAGAGGTCATGGTGATGCGGCAGGGATCATATGAGAGGTTTAAAATGGATAACCCAAAACCCAAGAAGGCAAGTGACAAAGTGAGGATGTCCCAAAACCCAACACGAACAACAGATGAGTGTCAATGTTCAAGAGCAACATGCTACCTCAAATGAAGAAACAACTGATGAAATACTTTCAATTTGCCCCTACCATTTCTGGCTAGTACCCTAGTTATTTTTACACAAGCTTGACGGGGATAGCATATGCTTGTAATATAAGTCCATCCTTCAGATGGATCTATCCTAGTAAGTTTTATGAGCCCTGGAAAGGAGTAGCTTGGCATCGTCATAATGAAAAGTCTTATGTCATTTAATATTTTAACGAGTCTGACAGAGGAAAAACTCGGTGTCTTTTTCATATTTAGAGAGTTTGAAAAAGACACGGAAAATAAAACTCCAAAAGGTCCCTTTTTGTAAAGTGGTCTCTCGAACCCAAAAGGGTAGAAAACAATATTCAAGAGAACTTCCTAGTCATATTTGACTAAGATATACCTTTTTCGTAAATAGTTTTATGCCAGTCCAAAAAAGGGGTGAACAAATACTGGGTAAAGACATTTCAGAACCATTTACAAGGTCAAAACAACAAGATCTCGCCAATATTTTTGTGTTTTGAGAGTCAGAAAAGAGCTTAAAGCAAACTCCCCATTTTTATTTACTTTAACGAGTCAAAAAGGGAAAAATACTCGGCAATCTTTTCAATTTTTTTACGAGTCAAAAAAGAGCATAAAGGTGACTCGTCCTGGAGAAATGAGTGGTATAAAGGGTAGCAACAGGTTTCGATGAAGGGGGGACTACTCAAAACACTAAAAGGTCAAGAGGCTAGCTAGCAAAACCACTCATTGCTATGGTTCTTTAGGAAAGGAAAAACAACCAAGTGAAATTATATGATCGTCCAAAGAGATGGTGGCGATGGAATGAAACAACCAAGGCTCATCTCGCATAAATTAGCTGATAAAAATAGAAATCATGAGATGTAAATTGGGCATGGGTTCATTTTTACACGAGCTTGAACCATGGGGAAATCTACTTGAATTTGGTTTCATGTTTACACAAGCTTGAAACGAAAAACTATGCTTGATTTTAGCTTCATTTTTACACAAGATTGAAAGGAAGACAAACTATGCTTGAGTTAATTTGGCATGCCCCCCGCATAACGACTTAATTCGAGGTACATGTCCCCCAAGCTTCATTTCATTCACCTAGGTGGATGGGATGAAGGTTCACTTTCGAGATCCAGGAAAGACTCAACTGGGATTTTACGAGTTCTTAATCAAAGATTCGATTTGGAAAAGGGAGTTGTTTCATTTTTTAACGAGGTTGACACAGTAAAACAACTATCCTCAGACATCTGTTTCATTTTTTAACAAGGTAGATACAGGAAGAAACTATCCTCGGACATCTGTTTCATTTTTTTAACAAGGTAGATATAGGAAGAAACTATCCTTGGACTCATTGATTCATTTTTTAATGAGCTTGACGCAATACAAGGAACTATGCTCCGACCCCTTGTTTCATTTTTTAACAAGCTTGACACAAGACAAGGAACTATGCTCTAACCCCTTGTTTCATTTTTTAACGAGCTTGACACAAGACAAGGAAATATGCTCTGATCCCTTGTTTCATTTTTTAACAAGCTTGAAACAAGACAAGGAACTATGCTCTGTAACCCTTGTTTCTTTTTTTAACAAGCTTGATGTAGAGCTGTAACTAGGGTCTCCCACACCAGTAATTATTCCACATTAATAAGTCAATCCGGGAACATTTTGTTATTGCAAGAAGTAGCTCAATCCGAGGCTATTTGTCCGAGTAATGCTTAGTAGTACAGGGTTGAGAAGATCAAAGGAAAACAGATGCTAAGCTGTAACTAAACTAACCTAAAAGATGGAATCACAAAACAGTTGATCAGTCAAGGGTACGGAAACAATATCCCATCCCTTTAGAAACTGATTAAAGAAGGGAAATTAGAGCATGGACTTATAGGTCTGGGAGCTAAGCAGTGTCTTGCTGAGGCTCACTACAGCCTTAGGCCTTCTCTCACACCAAAGCAACAAAGGCAGGTAAATAAATCAGCGGAAACTAAAATGGAACAGCAAAATGGAAATGGGACAGCAATAAATGGAACAGCAGTAAAATGGAACAGCAATAATCAAATGGAACAACAGTAATCAAATGGAACAGCAATAATCAAATGGAACAGCAACCCTTAATGATTTACGAAACAACAACCATCACCTATATGTACATGTTCTACATTAATATAGCAATCTGAGAGTATTGAATGATACAACTATGTTTCTAAACAGAATGACGCTACTCTCAAATCCCACGAATATTGTTTAACATAAATCCAATGACAGTAACATTCATACCAGTACTCTGTTACAGAAATGGCTGAATAAAGATACAATCCGACCCTGTGTAAATCCAATTATACAGTGCAGAGTCCTTACATAGAGAAATCGTTCATTCATTAAACATAACAGAGCACAGCGTATCATATAAAGAATTCATCAGACTGCTAAGTAATAAAGATAAACAAACCACACACAAATCACCATATAATGATACAAAAGCAAGTGTCCTTCGGAGCTGGGCCCTTAGCTGCCAATGGTACACTGCCTTAGATTACTCCAGACGCAAAGACGGAATAAACACCAAGTCTTTTATATTAATCGCATCCACAAAAGTATAACAAAATCAGGTCTCAGTGAGACTCAATGATTAAAGTTTGTTCTGGAACTGTAAAATTACAAAAACAATCCTCCTCTTGCTTAATGATGTTGTGCCATTATATAAAGGAAATGACGGAGATATCTAGATAATCAGAGATAAGTAAAGCAGCGATCCCTCAGGATCGAAGATCCTGAGGGATTCGCTAATCGTTCAATCTTTCTTATGTTCGTCGAGCCGGTATCCCGCATTCTTTTCCTGGACTATTCAATTTCCGATTTTGCTTGATCGTGTCTGCATCCGGTTCCCTACTGGAGGAACAGCAGTTATTTTTCCTCTGCTTCTCGCTTTTGGGCGGGAACTCCTTGCTCGCATGTCTTCCTGCATAGAAAACGTCAATTATTAACACTTGAGCTTCCTTTGTCTATTTTTGCACATTTTATCAAAATCCTTTATCTTCTTCGAATTCCTTATGCAGAAAAGGTTACAATTATTATTGAAAACCACTAGATTGCTAGTCAAAAGCATACCTTCCAGGTGCTCCACACACCCCCCTGCTTACCCTGTTTCATGGCCTCATGAAAACATTGTAGTTGACATGCAAGGCGGTGAGAGAATAGGCCGGAGAAGGGATCTCGTGAGGAGGCCGACAACCGTGATGAGCAACTAGATTATCAAGGAACTGATCTATTTGATCTGCAGGCATCTCATACAAGGCCTGATATCCGAGTGCAGGGTGCCAAATAATTAGACTGCGAAATCGATACCCTAACCAGGATGGCCCTGCTTGCAAAATCCGTTCCCCATAAAGGTCAATCGGCCGGCAGCCAGCTCAAAATTCTCATACTTGAATGGTTCCCTGAGCTGGATGCTTGGACTAGAGGTCCAGTATCGAAATTTTGCAGCATCGAGGGAAAGATCTTTAATAGTCAGGAAATATTCCAGACCATTTCGGATCAAGTCTTCGTGCATGGGTCCTATTATCTCAATGACACCTGGGATCCTCATAAGACTCCTATGTTCTCTCCATAGCGTCACTGGGTCTCTAGGTTCAGCTCGTATCCACAAGTCTAGGCTATTTTCTTATCTCTGAAAGGTGTTATAAGCTCTGAGCCATTTCATCTGATTAACCCCAAATGAGATGAAGGCTTGGAATTGTAGATCGCCAAAAAAAGGGCCAGGATTTAAATCAGTTTCCTGGTCTAGCACAAGGTTGTGCAAGTAAAACTTGCACAATAACCTTTGAACCTTAACCCCATAATGCTTGCAACAGTCTATAAAATCATTAACAGTGTTGATGTGGATAGGTGCTCCTGCCCTAACGACTTTTATTTTCAATCTCAAATATCTTTCAAGCAAAAATAAAGCATAATTTTTAGCAGGGGCCCTACAAGTCAAAACGTCATTATATAAGGAACACACAGTGTCCATCTGCTTAACAACACTATCTAATTGACGAGTTACGTTAGCAACCTTTTCTTGTTCCTTCTGCCACCCCTCAAAGGCTTGGCTTTCGGATTGACTAATACTCCGAAGTTGCTGTTGTAATTCTTCATATTTCTCCCGGGGGATTTCTTGCACTCTTAGTTGTTCAGCTTCTTGTTGGGCTTGCTTCATCATCTTGTGCAAGTTTCTCGTTTTTGGATCCTTGTTCCATTGAGCCGTAGAGGCCGGGAATTTTGCCTGCAACTTTTTATTGCGCTGTTTAGAGTTCAGAACCCGAATAACCCCTGAGGGTGGTGCCTCTGTTTGGGTATCCTTATTCTCTTTCTCCTTCTTGACACGAATGAAAGGCTGCTGAGGTCCCCCTGCCATTGGAACATCTTGCTGTTCTTCTCTCTTAATTGGAATGTCAGTTTGTTCTCCAGGGTCAGATGGAACAGCAGTTTGTTCCTCTATGTTATTTGGAATAGCACCCTGTTCCTCATTAACATTTGGAATAGCAAGCTGTTCCTCGGCAGTAGGTCTCCTGATGGGGTTTCGACCAACAAAACGGGTTCTTGTCCTCGGGGTTTTTGCTGTAGTGGCCCTCCTCCTTTTCCTTGAGGTCCTTTGTATTCTCAAATCGGCTTTCAGAATTCAAATTTGCTGTCGGAGCCTGGCTATAGTGCCCAACAACCTCTGCTGTTTCTTTCTTAATTTCTTAATCTCCTTTGCCTCGACAGAGGGTTTGACCCTTAAGCCCGCTCCTTCTTCACCTGGGATATCTTCCGGCGTCCTGGGGACAGACTGTCCCTGATTGTTGTCTTCAATTTCGTTATCATAACCAGGCGGGTTTTCTTCTCCTACCTTTTCTGCATGTGCTTCCTCGGGTAGTTCTTCCTCTGCGGTACTGTCAGGGACGCCTGCTGTGCTGGAGGGCTGGCCATATTCCCCCATATTGGCCAGAACTGCTGCCAATTCCTCCTCACCTACAGGGTCCTGCAACGGGCTACCCCCTGGCTATGCTATTTCTTCTTCTTGATTGCCCTATTCGGTAACCCTTTCTTCCTTACAGTGCTCATTTTCTTGGTTATTCTGCTCGGTGGCCATTGCTTCCTCAGAGTGCTCATTTTCTTGGTTGCTTTGTTCGATAACCATTTCTTCCCCTTCTGGCTGGCCAATCCCGAGCCCTGATTGCTCCACATTTCCTTCAGAAGATCCTCCTTCTGGTTCTGGAGGTTCGTCTGCAATTTCAATTGGCTGGGCCGTTGCTTCCTGAATTCTTTCCAACCTTCCTCATATCCGGGCCAGCCGAGCTGACTTCCTTGGTCTCTCAGGTAGGTCGGGTGTGCCAGCAGGTTCTCTAGGTTCCTTTGGTCGTTCTGGCATATCGGAAGGTTGTTTTCGTTTTGAAGCGGCATGTCTTTCTGTTGCTGACTTCTTGCGTTTCTCTAATCGTTCCGGCGTGCTAGAGGACTGTTCAGGTTTTGGGGGTGGTGCAGCCGATCCTCCTTCGACTATTGCGATCAATTCCTCCCAAGTGCTTTGCTGTTGAGTGAGACTGTGGCTCACTATCAACCGAATCAGCCCATGGTGGCTAACGACTGCATCTATGTGCTGGGCTTTTCTCAGGTTTCGGGCCGCGTCATGTAGTAGCAAATTTAAAAGTGCAGGGAGATTTACAGAACATTTTCCTTTTAAAACAGCTAAAAGTTTCAGGTGACGAGGTCTTACCACGTCTTTTCTCCCTTCGCAGGTGATATAACTTTGTACTGTCTTCGCTAGCTCGGTCTAGGGTTCCCCTAATGTTGCCGGCAGAACTCCTTTCCCTTTGACCGTCAAGCTTTGGCCTTCGTCCTAGAAAATTTCCATAGCTTTTTGTAATATTTCCTTCTTCGGCATCCATATGGGTCCAGCAGCTGGTAATCCTGACTTCTGCGATGATATCCTTTGTAACCGCTATCCGCTTTCCTCCTACTATGGAGTAATTTTCCTGCAAATTCTGCAGGAATTCCAACGCCACGGCTTCATTTGATTCTTGCAGGCGGCTGAAGTAATTCAATCATCCTACGTTTTCCAGAATTTCGCGAGCAGCAGCGGAAACTGTCAGCTTGTGAGGTTCACTTCGGACCGTCTTTCCGCCCATGATTCTACTCAGAAATGGAACAACAACTGCTTGCGGTGTTTGCGACGCAGAGAGGATGATCACCGAGCATGCAACTAAAAAAAAAGATCGTGGATGGCAATTTCCGTAGAATGGAAGCATCATACCGTTAAACCATGTCATTCCTTCGTACATTATCTCGCCCGAATGGTGTGCAGCCACGTAATCATGGAGTAATGAGATTACCTCCCCCCCGCGATCTGATAGGCTGTCCCCAACCGTCAAAGAGAGGAGCAGCAGCCAGTTCGGAGGTCCAATCATAAAGTACAACATATGAAATTATGCCATGTTTTAGAAAAACAACGAAATGCCGAAACCGAGGCAAAAAGGTAGATCGCGTTTTACATAAGAGCCTGCGTGATATAATGAGGAGCTAGGGGATGGGACGTCTGTCAAGCGTACGAAGTCTCCAGTGGTCACTGTCAGTTCCGTTGCCATGATTGGTGGTAATAAATATTCATGCGATATATACATCGGGTGTGACATATGATCTTTGCAAAGGATAAGAGACAGAAAAAATTTAATATCATATCTGTTGGTGTAATTATTATGACTTCTATGCCATTAACAGAGCTCTGCTGCCAACAGGTGTTCATAACCTTGGCAGAGTTGTTTATTTCACCCTCCGGAGCCATGATCCTTTGTGTATATTCTGAAGAGTGCTTTGTCAAAATGCAGGCCATTATGCTGGCTTGGTGACCAGATAGCCATAATGCCATTCACAAGGTAGGCGCGAATCGTGGTCAGGCCGGCTCGCGATGAGACCCCCTGTTCCAAGGTTTGCTTGTTAATTTACCTTCGGACCATATCCTTGGTGTGGTGGCCGTTATGGGAATGCCACTTCGCTTCCATCCTTATGATCATAGTAGGTCGGCTCTTAATGAGACCCCCTATCCTACATTTGACAATTTTCATATTTTGTTTTTGTTTTCTTTTGCAGAGCACCTTCTCTTATTTATTTTCACATAAGGGTGGTTCCGCACTCCTTAAGAGCGAGGAATGGAGGAAGAAGTCTTACGATCCCAACAGATAGATATAAATCGTTCGTTCTTACTCCTAAGTAATGATCAAAAAATATTTTTAGGGGAATCATCATGATAAAGATCACCAATAAAAATGGTACCGGTAAATGACAATGACAGCAAATATGAAAAGTTCACGTCCATCCTCTTGTCCTCTTATACATACTGGCTTCATAGTGATAGCGATTTATGATGTGCTGATTTCGGTATATCATGGTTTATGTTCACTGCATAAGTTCATTGCTGTATCTACAAGATTGAGGAGAACATGGGGGCAGAGCATCCTCCATAAGGGCAAAAACATGTCGATGGCATTCCTGAGAGAAGAATTCATTCGCAGGATACCATTTCTTTGAGAGGAACAACGGAAAATCGGAAATGCTGTTCCTTTTGAGAAAGGAACAGCAAAAACACTCAAATGTTGTTCCTTTTGGAAAGGAACAGCAGACACACTCAAGTGTTGTTCCTTTTTGCAAAGGAACAGAAAAAACACACAAGTGTTGTTCCTTTTCGCAAAGGAACAGCAAAAACACACAAGTGCTGTTCCTTTTCACAAAGGAACAACAAAAACACACAAGTGTTGTTCCTTTTCGGAAAGGAACAGCAGAAACACACAAGTGTTGTTCCTTTTCGGAAAGGAACAATAGAAACACACAAGTGTTGTTCCTTTTCGGAAAGGAACAGCAAAAAGCACAAGTGTTGTTCCTTTTTGCAAAGGAACAGCAAAAACACACAAGTGTTGTTCCTTTTCGCAAAGGAACAACAAAAACACAAGTTCTGTTCCTTTTTCGCAAAGGAACAGCAAAAAGCACAAGTGTTGTTCCTTTTCACAAAGGAACAGCAAAAACTCGCAAGGGTTGTTCCTTTTCGCAAAGGAACAGCAAAAACAGGCAAAGGCTGTTCCTTTTGAAAAGGAACAACAAAATCACACAAGTGCTGTTCCTTTTCGCAAAGGAACAGCAAAAAGCACAAGTGTTGTTCCTTTTCACAAAGGAACAGCAGAAACACACAAGTGTTGTTCCTTTTCGCAAAGGAACAGCAAAAAGCACAAGTGATGTTCCTTTTCGCAAAGGAACAGCAAAAACACAAGTGTTGTTCCTTTTCGCAAAGGAACAGCAAAACACTTGGAGTAAAAAAAAAAATCAAGGAAACATATATACAAGATGTTATGTACAAGTTATAAAAATGAATTTCTTAAATTATAGGTGAGGAGGATTTCGCTTCCTCTCCTAAGATTTCCATATCAGTATCTTGTCGTAGCTGCTGACAGAAGGATTCCCGAGTGAGTGGCTTTCGATAAAGGCGAACTCGGTGGCCATTTACCTTGAATGCATATCCAGAACCGTCAATTGTGACCAGGGTAAGGGTCCCATTGTCGTGTACCTTCTGGATTTCGTATGGTCCTAACCATCGAGTCTGTAGTTTCCCCGGGAAGTCGTGAAACCGAGAGTCGTATAACAGAGCCCAGTCTCCTTCATGAAAGACTTTATTCTTGATAAGTGCATCATGCCATTTAGCTCGCTGCTGTTGAATCAATGCTGTATTTTGTAATGCAGAGAGCCTGATTTCGTCCAATTCATTAATCTGTTGTAATCGATTGATTTGTGCCTCACTCAGATCTAGGCCGACTTCCTGTGCAGTTTGTAGCGTTCGGATTTCGAATTCTATGGGGAAAATTGGCTGCTTTCCAAACACTAATTGATAAGGTGAATAGCCTGTAGTACTTCTCCATGTGGTTCTATAGGCCCACAGTGCCTCGGGTAGTCGAGTGGCCCAATCTCGCTTATGCGATGCAATGGTCTTTGCTAAAATTGATTCTATTACCTTATTACTACTTTCTACTTGCCCATTTGCCTGCGGATGGTATGGGGTAGTGATCTTATGTTGGACATGATAATTGTTAAGTGTTGCAGCTAATTTATTTCCAACAAATTGTGGTCCACCATCGGTGATTAGTTCTCTCGGAAGTCCATAACGTACAAACAAATGGAACAAGAATTGTATCACAGAGTCTTCTGTAGCCCTAGGTAATGATTCGGCCTCGACCCATTTAGTAACATAGTCTGTCGCCACTAGAATGTATGTCCTCTGATTTGATGATGGATTGATGGGCCCAACGAAGTCCAGAGCCCATCATTCAAATGGCTCAATGACCAATTGTGGTCTCAGAGGCATTTCATCGGCTTGGCCAGGTCTTCCTGCTCGCTGGCAGCTGTCACAGGCTTGTGCAAACTTTTTCGCATCCTTGAAAATTGTAGGCCAATAGTATCATGTCTGCAATACTTTATGTGCTATTCTTTTTTCAGTGAAATGTCCCCCGCATGGCCCGTCGTGGCAAGCTTTTAGAATGTCGAAGATTTCGTCTTCTCGAATACACCTTCTGATTTGCATGTCTGCCCCTGTATGGAACAAATGGCCTCCAATCCACGAAAACCGAGTGCTCTTCTGAACAATCTGCTTGCGTTCCTGAGGGGTTAAGTGTTTTGGTAGCTTGCCAACTGCAAGGTAATTAGCGACATCAGCATACCAGGGTGTTCGAACAGCAACAGCAAACAGGTGCTCGTCAGGAAATTGATCTTCCACTGTTGCTGTTTCAATTGCTTTCGGTATTCGTGAGAGGAAATCAGCTACAGGGTTCTCCTTGCCAGGTCGATCCTTGATTGTGATGTCGAACTCCTGCAATAAGATCAACCATCTCGTTATTCTAGCTTTCGTAACAGGTTTATTTGCCAAATATTTGATAGCAGAATGATCTGTATATAACACAACGGGATAGCCTGTGATATAATGTCTAAATTTGTTAACAGCATGTATTACAGCCAGGAATTCCTTTTCAGTAACAGTATAATTGAGTTCGGCAGAGGATAAATTTTTGCTGATATAGTAGATAGCGTATGGTCTCTTATCCTCTTCTTGCCCTAGGACTGCACCAATTTCTGTGTCCAAGGCATCAGATGAGATTTGAAATGGCAAATTCCAGTTGGGTCCTCGAAGGACTGGGGCTGTTGATAGAAGCTTCTTCAATTCCTTAAAAGCCTGGTCGCATTTTTCTGTCCACAAGAAATCAACATTGCCAGTTAAAGCATATAGAGGTGTAGCAATACGTGAGTAATGTTCTATAAATCGTCCGTAATACCCAGAAAAGCCAAGGAAACTGCGTACCTCCGTTTGAGTAGTGGGGGTAGGAATAAGCAAAAGAATCTGGATTTTAGCCGGGTCTACCTGAATACCAGCTGCTGAGATATAGTGCCCTAGAATGAGTCCTTCTCTCATCATCATGTAACATTTTTCGTGACTCAGACAAAGTCTGGTAGCGATACAACGTTGTAGGACTTTTTCCAGGGTATCTAGAGCTGGGTCAAAACCATCTCCGTATGGTGTAAAATCATCCATATACACTTCAAGTCTGTCATTTATCAGATCTGCGAAGATACTAAGGACAGCCCTTTGGAATGTAGCAGGGGCATTACATAGGCCGAATGGCAAGACTCGATAGGCAAACGTTCCCCAAGGGCAAGTAAAGGTAGTTTTATCCTGGTCTTCAGGGGTGATTTGGATTTGATTATATCCGCTGAAGCCATCCAGGAAAGAAAAGAATTTCTTTCCTGCCAGAGTGTCCAATACTTGATCTATAAATGGGAGAGGGAAGTGATCCTTCTGCGTGGCCTTATTTAACTCCCTGTAATCTACGCAAATCCTCCATTTTCCATTTTTCTTGGGTACCACCACCAGGGGAGAGACCCACTTACTGTCGGAGATGGGATAAATAAAATTAACATCTAGAAGTTTCTGAAGTTCGGCTTTTACTACCTCTTTTAGATGGGGGTTAAGTATTCTTTGCGGCTGACGAACAGGTTTTGCATCTTTTTCTATGTAGATGTGGTGGGTGCATAATTGGGGATCGATCCCTTTCATATCAGGGTAATCCCACGCAAATGCTCCTTGATATTTTCGTAACAGATTTACAAGTTTTGCTTCTTGGTCTAGTGTAAGGTTGGCGTTGATATTTAGGGCCTTACCAGGTTCAATTTCCACTACTTTAGTATTGGCAACAACAGTCACTGGTATTGTTTGATCACGTGCGTCTTTCAAAGGGTCTTCCTCTAGCTCACTATCAAATGCTGCCTCTATCATAAAACACTGTGTGTGAGATCTAGATTCAGTTTGACTAATGAAGTTATTGATGGCATCATCTTCTATTTGATCTTTAAAATCTAAAGCCTTCTGTACAGTCAATGGGGATCTGATATTGTTAGTGAGGTATGACACAGGATACTGATTGGTTTTGATCATTGGTAGGCTTGGCTATGCTGGAGCATATAGAACTAGATTTTTAACATCTGGTCCTTTAGTTATAGTCATGTTTCCCTGCCGGCAACCAATGTAGGCATCGGCAGTAGCAAGCCAAGGCCTTCCTAATATTAGCGGATGTCCATCCAGTCGGGTTTTTGGGCTAATTATCAGGAAATCAGTTGGATATTCCCAGGAGTCTACAGAAACCATGACATCGTATAGAGTGCCTTCTGGTCGAACTACAGATCGATCTGCCAATTCTAGCAAAGTAGTAGTAGGTTCTACTGATGTGATGCAAAGTTTTTGGCAGGTAGAGGTTGTCAAAATATTGATTGCAGCTCCTAGATCAACTAAAGTGTTAGTCAGGGTTTGGCCATAGATTTGGACGGTCACAATTGGATTTCCGGGATCTTCGTATTTAATAGGTGTCTCTTTCCCTGATAATAAGTCAGATAAGGTGCCGACTAATTGGACTCTTGGATTAGTGGTTGTATTCCTCCTTGATTTTTTTATGCATAGTTCTTTTATGGTTTTTGCATATATAGGAATATCTTGAATGGCTTGGAGGAATGGAATTTTTATGTACAGGTTTTGTAACTCTCCCAGAATGTCAAAGTCTGGATGTTGTACTGGTCGTGGTATGACTAATCGTTCTGGGAAAGGAGGAGAGGATGTATTTGTTTGTTGATGGGTCTGTTCCTTATTTACACCCTCTTGTTGTGGTGGTTGTTCTATTGGTAACCAATCTTCAATGTGAACTGTTTTGTCTCCCTCTGTTTCTATGATACGTCCAGATCGTAACTGAAGGTCATTGCACTCCCTTAGGTCAAGTCCAATTTTTGATGTTTCTATAATTTGGAGGGATTGGACTGGTCTATTATTAGGATTGGGATTGGGTTGGGCTGGGAGTTGCGGCCTTAGATTAGACTGGGGGTTTTGTTGTAAGGCTGGCAGAGTCGGTTGAGGGAGTGGAATAGTTCCTGTTGACTGATATGTCGATCTTGGCCAATTTGTCTGCCAGGGTGAACCTTGTGAAGTAGGGGGAATCCATTTTGGAGGGTATGAGTTATTCTGCCAGTATGGTGGGGTGTAAGGAAAATTTGGCCATCCGAATTGGCTTGTCTGATTCATCCATGGATTTGGAGAAGGAAACGGCTGTGATGACCATTTCGGGACTGGGGGTGTAGATTGGTTTTGCCACATACCATATTGCTGAGCATTATACTGCGGAGGCTGGAAAGAAGAAGTTGGGTCCGAAAACATACCCGATTGCCTAGGTTTCCATTGGCGACGTTGGTTAACAAAGTATGCTGGTTCTGATTCTTCTTCTGCTTCCTTGTATACAGCATTCAGTCCAGGAAGTGAGGGGCAACTCTTAGTAAGGTGGTCTTTCGTACAGATAGCACATGCTTGAACTGTATCTAGCGGACATTCCTTGTGGCTGTGTTTTCTTCTGCATCGGGGGCAGAAAATTGTCAGATTTTGCTCCGCCTCCATTTGCTTTTGTTTAGCCTGCACAATATCAAGCTGAGTAGTTAATGTCCCCAGAATATCAGTTTTAAAATTTTCTAATAAATTCCCTAGTTCTACACGTGTTACCCCTAAAGTTGATATTTTGTTGTCTTTAACAAACCTATCATACTCTGTTGATTTTATCCTTGTGCTGCCTCTTGAACTCCTGATGCATAAATTAATGATATCAGCAAAATTCTCTTGGTAAATATCCCCTTTTCCCATGATATTCAATGTTTCAATCCACTGCTCTTTCATTCCTCTAATCAATGCAGTTTTCAACACATTATCAGGCAGAGGTAGTGATGCATAGGGGGATCTCTGTAAATTATACTGGAAACGTTCTACGTATTCTTCCAAAGTTTCATTTGGTCTGGCCGTCATTTGGAAAATTTCATCTTTTAGCTCTCTGGACCTACAATAATCCTGATATTTTTTAAGAAAGGATTCTTTCATTTGCTCCCAATTGTTTATGACTCCACCACCTAAACCCATGAACCATCTCAGAGCTGCACCTTTTAAAGTGGAGGGGAACAGCTTTAATTTCTGGGGGTCAGTGGTGTAATCGTACCCTCTACATAGCACATCGAATTCAAATAAAAATGCATCGGGGTCTTCTGATGTAAGTCCATGAAACGTCGGGATGTGTTGAAGAGGTATTGCTTTCATGGGTGCATTTGCAGCAGAATCTACTATAGGATATTGCAATGTAGAAGTTTGAGTATTTGGCTGATTCTGCGCCATTGGATCAAAGATGTGCCAATATCCTTCCAGAATTTCTAGGAGGGTGTTCCTAGGTTGAGAAGGGACGGCCTTGGCAGGAACTGTTTTAATGACACTTCCCTTATCTGGGATTTCTGTCTGAGGGAATGGGGTGCCTTCAAGGTTAACTTTGGTCGCGCTCCCCCTGTCTGGGCTGTTTAACAATTGGATTATCCTAGAAGGAGACCTTGGTTCCTCTATTTCCCCTGTTTCCCCTTCTCCTTCACAAAGATTACTTAAATTCCCTTCTTGCAGCCGTTTTGACAGAGAATTTTAAATTTCTTGGAAGTCCTGTTCATCAGTCCGACTATGCACCTCAGCGTAGGCTCCAGATGGTGATGCTGTAGCCTGAAGGGAACTAGTAGGTTGCTTAGAATGAGTCTTTCTGAGGCCTACTGATGGCTGAGATTCTATTTTCTTATATATTTCGTCTATGAAGGTCGTTCGGCCAAGGGTCACCGGTCCTTTGGCTTTTTCAGGTTTGACTGGAGGTTTGATATTCTTTTCTAGCTTTTTCTGCTTAGTCATGCACTCTAAAAACTACTAAATCCTATTCAACCAGCAATTCTGCTAAGAGAGTGGACGGTGGAGAAAGGCTTTTACATGCTCCGTACGTAGGTTCTTACCTTCCGTTTTTAAAATCCAACTCCCCCCTAGCAGCTTTGCGCACTACTTTGTAAAGGGCAAATGGCTATACTCCTTCCCCGGCAATGGCGCCAAAATGTAGAGCTGTAACTAGGGTCTCCCACACCACTAATTATTCCACATTAATAAGTCAATCCGAGAACGTTTTGTTATTGCAAGAAGTAGCTCAATCCGAGGCTATTTGTCCGAGTAATGCTTAGTAGTACAGGGTTGAGAAGATAAAAGGAAAACAGATGCTAAGCTGTAACTAAACTAACCTAAAAGATGGAATCACACAAAACAGTTGATCAGTCAAGGGTACGGAAACAATATCCCATCCCTTTAGAAACTGATTAAAGAAGGGAAATTAGAGCATGGACTTATAGGTCTGGGAGCTAAGCAGCGTCTTGCTGAGGCTCACTACAGCCTTAGGCCTTCTCTCACACCAAAGCAACAAAGGCAGGTAAATAAATCAACGGAAAGTAAAATGGAACAGCAAAATGGAAATGGGACAGCAATAAATGGAACAGCAGTAAAATGGAACAGCAAAATGGAAATGGGACAACAATAAATGGAACAGCAGTAAAATGGAACAGCAATAATCAAATGGAACAGCAGTAATCAAATGGAACAGCAATAATCAAATGGAACAGCAACCCTTAATGATTTACGAAACAACAACCATCACCTGTATGTACATGTTCTACATTAATATAGCAATCTGAGAGTATTGAATGATACAACTATGTTTCTAAACAGAATGACGCTACTCTCAAATCCCACGAATATTGTTTAACATAAATCCAATGACAGTAACATTCATACCAGTACTCTGTTACAGAAATGGCTGAATAAAGATACAATCCGACCCTGTGTAAATCCAATTATACAGTGCAGAGTCTTTACATAGAGAAATCATTCATTCATTAAACATAACAGAGCATAGCGTATCATATAAAGAATTCATCAGACTGCTAAGTAATAAAGATAAACAAACCACACACAAATCACCATATAATGATACAAAAGCAAGTGTCCTTCGGAGCCGGGCCCTTAGCTGCCAATGGTACACTGCCTTAGATTACTCCAGACGCAGAGACGGAATAAACACCAAGTCTTTTATATTAATCGCATCCACAAAAGTATAACAAAATCAGGTCTCAGTGAGACTCAATGATTAAAGTTTGTTCTGGAACTGTAAAATTACAAAAACAATCCTCCTCTTGCTTAATGATGCTGTGCCATTATATAAAAGAAATGACGGAGATATCTAGATAATCAGAGATAAGTAAAGCAGCGATCCCTCAGGATCGAAGATCCTGAGGGATTCGCTAATGGTTCAATATTTCTTGCGTTCGCCGAGCCGGTATCCCGCATTCTTTTCCTGGACTATTCAATTTCGATTTTGCTTGATCGTGTCCACATCTGGTTCCCTACTGGAGGAACAGCAGTTATTTTTCCTCTGCTTCTCGCTTTTGGGCGGGAACTCCTTGCTCGCATGTCTTCCTGCATAGAAAACGTCAATTATTAACACTTGAGCTTCCTTTGTCTATTTTTGCACATTTTATCAAAATCCTTTATCTTCTTCGAATTCCTTATGCAGAAAAGGTTACAATTATTATTGAAAAACCACTAGATTGCTAGTCAAAAGCATACCTTCCAGGTGCTCCACACTTGACACAAGACAAGGAACTGTTCTCGAGCCCTTGTTTGATTTTTTAAGGGGCTTGACACAAGACAAGGAACTCTTCTCTGTATCCCTTGTTTCATTTTTAACGATCTTGGCACAAGACAAGGAATTTTTCTCTATATCCCTTTTCATGTACCATACGAGAACATGGGTCCCAAGAGGTCCTCACTAGATGGGAGAACCGTGCTTTGGGAGGAATACACGTTGATTGCTACCAATGACAGATTGGGTTCCAATGTCCCCAGTACATAATGTACTATACCATCTGTGTGATCATCAACAGATGTGGAGATGGAATGGGTAGCCACATAATTGACCTATGGTGGGGAGGGCACTGCTTGCAAACAAGAACCAATAGGGGACGATGGTTGCATAGGAGGCACCTGGTGACCAATGAACAATAATTGATCAATGGTCACTATTCTCCCTTTGTGTGGAAAACAAACCACATGGAAAAGCGAAGAAACAAGAGCTCCCATGACATAAACATAGTCACGTCCAAGGATAAGATTGAAATCTAAGGGACCTTGGACTACCATCACATCTATATAGATGGTCTTTCCTCCCAAAGTAATAGGGAACTTTGGAAAGATCCCTAAGGGCTGACTGGTTCCTCCATTGAAAGCCAACAGATTCTAGGTGACAGGCACAAGCTGTGGGGAACCTAAAGCTTGCCAAGTAGTAGAAGACATGATGCTAACAGATGTGCCTTCATCTAATACAGTGCCATGTACTACCATATTATAGTCTAGTATTGTGATCTATAAAGGCACATAAGATGGAAGTCGAAATGCAGTCGATTGACTCCAATCAAAAGAAACGACAGAACTACTTGGTGGGGGTATCATATGATTGCTCCCATGCTCTGCAGGAATAGGATAAGGACTCTCTCGAATAGCCAGGACGATAGGTTCACTCTTCGATTCATGAGAATATGAGGAGATGAGAAGAACATGAGTAATATAATCACTACTCTCTTCAGGAGAAGAATGAACAACTGAAGGCGGAGCCAAGTCGGCACTCATTTCAACCAATGGTTGGTCAGGAATATACATAATATAATCATTCTTAGGAAGAGCATGATGGGCAAGAGATGAATCCAAGTCAATCTCTTTACCAACTAGGAGAGGGTCAGAAGAAAGCTTCTGATAACCAACAAGGAGTTGGGCTTGAGGAACTATAATGTTTTCCAAAATTTTGGAAGCTTTATCCATAATATGACAAAGGTGAAAAAGATGCTTCCATTCACATAACCTACAAGGGAATCTAATCTTTCCCTTCTTCTTACCATCATTAGTTGAAGGCGTAGCATAGACATGATCTCCAAAGGTCGACGAGGATGGTCGATTCAAGTCTTGAGACCATACCTCTAAGACTCTGGGAATGCCAGGATAGTCTTGAAGGAGATGGTCACCCTTACACAACTTGCAAGGGAATCTAACCTTCCGTGGAGGATTGGAAGGTTTGTCTATAGGAGGTGCATTTGGAGTAATAGCTGCACGGTTGGCCTCTCGCTTATCTGACTTCTTCTTCTTCGTCTTATTCTTCTTCTTCTTATCCTTCTAGTTACTGGATTTCAAACTTTCACCAGGCGAAGTAGAAGATGAAGGTGAAGAAATAGGGGAAGAAGGTGAGAGGTCAACCTTAGAATCAACCGGATTTGGTTCAAATGAAGGATATGGTTGGGCAAGAGTCGGGACACTCGGGACCACTGAGATAAAAAAATAACCAGATAGTTAAACCAATTGTTAAGACGGGGAGGGACAACATTGCCATATAAGGAGCACCAGCATTTCCAAAAGAAGGAAAAGGACCAGTATTCCCATTCGAGGGGAATCCTTGACTAGTAGACTCTGGAAATGTTGCCATTGGAATTAACCCTAAAGAATCACTAAGGAAGATAACTTTAACCAGGAATATTTCATGGGTAGTTAGTTTTAAGACACTAAAACAAAACTTTGCCTTTTCATATTTTTAAGAGTAGAGAAAAGAGTGAAAGGTGACTCTAATCGCTTTTGGAGTTAATGAGCTTGAAAGGGCAAGTGCTCGACGATCTTTTCAATTTTAAAGAGTCGAAAAAGATCAAAATGCCTACTCAAGATAATCTAGACAAAAGGATTACCAGGTAACTATGAACTGCAGAATACCTCCTAGCGAACCAAAAAGTACGAGCAGATTATCTCCCCGAATGTTGTGTTTGGTGTATCACATTTACAAGGCGGCAGACTCAGCTTCCTATGGATAAAGGATTGCAAACCTAGTGGGGTATCCCTTTATATATACGATGGTATGGGGAGAACAAGTCCGTACTAGCGTTGTCTAATGCCGAAGCAAATGACAGCTGCTAGGTTTAAAGACGCCGGAACACATCTCTAGCCTAGACCACTAAATGTGATTGTTTAGTTTCAATGCTTCCTTAGGTTAATTCAATAAATTTTAACGGTTGATCTTGAATTAGGTTTCAATTCCAAGGCCCTACCATTGTCATCTGAAAACTCCTATATGCAACTGTATGAGAAAAGAAGTCTTTGTCTTCGATGAAAGTTTACATTAATTGAGGGATAGAGAACACACAATCAATGCAACAACCATAGAATGAAATCTTTCACTAATACATGTCCTAAATGCACTTAATCTTCCTTTAACAACAAAAGAAGTTTCATTTCATTTCCAATGCTTATGATGATGCAATTCTAGCTTCTCAATGACGCTACTAATGCAATATTTTCACTTAAGTAAACTAGAATGATGTTCTTTTTTTCATAAAATGCAAAATGAATCTTTCACATAAAGCACTTTTAATGAAAATTTTCACAATTCTGAACAAACAAGCATCAATCAAATCCAAATCATGTTAAATGAAACTTAAAGCAACTTCTTACCCGAATCAAACAAACCAAACACATAAATGCTTCAATCAACAAACCAAGCAATGTAATCTATGCTCGGAACGAGAAAAGAGACACTCGAAATAAGAGAACAAATGAGACTCTTTCACTCATTCAATTGAAAATGAATCAATGAAAATGTTGCGACTGAAAGATGGATTAAATGAAGCAGCAAATCAGAAACTTGACACAATGAGTAAACAAACAAATGAACGGTAATTGAATTAGATGCCCTAGGGTCATAGAAACCATCCAAAAACTCAAAAAATCAAGCAATAAAACTTCAAGCCAATCAATCAATCAAAACTAACAAACAAAGAATTCTAATCACTTCTGGGTGGAAGAAGAGAGTCTGAGGATCAAGACACACTGGCACTGGAATGGGAGAAATTTTGTTTTTTCTTAACTCAGAGACTGGCACACTTTTTGGGTTGAAACTAGCATTGATCAACATGACCAGCACGACTGGCCAAGCTACAACTAGTGCTGATAGGCCTGATCGACGCGACAGTTTCGCCAAAAAGAGCTATGATTGAGGGATTCAAAGAAAAGATATAACATAACTTCACACAGGGTCAGGATTAACATGTCAGAGGGTGGGCTAGTGCCTGTATGCCTTCAAATAGGTCAATACAGATCCAGAAACCATAAATAAACAAACTAGGCACACAAGAAGAAAAACTAGAGTGATGAAAAGGAGATGTATTTTCCCAGCGGAGTCGCTAATTTGTGGTGTAGGAAGATTATCTCTATGGACAAAGGCAATCCCTCTAGCCCAAGAGTGTGGGTTTAGCCACAAACAAGACAATCTAATGTAAATTTCCTTATATTAGAACCAAATAAGAGGGCCTACCTCTTATAACGCTAATCCACTTGATGGTGATCTTGCCTCCTTGCTCCAACTTCCTTTCTTTCCTTTTGTTCAAGTACTTGAAACAAACATGCAAGAAACAACACCAAATGTGATAGCATAAAATCGAATCCAATCTACTTAAAAGGTCAAGGAGTTCTAAGTTATCAAATGTAATATTATACCCGATATAGGAAACAAACCATTAGTTGTATTAAAATAAACTTCAAAGAGAAATACAACTGAAGCCTTGACGTTGTAATTCTTTTTTGTGGTATCCAAGTCCTGCTACACACCTTTTCAACACTCTTTTCCTCCTCTAGCTTGACGTGAAGTGGCTTCCAAGCTCTAACTCTCTCTCCTCATGCTTTAGCTACCGAAGACTAGTCTTTTTCCATCTAAGACTAATCTTCTTCTGCCAAAAGTTAAAGATTTTAGAATATTTCAGTTGGTTTGTATATTGTAACCCAAAAGGGTAAGAGGAAGTGGTTTATATAGTGAGAGGAGGATAAGAATGAGATCCACTCAAGGGGGAAGAAGATATTATCTCCTTGGGAAGGTCTACTTTTAAGGGGGAAAGAACCTTATATGGAGTTCTCATCCCTTATCCAACCAAATGAACATCTAGCACATGGCCACT
Organism: Pinus tabuliformis; assembly: GCA_031772625.1. Lineage (NCBI taxonomy): Eukaryota > Viridiplantae > Streptophyta > Pinopsida > Pinales > Pinaceae > Pinus > Pinus tabuliformis. Next base: position 98,923,970 of record CM062814.1, read on the forward strand.
AGAAGTTTCTAAACGTGAAACTTTATTTCCTTTTATAAAAACTTTCCAAAAGTAGACCAGCGCGGGTATTGGGCTAACATTAGCGCCAATCAGCGTGGGCCACAGTGTAAAACTCACATCATCGATGTGGGTGAGACACTGGGAAAGAGCGTTGATCTTAAAAACTAGGTTTTAAGAATGATTCTCTGGAAATGTTCTGAAGGGAGTGGGGACTACTTTCTTCAAGCTTGAAGGGATGCAAGAGCCTAGGTTTCATTGTGAAAGTATAACACAGTAGTCACTACTATGGTTCTCTAGGATCAGGAACGAGGAGTGATAGGAGAGTGGCAAATCACTGTGTAATAGAGCCAGGTTTGAAAGTCAAAGGAATCTACTTTTCGAGGGGGTTCTACAGTGATGTATGAGAGGGGGGGGTCCAAAATATGGAGAGGATGGCACTTAGCTTTGGGTTTGGACCCCCCCCCCCCCCCCCCCCCTTGAATAATTTGAAATGGAGCTCAGGGGGGTCTGAATTTTTCCTTTGTCATTGATCTGGACAATTTTGATTGGGGTTGTTGAGAGATAAGGAGCTTTTATAAACACGCGGTCCTTTTTCTTATCACAATCGTAGCAGGGTCAAGGCTTATACAATATATTTTGTAGTGCTTTTCCAAGGGGGCAGAGCTGAAAAATACTCTAAATCCATTCTTTAAAATATCGTATCCGGTACAGGCTTGTACAATATCACAGTCGCAATGGGAGAGGCTCTATTTATATATACAGGATTCTCCATAGAGTCAGACCCGAAAACCTTTTAAATTCACCATATAATATATCGCATCTGAGGGGTATTTACCACAAACCCAGACCTAGAAATGTAACAAATTGAAACATATGAAATATCACATATGGTGGGACTTAACCACAAACCCAGACCTGAAGCTTTTCAGAATCCAATTAATAATCTTGACGGATCTGAGAAGGGGTCTGCTTATTGCATCACAATTGAAACCAAGAGGAAGACCTTGTGGGGGAGGGACTTAAAGTTGGTGCGGTTCACTGATTGTGATATCGAAATCGAAGGGGAGACTTATCAAGGGTTGGGACTTATTGCAATCAGCGAACGGGTAGAAACTTTATGTTATAGGTGAGAAGGACTTTGCGATATGTGATAGCGGGATGATGCGATATGGTGACACGTGGCCTGTGGGCCCAGTTTATGCCTTGGGGGTAGTGGGTTTATATATAATGTATTACGTTGTAATACATTACAACGTAATGTATTACAAAAGACTATGCGGGCATGTTTAATGATATGGGAAAATGACTAGAGTTAAATGTATAGTAACAAATGGGAATGCGGATAGATTTTATGTATCAAATGGACTATAATTAATGAAATAATATGGAATATGGCTGGAGTTTGAATATTAATGGTTTAAGGCTAGATTTTATGGTAACAGACGTAAAATGGGCATAATGGGTTAATGGATATTTGGAAATGGGGTGAGGGTTATGTGGGTCCCTGCTAGAGTTAAAAATCATATTTCATATTCATAATGGGGAAAATATTTTTAACAAAGGATATATGAAAATTTAATTTGAAACCGTAGCCAAAATAGCTCCCAAGCCTTTATCTACTTCTGAAGTTCAAATTTCGTCCTGGCCTATCTTTCAATCCAGGAGTGGGATTTGAGCGCGAGATATATCGTTGGAAATCTTCTTTGAGCACTTTTTGATGAAAGCACCTACAGTCTGATCTGTTCCAAACATTTTCATGCAAAACATTTCCTCAAATATTAGTACTTGGTGTCTCTTTGGAAATAATTGGCAGGATGAATTATTATTTACAACATCTCAAACATAAAAATGATAAGCTATAATCAAGCAATCCTATAAAAATTATAATACCCTAACAGACCCAATGGTCCTCACAGAAGGGGACCTTGGTGAAATTGGGGATAAGGTCAGAGACATGATGACAGAGGTTGTGGACTCAATTTGAGCAACAGTAATGCAAATGCTGGGGAGCATCCAAAAGGATCTACGCAAGTTGCAGATTCAAATAGGAAAAATTTAGGCGAGAGTTGGAAAAGCGAGCGTGCAGGAAGAAAATGTAAGCGCCATGGAATCATAATGGACTCTGGACCTTAGAGTCATTTCCTTGCCAAAAGGAACATTACGCGTCAAATCAGAGGAAGACAAGGCCCAACTTGCAAAGATCAAAGGAATGGGTATGAATTTAGTTGCGCTGCAACTTCAGACCCTCCACACGTTGCATTAGGGGGTCTCGAATGAGCTTCAGATCAGAGAACATCGCACAATATTAGTGATAATTGAAGTGAAAACAAACAATGAACAAATATTCACCAAGAAGGTTCAAGCTCTTAAGGAAAAAGAAGAGCTTGCAACGCAAATCCAGTGCCTGGAAGCAGAAATTACACAAGCATGGAACTTAGTACCAGAGCTACACAATCCAGAGGATGCAGTCACGTCAGCAAAGGTTCAAAAATTGGCCGCTACAGTGTGACGGCCCAAAGAAGAGGTAGGTTGGGTTACATTCGATTTTCAGATGAAGATCTCGAAACTACAACTAAAACTACAGCCGACTACTTCGCAAGAGGCTAGGGAGTAGCGCGACGTAGCCATCAGGGAACATATGGATACCTTGGATAGTGCAATATCAAGCTGCAATTTTGTCTTTGAACATGTAATGCAGTTTTGGACCACTTTGTATGAGGACGCTAGCTTGCAGAGATTGGGTACAGAAGTCAGAGAGGCACAACAAAAAGTCAATGATATTAGGGAAAATGCATGCATGTTGGTGCCAATCTAGTGCCTTGCGCGCTTACCATAAATGGAGGTGCTACAGGCACAGGTTGAGGAGCTGCAACACAAAGAACGAGTTTTGACGGCTAGACTTCAACCATGGACAGAGGAAGTAAGCCATGTTACTCTGGATATCTGAGATAAGTTGAAGACATTCCAGCAAACACAGAGGACCATGTGCCTCATAATGGAGGGGCCAACTACAAAGAAGCTAGTTGAAGAAGTGAAGCAGGTCGTAGTACAGAGCATAGTGGACCTTGAAGTACTGAAGATGGATTTCAGCGAACTCCACCACAAAGTGGAGAAGCCATCTGAGTGACTCGAGGGCGACTCACCATATTTGTGTTGGGGGCCTTTTGGGATAAGGTCCCTAGGGTAAATTTTTTACAGTTTGATAATAGGTTTTGTAAAATAATGTAAAGTCTTCGCGAAATAAGGAAGTGGAGCATGAATCTAAGTGAGATTCAAGGGGGCATTATGCCCTTGTATGGGTAGGTGATAGGTTGGCTTTGAGACTCACCCATGGTCCATGGGCCATGGTATTATAATGAAAATATATATATATATATATATATAGTTGAATCTTAGCGAGTCTAAGAGAATAAATTTTGATAGAGAATCATTGTAAGGGCAAGGTACTGAGGCAGGAAAAGTTTGTTTCCTATCCTTAGGTGAAAGGGGAAGGCTCCTACAGATGAGTGCATGGAGATTTTGGTAAGTCCGCAGTTGAGTGCGCAAGCCCCTACAGCTGAGTGCGCAAAGCGGGAAGAGTTTGTAATTGAATGCTAAATCTAATAAAGATTGTTTTGGATCGAATCTATTGCATGTGTGCCTTGTTCTTATTTATGTTTAAGTTTATGCATCTTCACTCAATAATCTATTTTCTGTGAATTTAAGTGTATTTATTGCACGAAACTGTGGGATCTATACTATTTATGCATGATAAGGATAATTAACTACCTTTGCAAAGGAGTAGATAGATTTGTTGTAACTAACTATTCGGAAAGGGTTAGATCTGTGCAAAGGCAGATCTAGGGATACGATTTCATGCGTGAAAGTAGTGAATCTATATGTTTCATGCAAGTTAAGTACAATCATGTACCTTCACGAAGAACTGAAGGTTTGTCGATAGAGTTGCAGTAGTTGACAGTCGAAAGGAATAGATCTACGCAGAGGCAGATCTAAGCTAAAGAACCTTGGAAAAACCATCACATAGGCCTCTGGATGCAGAAACCTGGTTCTAGCATCCCCCAATACTACTTCAGGTGAGACTATAGCCTGCACTACACAGGTTGTTGCCAAAAGAGCTAGCAATTAGGGTTTTGTTGGTTGGTGTGAATAACTCTGAACCTAGGTTAGGCCCCCTTAAGAAAACAATAATGTATGCCTATATAATAAATAAGAGAAGTATACCCAACCATATCCATTACTTTATCTCGTGATAGTTCCCATAACCTTATAGATCCATCATAAGAAGTAAAGAATCCATATTTCTAGTTTTATTCCCCTCATATCTCATCATCACAACGAGGTCATCTATATTGGATAATGTAGCAAATTTTGATTCTCTTGTTCAAAATTTTCTACGTTAGCATTTTTCTCCAACTATGATGGTTCAACCTCACTCATTTGTAATTCTCCATTCTGTTGTACTTACATTGTTCACTATGAAACTGGTATGATCATTAGTGTCCATTGCTATTGTCATATTTTGTTGCCCTCCATCACCACTATTTTCACTAGGAACAATGCCTTGAGTTGAAGTTAACTCATATACTTGATTAAGACTTTGAAATTGTGAAAGAAACTCCTCTTCAACTACTTTAGTAATGGTTGAAGCTTGTGCTACTACCTGTGTTTGACCATTATCATTCCATCCACCAGAACCTAGACCACATCTTCAAGTAAATAATATACGATCCATGGAGAAATCAAACAAAGGTGGTGGCCCACCAACACCTTGATCCCTAAAGAATGTACCCCTAGGTGTTTGAGGGCTAGCATCGAATCATCAATGAAAAATGGGTGACATCAAATACTCTTATAATTATTCTTTCATCTCAAGAAGTTCCCCAAGTAGAAGGCGACATAAGACCATTTCCAACTACTCACTAAGTTGTGCAGGGCAGGGTTAGAAGAGGGTGTTGAAAGGTACCTCCATCCTATTGGGTGTGTATTATATTCTTTCCATGACTAGTCGCACACGTAGGGGGGTCACAGGAGGGGTGATATCTCCTCCTGTTTGTAATATCACAATCGGGGTTTTGGAGAGGAGGAAAATGGAAATGACCAAAATCCCTTTGTGGTTGAAAAATCGCAAGGAATGATGTGGCAGTGGAGCGGAATGCCTTTTGCAAATTTTTGATTCATCCGGACATGACATACTTATAGGGTTGTGTCTCACTGTTATATCTGGTTCGGAAGGTTTATCGCATATCACAATCAGAGTGGTCCTCGAGGCTTCTAAATTGCACTTGTTATAAGTTTTGTGATGCGGGTAAGCTCCGATATAGAGCAGCTATGTTAACAATACTTAAGGTTTTTAAAGCTTAAGTATGTTTTTTGTTCTCAGGGAATAATATGCATTGGGATATGTGATATGCAATGTTCTTTATCGCATAGCTTTGTTTTAAAAGGATAAAATGAGGGGTGCACTTTAGGAATTGTGAAATGTGATAATGTTGGGATTTGTTTAAGGTAGATTCATTTGAGTTGTTTAGACCAATGAAATTTGGATTTTTGTTCAAATAAACTCAAATTTGTCCTTTTAAAACACTAAAATGTTTTTTTTCTATGATTTAAAAATGTAAAGGGTCCCATTATTTATATAGTAATTTCCTAAGAGATTTATATATAAAGAAATGGGGGGTTGTTGAATAGCACAACAATTGGTGATTCACTAGAAGAACCAGTTACCTCTGATTTATAATAATGAAATTTCTAAAACTTTACTAAGTAAAAATAATTCAGGAAAGGAAAACTATGTTCTAAATATTTAGATAAGTGAAATTACTCTGAATATAAAAAATCACTTAATCATAATTCCTTTTAAATCCTCTTATAGATGAAAATCATTTTTTTCTATATTAGTCCTTATTTGGTTGTAAAGATAAAGTAGGGGGATTCTACATCCAAGTCTTTTAGTATACTCATTTTTCATAGGTAGAGCCACAGCTGCCAGCAAGCATTCTTAGCCTCGACAGGGTTATCCTTTAGCCATCAATGATTCAGAACCCCATCCATTTAAGAGTGTAGTCTTTAGAGATAATTTAAAAGTATATGTATATTTCATTTTTTTATTTGTTTACTTTTATTTTGATAATTTTTTAGCAATAGCTAAAATCCATTGTCTTGGTTTCGTGACTAGAAAGTGGCAATGTCATTCACTGGTTGTAATTGAACTGAACAAGTTGGTTCGTGATGAGACCCCTTGTCTTATGATTAAAATAATCATAAGCCATTACCCTAGTTTGATATTCAGTATTGGTAATATCAATCTATCATTTCCCTATGATCATGGTAAGAAGGCTCATGATGAGACCCCTTATCTTTCAAGTTTAATATAATTTTGAATTACACTCTAAAGAAATAAAGTTAATGGATGGGGAGAATCATTGACTCCTTAAGAGTTTTGGATGACAATTTTAGAGTTAGAGATGCTTAGTTGTAAATAGTCTTTACTTTGTTAAAGATAACCTTTCTTGACTGATAATAGAATAAAATGATTTTATGAAGTTTGAGGTTTCAAAGAATTTACAACTTCAATGGAAAAAAAAAAATTCAGAGTTTGATGATACTTTATCTAATTTTCAATGTTGTGATCACTTCCTTAAGAATTCTCACTTTCAAAGCGAAAGATCATAAAATGTTTTAATATATTCTAATGTAAAGCCAAAAGTATATTATTTAACATTATTTTCTAACAGAACTTAAAAATGTAAATGCGATAATGTTATAGTAGAAGATATTATCTTCTAAGAAAAAAAAATCAAAATAAGTCCATTGACAGGAAGAGAATCTCTCTTTCCTCATAAATCTTACGATATGAATGTTGATGGGCCTATTTGTTCAGCAATTTGAAATGGTCCAAGCCACATTTTTTGGAATTTGGTATGCTTTCCTTTTTCCTTATGTTCCTTGTCTCATTTAAGGACAAGATCTCCAATTTGAAAAGATTTTTGGGTAACATAACTTGCATCGAAATAATATTTGACTATCTGTTGATGGCGAGCATGTGTAAGCTTGGATTTTTCTCTTTCTTCTTCTAATTTAAGGATTTGAGACAATCTTAATTGTAAAGAAGAAGAAGGTGTTTCTTCTATAAATTGGACTAGGGCTAATGAGGGAAGGGCTAAGTTTGAAGGAATGATAGCCTCTTTCCCATATACTAGATTGAAGGGAGAAGTGCCTATTGAGGTCTTCTAAGTTATTTGATCTACCCATAGAGAAAATGTCAAAGATTGGTGCCAATTATTTTGGCTCTGATCAACAGTTCTTTTAATAATTCTTATGAGGTTTTTATTGGTTGATTCTACTAGACCATTTCCTTGGGGATAGTAGTTAGCAGAGTATTTAAGTTTAAAACCCCTCTTAAGAGAAAATCCAGTCATATTATTTCCTGAAAAGTAAGATGCATTATCAAACATAAGTGCAGTTGGTAAGCCAAACCTAGTAATAATGGACTAATCAATGAATTCAATGATGGTGTTGTAACATTTTTTGGTTTTGATAATATAGAAATTTTAAAAAATGTTAATTTAGGATATGGACATAATAATAGTGAATAGAATGTTTTTATAAAAAAATATCTTGATGATGATGCCCATATCAAATAAAATGTTAGGTTAGATGTCCTAAAAAATAAATACAAAAAGAAAATGTTAGGTTAGAAAGAAAAAAAAAACAAATAAACTTTGAAAGTGAGCAAGTCTAAATGCCACTATTATTGTTTCTGCAAAATAATGGTCGTGTGAAGCTTGTTTTAAATGCCACAACCATGACAGTCAAATAGTTTAATCTTGACTGCTTCACGCTTTAAATTTGATGTTATAGTTAGAGAAAACGATCTGGCCAAACTATTTAATCTTGGCAGATCAGTAGTTAGGTAGAGAATAATAACGTGCTCATCAGTTTAATATGATCCCTTGGATGTTATAAGGTTAGAATTAGATAGTTTGCATATGTAAAATAAAAAGAAAGGAAAAGGGTTTGCTAGCTTAAATGCACCCATTAAGTGAAGAAAAAATGATAGGATAGGCAAAGGGTAAGTAGAGAAAGGTTGCAGAAGTATGATCATTGATTGGACAAAATGTACATTTATCATGTTTTACTATATGTTTCTATGTCCATGAGGCAATTACACAAAGCAAATGAAGGTCTACAAGATCAATTAATTAACTTCCCATTCATCTCCATTCATCCCTATATTCACTAATTTCCCCTTCCCACCTTCATACATTCATATTCATTCATTTTCCATAAAAACCCCTTTTCCTAAGGTCAAAATCATTTTTGCCTAGGAAAAGTGAAAATCCCATGTTAAATCCCCTTTTACCCAAAAACCCAAAAAAAGTTGTTTAGCCTAAGTATTAATGTATATATACGAAAAGCAAATAACCCATGAAAAACATTATACTTAGTGTATTTCCCCTTTTCCGCTCATATTTCCCATATTTCCCCTTTCTGCTCATGTTTTATATTAATACTAACTTATAGTATTAAACCCCTAAAAATTCCCTTTTCCCGTATATATTAACTCCTTTTATTAAATAACACGAAACCCTTAGTTTTATAATAAAACTACGTATTTTATAACATATCGCATAATCGCGGATCGCAAGCCTTTCAATGTATATGCACCCTCTGCCATTGCAATATGCGATTGTGATGAGAACCCAAACCTGACGCAATATATAACATAACTCATTGCCATTTCGCATCTGCCCCCATCGCAAGTCCCACTAAAGCATATATCCTCTGTCATTTGCGAACTCCGATATGCGATGGGAAACCGGACCCAGCATAGTATTAACCATGATATATTTCCGCGTCGTGTCCAGCCCTTATCGCATTCCTTTGTGATGGGCCTTCCTCCACTCAATCCTGATTACGATATGCGATATGAACCCGAACCTGATATCAATTATCTGCCCAAATTCATAAAATTTCAAGTCCGTCATATGGGTTTTGCGAAGGTTTTATTTGTTAAAATGTCTTTTACGATTTTAACAAAGAAATAACTTAAACCTCCATTTAACCACTAAACTCAGTTTTAACTCATAAATAAAGCATTGCCGCCATAATTAATTGATTAGGCCCCTACATGCTACTCTTTCACTCCACCACTGTCTGATCCAAGCCATTCAAATCCAACGATCCTCGACAATTTCAGGTTGGCTTTCTGTATGAGCATTACCCACCTGAAAAGCAGTTTTCCACTAACCTCCCTGTTATAGACATTTTTGGGCACTGCAACCCCAAGCATAAATGTCCATAAACCAAGGGCTCCTAAGTCCCTAAAGGTGTTGTTCCAACCCCTAAAAGAACAAGGTCAACTGATTACAGCATCTCCCAGAAGTTCTCCATGAAAAACTACTCAGAACTGGTCAAAACTGGACCATTTCACCTACTCCATAGGCAAAGTGCGTTGCATCCCACCTGAATACACACAGTAGGTGCGATGCATGTCAAAAATCCCTTCTATGGGGTGCGATGGGCGAGAGTGAACAAATGGCAGGGGCAATCCGCAAAGTGGAGGAGCATGGAATCTTCCAGAAACTTCTCCTGTGACACTTGCCTCTCTGAATTTGACCAGGGATGAGTAAGAGGTCATCAATCTCCAAGTGGAATCAAGAACTATCAGAGAGAATACACTAATCAAACCTCAAAAGCTGACTCACCTCCCTTGCATACATCTATATATGGATCCCTCATCCCAGAGATCCAGAGGCTGGAATTTTGTATCTTGTAAGGAAGTGTTGTTGGTTTCTTGGTGCAATATCATAGTGTTGGGTGATCTAAGCTTTTCATGAGGTGAAGAAGGGATTTCTTGCTGAGAGGATGATGTTGGGTCAGAACAATTGGTTGTAATCCTCTTTGCTCTTTCTTGATTATCAATAAAGTTATTCAAGTTTTCCTCCACATTTTTGTATGATTGATGATTTATGCATTTGTGTGGTCAATGTACATCTGATCCTATATTGTTTATGATAATAGATCTATGTTCTTGGATAGTGTTATGCTGCTTTGATTCTACAGGTACTCCTTGAAGCTGGGTAGATAAGGAAGCGAGTGGCAAAGACCTACCAGACGAGAGATGAATCAAGCAAGGAACCAAGCGCAAGACAAAGGTTGGTCTCCTTATTCTTCTCTTATCTGTTGCTCATAAAGGAAAACAAAAGTAGTTTTTAGTGTGTTTGTTTCTAAGGTAGCTACCAGCCTTAGTGGGACTAGCAGCTCTGCATAGACACTAGTTTTCCCGATAACACTCTCTTGCTATGTGTCAAGCTCAGATCATTTCGGGTGACCCCCCTCCAAAACCGCCCACGCCTTATAAGAGGTGCGATGAAAAACAAAACCGCGTCCCGCATAACGACAAAATAGCCACTATTCATTTTGCGCCATAATTCAAATAGAAGATCGTTCTTCTGTTTAAACGTGAAAATCACCATTTTGCTATGTTTTGCCTGTTTTCATAGTGAAACCCCCATAAAGCCTCTACGACCAATAAAACCATTATTTTACCTTCCAATACGATCTGGACTCCTTCCAATATCCCTTGAACCTATATAAAACCATTGAAGACCTTCTCTGTCACCTATGTCTTTCTTAATTGTTTCTGTGTTTTGTAGGTAAAGATTCATGTTCCAATCTTACAAAGAAAAAGCCTGCATACAGTTTGAAGACAAATCTAAAAGGATTTACTGTTGAAAAACACAGTAAAAGCCTGAAATGCACAGTAAATGTAAAAAGGAACACAGTAAAGGTTAATCAGTAGGGTCATATGATTTTCACAAAGTTTAAAGAGTATTACATGAAAGATCAAATGAAGAAATCAACCAAGCGTAAAGGATTCAAATAGTCAAGCAGCTTAAAGGGGAAAAATATCAAACAATAAAGCCATCACAACCTGAATAAAAGGGATAGCAAGAAGCAGTTCAACAGCTACCCCTATCTTCTTGTATGAAGATCTTTCCTTTCCTAGAATAAATCTTAATCAGTTTTAGGATATTTCCTTAGTTTCATTATTGTATAAAGAACTCTCTTCTCGAGTTGTTATGGGTTTGAAGTTCAAGGTTTATTACTCATTTCTTGTTAAATAGTGACTCTTCATTCTACTTTGAACCTGGTTCCACCTGTGAACAAAGCTTTTGTAGACACTTGATGTACTCAGTTTTTCTGGAACCTTAATACAAAGCAGAGGATTCTGAATTTGGTTTTACACAGTTTGTGCCATCCTGTGAGTTTTTCCAGTTATCAATGATTATGTCTTTCTTCATATGCTTATGACTTATAGAGATATCTAGGTAGGAAAAATTGTGTCTCAATTAATTCCTATAAGCTCCTGAAGTGATCATCTATTAAGAGAATGGATTAATGAATTGTATGTTTAGCTAATCCCCTCTAATCAATAAATCATCAGCATCTTATGTAAGCTTAAGTATATTGCCTTGAACCTTTGGAACATAGTTTAGAAGTTTTTCACACTTATGATTGTTCTGTTTTATAGTCTAGAAACTGTGATAATCATATTATTTTTTGTCTTCTTCTCACCACTATTTGATCTATATCACTGTGTAAAGATTTATAGCAACCATTTGATAAATATTAATATTATCCAAAGGATTAAGTATTTCAATTCCACATATGTCTTCATTCATTGGTCTTCCAAAACTAAAACCAAAAAACCCCAAAGCAATTATTTTAGATGCTCTGGCATTGGTAGCTGACCTACTACTATCTCAGAGGTACAACATTAGACTGGCGTCGATGTCGAGGATTCGAATTTCATTTAAGTTTCCCTTGGGACAACAATATCCATTCATTCTTTTCCTTTAAGGTGATTAAAGGTTTAGAAAGGTTAAAATCATTCACCTAGGTGACTCCACACTCCCAAGCTGGCACCTTATAAACATACCAGATCTCGTTCAGAAGCTGACATACTTAAACCTCTGTCAGATCCTAAAAGGCTTATGAGAAAATCCAGTTCTAAAAGGGGACACCAACCATCTTCTTCTTCCTCTTCAATCCTGTTGTCTAGAGAATTAGAATCATTTGACCCCTATAGTAATATCCTAGCTGATCCTGATTACTCCCATTTATCACCTAGGATTGTTGAACTTCTAGATAAAGGAGTTGATTTTTTGTCAGCCTACCTTATTCATTCATTATAATCTCATCCAATACCCACACTACCACCAGGATAACCTAAAAATTAATCTGATTTGGGTGTTAATCTACCAGAATATAAACCCACAGATTTCATATCCCCTACCACCTAGCATTTTCCTTCCATTTTTGACTGTCCTGAAGCTTCTTCTTCTAAACAATCTAAGGAGACCTTCTCTATATATTCCAATCCTATCTTTGAAACAAAGGAAGGTATTCCTTTACAAGTCCCAAAGTTAGTTCTTAGGACTCCTTTGAAGTCTTTCATGAGATCTCCTCCTTCATCTCCTCCTTCACCTCCAACTAGTCCATCAACCCCTGAATCACCATCTTCTTCCTCTACTTCTTCTTCATCCTCTACATCCACACAAACACCTCATACTCCACCTGGAAAACCTCATACACCTCATACACCACCTGTTGTCATGGCTTTCTGACCTATTGTACAGGCTAGGTATGATGCCTTAGTCTTACTTAATAACCTTGATGCATTCCCAGCTGGATACTTAAAATACCTTCCCAAGTACAATGGAGAAACTCATCCCTCAGCTAAGGACCATCTTCAAGCTTTCCTAGACTTTGCAGACAACATGAATATTGAACAAGAAAATGTTTATATGAGATTGTTTGTACAGTCACTTGAAGGAAATGTGAGAATTTGATTTAGGTAGATACCAGCAGCTTCCATTAGAAATTCGGAAGAGCTTACAACCATATTTAAAAATCAATGGGGTGTGAAAAAGGATCCTCTTTACTTCCTCACGGAATTTGAAGAGCTTAAAAGGAACTTCAGTGAACCAGTATCAGATTTTATCAAAAGATTCAATAAAATCTATCACAAAATGCCTGTTGATTGTAAACCCCATGTAGCAGCAGCTAAGTCTAGATTCTCTAAATCTTTTGATGATGACTTTGTTGTTATGCTACGAGAGAGAACTTCAAGAAATCTTGAAGATATGCAAACAAACGGTATAGAAGTAGAAGCAAATAGGGCAGCCTCAACTTCCTTAAAACGTAAGGAAGAAAAGGCCCAAAGAAAACTTAAATATGTTCAAGAAGCCTCTAGTTCCTCTAAGACTAAATCATAAGACTCAAAAATAGATGAAATAACATCTCTTCTTAGAAACCTATCAAATAGGATTTCAAAGATTCAGACTCAACCTAGAACAATACAAAAAACAGTTGCTAGACCCCAAAACCAAAATCAAGGTCAGTATAAAAGAAATCCACCACTACAAATTCTTCAGAGACCTAGCAATGATCAACAAGTTCCTACTCCTCTATTGATAAATGACCAACAACCTGATGATAATACTATGACAATTACTAAAGATATTAATAATATGGATTCTTCTTCCAACCAAACAGCCATCATTCCTCTCTCACAAAAAAATCAGGATCAAGAAGATCAGGAAGCTTCACAAGTCTCTAAATATCATGTTTTCTCTGAATTTTTAGTTGTAGAATTAAACAAGAGGTATGATCTTAGGCCTAGGCCTGGTCCTAGGAGACCTCCAAAGGAAACTCCAATCATTGAACCACGTACCAAAACGACTGAAGCTCAAACAACTCTTATTCATTCCTTAGATCAGTCAATTGATACTACCCAAACTGGTAAAAACATTTTGACTACATTTAGTGTTGAAAAATAATTAGAGAGGGTTAAGATCCCAATTCCACTTTCAAAACTTTCTAAAAACCTTGGTTATAAAAGCCAAGTCACAAAATGGATACAAAATACCTGAGTTGATGCTGACGGTGATGGCATAAGTCTGCAAGATGAAAAACCAGCAGTAGTTTTTGGCCCTAGTTCAGACATGATAGATGAGATAGTGCCTCCTTTCTATGTAAGTCTTAAAAAAAATGATTCCATGTTGTATAATTGTATGCTTGATTTAGGAGAATCACACAAAATTATGCCAAAATCCATCATGGACCATTTGAAACTTGACATAACTAAATCCTACCATGACCTCTACACCTTTGATTCTAAAAGGGTGCCCTGTTTAGGATTGATCAAGGATCTAGTGGTTACCCTTGCCCAAATTCCAGTAAAAAGTGTAGTACTTAACATTGTTGTCTGTTATAGACATATTTGGGTACTGCAACCCCAATCTCATATGTCCATAAAAAAAGGGTTTCTAAGCCCCTAAAAGTGTTGTTTCATACCCTAAAGGAACAAGGTCAGCTGATTACATCATCTCCCAGAAGTTCTCCCTGAAAAACTACTCAGAACTGGTCAAAACTAGACCATATAGACTACTCAGTGCTAAGGGTGTGATGCATCTCACCTGCTACATGCAAAAATTGCGATGCATACTGAAAATCCCTTCTGTAGGGTATGATGAGTGAGAGCAGACAAATGGTAGAGGCAGTTGGCTAGGTGGAAACCCAAAGAATCTTCTAGAAACTACCCATTTGACACTTTCCTCTCTGAATTCGCCCAGGGATGAGTAAGAGATCATGAAATCTCCAAGTGGAACCAAGAAATATCGGAGAAATGACACTAATCAAAATCCCAGAAGCTGACTCACCCACCTACATATATCTATATATGGATCCCTCATCCTAGAGATCCAGAGGGCTGGAATTTTGTATTTTGTAAGGAAGTGTTGTTTGTTTCTCTATGAAACATTGTATTGTTGGGTGATCTAAGATTTTCAGGAGGTGAAGAGGGCTTTCATGTTGGGAGGATGGCGCTAGATCAGATAGTCTGGTTGTAATCCTCTCTTCTACTACTTCTATCAATAAAGCTATTTGAGTTTTCCTCCATATACTTGTATATTTATGAATCTTGTATTTGTGTATGCATTTGTATGGTTAATGTATATCTGATCCTACATTTTTTATGGTTACAGATCTCTATGATTTGATGGTATTATGCTGCTTTGACTCTACAAGTCTTCTTTGAAGCGGGACAAGTGAGGAAGGAGCGGTGAGACTCTGTCAAGGGAGAAAGGAAACAAGCAAGGAGACTAGTGAAAGACTGAGGTTGGCACTCTTTGCTCCTCTCTCATCTATCTCTCATAAAGGAAAACACAAGTAACTTTTGTTTGTTTGTTTCTAAGATAGCTACCCGTCTTAGTGGGACTAGCAGCTCCGAATGGACACTAGTTTTCCCGATAACAAAATGGTGACTCCACTGGGGAGCGAATAGTTTGATTTCTTATTTCTATTTGTTTGCTTTATAAACTACAAACGGAGCCTAAAGTTAAGCCAGCTAGCCTTCGAACTACTTTTGCTATGCAACTGCAAAGTAGATCAACGCTACTTCAGTCAATCTCTGGGTTAGTTTATGAACTGAACATCTGACCTGCAATCATCCTAAGTGCCTTGGTGGTAGCTCAAGTAACCTCATTAGATCATCCCTTGTACTTTGTGTTGGCTGCCTATCATTAGCTTAGCCTAAATCCCTGAACTAAGCTGCAAACTGTGAGCAAAAACCAAGATCAATCTTGTCCCTGGACCATCGCACTCTCTCATTGGCAACCTGGATGCATCGCACCTCCTGTGTGTTGCAGGTGAGATGCATCCCTGTTTCCCTGTGTTACAGGTGCGATGATTAGGTAAGACTGTTTCTGCCTCCAGATTTTGGTTTTTCTTCATTGTCTTCAGCTTTATTCAGTAGTTTTGTTGTCTATGATCAGTGTATCATTGTTGACACTCCCTTCCTTTGCATTATTCAGCCTCCATTGATAAAGAATTGTGAATGTTTTTATGTATTTTTCATCATTTATAGTTCTCCTTTGCAAACAGTAGCTTAATCGAACTATCGTATTTTGATTCGAAAGTGTCGCAAGTGTCGTTTTCAGTCAAGAAAAAGAGTTTCGTAAAGTCTTCCTCTTTTAGATAGTCGATTACACTTTTTCCATTGTATTTGATTTGAATTAATAGTATTTCAAGTGTCGAAAGCAATTTTTAATTCGAAATCGCAAAGTGTCGTCTTAGTCTTCCTTTTGTTTTTTGAATTCGAAATCACAAAGTGTCGTCTTAGTCTTCCTTTCATTTTTTGAATTCGAAATCGAAAAGTGTCATCTTAGTCTTCCTTTCATTTTTTGAATTTGAAATCGCAAAGTGTCGTCTCAGACTTCCTTTTGTTTTTTGAAGAAAAAATTGTTAGTATTGTCGCTTTGGAAGAAGATAGTTCAAATCTGTACTTAGTTTTCTGGAAGAAGATAGTTCAGATCTGTACTTAGTTTTCTTTTTGTCATTCTCACATTAAGGGAACTGAAAAACAAATACATGCATGTGCATTTGTATTTAGACTGCATGCGGAAATTGATTTAGGACAGTGCATCTTAGTGTGCGCTTTCTGCTCTATGTTGAAACAATTTTACTTCTCTTTCCTTAGTAGCTAGGATTTTCATTGCAAAAAGAAAGTAAATGACTGTTTATCATCTTAGATTGCATATTTAGGAATTGTATATCTACATCACGTGGTGAACCTTAAAGGAAAACTTCTTAAGAAGATAAACTATAAAATAAATTTCAATGAACATAAAAACGCTTTTGAACCTAACGCACAACATCTAGAAGTCTAGGCTAGAGGCGTATTCTGGCATCGTAAAGCCTGGTAACTATCATTTTCATTGTAGGTTGGGTGATTCCTCCTCTTTGATACAACAAGTGCTAGTACGGACTTGTGCTCCATGTACTATCGAGTATATATTGGGAGACCACAATAGGCTATATCCTTTATCCTTAGGAAGCCGTGTCTGTCGCCCTATCGATCGTAATGCATTGAACATAGCATTCGGGAATATTGACTGCCGTACCTTAAAAATTATTCTGCGATTTTTTGATTGGTTTTGTAATCCCTCTGTCTAGATTTCCAGAGTACTCACTTTCATTCCTTTTCATACTCCTTAAAATAAAAGGTCCATCTGAGCACTTGTCACTTCAGGCTCATTAAAAATAGAAGACGACTAGAGTCATCTTTAGCTTTTTCTCGACTCTTAAAAATTGAAAAAGCAAGTTGTGTCAAAGCGTCATAAAATTTGTTTTAATCGGAATAACATCATTTTTCCCTCGTTGGTCTTAGGTTGAGAAAATGGAGTCCACCAATCAAGGATTTTCCCTTGGGGGGAATCCTAGTCCCTTCTCCTCTTGGGGAGATGTTGGTGCACCTCATATGGCTACATTGTCCCTTCCAAGGCTTACAATTGGCCTACCAGTATGGCTTTTCTCGACCTATGTCGTTCAAAACACTGTGATTCCTGAGCAATCAAATCAGCAACCAAATGATACTAGAGCTACCCCCCAACCTTCTACTTCGTTTTTTTCTCCCTCTCCTTCTTCCTCTTCGCTTGGTGAAG
This sequence comes from Pinus tabuliformis, assembly GCA_031772625.1. Taxonomy (NCBI): domain Eukaryota; kingdom Viridiplantae; phylum Streptophyta; class Pinopsida; order Pinales; family Pinaceae; genus Pinus; species Pinus tabuliformis. Next base: position 98,941,480 of record CM062814.1, read on the forward strand.
CTAGTAAAACTAAAAACCAAGTAACTGAGAAGAAGAAGAAAGGGAAGGAGAAGAAGAAGAAGAAGCCAATGGCAAAAGGGGGAAACCATGCATCGTCTGGCAAAAATCCACACACTGCACCATCCAAACCTAAATCTCCATGTGTCATTTGCAAAGGAGACCACTATCATCGAGATTTTCCTTGCATCCCACGGATCTTAAGGGACTGGTCTCCCCGCTTGCACAATCCGGTGTCCTCAACCTCTGACGATCATGTTGAAAGTACACCGTCAACTAGTGAAAACGAAGTCAATGGACAAAAAGGAAGATCTAAATTTCCTTGTATACTGTGTGAAGGCAATCATGCCCTCCACCGTTGTCCCTTCCTGGATGAAGCTAAAAGAGTCTTGGATAACAGTCCTGCTTCACTGCTATGACTTCCTCCTAGATACAAGAAACTCTTGTCGAGTCCATCACTAGTTGAAAATCTGACTAACACACCTTTGTTGTCGGTCAAAGCATCTATCATTGAAGATAAACCCTCTGAGTCCACACAGGACCAAAGTCAACAGGTCGAGATGGCAGTCGGACCAGTCTTGTCTTCAAAAGGTCTACCTTCAGATGATACAGTCACCAAAGAGAATGAGAACGACATCGTTCAAATTATTTTTGTTAACACATAATCCGATGAACCTGGGGGCAATCTACTCATTCCTTTACCACAGGAAGGAAGTTCGTTAGAGATTCATCCAACCATCTATTTGGTCCCTCCTCCAAGAAATCTAGTCGTTTCCTTCAATTGGAATCTACTAGGGATACCCCGCCTACCGTCTAATGTACCATTTCAAATCATAGTAAAAGCTTACAGAATGATCATGGTTGGTACTATCATAGATGAAGGGGCTTCCGTGAGTATCCTTTCCTCCACTGCTTGTAAAGCGCTTGGTTTGCCATCGCTTCTCCCTGAGATTCGAAATCTGTCATGCTTCAACAAAGGAACCAGTCGACCATTAGGGATCCTTCCAAATTTTCCTATAACTTTGAGAAGGAAAACCGTTTATTTGAACGTGATGGTAGTCCAAGGGCCATTAGATTACAATCTACTCCTTGGGCATGACTACATTTATAGCATGGGAGCCATTGTCTCCTCACTCTTTCGAGTGATGTGTTTTCCGCATGAACGCAGAGTGGTCCAGCTCATAAACAAGCTTTCATTCCCCAGTTCAAACACAACTACTAGTCAAGTGCCATCCCTAACTGGTCTTTTTGCACAAGGAATATCTCATCAATCTCCAATCCATCCACCTGATGAGCGCAAGTGATTCAGTGATTGTGATTGAAACCTAGGAGGCATGCGCCCCGGTCTGCTTCGGCAAGAAAACCCTAGATATAAGGTAGGTTTCTGCGCAGGAATATGACTAGTCTGACAATCCTATCCATTTAGGAAAATGGATCAGACTGGAAAAGGATTCCCCCATCAAAGGTTATGTGATTGGCACTGACAACAGTCACCTTTGTCCATTTCGATGGACAACGCCAAGGAAGTGTTTTGTCTGCCATGTAGATGGAACAATCTTGCTAATGCAAGAACTTCCGTATGGTAACCTGGAAACTCTATTTCGTTATACTTGGGGTAATGCAAACCTTTTTGCATACAAGTGAAAAGCGACCATTTATTTTCTTAGTTTGTAGGCTCTTAACCCTTTAAACTCTTAGGTTGGTCATTCCTAGCTTTCATAACGAAAGGCTTCGGAACAAAGTTTTGAATGGGGCAAGATCCCTAAAAAATGAACCTATCGATGAGACATCCTTATTATACGACTAGCACGAGCAATGTTTCCGCAAAGTTCAAGCTCGTTAAAAAATAAACCTAGTTATGAGCATATGTTCCCCCAGAGTTTAAGCTCATTAAAAAATGAACCCACCTTTTGGTAAATAACCTTTGTGATCACATTGCTATCAACTTTTGAGCCTTGGTCATGTTCTTACCATCACCTCCACTTTTTAGCCGATCATCCACCTCCACTTGATTGTTTACCCTTTTGAGGAACAGCTACGACGAGTGATTCTGTTAGCCATCTTCTTTACACAGCTGTGATTGAAAAGTTCCAAACCTTACCTGGAACCAGTTGTTATCCAAAAACCTCACTCATTCCTCAAAAAATGAGTCTCCTTTAAGCTCTTTTCATCTGACTCGTAAAATATGAAAGATTTCCGAGCAATTGGCCTCTCCAGCTCGTTAAAGTGATCAGAAGTGCCATCCCTCCTCTAGATTTTAATCTTTTTGGACCTAAGGGATCATTACACAAAAAGATCGAGCGTTTGTCTTATTCGGCTCGTTAAAACTATCGAAAAATCATCCCTTTCATATTATTTTATGCTTTTTCAAACTTAAGGGATTATATTATGAAAAAGGAATATTGGAGTTTCCTTTCCGTCTCTTTTTAGACTCTCTAAAATTGAAAAGGACCGAGTTATATTTGTCATTAAACTCGTTAAAACAATAGCAACAAACTTGTCCATGCAGACAAGAATGAGTTTCACTGTCACTAAGCTCGTTAAAACATAGCGACAGGTTTACTCGAAGGGAAAATTATAGAACAAGCATATGTTATCCTCCTCAAGCTTGACAAAAATAAAGAGGTACTGGTCAGCAATGACTCGGGAAAATTTGGGAAGAAAACTTGAAGAACTTCATTGGTAACAGGTCGCTCTTGAACATGACACTTTCACTCCATCACCATGATTGAGTCGGGTTGGGTTTTTCCGTTCACCGGTCATATCACCATTGGTCCTCCATACCATCCATTTTTGGGGTTAACGCTACTAATCCATTTCAGTGTCTCCAATATGTTCAAGATTCGTTCAGAGAATTCACCAACCCAGCTAGCATTTCATCCGCTGCAATACCTTCACGCATCATTCTTTCGTGACCGCCACCCTGAACCTTGTATCATCAGATCGTTTTCACCTCCACAAAATCATTTGCTCTTTTTCGTGTCGTATATGTGGGATTCATTAAGGCCATCCTACGACGGGTCACTTCTTGTCAACATCAACTCATTATCCAAGAAGTTGACTTAGGAACAACCCTTTCAGTACTGTGAAGCTTGCATGCCTCAGTGGCAAGTTTCTCACTTCCGGCGACAGGTATACATCAATGGCCTTCGATTGGAATATTTTACGTGGTGTTCGACATCGACTCATGTATTCGCACCACGTGAATTGTACTACAGTACCTTGAGGTTCATTATCATTATCGATGATTCCTCTCGTGCCTGTTAACAACTTACATCATTGGCTGGTAATCAGGCGATGTCTTTCCATGTTCGACATCAGAACATCTTTTCACATGGATCGACTTGTACTTCAGGCGAAGATTGAATGAGTTTGAAGACCCCAGATCTAGTTTCATCCATCCGGGCTGCGATATATTCAGGAAAATAAAGACATCAAATGTACATCATAGCTGCACAGATAATCATCCAAACCAAAGGATGATGGCTCTACCAGAATCATCAGTCTGTCACACAGACAGTTGTCTGTCATATGTACATGAAAATGAATTTATAAATTTGACCATGGGAATGCCCACCTCAGCTAGATCATGAAAATATTATGAAGATAACGTATTGTATTGTATCTTATTACAAGTCACCTTCCAGTTCGAAAACCTCGGATCCTCATGATAAAGCATTTCACCCGACATCAGAAGATTAACGACCTCATGCTTTAGGGGGCAACTGTTATAGACATATTTGGGCACTGCAAGCCCAATCTCATATGTCCATAAACCAAGTATTTCTAAGCCCCTAAAAGTTTTGTTTCATACCCTAAAGGAACAAGGTCAGCTGATTACATCATCTCCCAAAAGTTCTCCCTGAAAAACTACTCAGAACTGGTCAAAACTGGACCATACAGACTGCTCAGTGTTAAGGGTGCGATGAATCTCACATGCTACATGAAAAAAGTGTGATGCATACTGAAAATCCCTTCTGTAGGGTGCGATGAGCGAGAGCAGACAAATGGCAGAGGCAGTTGGCTAGGTGGAAACCTAGAGAATCTTCTAGAAACTGCCCATTTGACACTTGCCTCTCTGAATTCGCCCAGGGATGAGTAAGAGATCATGAAATATCCAAGTGGAACCAAGAAATATCGGAGAAATGACACTAATCAAAATCCCAGAAGCTGACTCACCCACCTGCAAATATCTATATGTGGATCCCTCATCCTAGAGATCCAAAGGGCTGGAATTGTGTATTTTGTAAGGAAGTGTTGTTGGTTTCTCTGTGAAACATTGTATTGTTGGGTGATCTAAGATTTTCATGAGGTGAATAGGGCTTTCATGCTAGGAGGATGGCGCTGGATCTAACAGCTTGGTTGTAACCCTCTCTTCTACTATTTCTATCAATGAAGCTATTTGAGTTTTCCTCCATATACTTGTATATTTCTGAATCTTGTATTTGTGTATGCATTTGTATGGTTAATGTATATCTGATCCTACATTGTTTATGGTTATAGATCTCTATGCTTTGATGGTATTATGGTGCTTTGACTCTACAGGTGTTCTTTGAAGCGGGATAAGTGAGGAAGGAGTGGCGAGACTCTGTCAAAGGAGAAAGGAAACAAGCAAGGAGACTAGTGAAAGACTGAGGTTGGTACTCTTTGCTCCTCTCTCATCTATCTCTCATAAAGGAAAACACAAGTAACTTTTGTTTGTTTGTTTCTAAGATAGCTACCCATCTTAGTGGGACTAGAAGCTCTGAATGGACACTAGTTTTCCCGATGACATTGTCACAAATATCCCTCCCAAGTTTGGAATGCTCCTTTCTAGGTCTTGTTGTGCCAAATTAGGGGGAACTCTTCATATGGATATGTCATATGCTACTATTCCTGTTTATGGAGGGGAGAAATTAAGATTATATAGAGAGGTAAGATTTGTATATACTATTTGTAAGACTGACCAACCAAGGAACCATCCAATTTATGCAATAGATCAAGACTTTGGTTGTTTTCAACTCACTTCAAACCAACATAAAACTCAAGTCCAAATTGAAGAGGTAGTTGAAAGTCCCGAACCAAAACAAAATAATATTTGGAAACTGTTCTTTGATGGCTCTTGCACGAAAGATGGGGTAGGAGCTGGAGTAATTTTAATTTCACCTTAAAAAGAAAATATAACCCAATCATGTAAATTAGACTTCGAAGTTACAAATAATGTGGTTGAATATGAAGCTTTCCTTTTAGGATTGCAATTAGCCAAAAGCTTAAAATTTCAAAAATTAAGTGTTTTTACTGATTCAGAACTTATTTTTAAGCAAGTAAGAAATGCTTGCCAGACCAAGCACCCTAGACTTAGGTCCTACCGAAATGAAGTATGGGATTCAGTTCAAAACTTCTTTGATGCTTTTAATTTGACTCATATTCCCAGAGATCAGAATATTCATGCAGATGCCTTAGCCGTTTCTGCTAGCTCTTTTAAAATTCCTGGTCATACTGATGTACTCTATCATATACAAGTCAAATATAGGCCATCTATCCCAGATAATCTAAAACATTGGCAAATATTCGAAGATGATGAACATTTGAAATCATTTCTGCAGGTAATAGATGATTTTTCATTTCTACAAATTGATGAAGATAGAATTGAAATAAATGAAAATGTAGATGAAAATGATACTTCAAATTTTAAAACCCAAATTGAAAATCATGACATTATTCAATTATCTAATAATTTTATTCCAAAAGGACTCATTCCTTTAGAAAGATTGTTTGATCAAAATGATGTCCTATGAAACCCTCAATCCATTTCTTTAGAACATGGCATCAAAGATATTAACATTGGAATTGATGAAGATATCAAAAACATCAAAATATGTGCATCTCTAGACCCTAAAATTAAAGCTCAATATCTTAAGTTACTGCAAAATTATAAGGATGTTTTTGCTTAGACTTATGTTGATCTAAATACCTATGATACTTCATTAATACAACATAAGATTCCTTTGAAACCAGAAGAAAAACCTTATCAACAGAAACTCGGAAGGATAAATCCAGCTCTTCTACCAGCTGTAGAAAGGGAGATTAAGAAAATTCTAGAGCTCAGATCATCCTCCTTCTTAGATATTCTAATTGGGTTGCAAATCTAGTTCCTGTTAGAAAGAAAAATGGAGAAATAAGACTCTGTGTGGATTTTAGAAATTTGAACAAAGCATCATTAAAAGATAATTATCCTTTGCCCAAAATGGATCAGTTACTTCAAATGGTTTCGGGAGCACAAATACTTTCTATGCTTGATGGTTTTTCAGGTTACAATCAGGTGAATGTTGATACAACAGACAGAGAGAAGACAGCCTTTACTACACCCTGGGGTACATTCATGTATGCTAGGATGCCATTTGGCTTAACCAATGCTGGAGAAACATTTCAGAGAGCTATGGACATAGCTTTTATGGGTCAGGTAAATAAATTTGTAGTTATTTATCTTGACGACATAAATATTTTTTCTAAATCTGGTCAGGAACATCTGAAGCACTTGATGAATATTTTTGATAGGTGTAGAAAATTTGGAATATCATTGAACCAAAAGAAGTCCTTGTTTGTTGTCAAAGAAGCAAAACTGTTGGGCCATATAATTGCAAAGGAGGGAGTAGTAATTGACCCCAAACGAGCATTTTCCATTGAAACATTGACCTTACCTAGAAACAAGAAGGAGATTCAAGCTTTTCTAGGCAAGATTAATTTTCTAAGGAGGTTTATTCCAAATTATGCAGAGATTGTAAAAGATATAACTGACATGCTCTGAAAGGACCATGAAGTCAAATGGACTCCCACTTCTAGGCATGCATTTTAACAAATAAAAAAGGTTATCTTTGAAGCTCCCACCTTAGCCAACCCTGATTATACTAAGCCATTTAGTATTTTCTCTTTTGCCTTTGAAACAACCCTTGTTGTTGTTCTATTACAGAAAAATGAAGATTCCCATGACCAACCCATAGCCTTTTTCAGTAAGGTTATGAGAGATGTTGAGCTTAAGTATGACATCATTGAGAAGCAAGCCTATGCCCTCATTCAAGCCCTGGAATCATTCAGGATGTATGTCTTACATTCACCTATTACTACTTATGTCCCTAATAGTGTTGTGAAAATTGTCCTAACCCAACCAGACACTGATGGGAAAAGAGGTAGATGGATCACTCAAATTCTAGAGTTTGATCTAACTATCAAGACTAGCAAGCTAGTAAAAGGTCAAGGATTAGCCAAGCTTCTAGCTGAATCCAACTGCAAAGTACTTGGAATCAATTCTGTTTTAAAAATAAAATGGAATAATACACAAGAACCTTCTGTCCTTGTAGAAGGGGAGAATCCACAAGAACCTCTACCTTCATAGCAGATCAATCTTATACACATTGATGAAAAATTCTTGTTGTCAAAATGGTATCAAGATATTGTAAATTTCTTGATCCATTTTGAGTGTCCAGCATCATTCTCCAAAACCCAATGTAAAACCCTTAAGTTAAAATCAGTCAAGTACTGCATTATAAATGCAAATTTATACTCAAAAGATCCACTGAATATTTTGTTATTGTGTTTAATAGAATCAGAAACTAAAGGAATCATTGATCAGTTTCATACATGATTTTGTGGGGGACATTATGATTGGAGAGCAACAACATACAAGATTCTGAGGAGAGGATTTTATTGGCCCACATTGTTCTTACAAGTAGGGGCAAAGGTCAGAGGTTGTGTTCCTTGCCAAATGTTTGCTGGTAAACAAAAATTAGCAGCTCTTCCACTTGTTCCATCAATAGTTTCAACACCTTTTTCTCAATGGGGATTAGATTTTGTTGGAGAGATTCACCTCACTTCAAGTAATCAGCATAGATGGATCCTCACTGCAACATACTACTTTACTAAATGGGTGGAAGCAATTCCAGTCAGAAATGCTACTGATTCAGTAGTAATTAAGTTTATTGAGGAGAATATATTATCTAGATTTGGTTGCCCAACTCAAATTGTCATTGATAATGAAATAGCTTTTGCTAATGTTAAAATGATTGACTTTTGCCAAAAATATCATATTATGTTACATCATTCAAATCCATACTACCCTCAAGGTAATGGCCTTGCGGAGTCATCAAACAAAAGTCTGGTAAAGGTAATCAAAAAGACTCTAGTTGATCATAAGAAGAGTTGGGATTCACATCTGATTTATGTAGTATGGGAAAACAGAATTACTCCAAAGAGATCAACTGGGAAATCTCCATTTCAGTTAGTCTATGGGAAAGATGCAATTTTCCCTACCAATTTGGCCTTCCCTATTTTAAAATTCCTGCAAGATTCAACAGATGAACCTGATGATTTTTCAAGAAGAATAAATCAGATTATTGAACTTAATGAAAACAAAGATGAAGTTCAATACAAATTGAATAAATATCATAATAAGATGAAGACCCTGTTTGACAGAAGAGCCAGGGAAAGGGACTTTAAGGAAGGTGATCTAGTTCTAAGATGGGATGCCAGGAGAGAAGAGAAAGGAAAGCATGACAAATTTGACAATCTATGGTTTGCACCTTTAGAAATTGTTGAAGTCAAGGGTAACAACACTTTTGTGTTGCAGAATATTGAGGGGCTATATTCCACTTATCCTGTAAATGGAAGGTTTCTCAAACATTACATTCAGTACTAAGAAGTTGAAATAGTTTTCATCGTGAATGCTCTGGTTTTCTTTTACCTTTCGAGATGTCAGTGTGATTTTTTACAGAAAGGACTCCATAGCCCGAGGAGAAGGCACATAGATTTGCAGGTTATCTCCATTCTACAGGAGAAAGCAGTCCCCAGTTGGAGCCAATGCTGTAACATTTTTGGTTTTGATAATAAAGAAATTTTTAAAAATGTTAAGTTAGGATATGGACATAATAATAGTGAATAGAATGTTTTTGAAAAAAAAAATATTGACGTTGATGTCCATATCAAAGAAAATGTTAGGTTATATGTCCTAAAAAATAAAGACAAAAAGAAAATGTTAGGTTAGAAAGAAAAGAAAACAAATAAACTTTGAAAGTGAGCAAGTCTAAATGCCACTACTATTGTTTCTGCGAAGTAATGGTTGTGTGTAGCTTGTTTTAAATGCCACAACCCATGACAGTGAAATAGTTTAATCTTGACTGATTCATGCTTTAGATTTGATGTTATAGTTAGAGAATAAAGATCTGGCCAAACTATTTAATCTTGGCAGATCAATAGTAGGTAGAGAATAATAAGGTGCTCATCCGTTTAATTTGAGCCCTTGGATGCTATAAGGTTAGAATTAGAGAGTTTTCATTTGTAAAATAAAAAGAAAGGAAAAGGGTTTGCTAGCTTAAATGCACCCATTAAGTGAAGAGAAAAATGATAGGATAAGCAAAGGGTAAGTAGAGAAAGGTTGCAAAAGTATGATCATTATTGGACAAAATGTACATTTATCATGTTTTACTATATGTTTCTATGTCATTGAGGCAATTACACAAAGCAAATGAAGGTTTACAAGATCAATTGATTAACTTCCCATTCATCTCCATTCATCCCTATATTTACTAATTTCCCCTTCCCACCTTCATACATTCATATTCATTCATTTTCCATAAAAACCCCTTTTCCTAAGGTCAAAATCCTTTTTGCCTAGGAAAAGTGAAAATCCCATGTTAAATCCCCTTTTACCCAAAAACCCACAAAAATTTGTTTAGCCTAAGTATTAATGTATATATGCAAAAAGAAAATAACCCATGAAAAACATTATACTTGGTGTATTTCCCCTTTTCCGCTCATATTTCATATATTTCCCCTTTCCGCCCATGTTTTATATTAATACTAACTTATAGTATTAAACCCCTAAAAAGTCCCTTTACCCGTATATATTAATTCCTTTTATTAAATAACCTGAAACCCTTAGTTTTATAATAAAACTACGTATTTTATAACATATCGCATAATCGCGAATCGCATGCCTTTCAACGTATATGCACCCTCCACCATTGCAATATGCCATTGCGATGGGAACCCGGACCCGACGCAATATATATCATAACTCATTGCCATTTCGTATCCGCCCCCATCGCAAGTCCCACTAAAGCATATATCCTCCGCCATTTACGATCTCCGATATGCGATGGGAACCCGAACCCAACGCAGTATTAACCATGATATATTTTCGCATCGCGTCCAGCCCTTATCGCATTCCTTTGCAATGGGCCTTCCTCCGCTAAACCCCGATTGCGATATGCGATATGAACCCAGACCCGATATCAATTATCCACCCAAATTCATAAAATTTCAAGTCCACCATATGGGTTTTGCAAAGGTTTTCTTTGTTAAAATGTTTTTTACGATTTTAATAAAGAAATAACTTAAACCTCCATTTAACTGCTAAACTCAGTTTTAACTCATAAATAAAGCATTACCACCATAATTAATCGATTTGGCCCCTTCACGTTTCTCTTTCACTCCACCACAATCTGATCTAAGCCATTCAAATCCAACGATCCTCGGCAATTTCGGGGTGGCTCTCTATACGAGCATTACCCGCCCGAAAAGCGGTTTTCCACTGACCTCCCTTGCTACATGTCAAGCTCAGATCATTTCGGGTGACCCCCTCCCAAAACTGCCCACGTCTTATAAGAGGTGCAATGAAAAACAAAACCGCCTCCCGCATAATGACAAAATAGCCACTATTCATTTTGCACCATAATTCAAATAGAAGACTATTCTTCCATTTAAACGTGAAAATCACTATTTTTCTCTGTTTTGTCTGTTTTCACAGTGAAACCCCCATAAAGCCTCTGCAACCAATAAAACCATTATTTTATATTCTGATACGCTCTGGACTCCTTCCAATATCCCTTCAACCTCTATAAAACCATTGAAGACCTTCTCTGTCACCTATGTCTTTCTTAACAGTTTTTGCGTTTTGTAGGTAAAGACTCATGCTCCAGGCTTACAAAGAAAAAGCATGCGTATAGTTTGAAGACGAATCTAAAAGGATTTATTACTATTGGAAAACACAAAAAAACTTGAAATGCACAGTAAATGTAAAAAGGAACACAGTAAAGGTTAATCAACAGGGTCAAATGATTTTCACAAGGTTTAAAGAGTATTAGATGAAAGATCAAATGAAGAAATCAACCAAGCATAAAGGATTCAAACAGTCAAGCAGCTTAAAGGGGCAAAATATCAAACAATAAAGCCAGCACAACCTGAATAAAAGGGACAACAAGAAGCAATTCAACAGCTGCCCCTATCTTCTTGTATGAAGATCTTTCCTTTCCTAGAATAAATCTTAATCAGTTTTAGGATATTTCCTTAGTTTCATTATTGTATAAATAACTCTCTTCTCGAGTTGTTATGGGTTCGAAGTTCAAGGTTTATTACTCATTGCTTGTTAAGTAGTGATTGTTCATTCTACTTTGAACCTGGTTGCACCTATGAACGAAGATTTTGTAGACACTTGATGTACTCAGTTTTTCTGGAACCTTAATACAAAGCAGAGGATTCTAAATTTGGTTTTACACAATTTGTGTTATCCTGTAAGATTTTCCAATTATTAATCATTATGTCTTTCTTCATATGCTTATGACTTATAGAGATATCTAGGTAGGAATAATTGTGTCTCAATTAATTCCTATAAGCTCCTAAAGTGATCATCTATTAAGAGAATGGATTAATGAACTGCTTGTTTAGCTAATCCCCTCTAATCAATAAATCAGCAGCATCTTATGTAAGCTTAAGTATATTGTCTTGAACCTTTGGAACGTAGTTTAGAAGGTTTTCACACTTATGATTGTTTTGTTTTACAGTCTGGAAACTATGATAATCATATTATTTTCTGTCTTCTTCTCACCACTATTTTGATCTATATCACTGTGTAAATCTTTATAGCAACCCTTTCCTGAGATATTAATATTATCCAAAGGATTAAGTTTTTCAATTCCACATTTGTATTCATTCATTGGTATTCCAAAACTAAAACCAAAAAACCCCAAAACAATCATTTTAGATGCTCTGGCATTGGTAGCTGACCTACTACTATCTCAGAGGTACAATAGATGGCATCGGAATTGGATACCTTTAGTGGAATTACTTCCACCCACTTAGTAAAATAGTTTGTAGCTGTAAGGATATACTTATGATTCTTGGAAGAATGGGGAACATCTCACCTATGATGTCCAGTCCCCATTGTTCAAAATGTTGTTCAATGTTAACATGTTGTAGAGGTAAGGCTGGTTTTCATTGTCTTCCAATAGCAGTCTGGCATATTTTTCATTTCCTTACATATTCATGGGTATCTTTAAACAAAGTTGGCCAATAGTACCTAGCATGAAATATTTTATGTGCAGTAGTATCTCCTCCAAAATGTCCACCAGCTGGTCCTTTGTGGAGTTCCTATAAAACCTTCTATGCTTCAGACTTTTCTATGCATCTTAATAATGCAGAATCATAATTTCTTCTTAATAACACATCATCAATGATCTCATATTGGCTAGATTTTAATCTTAAATCCCTTTTCCTTTTGTGATTGACTTTAGGGGGAGCATATCCATTTTTTAAATAGAAATAAGATCAACATATTGGGACTCATAGTCGTTTAGGCTTACCTCAGATATGTGTACAGTATTACCTGAGTCCTCATCAGCTAGTAGATTGGAAGCTCCTGTAAGCAATCTACAAAAACCTTGCCCCTGGAAAAATTTAGCTGGTTTAATGTCAATATCATATTCTTTCATGGATGTTACCCAATTTTCTCTCTTTCCTCCTAATTCCCTTTGCATAAGCAATTGTCTCACTGCTGAGAATGGGACTATTACATTAGTGTGTGTTTTTAGGAGAAAAGGCCTAAAGTTCTTTACAGATTTAAAAACAACAAAAGCTTGCTTCTCCACCTCTAAATAATTAGTTCAACACCTTGAAAATTAGAACTAAAGAAAAATATCGGTGCTTCAATTTGTTGATCATTAAGTTGTGTTATGACAACAACATAAGATGTTTGAGAAGCGAAAGTTTACAAAATGAAATGATTAAAAAAATTTGGAGTAGTTAAAGAGGGAACATTTATAATGGCTTGTTTGATTAAATCAAAATCTTCCCTTTAATTATGTCCCCACTTAAAGACCAAATTTTTCTTAATCATGGTTTGTAATGGTAAAACAATTTGGGAAAATTCAGGGACAAATCTCTTAAAAAAATTTATCTAACCTAGAAAGGAATGCATATATTTTTTGTTGTGGGGCAAAGTAATTTCAGAAATTTCTTTTATTCTATCAAGATCAATACAGATGCCTTTTTTGGATACAATAAACCCTAAAATCTTACCTTCATTTAGAGAAAAATAAGATTTCTTTGGATTTAATGAAATTCCATACTTCTTGCAGTGTTCAAAGATCTGTTTCAAGTCATGCAAATGGTTGCTTCTCTTCTTGGAGTAAACAGTTATGTCATCCAAGTAAACAACAACAGTTTTGTTTATCAGACCCTTGAAAGCTATGTCCATGGCTCTTTGGAAGGTTGCCCCTGTGTTTATTAAACCAAAAGGAATTTTTTGGTAGGCATAGGTTCCCCATTTAGTTCTTAACATAGTCTTTAACCTATCATCTAGGTGGACGAAGATTTGATTATACCCTGAAAAACCATTAAGTAAAGACATTAGTTCAGAACCAGCTACTGATTTCAGTATTTTTTCCATGGTCAGTAATGGGAAATCGTCCTTCTGACAATCTTTATTGAAATTCCTAAAATGGATGCAAATACGAATATCACCATTTTTATTCCTAATAGGTACTAGGTTTGAGGGCCCATTTTGAATTCCTAACAGGAAAGATAATCTTGGCTTTAAGGAGTTTATTCAGCTCAGACTTGATTTGGCTTTCTAGATTGGGGTGAATTTTCCTTAATTTTTTTTGCACTGGTTTGTCATTGGATATCATCGAAATAGTGTGTTGTATGATGGAGGTATCATATGTTTTAATATCTTTGTAGCTCCAAGCAAAGATACCCTTACACTTTTTTAATAAATGAATAAGGCTAATCTCTCATGGTGAGAGACCAAGTCCTAAATTGATGTTTTGGGGTTTGAGACTAGTTCCCAAGGTCTACTAGTTCAAACCTTAAGGTTGAACTTTGGAGTTTAGAATTAGTAACCTTCTTAAATCTGTCTTTTAGATCATAAAGATCTTCAAGCTTCACCACAGATTTAGGTATGGAATTTTCATTGGATTTATGTTTCAACTGATTGTCATGTTCGTTTTCATCAATTATCTAATCATCATATGATCCTTCAGATGTTAAAAAGCTTAGGATATATTCATCATCATTAAACACTCACCAATTGGTGACATTATCAGGAATCAATGGTCAAAAAATTAATTCTATAGAAAATCTATCTGGACTGTAGTCTTTTGATGGTATAAGCTTGGATGTTATATTAGCCAGAAGGTTAGCACTTGCATTTTGAAGTCTAGGAATAGGAGAAATGTTGAATGCTAAAAAATGTGAAATAAGGGTTTGAACCAATGATTGATAATGTTTAAAATGTCTAGAGAGACAATGAATGGTGTTTCTCACTTGTTCAATAAAAAATTTAGAATCTCCAAATACTTGAAGATATTTTATATCAAGACCTATTTATTTATACAAACCCTGGATCAGTGCCTCATATTCAGTAGTATTGTTTGTGCATTCAAAATCTAACCTACATGCTAAAATTGTTTTTCTCCTTCTGGACTAATTAATATACATTTGGCTCCTACACCATCATTGGATTTAGATCCATCAAAATTTAATGCCCAAAATAAAGATTTAACTAATGGTTTATCTACAAGATTTATACATTTGGAAGAATATGTTTGTGAAAAGTTATCAATCTGAGAAGTAACAGAGATATCCAAAAGAGGTGACTTCTTTGCATTGAAATTTCCTAAAAATGACCCAGCAGAGTAGTTTCTGATGATGCTATTGTTAAAATCTACTGGTTCATTTTCATCTTCAAAATCAGTTACTGAATAATTCAAATGTTTTTCTCAGTCAATTCTGATTTGATTTCACTTTCCATTATAAGGGAGCCAAATATGAGACCAATCTGTTACAAAATAACCATGAAGTTTCTTAGACCAATCCCTACTAAGAATTAAACCATAAAATTTGGGAATATCAGCAACTAGTATGTCAATTACTTGACAAAATTTTTTATTAGAAGAAAGTCTAATGCTAACTGAATTCATCTCCCCTAAACCTTGACTTTTGTTCTATCAAGTTGGACAATGTGAACTGCATACTTTTAGGGTGAGACATTTAGTTTCATGAAGGCTGATCTTGGCATTATGTTTTAAGAGGCTCCTGGGTCTATTAAGTAGTTGTGCACATTTTTATTAAAGATTTCATAGGTCAAGAGGAAATGGGGAGTGTGTGAGTTAGATCTATCACCAATTAAGATAGCATTCATGGAATCAACCTTGTTTGATGAATCATTGGGAGGCTTACCCATTCCTCTAGAATCTTTGGATATAACAGCAGTAGGAAGAGGAGAAGCAAGAACTACATTCAATTCTTTGAGTAAAAGCTTCTGTTATTTTTTAATCTTATTGAGCTCAAGGAGAGATATATTTTCTCTGGCTTTCTTCATGTCCTCCACTATGTTATATTCCATAGTATCTGCAACTACCAAGGTTTTGGATGAGGATGGAGGATTAAATGAGGATGGGGTTGGTTGAGGAGATGTGGAAGAAGACTTTTTGCTGACCACTTTATCCTTAGCAACAAAGGTTGAAAACTTTTTCTTTTGGGTTGATTGTGCAGAATCAGCAGGGCCTTTACTCCTAGTGCTAACAGGTAAAGCTTCTTACTCATCTTCATTATCAGAAGTAGGTAGGATAAAATCCCACATCCCATGCACTTCAACCAATTCTTCATCTTCAGATTCATCAGTAGATAATGTTGTTTCTTCATCATCTTCATCCAAATTAGACTCAGCGTTAGATATTGTATTTGGAGGTTGAGGATTAGATGTTTGATTTCTCTTGAAGGATCTAAAAGGTTTTTTAGAAGAGGACTCAGCTACCTATGTTTTAATTTCTACCATCTCATTTGACATGGTTTTAAGGATCTTTTGTAAGCCTTTAAGATTGAAGGGATCCTTTGGGGCCTTCTTCTTTGATTCATTCTTAAATGTAACATTTTTCATCTTTCTTTCTTCTTGGGCAGTCTTCTTTTCTAATGCAATTATTCTCTTTTCTATAGACAATTCTTCTTTCATGTTTTCTACTAAAGTAGCCTTATTGGCTCTATCCAAAAAAATCGCTATATTGGAAGGAAGAGAGGAAATATACCATCCAATATGTACATAAACGCTAGGGCTTGATGTAATTGGGATTTTGTTTAGCAATTTATTAAATCTGGAATTAAAATCTTTGATCTTTTCACCTGATTTTGCTTTTAAATTAGAAATATCATTAATAAGGGATGCAATTGTGTGGTCATCGTTGAATTTAGCTAGAAAATGTTTTTCAAACATGTCCCAATTAGTAATATACCCTGGTGGTAATGAAAAATACCATGAACCTATCGATTCTTGAAGAGTGTAGGGAAACAATCGTACTGCACAGTCTTCTTCAACTACTCCATTAAGATTAAAGGCTAACATATAATTGTGGATATTCTCTTCAATAGGTAATCCATCATCAAGATTAAATTTTGGTAGCCATCTTTCAGGATGTTTAGGTAGAGGACGGAAAGGTGTTGGCATTTGCACAGCTCCAGTATTGGCCCATGGTCTAACTGGTGGTGTGGAAGGATTTTATTGTAATCATGCCATTATTGAAGTTTGGGAAGAGGTGGATGTTGAGGGTGATTGTGTGGAAGAAGAGGAAGGTTGTATATTAGTGTTAGATGAACTGGCACCAGTACTTTTGAGAAGAAGGGGTATTAATAGGATTAATTGGAGGGAATGAAGGAGTTTGTGGAGGTGAGTTTGACAAAATCTCACTAGTGGATGTTTGTGACTCAGATTTCTTAATATTTTTCCGAAAAGAAGGAAGAGGAAACTCAAATGAACGAAACCCAAGCTTCTCTCTTTGAGAATGAGTTATATTCCAAGTGGGTTGTAAAGTAGAGGTTACACTTCCTTCAGAAACTTCAGATGGAACAGGATTTTCTACCGAAATAGAAATTTCTCCTAATTTCTTTATTAAAATCTGGACTTCAGGCGATTCTAGATTATAATCTGAAGAGGTTAATTCAGGAAATGTGCTAGGAGATTTAGGAGGTGAATTCTCAGCTTCTGATCTAGAAATAGGAGTTTTGGATGAAGATCTAGAAGTTGGGGGTGATCTTGAGGGGGAGTGACTCTTGGAATGGCTTTTTAATTTAGATTCAGTTTTTTTTGCCATTCATAGTCGGAGGCCCTCTGTCTAGTGCCAAATTGTTGATGCCTTGAAAACCACTGCAACAACATTGGGGATAACCACCCGGTCAGGGACTTGAATATCGTCCCTTTTCCATTTGGAATAGTGGCTCCGACTGGATATAATGGGACCAGTTTCCCAATAAAATGTGATAGAATGGATGTAGAGTTCTTATAACCGAATCTAGGTGATAAATGGAAGTGATTATAAACTAAAATACATGTATTAATCTATCTATTACCCGAGGTTACTTATGTTTATGCGATCTAAAATAATTGTCCTTAGTGCATGATAATAAAGATTAATCAAACACTTGCAGAAATGAAAAGCATTTAAGATAATTATTTTGATTAAATAGTTAATCAAAATAATTGATGAAACTTGTATCACAATCAAATAACTTAACAAATCGCTTATATATGTATTAAAGATGACAATTCTAGCATGTTCAGAAATGAATTAATGCAGAATTGTGTTAGAAAAGATACATATAATAAACAATATAAAGAGGAATGACTATCAATTCATAAACAAAAAAGAAATACAATGATAAAAGTACCCGATGTATGTTACTTTGCTCATGAAAGAAATAGTTATGGTCCAATATTTCTCATTAAGATGGTTTCACGAATACAAAAGTGCAAGCTCTCAAAGCCTTCTCTACAAAACTTCAGGACCCTAATCTGGTCATTCTACTAAGATAAGCTTGAAAGTACAGAAGTGAAAGCTTCCAAAGCCTTTCCTTATAAAATTTGGGGACCCTTTCTTTGTAGACATGAAAGGGTTTATATAGAAAAAATAAAATATAAAAATAGACAAAACATAAAAAGTGTTGAGGAGGTTGAAACAACTCTGCTTAAAATAAGAGACAATAGGACAAAAATAGAGGTTGTTGGAATGACAAGCTCATGAATGTAAATGTGTCTATTCTTCAATTCGTTGTTTGAGCTTGTAAATATGTAACATTGGCTTAACTTCAGAGGGATGACATGTCCTCGTGTGTAGTTGTCCAGTGTACACTGCATCTGAAAGCAGAGGAAGCATATGAGTGGATGAGTCAACAAGGCAGTGGAGAATTAGCCACTGACTGTGTGGCTTCACAAGATATTTCTAGTACATCTCCCAGTCAAGTTTTGTCAACTTTTTAGTTGCTTCTTTCTTTTATTTTGAAATTTCCTCCCATTGTCTTTCCATAACTTTAATATCAGGAAGATTACCCAATGGGCATTCTTGAATCAGGTTGGCGTTATGCAGGTTATCATTGATAGTTTCAGTGATGCTTTTGGAAACCTAGTTTTCCCTGAAGACCTCTCTTTCTGCCTATTTCAATTGAATGTACTAATTAGTAAATGTAGAAATTTTGAATAATTTAACACTTATTCAACAGAGATTATCCCGATTATACACTACTGTGGAATACATGCACAATACATAATCTCCTCTACGTTGATCATCAATTTAGTAGCATCAAAAAGAATGAAACATCAATCATATGCACACATTAACACAGTATGTAACCCAGGGAAAGCTTAGAGCTGAAAACCCCACACTATCTGTATATTAATGATTGAGAACATGTAACATTACATAGTACAATACTCCTCACAAGTACTCAGTACTATCTCCACCTGTTACACACAATACAGCTCAGATCTAATCTCCAAATCTCCTCCACTGCTTGCCTACCTCCTCTACACAATACCTGTTGAAAATTCAATGAGAATGGTTGAACCAAACTCGTTTTTACCTCAAGAGAATCACTCACACTAGAAATCACGTGAGCTGAGGCTATAATAACTTGCTATTAGCCCCATACTGCGTAATTGTCATTGGCATAACTCAATCCCATTGATTGTGCAAGATCTCATGCACAACTATAGTCACAACTGATAGCAATCTCAACCTCTAACACCTATCTCCACTGAACTGTACATGCACTGAGTTAACTAATGTATTCTTCAGTTGCATTATGAGTTAATAATTAATTCACATAACTCATCATTAGTCTATTTTCAGTTAGACTAATTACAACTAGTTTAACAAAGTCAAACTGAACACAACTCCATCAACTCCACATCCAACTCTATCAAACTCAACTGCTTGAGTTCTAACTGAAGTCCTTGCATGCAGCAACTCAACTAAACATAGGAAACTTGTATTTCCTTCTTTCCGCTGCATGTGCTACATCTGTAGCTCAAACTGAAGTGCTCCAAGAGGATAAGATAAAGTTTATAGTCTAAATATTATTATGAGACAATAATATTTGACTTTTCTATTTTTGACTAGCAGTCTAAAAATAGACTCTGATCACTCCTGCTGTGATCCAAAAATAGAAGTCCATCTATTTTTCCCAACATGACCAATCATCCATAACCAGCATACTACAACTCATAGACCATGATCCATATGTCTAAAAATAAACATAGTCTAAAAATAGACTTTGCACCATAATTTGCCTACGGGCCCACTTAGTGAAGGCGACTCCTTTCCACTAAGCTCCATCATCTTGTTGCATTCTCAACACTCCCTCTCAACAAGATATGGATTATAAAAAAACCCTATCCTGCCTCAGTGGTATTCGAATTTGCTCCTGGTGAGCGCCTTCGTCAAGATATTAGCATCCTGATCCTCCATTGGAATGTATGAAAGTAACATGACTCTCCGCTGCACACAATCTCTGATATGATGGTACCTGATGTTGATGTGTTTAGATCTATCATGAAATACAGGATTAGTCAAGAGTTTAATGCAAATCTGGTTATCACAGTAAATCATAGTAGGATCCAAATGAGACCCAAACAACCCGACTAGAATCTTCCTCATCCATATAGCCTCGCATGCAGCCAAACTTGCTGCCATATACTCGACCTTTGCTAAACTGAGTGCCACGGATCTCTGCTTCCTGCTGTACCAAGAAACTGTTGTCGACCCGATACTGAAGACCCCTCCAGATGTGCTCTTTCTATCCGTTGGGCTCCCTGCCGAATCTACATCCGTGAAGCCACATAGCTTCACCTCATCCTCCTATCTGTACCACAATCCATATCCCGATGTGCCTCTCAAATAACGTAATACATGCTTGCCTGCCTTCCAGAAAAGCTTGGTAGGCTTAACCATAGCTTGTGAAAGTTTGTTAACAGCATAGCATATATCGGGTCGTGTATTGACCAGATACATAAGCGACCCCACCAACTGTCGATAAACAGTGGCATCCACTTCTTCTGCTGAAGTGGCATCCTCCTTCCTCCAACCTCCAGGAAGAGGAGTATCAACAGGATTGCAGCCATGCATGTTGAACTTCTCTAGTATCTCCTGAGCATACTTACCCTGAGAAACAAACAGTCCACCACAGCGCTGCCAAATTTCCAATCCTAGGAAATAATGAAGGAGGCCCAAGTCCTTCATCTCAAACTCTTTCGCAAGATCATCCTTGCATGAAAGTATCAATAGCTCATCTCCCGTTAAAATCAAATCATCTACATAAAGTACAATGATAAGCAACTTACCCTCCACAATCTGGTATAGGTTAGGATCCGCCTCACTCTTGGAGAATCCAAGTCCAGTGAAATAGCTATCTATCTGTGTGTACCAAGCACGTGGTGCTTGTTTCAACCCATACAACGCTCTCTTAAGCCTGCACACATGCGACTCACTGCTGAAGATCTCGAAATATTTAGGCTGCTCAATGTACACCTCCTCCTCAATGACTCCGTTGAGGAACGCAGTCTTCACATCCATCTGATGAATGTGCCATCCCATCTGTGCTGAGAGAGAAAGAATCGTCTGTATGGAAGAATACCTTGCGACAGGTGCAAAGGTCTCCTCATAATCGATCCCTTCTATCTGTGAGACGCCTCGGGCAACAAATCTTGCCTTGTACTTCTCCACACTCTTGTCAGCTGCATGCTTAACTTTGAAGATCCATCTCGAACCCACCACTGATTTCCCTTCCGGTCTTGGGACAATCTCCCATGCATTGTTTCTGACAATCGAATCATACTCTTCCACCTTGGCGTCTACCCATGCGGGATCCTCCACAGCTTCCTCGAAAGAGGATGGCTCAGTCACAACACATTTTCTCACAAGATCCATGTATCCATTGTACCGATCCGGTGACTGTCTCTGTGTACATTGGGTTGTAGGTGGTCCTACAACTTTCTCTGCATCTTGAGCCAGTCGCTCAGCTTCTGTCAAGCGCTTTCGCCCTCTGATGGTTGGCGCTGCATGAGTGGTCTCTTCCACTTCATGAACTTCGTCCTGTGGCTGATCCACGTCCTGAAGCTCATCCTTAGGAACTAATAGCTCCTCATCTGCATGCAAGTGTGGCTCCCTCTCAAGCGAACACTTCATTGCTTTCTCCTCCTAAAATTTTATATCCCATCGCACAACAGTCTTGCGACTGTCTGGCATATACACACGATAGTTGTGGGGCGTATTAGTGTACCCCACAAATATCCCAACCTCTGTGGTTGGTTCCAACTTCTTCCTGGCATCCTTCGTCACATGCATGTAAACATTAGAACCAAAAATCCTCAAATGAGAAATATCAGGCCTCTTACCAGAATAAGCTTCCTCGGATGTACTCATGCCAAGTATCCTGTGAGGACAACGGTTCTGCACATATACTGCAGTATTTCATGCTTCTGCCCACAAGTGAAGGGGTAGGCCCTGATCATGCAACATCGCCCATGCAGCACCCACCATCATTCTGTTCTTTCGCTCAACAACCCCGTTCTGTTATGGGTTATGAGGAGCTATGAGCTCTCTTCGGATCCCTTCTGCACTACAGAAATCCTTAAACTCACCAGAGATGTATTCACCACCATTATCGCTCCTAAGAGCCTTCACTTTCTTCCCCGATTCCTTCTCGACCTATGCTTTGAACTCACAGAACTTTGAGTATGTCTCGCTCTTCTTCTGCATGAAGAAGATCCAACACTTACGAGAGAAATCATCAACAAAGATCACATAATACCTGTGTTTTGTTGTCAAATCTACTGAGAAGGGTCCACACACGTCTGTGTGAATTCTCTCAAGGATCTTCGTGGCACAACTATCCTTCTCGTGAAAGGTGGCTTTCACAAACTTTCCCAAAGTACACCCCTTGCACTGATCTGACTGCGCAAGAGTGCCTTTAGGAAGCCCAATAGTGATCTGCTGCAGTATCTTCAAGGCTCCATGGTGAAGGTGGCCCAATCTCCTGTGCCACAGCTCACCATCATCCTGGCTCACCAAGGCTTCTGCCTTGCATGCCATTGTTGCATAACCATCTACATGAAACTGATAAAGGTTCCTTACTCGAACCCCTATCTTCCGGGTTTCTCCAGTTGTCTTGCTAGGCAGGAAAGCCTTTCCCTCGCTGAAAACAACATCATACCCCTTGTCTTCTAACATCGCCACAGAGATAAGATTTTTCTTAAATCCTAGAACATGCATCACTTCCTTCAATACGAAGGGTTTACCAGACTCCCTCTCAAAGGAAATGGTACCGATACTGGTCGCACTGTATCTAACATCATCGCCCATCTCTATGTGCACTCCAAGATCTTTTTCCTCCAAATCAGAAAACAAATCTCGATCTCGCGTCATGTGAAAAGACACACCACTGTCCAAGAACCATACCGATCCCATCACACTTGAAACCAAGCATGCGATCAATGCAAAATCAAGCTCAAACTGCGAGGCTAGAGCCTCTCCTGTTGCAGATCCAGCAACTTTCTTGTTCTTCTTCTTCTGCGGACAATTTGTGGCATAGTGTCTATGTTGGTGATAGTGAAAGCACTTCACCTTGGACATGTCCTGCTTCTTGCCTTTCACACCAGAATGAGAAGCTTTCTTGTTCTTCCCCTTCTTTGCTTTGGTAGCCAAAGCGCAATTTTCTTCATCAATTGCCTTTGATGAAGATCCGTCCCTGGTATTCCGCATGATCTCCTCCTACACAAGATCTGACCAAAGTCTCTCCCATCCTGGCAATTTCTCCCGACCGTTGACAGTCATGATAGGAATGTGAACTCTTCAGAAGACCAAGGAGAGCCAAGCTCACCAAGTCCTCATCATCGACAGTCACCCCCACACTTCCTAGCTCATCCCTACACTGAGTGAACTTCGTGAGATACTTGGGTATACTGTCACCTTTCTCACATTTGATGTTTCTGAGTTTATCTTTTAGTGCCAAATTCCTCTAGTCACTCTTGCTTTGGAATAACTCTGTCAACGCTTTCCACATCAAGTATGGTGAAGCCTTTCCATGGAGGCTGGACACAATGTGATCCTTCACGCCCTCCAACAGAATCCTTCGACACATTGTTGTCTTCTTTTGCCAAGCCTCAGCTTGAGCAGCATCAGTAGGCTTTGGAACCTCAGTCTCTATGAACTCCTTCAGCCCATTATCATCTAACACCGCCTCCATCCTATCCTTCCATGCAATATAGTTCGAGCTGCCCTCAAGAGCATACTCCAATCGCCATCCGTTGAAAGACATTGCAACTTTGACACCAAGAAAACACTGCAGCAAATTCAAATTCCACCAGCTCCAAACTCAACCGCCTCTGATCTAAAATTCGTGAGAACAAATTATTTCTTGTACAGAGATCGACTGTATGGGCATTCACCAGATATCTCACCTTCCAAAGGAAGGATGAATCCAGAGGCTACCTGGCTCGATTACAGACTCTGCCTGAAGAAATAAAATGTAAACACTTTCTAAATAGTAGATCTGATGATCAACAGCTCTGATACCATGTAGAAATTTTGAATAATTTAACACATATTCAACAGAGATTATCCTGATTATACACTATTGCAGAATACATGCACAATACATAATCTCCTCTACATTGATCATCAATTTAGCAACATCAAAAACAATGAAACATCAATCATATGCACACATTAACACAGTATGTAACCCGGGGAAAGCTTACAGCTGAAAACCCCACACTATCTGTATATTAATGATTGATAACATGTAACATTAAATAGTACAATACTCCTCACAAGTACTCA
This sequence comes from Pinus tabuliformis, assembly GCA_031772625.1. Taxonomy (NCBI): domain Eukaryota; kingdom Viridiplantae; phylum Streptophyta; class Pinopsida; order Pinales; family Pinaceae; genus Pinus; species Pinus tabuliformis. Next base: position 98,965,890 of record CM062814.1, read on the forward strand.
GTACTATCTCCACTTGTTACACACAATACAGCTCAGATCTGATCTCCAAATCTCCTCCACTGCTTGCCTGCCTCCTCTGCACAATACCTGCTGAGAATTCAATGAGAATGGTTGAACCAAACTCGTTTTTACCTCAAGAGAATCACTCACACTGGAAATCACGTGAGCAGAGGCTATAATCACTTGTTATTGGCCCCATACTGCGCAATTGTCATTGGCATAACTCAATCCCATTGATTGTGCAATATCTCATGCACAACTATAGTCACAACTGATAGCAATCTCAACCTCTAACACCTATCTCCACTGAACTGTACAAGCACTGAGTTAACTGATGTATTCTTCAGTTGCATTATGAGTTAATAATTAATTCACATAACTCATCATTAGTCTATTTGCAGTTAGACTAATTACAGCTAGTTTAACAAAGTCAAACTGAACACAACTCCATCAACTCCACATCCAACTCTACCAAACTCAACTGCTTGAGTTCTAACTGAAGTCACTGCATGCAACAACTCAACTAAACATTAAAAACTCGTATTTCCTTCTTTCAGCTGCATGTGCCACATCTGTAGCTCAAACTGAAGTGCTCCAAGAGTATAAGATAAAGTTTATAGTCTAAATATTATTATGAGACAATAATATTTGACTTTTCTATTTTTGACTAGCAGTCTAAAAATAGACTCGAATCACTCCTGCTATGATCCAAAAATAGAATTCCATCTATTTTTCCCAACATGACCAATCATCCATAACCAGCATACTGCAACTCATAGACCATGATCCATATGTCTAAAAATAGACTTTGCGCCATAATTTGCCTGCGGGCCCACTTAGTGAAGGCGACTCCTTTCCACTAAGCTCCATCATCTTGTTGCATTCTCAACAGTAAAGAGGATTTCCTTGTGAGACTGCTCTATTCTGGGAAGGTTTGTTGCTTTGCCTTCTGGTATATCCTGCCGTGTTATAAATCCTGAGATTTTATCATCAATGTCATCGGAAGTCACCCTCAGTTCGGATGATTGATTCATCAGTGAATCACTTTTGACACATAGTGGGTTGATGATTGATAACTTCTAACAAAATATCGCTTGTTATTGTGATAACAGGGTGTTTAGCTCCAATGATTATTTTATAAAGTCTTCCACTTTAGGATTGTCCTTCAATTGATCAAGTGAAAACTGGAGTTGTCGGATTTGAGTATCCTTAGTATTGATCTTTCCCTGATGTTGGAGATTTAATTGATCAAAGCTCTACTAGAGTTGAGAAAACTATGTCTTCACTTGTTGATCAATACTTTGTTTTTCCTATACCAACTATTGTTCCAACTGTTGAATCCTTTCTTCATTTTCCCTGATCAGTTTTCAAACTTCTATTGCTTTATCAATCATGGAAAATGCATAAGCACCTACAAACTGTGACAATTTTGTTAAATTCTCTTAAGGATCAGTTTGTGTATCCTTCCACGCTATGTCCATTGGTATATCATTGGGAATGACCACTAATGATTGCTTCGTTCTTCTCCTTTTCCTTTGTCTTTTCACCACAACCCGATGTTTAGGACTGTAAAAGACATCGAGAGGAGGGATTTCTTCCACTTTAAGGACAATTTTAAATGAAGGGAATGTCAGGATGATTTCAATGTCATCTGTACTAATAGCTTTATCAGAAGCCTAATCAATAAACGAGTTTTTTCTAGTGTTTTGGGGTGTGCTGACTATTTTCTCCAACTCAATATTCTCTGCCCCTTGTTGTCCTTTTAACTGCTGATCAAATTGTTTCTAGGCTTCATCCAGTTCATTATTGAAGGATATTTTATCAGTATGGATTTCTGTTGATTTATCTTCCACTTCAATATATTTAGAAACCTGCTCTAAGTCTTGTTCATAATTTTGTCCTCAATTCTACTCTTCTTGGGAAATCAATTGAGAAATCCTCAACAGATCCAAAGGGATGTTCTACAGTCTTTTTTCCCTGTATTCTTTGAATTGCACTAGCTTTTCTAGATTAAGTTTCAATGTAGCCATGTGTTGTGCTTGTGAAAATATCTCGGTAGACTCAAATAGGTCATCATAGTCATCATCTTCATGACTGAATTGCCTAATTTTTACTTGAGCAATAACATTTTGTGCTACTTTGTTTGGATACAGTAACAAGATTTAAACATTTTATGTTATCAATTTCAAGTGAAGCATGCTTGAAATCATGTAGAGCATATACACCACATTGGATAGGGAATGAAGGCCATAAATATTTCTTAGCTTCCTTTAGGGCTTTTGTCAATCCATCCCCTACAGTTTGATAGGCAATCTCCCTAGCCAATAGTTTATCAGGGACATATAATGGGAGAACATGAGGAGCCTCTAGGCTTCCATAGACTTTAACATAGGTAAATATTTCTTCACAAAACCACCTGCCTATAGGTATGAAATCAATTTTGGCCTCTTCGAACAGCCTTGGGGCTCTTTTATCAAAAACAGCTTGGTGTATTAGCAGAATGAATTCGTGGCAAATTTTATAAAAATGGGCGTGGAAATTAGACTCCCATGGTATTTTATGACATACATTGATAGGGGTGGGGTCTTGAAAGGTCCATTTCCATCCCATGATTGGGAAATTTGAAGTGAAACAGACTGCATCCATGATATATGTGCTCATAAAGAATCGTTGAACTACTCTGGTAGTAACGTACTGATTTTGTGTATATTCTCAGATTTGGGAGGCAATATTATTTGAAAGGATAGTGCCCCAATTCCTTATATAAGAATCTGATGTTGCATCAATAAGAGGAACCCATTCGACTGAGAATTTAGTTGTATTAGGGTACCCGAACAACCTACACATCATAGTTGCGACATAACAATAGAGAGAGGTGAGAGAAGATAAAGAGTACATACCTGAATTTTCATGTTTGTGTTTATTTGGTAGGATCTCCATCACCTAATTGGATTTGATTCCACCTTATTCCCACTTGCAAACTATTCGAGGAAAGCTTTTCCATATACCTTCTATGGGGCAGGTATATGGTACATTTTCTTCAAATTTTGAGCTATAAAAGACTAGATGATTGTTTTTCTTGAAGTCAAGAATGTCCTATCAGCAATATTGATGTTCTCAATTATACATTTCACCATATCAGTATAAGGATCTTGGTTTGAGCAGTGATCCTATGAAGAAAAGAGCTGGTGAATTCATCGTTGAAGGCTTTAAAAGATGAAGCAGCATTCGTTGTTACCACTCTCTAAAATACCTTGGGTCTTTCACTTTCAAGTAATTGATACATAGATTCCCATGAGGATGATCCACTATCTATTGTGCACATAGTGTCTGAGAAAAGTAGGGGCATTTCTGTTACTTCGAAAATAGGAGGTGTAGGTTGCGAAGCTACCATGGTTTTCTTTCATTTATTTTCTTTGGTCATTCTACTACACTGCTGCTTTTGGGGTTAGCCTACAATTGGAAACATAAAGGAATGAAGAACAATAGGTTTGAAATGTGGCAGCATTGAACATACAAGGTTTGAAATGATGGCAAATATAGTTTAAATGCAAAAAAATATGAAATATCTACATACATACCATCAAATCACCTTGGGGCTTTAAATCATAAATATCGTTACAAGTCCTTAATAACTGAAATCATGGCTTCATGTGATAATTTATTATTCCATTAATAGATCGTATCGCAAAAACCTTTCAAATGGTAATTGTAAACATGTCTCAATGTGTTTTCCCGATATGCGATTGCAATACCATTATATCAATGGTTTGGGTATCGGAAGTTTGCGATGCGATGATCGTAATATCGCAATCGGCGGTTTGGAGCAGAGGACAATGGAAATGACCAAAATCCTTTTGCGATTGCGAAATCATGAGGAATGATTTGGCAGTGGAGAGGCATGCCTTTTGTAAATTTGTGATCCATCGAGACATGGCATATTTATAGGGTTGCGTCTCACTGTTATATCAGGTCTGGAATGTTTATCACATATCGCAATCAAAGTGGTCCTTGAGGCTTCTAAATTACACTTGTTATAAGCTTTGTGATGCGGATAAGCTCTGATATAGAGCGGATATGTTAACAATACTTGAGGTTTTTAAATATTAAGTATGTTTTTTGTTCTTGGGGAATAATATGCATTTATATATGCGATATGCAATGTTCTTTGTCACATAGCTTCATTTTAAAAGGATAAAATTAGGGGTGCTCTTTAGGACTTGCGAAATGTGATAACATTAGGATTTGTTTAAAGTAGGCTCATTTGAGTTGTTCAGGCCAATGAAATTTGGATTTTTGTTCAAATAAACTCAAATTTGTCCTTTTAAAACACTAGAACGATTTATTTTTCTATGATTTAAAAATTTAAAGGGTCCCCATTATTTATATAATAAATTACTAAGAGATTTATATATAAATAAATGGGATTTGTTGAATAGCACAATAGGTGTTAACAAGGCAAAAGGGATATTAGAGCTTGTGCATAGTGATGGTGTTTGGACATGTGTCAGTTCCATCATGTTGAAGTTTCTAAGTCTACTAGTTAGAAACCCTTCATGCACTTTATCTGATTTATTCCTACCTACTTGTTCTGTTTCTTAAAAGTTATTTACAATGTAAATACTGAAAATAAACACTAGTGCATGCTCAACATATTACAGATCCACAACTGAAGGAAACAGAAACAATGACACCAAATGACACCGTTATTTTTGGACCAATGTCCCCGGAAAAACCCAATGTGGGAAAAACAGTGCAGTTATCTGATGGTTTTCTTATTAAGAAATATCAGAGTACAATCTGGGTGCCAAAACTGGCCTACCCAACAGATAATTTCCTTGGCAGTAATGCCTCTCAATTTGAGACAAATTTCCCAGCTGAAACCCTGGATAATCCTTCCGACAGCTTCTCAACTCCAATTTTCCCCAGAAACCCCAGCGTCTACCTTTCTGGAATACGTCAGCCCCTCTCTACATAACGATGGCCATGTGTCACCCTAAATGGGTCTGAGTCACCCTTAGGATGCTCTACACCGGCCTTCTATCCCTCTACGTCAACAACGTTGGCCTCTCTGAGGTTCTGCACAGCTCTCGGCTACCTCTACGTGGCCCTGCGTGAGCTCTAGCTGCTACTGTGTCACTCTCCCTGGCTACTGCACTAATCTCCCGAAATTATCTCTGCCTCTCTGTCTCTCTATACTCAATGCCCCTCAACTACAACTCCAATCATTGATTCTATCTCTCTTAGCAAACCCCACTCTAGAGAATAGAATGATTGATCACTCTAGTGTACTCTCCAAGTGACCCTCAAGCCTCCTCTTATACTTTTCTCGTTGACATATCAATGGCTGAGATTAAGTCCCTAATCGATGACTAAGATTAGATCTGGCTTGTTCCATGTCTTTTGGACCATTCTAACATAGTTTCATATTAATTCACATTAATATTTTAATTTCCCTAAGTTTATACTTAGGGACTCCATTAAAAATATTAATTATTTTAATACTTATCAAATTGTTTAGAATCTGCCCAAACCCTTTCTGGGTATTGGAGATCTCATGTGCCCCAACCTCTCCACCAAATTTCATGGCTAGAACACATCTGATGCTACCCCAAATAAACACTCCCTCTTAGCGAGGACTGTGCTCTAGCAATACGCCTCACTGAGTATTACTCTGATCATCCGGCATCGGTCCCTGTGTTGATGGTAGACCTGTTGCCCATCATCCTCTATAATGTTGTATCTTGTACTGCTACCCATGGTTCTGCCACTGCAACTACTGCATTTGCACGACAGCTCCCTCTACATCCATGTTGTTGCTAGTCCTTTCTCCTAGCACTGCATCTGCACTGCACCTCCTCTCATCATGTTGCATCGTGCTGCCCACTGTTGCACTGCAACTCAGTTACTAAGAAGTAATTAACTAATCTCCCAAATCTGACCTCTCTATTGGGCTAGTGACCCTCCTGATGTTGAAGCTCCCTCTGCCACTGACAAGTGCTCCCTCTCTGACCTCTGCGTTGTTGCAACAACTCCCTACATATTGCACCGTTGCACACCTCTTTGTGCCATCCTGCACTAGTGCAACACTCCCATGCCTCTCACACTACTGCAGCTTGCTACCCTCGCGTTGTCTTGGGACTCCTGCATTGTATCTCTCTCTACTGCTCCATCCGCATCCATCTCTACCCAACTTAGCCAGTCCTGCTACTCCTCTTCGAGGCTCTCGTAGCAAGGTCTAATCCAAGAGGTTGGGTACCTCGAGGATCATGCCCCTCATCGCCTGTAGTCCGCCTAACTACAGCTTTATGTCTCCCCACTTCCTCTAAAGTGGTGTGTGTGCACTCATGGCACAGTCATCATCTGTCAACACTTCTTTCTCTGCCCTTGCTAGCACTGCCTTAGTCTCGGGAGACTCTCCCTTACTCTTCTTCCTTGGATATTGGGTCGCATAATGACCTAGCTCCCCACAGTGGAAGCATTTAATCTTGGAGAGATACTTCTTCTTCTATTTTTCCTGCTTTCCCTCAGATGCTAAGGAAATTTCTTCCTCCTCCTACTTGACTTTGATCTCCTTGTTGCTGCTACCCATCTTCGACTGTCATTTGATCTCTTCTTGGCGAAGAGTAGCCCACATCTCATCCCAAGGTGGAAGAGTCCCTCTGCCCAATATACTCTGGACAAATACCTCCCAGTCTTCTGAGACTGCATTTAGGGCCGTCCTCACCATCAATTCCTGATCTGACGTGGCTTCTATAGCAATCAAATGATCTCAGATCTCGTTTAGTCCTCCGAGGAAGGTGTTAATCGGTTCTCCATTCTTCATCTGATACGACCTCAAATGATTCTTTAGTAACATTCTTCTCTGCACAAAAGTATGTTGGTACAATTTCTTGAGGGCCTTCCACATCTCATATGTCATTTCCTTCTCGGAAATGTGTGGTACTACATGGTCCTTGATCAAGGATGATGCTCTTGGCCCTCGCCATTGCCTCCTCATACTTGTCGTTATCATTGGGGTTGACTGGGATAGATATAACCTTCAAGGCGAAGTTATTAACATGATTTTTGTCAAGTACGGATAAGATTCTGGTCTTCCAGACTGCGAAGTTCGACACTCCATCCAGTCCATCTTAGTCTCTTACTCCATGTAGTTCCATGATTCTCTTCTACTTCCCTCCTGGAATTTCTCGATATGACTTCCTCTGAGTCTTGATTTCCCTCCTAGAAATCCTCTTGCCGAAGTCAAGATGCCCCCTACTCTGATCGTCTGCGCAACCACACCACTGATCCAAGTTTCTCGGCTAGAAACCCTCAATTGAAACTCCCTCCTCTTGGCCTTGCCCTGTCAGGTATTGTTATGACTATAGTACCTCACCAGCTCCACTCTGCAATATTCCCACATCCTTCAAAACCCCAGCAATTTGAAGGTGAGAGCTCCTAGGCTCTGCGCAATCCTGGCACCAGCAACTCGACCTCCTCAGCCAACTGCATCAGCCCTCCTAGCTTTTGTGTCTCTGCGTGAGGCTCCATTTGCCTTCCTTAGCCTTTGTGTTGCCTCTTCTTGGCTCACCCTTGATGACGCAAGCACTGTGTCACCCTTCCCTTGTTGCTGCTCTTCTAGAAATAGCTTCTGTCACCTTGGGATAGTTATTTTCTGATGCTATGTCCTCAGTCCTCCTATGCTCGGCAATCATTCTCTGATACCATGTTGAAGTTTCTAAGTCTACCAGTTAGAAACCCTTCATGCACTTTATCTGATTTATTCCTACCTACTTTTTCTATATCTTCAACAAGTTATTTACAATGTAAATACTAAAAATAAACACTAGTGCATGCTCAACATATTACAGATCAACAACTAAAGGAAACATAAACAATCACACCAAATGACACCATTATTTTTGGACAATTGTTCCCAGTAAAAACCCAATGTGGGAAAAACGGTGCAGCTATCTGAGGGTTTTCTTATTAAGCAATATAAGAGTACAATATGGGTGCCAAAACTAGCCTACCCAATAGAGAATTTCCTTGGCAATAATACCTCTCAGTTTGAGACAAATTTCCCGACTGAAACCCCGGATAATCCTTCTGGTAGCTCCTCAGCTCCAATCTGCCCTTGAAACCCTAGCGTCTGCCTTTCTGGACTGCGTCAACCCCTCTCTGCCTAGTGTTGGCCCTACGTCACCCTGAATGGGTCTGTGTTAGCCTTAGGAGGCCCTGCATCAGCCTTCTAGCCCTCTGCGTAAGCAACGCTGGCCTCTCTTAAGCTCTGCGCAGCTCTCGATTACCTCTATGTGGCCTTGTGTGAGCTCTGGTTGCTATTGCGTCACTCTCCCCAGCTACTGTGTTGCTCTCCCGGCACTATCTCTGCCTCTCTATCTCTCTGTACTCAATGCCCCTCAGTTGCAACTCTGATCACTGATTCTATCTCTCTTAGCAAACCCCGCTCTAGAGAATAGAATGACTGATCACTATGGTGTACTCTCCAAGTGACCCTCAAGCCTCCTCTTATAATTTTCTCGTTGACATATCAACAACTAAGACTAAGTCTCTAATCAACGGCTAAGATTAGATCTGGCTTGATCCATGTCTTTTGGAGCATTCTAACACAATTTCATATTAATGTTTTAATTTCCCTAAGTTTAGACTTAGGGACTCCATTAAAAATATTAATTATTTTAATATTTCTCAAATTGTTTATAATATGCCCAAACCCTTTCTGGGTATTGGAGATGTCATGTTCCCCAACCTCTCCACCAAATTTCGTGGCTAGAGCACATCTAATGCTACCCCAAAATAAACACATCACTAGGTAAGTATGTGCACTATGTATTATTTATAGATGACTTCTCAAGGAATGCATGGATATATTTTCTCAGGAATAAATTTGAAGTCTTTGATAGGTTTAAATAATTTATGGTTGTTGTGGAAAACGAGACAGAGAAGAAGATAAAGGTGTTGAGGACAGGTAATGGTAGAGAGTTCTACAAGAAGTAATTTGAAGAGTTATGTAAGAAATGTGGTATAGCATGGTAGAATACTGCTCCATACAAACCTCATAAAACGTATTTGCAGAAAGAATGAATAGGAATTTGATGGAAAAGGCAAGAATCATGCTCTATGGTGTCAGGTTAGGACAGGAATTCTGGGCAGAGGCAGTGGAGACTGCATGTTACCTGGTCAACAGATCACCTTCATCGGCATTGGATGATAAGACTCCACATGAGGTATGGATTGGTAAGAAACCCTCTCTTTCACATCTAAGGGTATTTGGTTGTGATGCATGTGTACATGTTCCAAAGGAGAAAAGAGCCAAGTTGGATACTAAATCTGAAAGGTGCGTCTTTATTGGGTATAAGGATGGTTTAAAAGGTTATAATATTTGGAACCTAGAAACAAGGAAGGTTGGGTATAGTCGAGATGTGGTATTTAGAGAGGTGAAAGATGTTATTAAACATGAATTCCTACCAAAAGAAACCTGAGAAGATAGAGTTTGAGCTAAAGGAGGAAGAATCATACTCCATAGCAAAACAAGAATCAGAAGATGAAGAGCCACAAACTCCAATTGTGAGAAGATCTGTTCGAGAAAGAAGGCAGCTAGAAAGGCATATTCCACATGCTTTCTATTCAAATTTTGCTTTATCTATTACTAATGATTATACCATAATTATCAAGGAGTTAGTAGATTCAAAGGATGGAAAACTCTCGAAAGATTTCATGGTTGATGAAATGACATCTTTGGACAAAAATGAGGCTTGGGATCTGGTGGAGTTTTTGGCTAGAAGGAAACCCATCAGAAGCAAATGGGTGTTTAATAAGAAGATGGATGCAGAAGGCAAGGTGGAGAAATGCAAAGTTCGGTTGGTAGCAAAGATTATTCCCAAGTGTCGAGAATTGATTTTGGTGATATTTTTCTCCTGTTGCCAAGGTAGTTTCTATTAAATTACTTTTATATGTTACTGTTGCTTTTGCTTTTGAGGTAGAATAGATGGATGTGAAGACAAAATTTCTTCACAGGGCTCTAGAAGAAGAGATCTACAGGAAGCAACTTGAAGGCTTTGCGGTGAAGGGTAAGAAAGAACTAGTATGTAGGTTAAAAAAGTCTTTGTATGGGTTAAAACAGTCACCAAGGATGTGGTATTAGAAATTTGATACATATATACACGGACTTGGCTTCACCAGAAGTAAAGAGGATCACTATGTGTATTTTAAATTAATTGGTGACCGTGTTATTTATCTGGTCTTGTAGGTGGATGATATGTTGCTGATTAGAAATGACAAAGAAATTATCCAGGATTTTAAGACCCAATAGTCACTCCAAATTCGACATGAAGGATTGTTGTAGTGTTTTCTTCTCAATGACGTACGAAAAGAACCCACTTAAGATTGTGGATGATAAACAATATCAACAATATAAATGGCTGCTAAACATTGTAGATTTGCAGCAACTGATAAAAACAAAACATGTCAAAGTCCGGATCTATGCCACAATCATAGTTAAACAACAAAAAGAAAGGGTAATAACTCCAATCATCCAATGGAAACCAGATATGTAAAGATTAGTTTTATTATTAACACTTGTGAAGAGAATAGATAAATGTTTCTAGTCCCCCTCTATGGGATGGGTTCTTGGCTATCCTCAAACGTTTTTGGCTTGTGTAGAGTCTCTCTCCTCTATAATGTGATAACCCAACAAAAATATGGTGTGTGACAATGAAAATAATCAGAGTTACAACAGTGAGTGCAACAATGAAAATAATCAGAAGTGAATAATGAATGGAAAACCCTTCTATTTATAACAAAATATTGAGTTATCCTTGAATAATGAGCAATAGTAAAATATTATTGATCTCATTCTTGGAATAACCACTTGGAATATTTTACTATATTTGTTTAGGAGGGAAAAAGTATTTAAACTTTTATTTAGAAATAATAAGTAAATAAATGATGTATTTATCATCTCAAGGAATTAGTTAAGGAATAATGAACAAATAAGGATTTATTTAATTATTCCTAAGGGATTTAGTCAAATTTGACAAAGAATAATAATTAATTATTCTTGGAGAAAAATAAGATAATTAATGATTTGATAGTGAGAATAATTTTGGCAAAATCACATAGAGAGTCATTTGACAAATGACTCTCTATGTGATTTTGCCGAATTATTCTCACTATCAAAGTATGGATCACAAAAGTCTAAACTCTTTAATTAATGATTTCTCTGTTTATTTTTCATGATTGGGTCAAATATGACAAGGAATAATAATAAAACAATGGTTTAATTAATTATTCCTAGAAGAAAATCAAATAAATAGTGGTTTATTCAATTATTATTCATGGGTTTAACTATAAATTACTTAACAAAGGTGGTTTATTAAGTAATTTCTCACAGTGAAAGAAAATTTACATGGTGTACTTTAATCCATCTAGTAAATTAAGCTAGATGATAAATTTTTTAGTGATTACAGATTGCCCCCCAATGTATGAGTGTTAGGAGCAAAAAGTATGACCGAAGTACGTTGTAAAGACACAATCACTAGACAACACAGGGGAGTCTGAGAGAGAGAGAGAGAGAGACCAATAAAGCTAAATTTGAAAGAGGATAGGGACAGAGGGGGTGAGACTAATGCAAGTCTCCTTTTATGTTGTGGTACCGAACCTCAATGAGGCGAGGGAGGAATACCCATACCCGTCGAGATAACTTAGTGCAAAAATAATGGTTTGCCCAGAAACATAAAACTGAGCAATGAAGTACATGTTGAATGGTACATGACATGCTGGCATAACAGAACCAAAAAATAATACAATGTGTCCCATATACATAATGCACCTGGTAAAAACATGAGCTAGGACTAAATACAATAATATCTAAGTACATGAGATACAAAGCCCCTTCCCTCAAAAAATGGGTGGGAGGGAGGGTAGAACAACCAGAGTAGCCTTTTTGAACAAGGAAGGGCTCTGCAAAACTGAATGGATCATCTGAAGGAGACGTGCATGTTGTGACCACTGCGATCGATAGGAACCGAACCCATCAACTCTGTGAAACTGCATCTGAGGTTGTATCATAGTAGGTATGCATCCGGGCATGTGGGGCACCACCTGAAGGGCCACCTCCTCATGAGGTCTGAAACATCTCACACACACCTGGGAATCACGGGTACAATCTATTGCACCATTGGACCATCAAGTGTATGAATCACGAACATGAAACGACCAAGTCAAAGGGAAATAATGAGACCCCCTGGTCGATCCAAAGCACTGAACAAGAATGGCAGTTGGAACCAAGATACACCACCCTCTAGACTGTTCTTCTAGAATAAATGAGCTGATGTCGATAGAATAGGGCCTGCAATAAATAAGGCAATGAGGATCCTCAACTAAGGCATGAGGGAAAATAGTAATGTGACTGATGGACTAACACTAGGAATAATGGGGAAAAGTGGGACTGAGGGACAAACAGACGACTACCCTGGTCAAAGCATAAAGTGCATGGTTGACCTAGTAGTAATTGACTCAACTCCAGAGGGGAAGGGGACATTATGACTGGAGGCCAAAATGGGCAACACAGGATGAAAGGTATGCAAATATGGATGGAATATTGTGACATGATATAATGGGACATGAAATAGAATCCAAGGGTGTAAGGGTGACTCATCGTGAATTCTCTGAATAAGGGTGACTCGATGACACTGCCACATAGACTAGGCTCGGTGGGGACCATAAAAACATGAGTAAGTGATGTTTACTCATGACGAAAATCGACATATGGTATGACAATCATTGAGAGGAGATGGACCTCAAAGTACAAGTGTTGATTTATGACGAAATTTAATTTTGAGAGATGACAAAGTGACCTTTCATGGGGAAATGGATTCTTGGTGATGTGTCAAATCATTAAAGATCGAGGAATACCCATTTTAGAGCTCAATGAGAGCTTTCCAATGGTGTTGATGGTTCGTCAAACTGATCTATGGTTTAGTCACAATGGAAAAACCGACCATCGGAATCGCGATTTGTGACTTTTAGGCAAGTGGTCGTACTTGTTTAAATATGGCCTTAATGCTTCTTGGAACGATGGTTCCTAGTGAAGAATTAAGGGAAGGGGAAAACGAGAATGAACTACTAGAGGAGGTCTAGAATCATCCTCACCCCCCAATTCAAACATGGGGACTATGTGGACATAGAGTAGAATATTTGAAGATATGGTATCAAACGTCTACGATATGTGATGTGCATATGGCTCATAGGAGTGGTCGGTAGGACAAACTATCCAAGGAATGGGGGGATAATAGACCATACCTAGATTCAATGGGATCTAGGTCGAGACTTATTTGAGAAGATGGCCATGGGAAAAACATCATGCCCCCAAGCATGGGATATTGATTTGGTATGCAAAGGTGGGAATGATGCCCCCTAGTAGGAGGAGTTTTTGGAGCACCATTGTGGTCCAAGTGCTCGAAAAAGGGATTCAAGCATCTCGGCCCAACTTGGCATGAGATCCTCCAAAGGAGATGTAGGGGCCTATGTGCCCCCCCATTATACTATGGGTGTACCGGATGTATTTAGAGCTAAGAGCTCCAAACACTCATACGATACATAATATGATTATGAATTTTACATGATGATGATGGTTCGTCATTTGTTGTGTTATCTTTTGTGGTATACATATGATAAACGCCAGTCTAGAATGTTGTTTGCAATGGTATTTACATAGTCATTTTGGGCTTTAGGCACATGACTTAAAGTAATGGTTTCAAATTCATGTACCAATAGCTTCACTCGTAGATATTTTCTAAATAGTACTTGGTTATGCACTCATACACACCATTCAATTGCATGACAAGTAGCAAGGAATCTAAATGAACATGAATATGAAGGATGCGATGAGCAAGGGCATCAACTAACAAACCTATCACTGCATCATATTCGGCCTGATTATTGGTGGTAGATCCAATGCACACGTCATTTGAAAGGACTAACGTATGTAAGGGGGTAAAAATGGCCCAGGTTGTTGAGGCTAGATTCCGGGAAAAGTGACTTGCACCGTCGTCATGACCAATATACAGTATGGATGATGGATCCAAATGAAAGGTGCAAAAGAAAACGGATGAGATGATGCAATCTACCTAACTTCATGGAAGAAATAAAGACATGCAAATCAAATGGATGTGCTATGAGAAATATTTCTTGAGGTAGAGCACATTGGGATAATTAGGAAGAAAATGGCCTTCAAAATCCTATAAAGAAACGCCCCCTTATGTTAGGTCCCTATAATACTAGTGATTCCCCAATTGCTATTATCGTTGTATCCCATATTATTAATGTTGTGCCCCTATTATCCCCATATTGTTATTATTGTGCCCCATAGAATCCCTCTATTGTTATTTTTGTGCCTTTATATTATTATTGTTAGGTCAGCTTGGTTATATTGTGACCCCTTAGACTCCTATATATATAAAGGAGGTTTTGTCATTTGAATCATCCAATAATTTTTCATTTGTGTAATCTAAATGATGTTTCCCCCTCGAATAGGCTGAATTCTAAGGTGTTGATCTATCTTTTCTATCTTTTTGTGAGCTGGTTTCATAACATTTGGTATCAGAGCTTTGGATTCTAGGGTTTCGTTGCTCCAAACAGGTCATCATGGAATTTTCGTTATAACATTTTTTTGCGACGTTTCAAAAGATAACAAATAAACCCATTTGAGACTAAATCACGTTGAACCTTGGGATAGAATTTTAGATTTTGTCTCGCTATATTTTCGGAGATATGATTTGAGGAAGTTAGGGTTTTTGTAAGCTCCAAAATTTCATCTAAAATAGGTCATTGTAGAATTTTCGCTATAATGCTTTCGCTACGAACTTTTAGAAGCTAAAACAAAAACCCATTTGAGAAGAAATCGGTCTGAACCTCGGCTCTGAATTTCAAATCCTGTCTGGCTATATTTTCGGCGATATGTCTGAGGAAGTTAGGGTTTTTGTAGACCTTTGAATTACATTCAAAATAGGTCACCTTGGGAAAATAATCATAAACTTTGCTCTGAACATCATATTGAATTTTTGTAAGAAGTTACAAAAAGAGGACGGACTTTATTTTTTTTGGGTATCATTTTCATAACCTAAGGTTGAAACAGTGACCCGCGGCACGTCATACAAGTTTACTCTACTGAACCAGTCTATACTGAGGTCATCGTGGGAGATTTGGCATAATTCTTCATTGGTGAATCCAATCTTGATCAAACTTGAGCGGTTAGAAATATTACACAGAGGGTTACCGCCAGAAGAAATTACCTAGGAGATCCAAATTACAGAGATACATCAGATTCAATATCAAGCTCCTACAAAGTGAGAAAAGGTGTGTAGTTTTTTTTATATTTTTGCATGAGCTTGGTTTGAAAATTAGTTTGAAGGAATTCAAAGGGCATAGTGAAGCATTATTATCGGTAATTGATGCCCCGAAGAAAGAAAATGGAAACACCTAGTAAGCAACCTGAAAGCTCTAGCATGACTCATGAAGAAGAGGAAGAAATGTAACATGATATATCAAAATTATGAGACCAAGTGCAATAAATTTCGCTCACACAAACAAAAGTAACAAAAAATAAGATGGATGGCTTAAAGAAAGACATAGAAGCTAAGATGGATGGTTTAAAGAAAGGCGTCGAAGCCAATATGGATGGTTTAAAGAAAGGCATAGAAGCTAAGATGAATGACCTGGAAGCTAAGATGGACAGCGTGGAAGCTAAGATGGATGGCGTGGAAGCTAAAATGGATGGTGTGGAAGCTAATATGGATGATTTAAAGAAAGGCATGGAAGATTTGAAGACAGATTTGACAAAGTTTCTACAGGAAATGCTTACTAATGGCGAAAGGGTAGTAAAGGAAACTCATGATGAGAACAAAATAAATGTTAATCATGATTTCATAGACTCTAACATTGGATCAAAGAACCACCATGTTCCAAAGATCGATATGAGGAAGTTTGATGGCAAGGATCTCGGAACATGGATACTATAGATGGAGCAATTTTTCGATCTCCATAATGTGCAAAACACACAAAAGTTACGCATTGCAACTTTATATTTGGAACCAAATCAGTTTGTATGGTATCGATGGCTTTGCTCTCATAAACAAATTGTCACTTGGGCTATTTTTACGGATAAAATGATTGCACATTATGAGGATACAAAAAGAAACACTTTTTTTAGCCAATTGATAAATCTCAAACAAAAGGGTTCAATGATTGGAGCACATTGAGGACTTCCAAAAATTGAATATAAGGGTAAAAGATATTCCAGATGAGCATAGGATTGATGTGTTCATAGGGAATTTAAAAGATAACATCCAACCTGAGGTTCGCCTTTGGGAACCAGATTCATTGGATAAGGCATTCAAGTTGGCAAGAAAAATGGAAAGAAAAATTATGGCAAGAAGGAAGCCTACCACTCACAATCATAAAGATGGATGTGTTTCTTCCCCTAGCCATCCACAACCTACAAGGTTGAAACCACAACAATTGGAAGAAAAAAGAGCAAAAGGGCTTTGTTACAGTTGTGATAGCAAATACACTAAAGGTCATAAGTGTTTCGAGAAGAAATTATTTTACACAGATTGTGAAGAGGAGGAAGAAAAGGAACAACAAACGTCAAAAGAAGAGGAAATACACCAGGAAAAAACCATAGAAAAAGAAGAAATGAATCCGACCATATCTTGTAATGCATTAGCTGGAATTACCACTCCTCAAACTATCAAGATAGAAGAGCATATCAAGAAGAAAAAGATAATAGTGTTGATTGATTCGAGAAGTACCCATAATTGGATTCATTGTAAGATAGCCAAGGAATTGAATTGCTTCCTATATCCAGCACCATAGTGTCAAGTGATGGTTGAAAGTGGAGGAACCATAAATTGCTCAGGAAAGTGCCATAATATCAAGCTATCCATGGGAGAATATGTATTGAATAGCCCAATGCTTTCCATTCCAATGGGTGGTGTGTATGTTGTACTAGGAGTCCAATGGCTACAATCCTTGGGTACAATAGCTTTTAATTTTCAAGAACTTTTCATGAAATTCTCTTCAGAAGGAAAGGAAGTGGAATTAAGGGTATCGCAGGGAAACTAGGAAAGATAATCAACTCTAACGGAATGACAAAGCTTCTAAAGAAAGAACAATGAGGCATAATTGCATAATTATATTCACTAGAGGTTCCCACATTGAAATCATCGATTTCTCCAGATCTCCAGAAAGTCTTGGACAATCATACCAAGGTATTTGAGACTCCCAAAGGCCTCCCACCTATTCATGATCATGCTATTAATTTGATTCCAGGAAGTGTTCCTCCAAACATCAGGCCTTACAAATATCCCTATGTCCAAAAGAGTGAAATTGAACGTATGGTTGCAGAAATGCTAGAGGCTGGTATAATTCAACCTACTCAAAGTTCTTTCTCTGCTCTAGTATTATTCGTTCACAAGAAGGATGGATCATGGCACATGTGTCCATATTATAGGGAGCTCAAAAAGCTCACTATTAAAGATAAATTTCCCATTCCTGTCATTGATGAATCATTGGATGAATTGCATGGATCAATTTACTTCACCAAGTTGGATCTTCATTCAGGATATCATCAAATCAGAATGAATACTGAATACATTCCAAAAACAGCATTTAGAACTCATGAGGGTCATTATGAATTTTTGGTCATGCCTTTTGGCCTTACTAACTCACCTTCTACATTTCAAGGTTTGATGAATTCCATTGTCAAACCCTTCCTTAGAAAATTTGTGTTAGTATTTTTTGATGATATACTAATCTACAACAAGTCTTGGAAGGATCATGTCCAACATGTTGACATGGTGCCCAAACTATTGGAGGAGAAACAATTATATGCAAAAATATCCAAAAGTTTCTTTGGAGTATAAGAGGTGGAATATCTGGGTCATATTGTATCTCATGAAGGTGTTAAGGTAGAACCTAGCAAAATTAAAACCATTAAGGAATGGAAAATTCCCACATCCATAAAGCATCTACAAGGATTTCTTGGGTTGACAGGGTATTATCGCAAGTTTGTTAAGAATTATGGGAGAATAGCAGCACCTCTAACAACATTATTTAAGAAATATGCATTTTCATGGACTCTAGAAGCAACAAAGGCGTTTGAACATCTTAAAGAGGAAATGTGCCAAGCACCAGTCTTAGCTACACCAGACTTCACAAAAACCTTTATTGTGGAATGTGATGCCTTAGGAAATGGAATTGGTGTTGTTTTAATGCAAGAAGAAAGACCCATTGCTTTTGAAATTTGTCCAACCAAAGGAAAGTATTTACACAAAGTTATTTATGAGAAGGAAATTTTGGCAATACTACATGCACTTAAGAAATGGCAACCCTACCTAATGGGAAGACACTTCAAGGTAAAAACAGATCATGATAGTCTTAAATACTTTTTAGAACAAAGATTATCTTCAGAAGAGTAGCAAAAATGGGTCACAAAGATGTTGGGTTATGGCTTTGAAATCATCTACAAAAAAGGGAAGTAAAATTTTGTGGTAGATGCACTCTCAAGAAAGGATGAGGATGTGGAAGCATTTATTTGCGCCATTTATATTATCCAACCAGATTGGATAAACGAAGTAAGGGATGAATGGAAAAATGACGAGGAAGTGTGGGCACTCATTCAAAAGATACAACAAGATTCCAGTACATCTGATACATTTAGTTGGAAAAATGATTCGTTATGGTACAAAGATCGGTTATACCTACGTAAGAATTCCCAACTCAAACAAAAGATTCTTAGGGAATTGCACACCTCTCCCTTTGGAGGGCACTAAAGATTTCTAAAAACCTACCACAGGGTTAAGAAGGATTTTTTTTGGGATGGCCTTAAATCAGATACTCAAAAGTTTGTGGCGGAATGTTTGGTTTTCCAACAAAATAAAGTTGAAACAATTAAGACCCCATAACTATTACAACCTTTATCCATTCCAAGCCAATGCTGGGAGGAGGTTTCAATGGATTTTATCACAGGTTTACCCAAGTCCGAAGGAAAGAGTGTTATCATGGTGGTAGTTGATAGACTTACCAAGTATGCACACTTTTGTGCATTATCTCATCCATTTAAAGAGAGTACATCTTCTATTGCATTTATGGAAACAATTCAAAAGCTACATGGAAACCCAAAGATTATTGTAAGTGACAGAGATCCTATTTTCACTGGAAATTTTTGGATAGAATTGTTTTCTTGTCTTGGTACTCAGTTAGCTCATATCTCATCGTATCATCCTCAATCTGATGGGAAAACTGAGATAGTAAACAAATGTTTGGAAGGATATCTTCGTTGATTTTTATCTGATAAACAGACACAATGGGTCAAATAGTTGCGGGTGGTATAGCACTTCCTTCCATACTGCAACAAAATTGACTCCATTTATGGCACTTTATGGATATCATCCACCATCCATCACATCATATTTAAGATACGATTCTAAGGGTCAAGTAGTGGAAGATCACATCGAGCATTAGCAACAAGTTCTCCAACTCTTAAAGGATAACCTCACCTTGGCGCAGAATAGAATGAAACAATAGGCAGATCAACATCGCAACGAAAGAAGTTTTAATGTAGGTGATTGGGTATTCCTATAGTTACAATGATATAAACAATTGTCCCTCAAGCAAGCTAAGAAGGATAATAAATTATCACCAAAGTATTATGGTCTATATAAGGTGTTGCAAAAGATAGGTACTATGGCATACAAATTGGAGCTTCCTGCAGCTTCCCGATTGCACCCAGTTTTCCATGTTTCATGCTTAAAGAAGGTTATAGGTGACAAGCTTCCAGTTCAAACAATATTGCCAGAACTTGATGAGGAAGGAAAAATCATATTGGAACCTGAAGCAGTCAAAGAAACAAGAACTCGACAGCTACGAAATCGAACAATTTCAGACTATCTCATAAAGTGGTAGAAATTACCTGTTGAAGATTCCACATGGGAGGATGAGAGTTTTATACAGAAGCATCCAGAACTACTCAATCATTAAGGACAAAACTTTTTTGAAGGAGAGGGGCATGTTAGGTCCCTATAATACTAGTGATTCCCCCATTACTATTGTCGTTGTATCCCTTATTATTATTGTTGTGCCCCTATTGTCCCCATATTGTTATTTGTGCCCCATAGAATCCCTCTATTGCTAGTTTTGTGCCTTTATATTATTATTGTTAGGTCGGCTTGGTTATATTGTGACCCCTTAGACTCATATATATAGAAAGGAGGTTTTTTCATTTGAATCATCCAAGAATTGTTCATTTGTGTAATGTAAAGGAGGTTGCCCCCTCAAAGAGGCTGAATTCTAAGAAGTTGATCTATCTTTTCTATCTTTTTGTGAGTTGGTTTCATAACACCTTACTTAAGGGTAGGGGTAATCAGGGGTAGACATAGCTTCCATGGTGTCCTCATTAGGCTGGGAGATGGGTGGACGGGAGGAAGACTGACTACATGATGTGGCGGCATTACCTGGTGCATCAACCTGAGAAATAAGGTTCACATACGCATCGTCTAGAATGGTAGACAATGGGTTGGTAGATGGAGGATCTACTGATGTTGAGACCTAGGATTCTATCGAAGGAGGTTCAATAGAAATGCGTGCAAAAACCTTAGAAAGGTTTTCCTGCGAGGAACTTAAGGATGACGACAGGTAAAGGATGTGGCCTGTGGTGTCCATCATCTTGACATCGGGGGGAGGAATCACAATAGTGGGGCCAGAGTCTCCCTGTTCTAGTTGACTAGTGGTACCAGAATCCATAGGTAGAGGAGTAGATGATCCACTACGAGTGGCCTCGTATTCACAAATCACCCCAAGGAAATCGCAAAATTCATCGAGACAAGGGCAACAATGGGAATAGTGACCATGAAGATCACACAGGGCACAAGGGTGGTTTGTGCACAGCATTTTGAGTTTCTTGGGTGGGCCTGACAAGTTAACATGGACTTCTAGGATATTGGACTCAGGGAATGCTTCATGAACCAAAGGTTTGAGTTGAGGAAGTTCGGGACAATTATTGGTGGCATGCCCAACAACTTCACACAAAGCACACGGATGTGACAACTTTGGGGCTTTGGGGGTTGGAGAAGCTTGGGTAGCCTTGTCCTTAGGTTCTTTCCTCTTAGATTTTCCCCCTTGTCTGGATGTTGTCACAACAAGAGTGGGTTCCTATGGAGGTTTCGGTGGAACTGGAGCAGTGATAGGGGTCGTAGGGACCGATTGAACCGGGGTCAAAGCATGATATGGTCGTAGATGACTAGGCGGAGTGCTTGCTAGGGGATCAATGTACCATACTGGGATCCCCAAAGTCATGTTAGGAAGGACCAGTGAAGCCATGACATGGACAAAAACCCTAAGGAGGAAACAAGCAAGGTATCTGTCCTGTAAGGAAATGTCTTGGTGGAAGAACTCTTGGATGGTTAAGACCTGGAGGAGCTAACCTTGGTGGGAACATAGGAGATGCACCCACAAACAAAAGAGGTCCTAGGTGGGTGGATCTGGATGACTTAGCTAAGATGGTAACAACAGAGTGCTGAGGAGTTGGTTGTTGATCAGAGGTATTGACGTCGTCAGAATCCATCATGAGGATTTGATAGTCACTAGGACCAGAAGGTTGGGGGAGGTGGGCTACTTGACCTAGCAGAGGTTGAGCAACAACAAATCCAATTTTCCTTGCTATCGGAAAGGATTTGTGGGCACTGCTAGTTGAGATGGCACGGGATTTTGAGGCGACTGTTGACCTCTAGAAGTTGCTTGAGCTTCCCACATTTTGTGCATCTAGGGTAAAAGGGGATAGTCATGTGTATAATGGCCAAGTACACCACAACATGCACAAGGATTTTTTGTACGAATAGCCTTGTTCTGCTTGGGTTGGTCGCCCTGTTGTTGGTTGTTGATGTTAGGTTGGTTCCCCTGGGGTTCACTAGGTTGGTTACCTTGGTTACCCTAGTTACCCTTCCCCTTATTCTTTTTCTTCGAATTTGGGGGATTGGTAGCACTCTGTTGCACAAACACCTAACCCTGAGGGGGTGGTGGCTACTAGGCTAAGGATGCATGGGATATTGCGGCACTAATGCTTGAGGGGCTAGAGTGCCAGGTTGTGCATAAGAAGGAGCAACATTTTGGTAGATAGGTTGGGGCCCTAGAAACATGTTTCTAGCAGGAGGGGCATAAATGTTGGAGGAACCGATGCCCCCTACGGATAGCCATAACTCTACTGAGTGTATGATGAAGAGTATGAAAGGGATCCAATGATACCATTGGTGGCGTCAGATGCCCCCGGTGAATTGGCACTTCCAGGACGAGGGGGGTCTGGAATGACGGTATAGACATCACTAGATTCTGCATAAATCAAATCATACCTCAAAGCGGTCTGGAGAGCTTCTTCCTCGGTCTGAGGAAAATGGGACATGACATGTTATGAAACCAGCTCAAGAAAAGATAGAAAAGATAGATCAATGCCTTAGAATTCAGCCTCTTCGAGGGGGCAACCTCCTTTACATTACATAAATGAACAATTCTTGGATGATACAAATGACAAAACCTCCTTTCTATATATAGGAGTCTAAGGAGTCACAATATAATCCAGCCGACTTAACAATAATAATATAAAGCCACAAAAATAACAATAGAGGGATTCTATGGGGCACAGAAATAACAATATGGGGGTAATAGGGGCACAACAATATAAATAAGGGGTATAACTACAATAGTAATGGGGTAATCACTAGTATTATAGGGACCCAACATGCCCCTCTCCTTCAAAAAAGTGTTGTCCTCAACGCTTGAGTAGTTCTGGATACTTCTGCATAAAATTCTCATCCTCCCATGTGGAATCTTCAGCGGATAAGTTCTTCCACTTGATAAGATACTCTGAAATTGATCGATTTCGTAGCTGTCGAGTTCTTGTTTCTGTGACTGCTTCCGGTTCCAATATAATTTTTCCTTCCTCGTCAAGTTCTGGCAATATTGTTTGAACTGGGAGCTTGTCGCCTATAACCTTCTTTAAACATGAAACATGGAAAACTGGGTGCAATCGAGAAGCTGCAGGAAGCTCCAATTTGTATGCCATAGTACCAATCTTTTCCAACACCTTGTACGGACCATAATACTTTGGTGATAATTTATTATCCTTCTTAGCTTGCTTTAGGGACATTTGCTTATATGGTTGTAGCCGTAGGAATACCCAATCACCTACATCAAAACTTCTTTCACTGCGATGTTGATCTGCCTGTTGTTTCATTCTATTTTGTGCCAACACGAGGTTATCCTTTAAGAGTTGGAGGACTTGTTGTTGATGTTCGATGTGATGTTCCACTGCTTGAACCTTAGAATTTTCTCTTAAATATGATGTGATTGATGGTGGTTGGTACCCATAAAGTGCCATAAATGGGGTCATTTTTGTTGCTGTATGGAAGGAAGTGTTATACCACCATTCAGCCAGAGGCAACCATTTGACCCATTGTGTCTGTTTATCAGATACAAAGCAACGAAGATATCCTTCCAAACATTTGTTTACTATCTCAGTTTGCCCATCAGATTGAGGATGATAAGATGAGCTATGAGCTAACTGAGTACCCAGACAAGAAAATAATTCTGTCCAAAAATTTCCAGTGAAAATGGGATCTCTGTCACTTACAATAATCTTTGGGTTTCCATGTAGCTTTTGAACTGTTTCCATAAATGCAGTAGAAACTGTACTGGCTTTAAATGGATGTGATAATGCACAAAAGTGTGCATACTTGGTAAGTCTGTCAACTACCACCATGATGACACTCTTTCCCTCAGACTTGGGTAAACCTGTGATAAAATCCATTGAAACCTCCTCCCAACGTTGGCTTGGAATGGATAAAGGTTGTAATAGACCCGGTGTCTTAATTGTTTCAACTTTATTTTGTTGGCAAACCAAACATTCCGCCACAAACTTTTGAATATCTGATTTAAGGCCATCCCAAAAAAATTCCTTCTTAACCCTGTGGTAAGTTTTTAAAAATCCTGAGTGCCCTCCTAAGGGAGAAGTGTGCAATTCCATAAGAATCTTTTGTTTTAGCTGGGAATTCTTACAGAGGTATAAGCGATCTTTGTACCATAACGAATCATTTTGCCAGCTAAATGTATCAGAAGTACTGGAATCTTGTTGTAGCTTTCGAATAAGTGCCCACACTTCTTCGTCATTCTTCCATTCCTCCTTTGCTTCGTTTATCCAATCTGGTTGGATAATAGAAATGGCACACAACAATGCTTCCACATCCTCATCCTTTCTTGAGAGTGCATCTGCCACCACATTTTGCTTCCCTTTTTTGTAGATGATTTCAAAGTCATAACCCAACATCTTTGTGACCCACTTTTGTTGCTCTTCAGAGGATAATCTTTGTTCTAAAAAGTATTTAAGGCTATCATGATCTGTTTTTACCTTGAAGTGTCTTCCCATTAGGTAGGGTCGCCATTTCTTAAGTGCATGGAGTATTGCCAACATTTCCTTCTCATAAATAGCTTTGCTTAAAAACTTTCCCTTGATTGGACGACTTTCAAAAGCAATGGGTCTTTCATCTTGCATTAGAACAACACCAATTCCATTTCCTGAAGCATCACATTCCACAATAAAGGTTTTTGTGAAGTTCGGTGTAGCTAAGACCGGTGCTTGGCACATTGCCTCTTTAAGATGTTTAAAGGCCTTTGTTGCTTCCGGAGTCCATGAAAATGAATCTTTCTTCAATAATGTTGTTAGAGGTGCTGCTATTCTCCCATAATTCTTAACAAACTTGCGATAATACCCTGTCAACCCAAGAAATCCTCGCAGATGCTTTATGGATGTGGGGATTTTCCATTCCTTAATGGCTTTAATTTTGCTAGGGTCTACCTTAACTCCTTCATGAGATACAATATGACCCAAATATTCCACCTCCTGGACTCCAAAGAAACATTTGGATCTTTTTGCATATAATTGTTTCTCCTCCAATAGTTGTAGCACCTTGTCAACATGTTCAACATGATCCTTCCAAGACTTGTTGTAGATTAGTATATCATCAAAAAATACTAACACAAATTTTCTAAGGAATGGTTTGAAAATTGAATTCATCAAACCTTGAAATGTTGAAGGTGCATTGGTAAGGCCAAAAGGCATGACCAAAAATTCATAATGACCCTCATGAGTTCTAAATGCCGTTTTCGGAATGTCTTCAATCTTCATTCTGATTTGATGATATCCCGAACGAAGATCCAACTTGGTGAAGTAAATTGATCCATGCAATTCATCCAGTAATTCATCAATGACAGGAATGGGGAACTTATCTTTAATAGTGAGCTTGTTGAGCTCCCTATAATCTGGACACATGCGCCATGATCCATCCTTCTTGTGCACCAATACTACTGGAGCTGAGAAAGAACTTTGACTCGGTTGAATTATACCAGCCTCTAGCATTTCTGCAACCATACGTTCAATTTCACTTTTTTGGACATATGGATATCTGTACGGCCTGATGTTTGGAGGAACACTTCCTGGAATCAGATGAATAGCATGATCATGATCACGCATAGGTGGGAGACCTTTGGGAGTCTCAAATACCTTGGAATGATTGTCCAGGACTTTTTGGAGATCTGGAGAAATAGATGATTCCAATGTGGAAACATCTAGCGAACATAATTGTGCAATTACACCTCTTTGCTCCTTTTTTAGAAGCTTTGTCATGCCATTAGAGCTGATTATCTTTCCTGGTTTCCCTGCAATACCCCTTAATTCAACTTCCTTTCCTTCCACAGAAAATTTCATGAAAAGTTCTTGAAAATTAAAAGCTATTGTACCCAAGGATTGTAGCCATTGGACTCCTAGTACAACATCAGCACCTCCCATTGGAATGGAAAGCATTGGGCTAGTCAATACATATTCTCCCATGGATAGCTTGATATTATGGCACTTTCCAGAACAATTTATTGTTCCTCCATTTGCAATCATCACTTGACACTCTGGTGCTGGATATAGGAAGCAATTCAATTCTTTTGCTACCCTACAATGAATAAAATTGTGGGTGCTTCCTGAATCAATCAACACTATTACCTTTTTCTTCTTGATTTGTCCTTCTATCTTGATGGTTTGAGGAGTGGTAATTCCCGCCAATGCATTACAAGATATGGTCGGATTTATTTGTTCTTCATCTAGGCTTTGTTCCTGGAATATATTATCTTCTTTTGACCTTTCTTGCTCCTTTTCTTCTTCCTCTTCACAATCTATGTAGAATAATTTCTTCTCAGCACACTTATGACCTTTTGTGTATTTGCTATCACAATTGTAACAAAGCCCTTTTGCTCTTTTTTCTTCCAATTGTTGTGGTGTCAACCTTGTAGGTTGTGGAAGACTATGGGCAACAACACTTCCGTCTTTATAGTTGTGAATGGTATGCTTCCTAGTTGCCATAATTTTGCTTTCCATTTTTCTTGCTAACCTGAATGCCTTCTCTAATGAATCAGGTTCCCAAAGGCGCACATCATGTTGGATATTATCCTTTAAAGACCCTATGAACACATCAATCCTATGCTCCTCTGGAATATCTTTTACCCTTATGTTCAATTTTTGGAACTCCTCAATGTGCTCCATTATTGAACCCTTTTGTTTGAGACTTATCAATTGGCTAAAAAAAGTGTTGCTTTTTGTATCCTCATAATGTGCTATCAATTCTTCCGTAAAAATTGCCCAAGTGATAAATTGTTTACGAGAACAAAGCCATTGATACCATACAAACTGATTTGGTTCCAAATATAAAGTTGCCATACGTACCTTTTGTGTGTTTTGCACATTATTGAGATCGAAGAATTGCTCCATCTGTAATATCCATGTGGCGGGATCCTTGCCATCAAACTTCCTCATATCGATTTTTGGAATATGGTGATTCTTCGATCCAACATTAGCATCTATGGAATCATGATTAACATTTCTTTTGTTCTCATCATGAGTTTCCTTTACTACCTTTTCACCATTAGTAAGTATTTCTTGTAGAAAATTAGTCAAATCTGTCTTCAAATATGCCATTCCTGTCTTCAAATTTGTGCTCAAATCTATCTTCAAATTGTCCATCTTAGCTTCCATGCCATTTATCTTAGCATCTGTTAACTTTTGTGAGCGTGACATTTGTTGCACTTGTTCTTGTAATTTTGATATATCATGTAGCATTTCTTCCTCTTCTTCATGAGTCATGCTAGAGCTTTCAGGTTCCTTACTAGGTGTTTGCATTTTCTTTCCTCGAGGCATCAGTTACCGATAATAATGCTCTACTATGCCCTTTGAATTCCTTCAAAAAAAAATTTCAAACCAAGCTTAAGCAAAAATTTAAAAAATCTACACACCTTTTTTCACTTTGTAGGAACTCGATATTGCCTCTGATGTATCTCTGTACTTTCCAGTCATCTAGTTCTGAACTTGTGACCTGTAGTAGCTCTTTGTGTCCTCTTTCCAATGCCACAAGTCTGACCCAAATTTGATTCTCCAAGGAAGAGTTATGCGAAATCTCCCACAGTGACTTGATTATAGACTAGTTCAGTAGATCTAACTTGTATGACGTGCCACGAGTCACTGTTTCAACCTTTGGATCTAAAAACCACCCACAAGAAACTACCGTCCGTCCTCTTTCTGTACCTTTTTGCGAAATTTCAATCCGATCCTCAGAGAGAAAGTTATGACGATTTTCCCCAGGTCACCTGTTTTGAATGTAATTCAGGAGTTTGCAAAAAGACCAACTTCCTCAGATCATATCTCCGAAAATATCGCGCTAAAAGCTCTGAAATTTGGACCCAAGGCTCAGCGCCAATTCTTCTCAAATAAGTTTTTTTTGCGACTTCTGAAACGTCACATAAAAAAAGTTATAGCGAAAATTCCACGATGACCTGTTTGGAGCAGCGAAACCCTAGAATCCAAAGCTCTGATACCAAATGTTATGAAACCAGCTCAAGAAAAGATAGAAAAGATAGATCAACGCCTTAGAATTCAGCCTCTTCGAGGGGGAAACCTCCTTTACATTACATAAATGAACAATTCTTGGACGATACAAATGACAAAACCTCCTTTCTATATATAGGAGTCTAAGGAATCACAATATAATCCAGCCGACCTAACAATAATAATATAAAGCCACAAAAATAACAATAGAGGGATTCTATGGGGCACAGAAATAATAATATGGGGGTAATAGGGGCACAACAATATAAATAAGAGGTATAACTACAATAGTAATGGGGTAATCACTAGTATTATAGGGACCCAACATGACATCTTTCCTGATGGGGGATAAAAGGCTCTTAAGTAACAAATCTAGATAGACACGGTCTTCGAAAGGCGGGGCACGACATTTGCTCCTTCTTCGATGCCACTCTTGAACATGATCAGAAAGGTGAGTGGGGGAGGACTGACAGAATGTGATCAACAACTAAGTACGATTGTCGTACTGGATAGGTAATTGGAAATATGAAAGGAACACTTTAGCAAGCATCATGAAAATGGAATGAGAGGTAGAGGGCTAGTCTACATGCCATTTTGCTGCGTCTCCAATGAGCATGCATTGGAAGAGCCGAAGATGTATGGAGTCATCGGTTATGGAGTTGGACGAACACCACATGTGGAAGGATCAGACATGGTTGGTAGGATCCTCTCCAACATTAACCTCAAACTTCGGGATGTCAAAGGGAATCTTAGTTGGCATAGAAGGCTAACTAGCATCATGGTGTATGGGGTCATTTCTCAACTAGTTAAAATATGGTAGACTTAACCCAACCATAAAGGGAGAATGGGGGTTGTCGGAACGGTTCTTGAGACTGTTCCACTTGACATGACCACCAGGATAGAACCAGAGCCAAAACCAGGTTGGGTTCCTACACTAGCTGTGGGTCCAGACATGGTGAAGGAGGCTCGGAATCAGATGAGGAATCAGAGGGGCTAGGAGAAGAGTCGATGTGAGGACTCGGAGGGCTATGAACTCGAATCCAATGAAGAGGGGTAATATGCCTAAGCGGGAACTGGGGGTGAAGGCCTAATAATCTCCACGACAAAAGCCTTGGTGGCGCAATGGTGGTAAGACACATGGAACACAAAAATGGTGAAGAGAGAGCAGCAATATATCTTTTGTCTCGATTCAGGGAGATAAATTTATTATGTTAAGTCTTGCCTTGGTGGTGTAAACCAAGTGTCCTTCGCTTAAGGTGTGCTTGTGTGTGCAAGTGTATTAATTGATTAAGCCCATATTGTGTTTGTAAAAAAGAAAAATGCTTGCTGAAAATAAACTGAAATAAATAACAGAAAATGAATAGAAAAACAATTAACTTAACCCCACCCAAACTGGGTTTGAAAAAACTGCACTTCTTGGTGGCTAAACCGATGGAAATTACACTGAAACAGTCAAGAGATCTGAATGTCGGTGTGACTGGAATCAAGTGACACTAAGCTACTAGAAAGTGGTGTAGCAACTGCAAAAAACCAGAGAGGAAGATCACTACAAAAAGATAGGGAGATGGGTGAAACACCTAGGGAAACTGATATGACCCTAAGGGAATTACCAAACAAGTTTAAATATGAAACTATGGATGGTAGCAACCTGTCTTAATAGATCTGAAACAAAATATTACAGATCTGGAAAATGTGGTTGAAAGCGTTGCAGAAACTTAGACTTCTCACTCAGTTATACTCCTCCTAGAAAGGTTGAAGTGTACTAGAAGCCTTAGGGGGGGCCTAAATTCGACTTCGACAAGTAAATCAGAGTGGATCAAGGCCTAAGCAGGATGAGACAGAGGTCAGACACCCAGCAGACAGCGCTCTGCAAAACCCAGAAACAGATCTGAGAAAAATCCTAAAACCCAAAAATCGCAGGTACTAACCTGTTTCTTTGCAAGGCTCACACTTTTTGGGCTGAAAGGTGCGTTATGAAGCCCAAATTGCACTTTTTGGGCTAAAAACTGTGATTTTTGTTCCGTGGATCTCGGTCAACGAATCTCGGAAAAAAGTGTCACCTTTGTCGCAGCTTGTTCCTGTGACCTGGGGAAACAACCAGAAAGGTTGCGAAAGTCAGAAATTTATCAGATCTAAGGTTAAAAAACTAGGAAACATTAACAAAATTGAAAAAAGAAGAAACCCTAAGTTGAAAAGCGAAGGTCACCCAGGTTTCTAGATCTGAAGTATAAAACCCAGCAGAGTTGCCAATTTTGTTGTAGTGTTTTCTTCTCAACGATGTACGAAAAGAACCCACTTAAGATTGTGGATGACAAACAATCTCAACAATATAAATGGCTCCTAAACATTGTAGATCTGTAGCAACTGATAGAAACAAACATGCGAAAGTCCGGATCTATGCCACAATCATAGTTAAACAACAAAAAGAAAGAGTAATAACTCCAATCATCCAATGGAAACCAAATATCTAAAGAATAATTTTATAATAACACCTGTGAAGAGAATAGATAAATGTTACCAGTCCCCCTCTATGGGATGGGTTCTTGGCTATCCTCAAACGCCTTCAGCTTGTGTAGAGTCTCTCTCCTCTATAATGTGAAAACCCAACAAAAAATATGGTATGTGACAATGAAAATAATCAGAGTTACAACAATGAGTGCAACAATGAAAATAATCAAAAGTGAATAATGAATGGAAAACCCTTCTATTTATAACAAAATATTGAGTTATTCTCGAATAATGAGCAATAATAAAATATTATTGATTCCATTCTTGGAATAACCACTTGGAATATTTTATTATAATTGTTTAGGAGGGAAAAAGTATTTAAAATTTTATTTAGAAATAATAAATAAATAAATGATTTATTTATCATCTCAAGGAATTAGTTAAGGAATAATAAACAAATAAGGATTTATTTAATTATTCCTAAGGGATTTAGTCAAATTCGACAAAGAATAATAATTAATTAGTGATTAGTTAATTATTCCTGGAGAAAATAAGATAATTAATGATTTATCTGTTTATTTTTCATGATTGGGTAAAATATGATAAGGAATAATAATAAAACAATGGTTTAATTAATATTTCCTAGAAGAAAATCAAATAAATAGTGATTTATTTAATTATTATTCATGGGTTTAGCTATAAATTACTTAACAAAGGTGGTTTATTAAGTAATTTCTCACAGTGAAAGAAATTTTACTATGGTAAAATTCGTTTTACATGGTGTACTTCGATCAATCTAGTAAATTAAGCTAGATGATCAATTTTTTAGTGATAACAAGGATCTCGGTGCTGCAAACTATATTTTGGGCATGGAAATTAAATGAGATCGGGCAAAGAGGAAGCTCTCGTTAAACCAAAGGAAGTATGTCAAGGCAATACTACAGAGGCTTAATACAAAAGATAGTAAATCGGTGAAGGTTCTTATTCTTGTAGGTGTAAAGTTATCTATTAAGCAGTGTCCCGAGGCATAAGAAGAGGAAGAGGACATGTCCCATGTTCCATACGCAAGTGTAGTCAGTAGCCTAATGTATGCAATGGTATGTACTAGACCATACATTGCACATGCAGTGGAAGTACTGAGCAGGTTTATGTCAAAACTAGGGAAGGAGCATTAGACAGTAGTGAAGCGGGTTTTTATGTATTTGTGTGGCACTAGTGATTATGCTCTTTGCTACCAAGGAAGACTAGGATTGGATAGAGTTTTGGACATCCATGCGAGATTTGGATCAGCGAATATCTACCATTGGGAATGTGTTTAACCTATTTGGAGGTGCATTCAGTTGGATGAGAAAGGGACATTATATACTGGAAATTTAAACTATGGAGGCAAAATCCATAGTAGCCACTCATGTAAGTAAGGAAGAAGATTGGATGCAGAGATTGTGCTCAAGTATGGGGTTAGTACAACGAGCTATAACGATAGACTATGACATCCAAAGTGCAATTTTCTTGGAAAACAACCCTGCTTATCATTCAAAGGAAAGGCACATTGATGTTTAGTATCACTTTATGAGGGATATGGTTGAGGACAAAAAGGTGTTGCTGGTAAAGGTGGACACTCTGAAGAATGTTTCATATGCATTGATGAAATCTATGAGAAATGAGAAGTTTTCTTGGTGTAGAGAAACAATGGTCGTTGTAGGCTTGGACCAATGACTAAGCTCTCCTGTGATCCCCTATTTGGAAAAGAAAACAACAAGTGGGAGAATGTTGGGTGTGTGTTATATTCTTTCCACGACTAGTCGCACGCGCGAGGGGGGTCACGGGGGGGTGATACCTCCACCTATTCATTCTATCGGCCGCAGTAGGGGGGCACAACCCCCCCTAGTCATGGGGATTTAGGAGGGCGGTAGCCCCCCTATACGAGGTCCGGGGCAGTGCCCCAGGAAACGTTTTTGGGACCCTATATTAGGTGGGCGGACCTACCTATGGTTTTGTGCATGGGATTCGCACATGGTTTTGGGCATGATGGTTTTATGCCCGTGGTATTTTGTAGATCTGGTCAAGGGAACTACGATTATGTTCTAATCCAAGGTTAATGGATTGTGGTTTATGAATTCTTCGACATGTATTTATATGTATTGTAACATTGAAAGGAATATAATGAAAAATCAATCTAGTAGTCCTGGTTTTGGGATCCAGGGGGAAAATATTTGTGTATTTGTTTCATGTTTCTCACCATTGTATATTTTCTGTTTTTAAGAATTCGTTTGCAGGTAATTTCTTTACAGGGTTAAAACCTACACATCCTCCACTACAAAACATCAAGAAAAGGTTTATGGCCATTTGTACGATGTCTATCAACCCCTATGGGAATGTCCCAAAACTTATACATGATTGATTCCATCGAATCCTTCTCTCCATTTAGTTTTTCATCTAACCTGCACTACTTCATAATTATTAAAAAAATTATTAAAGGCATCCAATTTACAATGTGTAGCCACACATTACCATTCTAATGGTGTTGATGCCCTGTCACTTTCCTATTCTACTAGTAAATATTTTTTTGTTGACTGAATGGCATAATATGGTCTTTGTCCAAAACATGAAATCTTTGAGCTAGTCCATTCTACATAACCAACACCTAAGTTCCCAAATTTATTAGCTCAAAGGATTCCCCAAACATCCTCATATTGTTTTTTCATACTTTCTTTCTTCTTGAACCTTCTATATGGCTCCCTTTGTTTAGTCCAAAAGTGACAAAGTCTTTACTTTCAATTCTTCTGTGAATTTTCTCAAATCTTCAAGAGCATGTCAAACCAAATTCTCTTTGCCTTGAAAAACTCATTTTTAGCCTTATCCACTCCTTTGAGAAAATACTTTCCAGATGATTATTTTTTCCATATCTCCAAAAATATTATTGGAAAGGATTAAAATTTGATTCCTAGCACCACGCAAAAATTTGGTCAACAAATATGGAATTTATAGACAATCCTTATTACAATGCTTATTTTCTAATCTTGATGCATATGACGAATTGAAAACCTGACCAACGAACCAAAGGCGGTACTTCACTTTACCCCATACTAGATCCCTGTAATTCCTCCTCCCACATTTACCCGCTTTGACAAGCTCTCTAGGGTAAACATGATTTGATTAATACTATGACATGACCCGACCTCCAAGTTCCAGTTATGGAAATGTGGCATACAAATTGAAAACTTATTGATACCTCTCAGGAGCACTTGATCACCCAAAAGTTAGTCCACAACCTATGATGATTAGATCCTAATCTAGAACTTATTTTTCACAAGCCTAACAACCCAATTGCACCCTTGACACAATGTGCATGAATTTATGAGGCTCCAACCACACCCATAAGCCTTCCTTCCAGTGGTTATGACCCAAATTCCTCATTTTGGTGTCAGTGGTTACAAGATCTATGCCACTTTTTCAAGCTAACCTCCAAACCACTACCCAAAACTACTTATAACTTTCTAGAAACATAACTAATATTATAACAATGACAATCATTCAAAACTTAAGAAAGATCTTGACCAAGACATGCCTGAAGCTAAAAGTCATGAATGAATATCTGATAATAAATTGTTGAACTTCATCATAGAATTATCAAGAAGGTTCAATGCCTTCTCAAGTAGTGTTATAGCACCATTTACCACCCTTGATATTTGTGATGCTTGGTTTATGGCCTAGGGAAACCCCTCCTTCCAGACTTGGTCCAAATATTTTAAAAACAGTGTTTTATTCCCTCTATGCTACTTTTCCCTGAGATAAAAGCGTGTACACGCGGGTTAGTCAATAGCCAACCTGTGTATATGTGTTAAAACACTTAAAAAAATTAAATTCCCTTAATTATGGGTAGAGTTCACGGTTTTTACCTGTTGATTACCTCCTATTTCCCGTGGCCCAGTTGTTTCCCAAGTAAAAAACTAATTGGGATGAGTATAAATAGACTTCTATGGGAAGGCCTTAATGGGGAGAAGAGATAGAGTTATTATACTAAGATTATCCCTGACTAAGTCTAAAGCATCCTTGTGCTTCAAGCACTTCCCCAAGTTTCAGGAAACCCTTTTTTCCTTGATTATTGATATTCTCCCTCTTGCTTGAGATATCAAGGTATTGGTTATGGAAGGAGACTGTTGAAGACTGGGACTGGACAGATTTGGAGGACAGTTCCGCTTGGAGCCAGAAGAAGAAGACTCAGGTGAATTCTCTCCGTGTTAGTTATAGCTTTCTACAATAAAAAGGAGCGTTGTCTTGTTTCCGAGATTAATTGTGTTTATGCATCAAATACTGTTGTAATTCATATATGAATGTTATTTGATGTATAAATAATCATTTTCTTATATGATATAAAGCTAGTTTCATTAAAATGCTTCATCTATATGTATGTTTGAATTGAATAATTTTCGGGTTTGGAGAACATTAGGAGTTGTAGAGGATCTGAACCCTGCGGGATCTACCCGAATGAAGGACATCCAGGTATGGTCGCTCTCACATAGTTTGTTTATTTGAGCATTTTTCCTGAGTTGTATGAGGGTTTCTTACTGTAGTTTGCTCTTGCTCTGTTGGGGTTCCAACCCAAAGCCCTAGGGTACTTATTCTCATAACAGAATTGGAGACTCCACTAGGGATAACAATCTTGTTATTCCTAGTTTGGGTTGTTCAGTGTCAATCAGGGCTCAGTTCTTGGTTTGCTTGTTGTGATAGTATTATTTGGTCCATTAGAATCTCAAACCTTAAGTATGATCTTTTTAATCTGGATTTGTCTTTTATTTTTCTTGCAAATCTTTGTATACGCACTTTAGTCTATTTACAGTAGCATACACATGCTAGTTTCTGTGAAGTGAACCCACGTATACACGAGTTTCCTTTATCAAAAACGTGTGTACATACCTTTGTGCTTGAACACAGTCGTGTATACAATTTTTTTCATTGTTTTTTCAAATCTCTTTGCCTAGAAAGATTTGTTTCTTGGCCTGTTTAGTCTCTAAGTGGTCAATTTCTGTCTCTAGAATTTTATTATTCTGTGAGCTTACTGTTTTGAAGTCTCTTCCGCTTTGAAAAGATTTGGCCTAGGTTTTCTTTTGAGTGAGTTTTATGATTTTTGTTTTGGCACACAAGGCTTCGTATAGAGGTTCTTGGTTGTTCTGGTCCTCTAGAACAGCAAATTGTTTTCAATATTAGTGTCAAGCTCGGTTATTGGTCTACTTGCTTTGCTTTCTGTCATTTTGTGGCCTTATACCTTTTCTTGCTTTTTGGAAGTCTTTTTTGACAAATTTGAAAGTATTTATTTCCCGACTTCTTGGTCAGTTTGTCTAGCTCTTTGCTGCTGTTTTGGTCATTTAGTACAAGTTGAAGCCTTTTTGTTCAAGTTTTCATTCGTTGTCGAATTTGTAACTTGCAAATATTACTTGTGCTCTTCTTTTAGTCTTTGAGTCTTAGTGGCATTTAGAGTGCTTTCAAAAGGTTGTTTTGACTGTTTCCTGAAAAAGGAAAGATCTTAAAAAAAAACATTGTTTTTTCTTTCTTTTTCCAAGTTTGATTTTGGTTTCTTTTGATTTTTTGAAAGTGAATTGTGATCTTTTGGGATTTGTCCTTCTTCTTTGGAGAGAATTTTGTATTCAAAATTTGTATTCTTTTCAACAATTCAGTTGGCTTATTAATAGTTATAAACAATTCCTTTCGTTCTTTTTTAGAATAACTTAGGATCTTGCATTAGGGTAGTTTTGCATTATTAAAGAATCAATAGTCTTTTTAGTTTTTGTATGTGTTGAGCGTGTTTTAAGAAAAGAAAAGAAAAAGTTTTTTGCTTTATAGAAATTTCGTAGAACCCACGTAGAGATCTCTTTTCATCGTAGAACAAATGATTGCATTCATGTAAGTTAGTTTTTCATTGATTTCTTTTGCATCATTCAAACACCATTGGTTTCATTTCCATGTATACCCTTGACTTAAAAGAACAGCCATTAAAAATCAAGCGCTTAATAAAATAAACTAGAAATTTTGTATTGTCATCAGAATACACCAACAAGTTTAGGTTTATTAGGGCCTTGGATTAGGCGAGAGGAGAGTTAACTCTCCAAGGCCGCTCTAAATTGTAAAACATATAAGTTTTATTAAAAAGTGAAATCCAATAGCGTTAGGGAGACCGGGAAATCTCCGTGACTAGGAGTAAAGCACGAGGGTTAGTGAACATAAGGACGAGAGATACCCCCTCCCTTACTTGTTGGATCCTACCTCATGACTGTTTCGCCCGGCTTTTGATACGAGTTGGTGACCATAGTTGCCTATCCTAGGATCCACATAGGTAGCTGCAGAGTGGAATCCCGTGGCACCTAAGGTTGACGTTGTATCACATTTAGTAGTACTTCTGGAGGGCACCCTTGCGAAGCTTGGGGGCTTGCACCGGCAAAGGCTGTTGTATGGAGGTCAGCGTAACTACCTCTGATACCTTCGCTAGTAGGCCTGGGGCGTAATTACCCCAGTATATTTTTGGAAGGCCCTTATTATTAACTTTCTTGTATTTTGGTGTCCGGTCCTAATCACCCGGAGCGGAAATACTTGGAAGTTGTTTGATTACTGATATCTTTAGGGACATTTTAGTGAGTGTTCTGTGCTCCTAGTCGACCTAGCTTTATAATTTTCTTGAGTCTTTAAGTAGATATTTTAAATAAGTCAAAGTGGCTGACCGACCATCTCGACGGTCGCGGAGACTTCGTGGGCTTTCACCTACGAGTCTAGAGCCTTCTCCTAGAAAGTGTAGGAGAGATTCTGCCAGTGGTTTCCAACCAGTGGCAGTAGGTGCATCGGAGATTGATCCTTCGCTTGGGGGCATTAGTTCACAAGATAGACCTGGTACTAATACAGAGTTAGAGAGGAACACACCAGTTCTTTCTCAAGTACTCTTCCAGTCAGAAGATAGTATTGAAGTAGAATAGCTTTGAGAGTTGGTTGTGGCTCTGAATTCTCCTCTCCCTCCTAATCTTCCAGACATTTTGTTATACATTGGAACTCCGACTCACAGGCCTTCGAGCCAAGGTTTACATACATCTATCCCTTCGATGACCAATGTTGGAAGCATGGCAACCACGACGAGTGTTGCGAGCATGCAGACTCCCATATCTATACAAGGGGGAGGAATTATTTCCATCCCTTCTAACACTCCCAACACAACTATATCTGGGTCTACTTCCATTCCTTTGACAAGTGGAATTTCTCAAGCTAATGCATCCAGTTTTGGATTTTTCCCTTTTGGAATGCCCTCTCAAGGTATTCCTTCGGTTCCTTTGAATATACCATCAACCGCCTCTAAATCCATGATAAGTGGATCGGCTTCTTTTCATGGTTTCCCATTTGGAAGTGGTCATATACCACATTCCAATCCAACAGTGGGGTCAATGCCTTTTCCTTTTACAAGTCAAGGTAGTAACCGCTTCCATAGTTTGGACAAACCTTGCATTAGTGGGATAGGAGCTAGGAATCAATTTTTCGGCCAACAAGGGAATGTTTCATATTCTTCGGTAAATTCATTTCAAAGTTTTTCACCCTTTTCTAATGCATGGAACCCTTATCAGGGATTGTTAGCTCCTTTCAATACTTCATTAGGGGGTAACTTCACTGGTTATGGAGGATTTTCGTCAGGAGTTGGTCAAACTCTGACTTTTGCTGGACCACAAGGATCACCTTTTGGTTTAGTAGGATCTACGAGTTACTTTGAGAAACCTGGTGCCTTTCAAAATCCAGGTCATTCTTTTCAGACCTTCGAGAACCCTGCCCATTCTGGATGGAATTCCCAAGGTCCTCCACGAATTCCTTTTCTGGCCACACTTAATTTTCCAGACTTAACTAAATTGACGAATGATCCAATTAGGTACAATCCGGCTTGGCCTCCAGTCCCAACTAAACTTCCATTAGATATTCCAAAGTTCGAAGGGAAGAGTGGTGAAGACCCGGGAGACCATGTGACCACATTTCACTTATGGTGCTCATCCAACTCCCTGATAGATGATTCGATCAGGTTGAGGTTATTTCAGTGCACCCTAACTGGGAATGCAGCCAAATGGTATATAGAGTTGCTAGGGGGCACCTATACTTCTTTTGCTAATTTGGCTAATATTTTCTTGAACCATTTTTAGTTGTTTGTCCGCTATGAAGCCGGAACTGAGCTTCTGGCCAACTTTCATCAAGACATGGCAACTCACATTTTGGATCATATCTAGGAATGGAGACGGAGAAAAAGGCTTATCAAAGCTGAAATTCCACCAGAGTTCCGTCTCGAATGGTTTCTCAAATCATTACAACCTGAGATCTCAAAGGATGTTTCTCTTTCCAGTGTTTATTCGGAAGAGCAGGCTATTTTTCGAGCCCAACAATTGGAACTGATATATTCTCAGTCTGGGACTCTTCAGAAAATCCTACTTGATGCTCTGAGATCTAAGGTTGATTTAGCCAAACCGAAGCGAAGCCCACATGCCGATGGTATAGTTGGATCAATCGACGTAAATACGGTGAACCTTTTGAACCAATTTCAACAATTGTCTCTACAAATTGCTTCTTCTAACCAAGCTGCACCGTCTACACCTTCGCCTTCCCAACCTACCTCTATAAATGTCATTCAGGCCTCTAACCCCAAAGGAAATCAACAATCTGATGGGAATAAGAAGGGATGAGGTAAGAAGAAGAACCAGGAAGGAAAGGGTAATGCGAACAAACTCGGCAACGGTGTCGATGAGGGTAGAAAAGAGTCCAAGAAAAAGGTTAAATTTCCATGCAAATTATGCAATGGAGATCATTTGACTCACCTCTACCCTAAGATTCAAGATGCTCAGCACTTGTTAGTGCAGCAAGGGTCCTCTAGCTCCCAAGCTGTCCTGACTAACCCTTTTCCCCAAGGGCAGCAATTACTTGCTACCGCAAAATCGAACGCTAGTACCTCTGCAGGGGGAAACCAGGGAGGGGAAAATTCCTCAAATGTTTATGTGATGAACTTTCATGTCGACGTTGCTACACAAGCACGCAATTATGGTGAAACAGAAACATCTAAGGCTAAATCTGTTCTTGAAACCACATATCACTTCATATTGAGCGACCCTCTGCTGAGTCTATATCTCGGATACCGAAAGGTTCTACAAAGCACTCGACTATTAACCCTAATGCTAGGGCAGCCCAGAACTAATTGATTGTAGAAGATCTGGCTCAAATTCCTTGAGCTATGTCTGCATTGGATGTACTCCAGTCATGTCCTGCTCAGAGAAGTGCTTTTCTTTCGGCAATCGGGGCAATGGATCCAAAGAATTCTTTAGTGCTCACTTTTGATATGTTGAATGTCAAAAAGAGACTTCCTCACTGTTAGGTCCTCATATTGTCCCTTTTTGACCATATATTTTGCCATGATATCACCCTTTTCAACTTATATTTAGAAGTCCTTGTTAGTGCATTAACTCAATTATCCCAAAGGTATGCAAGGATTCTTCTCATCACTATACGTTTAATTATTTAGCATATAATCACGATATCTTCATAGTTAATCTTTAAATTGCTAATTTGACTGAACAGTTAAAAGAATGATGTGCAGTCTGCGTTGATGAAACTGCCTGGAGTTTGCAAGACTATTTTTGCAGTTGCTGAAATAGTAAGAATGGCATGAAAATCTCGGAGCTGAAACAGTTGAGATTTGCATTCTAAATTCGACAGCAACAGAAGAACCAGATTGATCACCGAGGAAGCTGTTACACTGGATGTAACGCCCATAATCTAAAGACAGCATTATTGTAACAGCATTTTGTTGATGGGAAACTGATTTCCCTATTTTTGTATAATGGGCTGAAATAGAATTTATAATGTAAATCTTTTGTAATAGATGTCTCCTCTTCATAAAGAGGAGACATCTACATTAGAAGGGGATGAACAGATTGTGGAAAAAGGCTTAGCTGAAGGAATAGGACTGGAATTCTTTTTGTAATATGACATATTGATGGATGAATAAAATCTCGTTTTGAACATTTCTTTCTAGTTCTTGTTTCTGGGGGAATCTTGTGATAAGGACAGGGCCCACCTTCATCACAAGATTCACCCATTACATTTCTGCAGTGTGTTAAGTGTGTCTTTTGTTCATACTTTGTTAACAGTACTGTTTACTGAATATTGTTGCTGAAACTCTGTTTCTTTCTCAATATATTATTGCTCAATTTAATTCATGAGTGTTTCACCGGTGATTAAAGTACAAAGTGAATTGACAAGCTGGATAATCAGGGACAGGTGTTGAAGGTTTCCACTCTGGGGATAGGGTCCTGATTCTCTGATGCAACATAGCCATTGTTTTCCTTTGCAGATTGATTCTTTTCCGTTATATGACTCTTTGAATGAAATTAAGCAATCTTTGATAGTTATCTGCAATAGGATGTATTTGTTGTAATATAGAGTGGAGCTTCAATTTGTTAAGGAGAAGTGTGAATTGTTTGTACTATGACTTTCATTTCTTTTAAGATTGAGTACATATAGTACGTAGTTGTCTTTGAAATAACCGGACTTCCCCGGGTTGAAAATTAATGTATCCCTTTGTTTCTTGAATCAATAAGAAATTAAAGTGACCAACATTTTGGCGTCGTTGCCGGGGAAGGCAATTATAGATTTTAAAAGCATTGATGATTTTCTTTTAGATGTACAGAATGCATGAGAGGACACAAGAAAAATAATCCTACAGGTGGCAAAGGCAAAGGAAGAGGAGGAAGAAAAACTTTTATTGATGATATCATTTCAAAAGCTGAAACCTCTCAGGAGTTAAGCTCTCGGAGGCCACAGACTTAGTACTCTCTCCAAATAGACTATGAAACGGAGGAAGTAGTGGGACCTGAAAAGGCTGCAGAGACAATAGAACATACTGAGGAACTGGTATAGGACATTGAAGAACCAGTAGAAGACATTGAAGCTGAAGAACCGAGCATTGAGGGTTCAACAGAAGGCATTGAAGACCGGGCAAGTGCAACAGGGGAACAACCAATGGAAGGAAATAATGAAGGACTCTTCGGCGGGGGACGTAGAGGAGAAGGAAGAGGAGAGAATTCCCTTTCTACCTTGGAATTCCCTATTGAGGATCTTCCCAGAGGGACAACTACTATGAAGAATATTCCACTATCAGCATTACCCAACTTCCATGGTTTATCATCCGAAGACCCTGATGAATTTATTTTTGAGTATGATATATTATGTAGAAGTTATGATTATGTTACTAATGCTCAAAAATTGAAGTTATTTCCAGCGACATTAAAAGGAAATGCACTAAGATGGTTTATGAGCCTGGGAGGCCATGTGATCACAACATGGGAGCAGATGAAGGAGAAGTTTCTGGCCAAATATCAAGATTATTGCCGGACAAGAGAAAAGAAAGAGGAACTATTCAGGATGGTTCAGAAGGAGGACGAGAATTTAGAGGATTTCATGGAAAGACTGCAATACAATCTGCAGAGATCCAATCACCCTAATGTAAGTAAGGATATCCTTAAGACCATACTACTGAAAGGGGTACGGGATGATTGTTTAGATATGTTAAATATGCTTGGTAAAGGAGATATATCCAAGGAATCGTATGATGAAATTGTTAACCTCTGTAAGAGATGTTCAAGGGGAGCTGCTAGTAGATCGAAAAGCAGGGACAATACATATTCAAGAGTCCAGAAATAAGCCAGTGGTGGAGCAACAAGAGCCGAAATAGGTAATCTACTTGAAGAATTTAAAAATGAAATGTTAAGCTCTTTTGCTTCACAGATTGACACCTTGCAGATTAAAAAGAAGCAGGCAGAGGCAGAAGCTGCTTTGGCCATTTTCTGCCCTAAATGCAGAGAAAAACATCCGCTAAGGGAATGTACATTGGACAAGATACTAATCTGCACCATTTGCGAGAAGGACCATGAGACTCAACAATGCCCTTCCTTGCTAGGAATAAAAGCAGCATTGCAACCAACTGAAGAAGAAGCTGAAGCAGTTTATCTGCTAACACAGAGGAGGCAATGGCAACCACGAGGACAAGGTACGAACTCTAGTATGCCATTTAGTCATTGGAATAATTATCCTTCTTTTAATCAAGAAAATTACCCTCCCTTCAACCAAATGCAATACCCACCCTTTAATCAAATGAATTCCCAACCATGCAACAAACAAACCATCCCTTTGCAGACCCTGCAATGTGGACTTCTTGGCCTTTACAACAATCTTATTTTAACCAATGGAACCCAAACTGGAGAGCTCAACAAATGCTGTTCCCAAACCAATTTCCTCGGTATCAGCAACAACTTTCTCTTTCATCAGGTGCTTCACCAAATAACCAGCCAATGAGACCTCAGCTACCTATACAACCACACCCTAATCCTAATAATAATAATAAAGCTGTGCAAGCCATCGATATTCAGAACCAGCCTATATCTCTTGTTTTCCCTGCGCAGTGTAATGATATTCATTTGAGGTCTGGGAGAATAGTTGAGCCTATTATTGATGATATTACTTCTTCTGACTCTGACAAGGAAGAGACAGAAAAAGATAAGTCATCTAATAAGGATGTTGAAACAGTTAAGCCATCCTCTAATAAAATTGCTGAAACAGCAGAACCACCATTCCCTGAGCGTTTAGCTCTCACTA
Source organism: Pinus tabuliformis (assembly GCA_031772625.1). Classification (NCBI taxonomy): domain Eukaryota; kingdom Viridiplantae; phylum Streptophyta; class Pinopsida; order Pinales; family Pinaceae; genus Pinus; species Pinus tabuliformis. The sequence continues at coordinate 99,008,962 of CM062814.1, forward strand.
AGACACCTGAGCCGCCTGCTTTTAATATTCTAGGGGAATTGCAGAATCTTTATGTCAAGATCCCACTTTTACAAGCACTTAGATATGTACCAATTTATGCCAGAACCGTTAGAGACATTTGCATCAAGAAACCTGGCAGGAAAGCTAAAGATCCCCTTACAGCTCATGTGATGGGTGATCTAGCTGCTTTAATGTCGGGAAAAGCTCCTCCTATAAAATATGGCGATCCTAGCCATCCTACGGTTACAGTATAGGTTGGAAAAACTTTTATTCCACGAGTTCTGGTAGACTTAGGTGCTGCTATAAATATAATGACCCTTGAAACTGCACAGCTGTTACAATTGAAAAATGTAATTAGAGAGACACCAACTATCCTAGAATTAGCTAATCGTTCCAAAATTAAACTAGAAGGGGTTATTGAAGATCTGATCATCTCAGTTGAATCCTGGAATTACCCAGCTGACTTTGTTGTATTACAAACTAAAGCAAAGTTGGGGGGGCACCCTCTGATTTTGGGGAGACCCTGGCTGGCCACAGCAGATGCCTTTATCAGCTGTAGATCAGGTTCAATGACAATTTCTAATGGATGTGAAACTAAGCAGCTTACTCTTTACCCTCATGCTACACCCATTATTAACAATGACGATTCTGTATGGTTAGATTATGAGGATAATGATACTCAACCCATTTTGACCATTGGACAAGCCTTAACTCTTAAAGACACCACAGAGGATGAAGTAATTAGTAATTTTATTTCTGAACCTTCCTCGGTCACCTCTGAAACATATAATCAGTTAACGGCAATTCTGGAACCAGAAACATAGGAAAAACTTGAATCTGAAAATTTACCTCAAACATCAACTGCGATATCCTCTAAAAGCATAACAATAGAAATCGAACCTGGCAAAACATTGAACATAAACCCCAATTTATCTGATGCTGAAACACAACAGCTAATGAAGTTGCTCCGTGAGAACAAGGAAGCATTCGCATGGGACTACACAGACATGAAAGGGATCTCTCCTGAATTATGTACTCATCGTATTTATATTAAGGAGGGAGCCCGACCAGTCTGTCAACCCCAGCGCCGAATGAATCCCAATTTGAGGGAAATTGTTAAAGAAGAACTTCAAAAGTTGATTAATGCAGGGTTTATATACCCCATATCTGATAGTGAATGGGTTTCTCCATTAGTGATAGTACCTAAGAAAAACGAGAAATGGAGAGTGTGTGTAGATTACCGAGCTTTAAACAAAGCCACTCAAAAAGATCATTTCCCCTTGCCATTTATTGATCAGGTGCTGGACAGCTTGTCAGGAAAGAAGTTCTTTTCCTTTTTAGATGGTTTTAGTGGATATAACCAAATCAGAATTGCACCCCAAGATCAAGACAAGACCACTTTTACTAGTCCATGGGGAACTTTTGCCTATAGAGTTCTCCCATTTGGACTATGTAATGCTCCAGCAACATTTCAAAGAGCAGTGATAGGAATTTTCTCTGATATGCTTAATGATTCTTTGGAGATATTTATGGATGACTTTACTCCTTATGGTGTGACTTTTGAGGATGCCTTACAAAACCTTGAAAAAGTACTTAAACGATGCATACAAGCTAATATTTCCTTGAGTACTGAAAAATGTCATATGATGATGAACGAAGGAATTGTATTGGGACACTTCATTTCATTCATTGGGATTCAAGTAGATCCATCCAAAGTACAGGTAATTCAGACCCTTCCTATCCCTAAAACACAAACTGATGTAAGAAGTTTTTTAGGACATGCTGGATATTATAGAGGATTTATCAAAAAAAATTCTAAAATAGATTCGCCTTTGTTTGTGTTACTTATGAAAAACGCTGAATTTAAGTGGATTGATGCCTGTCAAAAAGCATTTGATGAACTTAAGCATTAGTTGTCTACAGCTCCTATTCTAAGGGGACCTAATTGGGCACTTCCCTTTCATATATCCTCTGATGCTTCGGATACTGCAATTGGAGTTGTCTTGGGACAAGAAGAGAATAATCTTCCTTATGCTATCTATTTTGTTAGCAAGAATATGACCCCTGCTAAGCTTAATTATACAGTTACTGAGAAAGAATTTTTAGAAATTATTTATGCTATTAATAAATTTCGACATTACATTACTGGTTACCCTACTTTTGTTCATACTGACCACTCGTCTATCAAGTATTTAATGAAAAAATCTGTCACAAACACCCAAGTTACCAGGTGGCTATTGTTATTACAAGAATTTGATATTACAATTGTAGATTGACCAGGTAAAGAAAATGTAGTTGCTGATTTTCTTTCTCGAATAAAAACTGATGATAATACTCCAGTATATGATTCCTTTCCTGATGAATACTTGTTTGCAGTATCTAGTCACTCACCTTGATATGCAAACATTGCCAATTATCTGGTTGCAGGAAAGCTACCATCACATCTATCACACCAAGAGAAAAGAAGGATCATTCAACAAAGTGCTCAGTATAGCTGGATAAGTGGGTCTCTTTTCCACATATGACTTGATCAGGAAATCCGAAGATGCATTAGGGAAGATGAGGTTTATGACATATTGAAGGCTTGTCATGATGGCCCTTGTGGTGGGCACTTTGCTGATAAGAGAACAGCACATAAAATTCTCAAGATGGGTTATTATTGGCCCTCACTTTTCAAGGATGCAAAGAAATATGTCAGGGCCTGTGACAGTTGTCAAGGCCTGATGAATACTTGTTTGCAGTATCTACTCACTCACCTTGGTATGCAAACATTGCTAATTATCTGGTTGCAGGAAAGCTACCATCACATCTATCACACCGGGAGAAAAGAAGGATCATTCAATAAAGTGCTCGGTATAGCTGGATAAATGGGTGTCTTTTCCATACAGGACTTGATCAGGAAATCCGAAGATGCATTAGGGAAGATGAGGTTTATGACATATTGAAGGCTTGTCATGATGGCCCTTGTGGTGGGCACTTTGCTGATAAGAGAACAACACATAAAATTCTCAAGATGGGTTATTATTGGCCCTCACTTTTCAAGGATGCAAAGAAATATGTCAGGGCCTGTGACAGTTGTCAGAGAATGGGCCAACCCAATCATAGAGATGAAATGCCACTAAATCCTCAGGTAGTACTTGAACCCTTTGAAAGATGGGCTCTAGATTTTGTAGGGCCCATCAATCCTCCATCCAACCAAAGATTCTATATATTGGTTTGTACGGATTATATGACTAAAGGGTAGAAGCTAAGGCACTTATTAAAGCCAATGAAGAATCTGTTTTAACATTTTTATTTGAAGAAATCTTCATTAGATTTGGAGTGCATAGAGAACTATTGACAGATGGAGGACCTCCTTTCAATTCTCATGGTTTTAAAGCTACGCTTCAAAAATATCATATCAATCATAAAATGACTACACCTTACCACCCCCAAGCTAATGGGTAGGTGGAAAGTACAAATAAAGTCATAGAAGCCATTTTAACAAAAACAGTAAAGGAGAATAGGAAGGATTGGTCTCAAAGGCTGCCTGAGGCATTATGGGCTTACAGAACCACCTGGAGGAACACTACAGGATTTTCACCCTATGAATTGGTTTATGGTAAAAGTGTTGTTTTTCCTGTGGAATTTGAAATTAAAACATTAAGAACTGCTTTAGCTGTTAACCTTGATTTGACTGATGCACAGACAGCTAGGTTGCAGCAGCTTCAGGAATTGGATGAAAAGAGGTCGGATGCCATCCATCAAACAACTATGATTCAACAGCAAAGAACCAGGTGGCATGATAAAACTATTAAGCATAAGCAGTTCCAAAAAGGTAATTGGGCTCTATTGTATGATTCCCGGTTTGAAAATTTTCAGGGGAAATTACAAACAAGGTGGTTGGGACCTTACGAGATAGATACTATTTTTTCCAATGGAACAGTAAGGCTCCTAACAATTGATGATTCTAGAACACCATTCTTAGTGAATGGGTATCGACTCCGTCCGTACCAGCAACCTATTTCTAAGGAGGATTTCAAGGCCACTTGTATGGCAGATTCACATTATATCTTTTTGGGGGAGCCTGCTGCCCCTCATTGCATTTAATCTCTGCATTATGTTTTTATTATTAGATTAGATTATTTAACTAATAATCCCTGTCAAGGGTTGCCATGTTACAATTTATTATTTTGCAGGTCTCAGATTCGGAGGTTGGCTGAAAGAACAATTCCATTGCAAGCAGGATCAGGTTTCAGTTTGGGAAACATTGCCATTCCACTTCAATTCATAATCCATCCCCTCATACTAGCCCTCAGCAACATTTTCTTATTTTTCCTTAACAGCAACATCTCACTTTTCTGTTGCTGAAACACCGTTTTCCCCGTTGCTGAAACACCATTTTCCCATTACAGCCATTTTTCCCATTTTTCTCCATTGCTGAAACACCATTTTCCCCGTTGTTGAAACATCATTTTCCCGTTACAGCAACTTTTCCCATTTTTTTCCCATTGCTGAAACACCATTCTTTTCCGTTGCTGCAACACCATTTTCTCCATCTTTCCCTAAAATACCAACTTTTCCCATTTTTCCCGTAATTGAAACATTAATCCTTTTCGAAGAGATTGGGTACATATTAATTTCCATTGTGAGAAATATCTATTGATCCTTATTAGCTTATTATTTCACGGCCTCCTCAATGTTTATAAAAGCCTTTGATATAAATACCCTCATATCTTACAACCCTTTTTCATAACCATTGGTGATCCATTAACGATGAAATAACACTTTCAACACAACAATCGAAGGTAAAACGTGAGGTATGCATGTTTATGTGTAAATATTAAACTATAGTTAATGAGAAGATTCTAATTTGATCGCCGAAATCGCCGTACATCCAGACTTATCATTTTCGCCGTAGTTGGGGGGAATATCAAAAACTTGCAATTATTACCCGATATGCCAATCACTGTCGTTTTTAGTATGATCGTGCCTAGCCACCCTGCCTCTGTCTCATGATGTCATAACCTCATTTGCAATGTTTTACTTTGTTTCGGCTACGGTAACTCGGCTCTGTATTGTGCATTTTACTGAACCGGTAACTATGGGAGGAAACACTATTCGTAATGAACCTAGTTCAACGGCTCTACTAGAATTATACCCAGCAGCGTATCAAATTTTTCTGCAAGCAGGCTGGGTGGATTATTTCCGAAGGCTCCCGGAATTCGATTCTCAGCAAGTCCTGGAATTCGCACGTAATTTAAAGGAAGGGTACTCTATTGTTCAGGGGGTGCAAATTCCAGTAACAGAGGAGGATATAGTGCAGGTTTTAGGATTACCAACCGATGGCATTCGTTGGTTCAGTCGTAAACACCTCATTCTGAACACGCAGCAAGATTTTCTTTTACCTAGGGAACGGGTCAAACCTAAAGGCAGGGGTGTTGCACTGCATTCATTACCACCTCCATGGCCGAAGGTCGCAGAGTTTGTCAAGCATTACTTCACCTGTGAAGGATGCTACCAGGTGGTGTACCAACATGACTTTGTGTTGTTGAATCATTTAAGACATGGTCGTTTATTAAATATGCCATACTATCTGCTTGGGTGTCTAAAGAATATGTCACATTATTCCACAAATGCAAAGTACCCACTCCTCTCCCTCACTCACCATTGTCTGGTTCAGCTCCTAATCCGGAGGGGCTTTGACCTGTAGAACCCTCCTCCCCTTAACAACCCACCACAGGAAGCTGCTGAAGTTCCTCAACCACCAGCTGAAAACCCGCAGGAAGTTGCTGGAACTCCTCAACCAGCAGCCGAAAATCCTCAAGAAACTGCCGAAATTTCTCAAGCAGCAGCCGAAACTCCCCAATTAAATGCTGAAAATCCCCAACCACCCGAGACAGTTAGTCCAATTGACCCCTCCATTGCATCAACCCCACCCCTTAACTTACCTGAATCATCCATCCCCACGGTCCATATCCCCAGCGATGATTCAGACGACGACATTCCCCTTGCTAAGCTAAAAAGGAAAAAGTAAGAAAAGGTCGTGTCCCCATCAAAAAGACGAACAAGGGCCTCAATTAAAGAACCTGCTACTACTAATGACCCTTCTACCCTAAGGAAAAATGTTCGTAAGAGAAAAACCATTGTTCTTCCTGCCTCCTTACCTCGAAGACGAATGAGGACGTCTTCTGAAGCAGCAACTGAGACCATCACCCCAAATTCCCCACCTATTATCCTAAAACCCCATACCCCACCAGTCCCTGAATCCTTACCTTCCTCACCCTCGGGTACCAAAATGCAAAATGTTCAAGATTTTGTGACATCATTTCTTTCAGAGGACGCAGCTGCCCCACAAGAACCAGTTGCTTATCTATCAAAAGTAGACACCCAAAACGATATACAGCATGTAGCTTCTCCACAAGAACCAGCTGCTGACTCAACAGGTGTTACACAAGAACCACCTGTTGAGGAACAAAAGATAGACGACCTGGAGGTAGCTGCCCCACAAGAACCAGCTACTAGTCCAGCAGGTGATGATCATGATCAGGAAACAGACCAGGATGCAGCAGCTATCGACTCAGCAGGTGTTACACAAGAACCACCTACTGATAAACAGGAAACAGATAACCAACATGTAGTTGTCCCACAAGAACCAGCTACTGACTCAGCAAGTGTCACACAAGAACCACCTGTTGATGAGAAAAGTAAAGATAACCAGGCTACTGCACGAACTGTAGCTGTTACAGAAGAAATAGCCACTCACTCAGCTGATGTGCAAAATTCACATGCTCAGGAGGATATAGCTGTTACAGAATTAGTTGATGGCCCAGCAGTTGTTACACAAGAACCACCTGCTGAGGATACAAATAATGAAGCTGCCACCAAACGACCATCCTCCCATCCACTTGAACCAGCTACAGAGACTGCAACTGCTACGAAAGGCCCTGTCACGTTAGCTTCCCTTCAACAAGAAAATGAGTTCCTGAAATTTGAGATTGAGGTTAAAGCAGGAGTTAATGAGGGCAAGGGAAGCCTATGAAAGAGAACTTAACCTGTATACTTTAGCTCAAGTAGCATCTACAGTGGAGAGAAGTGAAGAAAAGGATCGATATAATGAATACATGTGCAGCTAATGTGGTGATCTCTATCAGCGAGCTGGTTATAAGGTAGTCGAAGTTCCACTGCCTGGAACCACTCCTGCATCTACTCCTGTTATAGTAAAGAAGGAATGCCCTGCTGTTACACAAGACCAGTAGGGCCTTCAAGGATTTTTGAAGAAGAGGTGAAACCACAAGTACCCCGGCCTACCCTAGTCATTAAAGCTGAAAATCCTGCATCAGAGTCTACAAAGACGGTGTTTACCCAGACTGAACCTCGATGTGTAGAAACCGTCTTCACTCAAACCTTAAGCATTCAAGAACTTAGGGATATATGGAAGAAAGAGTATGCCCTGTCGCAAGAAAAGGCATTGCAGTAACACAAATCATTATGGCAGAATCATGTATATAGAAATTGGGAAGTACTGGAACAGTTCCATGCACAACAGAAGGAAAATAAGGAGTTGAAAACCAGACTGTCTCTTATATTTGAGTTATTTCAAAGACTTTTGGCCACCAGGAAGCCATCATTTAACTATTCTGTCTTCCTAGCAGAACGCCTAGCTTTCCTTCAGGTAAAAGCAGTTAGAGATGAACGACCCCATGAGGTGTCCACACCCCAGTAGTTTATTGAAACCTTTGCAGCAGCATCAATCAGTGAACAGAATCTCTTATATGAACTCTACCTCCATAATGAATCCATTCCGGAGGATAGAAAGCTTAATTTGATTCCTGTGGCTGGTGATATTTAGATTAGAGCCCTTGTTTCTTTTATGGCCAATCAGCTCACGTGGAAAAATGCTTTCCTTTCAGCTAAACATAACGAAGAAAATCGCCTTCTATGGATCCGAGATGAACCACAGAATGTTGTTGTTTTCATTGCTGAACATTATCAGGTTATAAGAGAACCAGGAATGACTGACCATATCAGAGAATTACAGGCAGCAGTGCTAAAGGAATGTCAATAGTATGTCAAAAAGAAAGGACCTCTTACCATACAGGCAAACAATCTATTATGGGAACATTGTCCTAAGGAGAGAAGGGAATACAATCCCTTTAACCCTCTTAATCTTCAGGCAGCAATTTCACGAATACCCAATTATGTTAAATGTGTTCAACAGTGTGGTGAAAAATGGTTGAGTTATCATTTTCATTTCCCGCTTCTCTGGTTGCCAGTACAGCAATATAAGGCCTACTTCAAGGTGTCCAAAAATGAGGAGCTTGCAGCATGGCAAAGATTATAGAGTGTCCAGGGCTTTAGAGATTCGACTGATAGCACCTTATATACCTACTGTATAAGTAATTTGCACTGTACATCCCAGTACTCCGACTCAGACTCAGAGTAAATGTTGCATGGGGATATCCAACTACTTCAGTTGGGGGGGATGTTAGGTCCTCATATTGTCCCTTTTTGACCATATATTTTGCCATGATATCATCCTTTTCAACTTATATTTAGAAGTCCTTGTTAGTGCTTTAACTCAATTATCCCAAAGGTATGCAAGGATTCTTCTCATCACTATATGTTTAATTATTTAGCATATAATCACGATATCTTCATAGTTAATCTTTAAATTGTTAAGTTGACTGAACAGTTAAAAGAATGATGTGCAATCCCCGTTGCTGAAACTGTCTAGAGTTTGCAAGACTATTTTTGTAGTTGCTAAAACAGTAAGAATGGCACGCAAATCTCGGAGCTGAAATAGTTGAGATTTGCGCTCTAAATTCGACAGCAATAGAAGAACCAGATTGATCACCGAGGAAGCTGTTACACTGGATGTAACACCCATAATCTAAAGACAGCATTATTGTAACAGCATTTTGTTGACGGGAAACTGATTTCCCTATTTTTGTATAATGGGTTGAAATTGAATTTATAATGTAAATCTTTTGTAATAGATGTCTCCTCTTTATAAAGAGGAGACATCTACATTAGAAGGGGATGAACAGATTGTGGAAAAAGGCTTAGCTGAAGGAATAGGACTGGAATTCTTTTTGTAATATGAAATATTGATGGATGAATAAAATCTCGTTCTGAACATTTCTTTCTAGTTCTTGTTTCCGGGGGAATCTTGTGATAAGGACAAGGCCCACCTTCATCACAAGATTCACCCATTACATTTCTGCAGTGTGTTAAATGTGTCTTTTGTTCATACTTTGTTAACAGTATTGTTTACTAAATATTGTTGCTGAAACTCTGTTTCTTTCTCAATAGATTATTGCTCAATTTAATTCATGAGTGTTTCACAGGTGATTAAAGTACAGAGTGAATCGGCAAGCTGGATAATCAGGGACAGGTGCTGAAGGTTTCCACTCGAGGGATAGGGTCCTGATTCTCTGATGCAGCATAGCCATTGTTTTCCTTTGCAGATTGATTCTTTTCCATTATATGACTCTTTGAATGAAATTAAGCACTCTTTGATAGTTATCTACAATAGGATGTATTTGTTGTAATATAGAGTGGAGCTTTAGTTTGTTAAGGAGAAGTGTGAATTGTTTGTACTACAACTTTCATTGCTTTTAAGATTGAGTACATATAGTACGCAGTTGTCTTTGAAATAATTGGACTTCCCTGGGTTGACAATTAATGTATCCCTTTGTTGCTTGAATCAATAAGCAATTAAAGTGACCAACACTCACCATATGAATTTCCAAATAAAGTCCACTTACCAAAAAACCAATATTTTTTGGACAGTTATAGATGAGGGATATTCCACATGCATAATGTCTATGTCATGTTGGAAGGCCATTGGATCACCTTCAGTTGTTCCTTCACCAACTCTCTTAATAGCATTTGATGGACATTCTCATAGGCCACACAGAATTATCTCGGCCTTTCCTATATGTGTTGGAGGAAAGTTCATTAATATTGAGGTAGAAATCGTTGATGCCAACCTGGATTACAACCTCCTCTTAGGAAGGAATTGGATTTACGAGATGGATGCTATAGTTTCATCTTTATTCCACATCCTTTGTTTTCCTCATGAGGGGAGAATTGTTAAAATTGATCAGTTAGATTATTCTCCAGGTGACTCCCGTGCAACTTCGGATTCTACCGTTCCATTGGTGGATAATCCCCATCAACCTATTGAGAATTTAGGAGTTGGGATGTACTCTTCCTTGATGGGTATATTTGACCTTCCCCCTCCTACAACTAGAATCAATGCAATTTCATCCTCCAAGGGGCCTTCACGGAAAGAGTTCTTTTGAACTCATTATTTTTCAGACCCTTGGACCTTACCTTCATCTACGACCACATTAGATGGAGGGCAGGTTGGTGGAATGGCATTTCCCATGTCTGCAGCAGAACTTAGCTATCAATCTATCGTTAACTCTACAGACAACCATCCCACTCCTTTTTCAGAGGAGGAGTTAGATGGTGATGTGGCTCCAGCTTGGACCCTTGACTCTACTTCTGCTCTGGATTGCTTAGATACAGTTTTACCATCTGAGGAAGCAATTTTAGAAGCAATGATGGGTGTAGATCGATCGTGGGAAGATTTAAGTCATTTATCATCTTTTCTTCCTCCATTGCATGAAGTCAAATCTAGCTTCTCCAATCTACTTACTAACGATGTTTGTACAGTTTCAAACCCTTTGGCTCTAGAACAATTATTTTCCGAAGGTAATATGTTGATTATCTCAAAAACTATACCTATAAACATCTCTAGGAATCCTAACATTATAGAAAATGTCTTCATCGGAGCTAATTGTTCCCTTGAAGAGATTCAAATTTACATCAACCTCTTTAAATAGTTTCGAGATGTGTTTGCTTGGTATTATGAGGAAATGCATGGTATTGATCCATCTATAGTCCAGCGTGAGATCAAGACATACAAAAACGTCAAGCATATTCGTCAGAAGATTTGACCGGTCAATCTGCGAAAAGTAGCAGCTATTAAAGTTGAAGTTGAAAATTTGCTTAAGGCGGGTTTCATATACCCCGTTCCTCTAACAAAGTGGGCTTCCAATCCAGTCCCGGTAGATAAGAATCAAGGAATGATCCGAGTGTGCATCGACTTTAGGGATTTGAATAAATCTTGTCCAAAAGACAATTACCCCATGCCTTTTATTGATCAAATTGTTGATGAATGTGCGGGTAATGAAATTTTTTCGTTCATGGACAGATTCTCTAGTTACAAAAAAATTTCTATCCGTCCAGAGGACTAGCATAAGACAGCTTTTATTTGTCCCCGGGGCATGTTTGTGTACAAGAAGATGCCTTTTGGTCTTAAAAATTCTAGAGCTACGTTTCAGTGGGCCATGTCTTATGGTTTCCACGACATCAAACATGTTATAGAAGCATACTTGGATGACTTAGTTGCTCGCTCTCAAAAGAGAACCGATCATCCCATCCACCTTCGGTTAGTTTTTGAGACATGTTGATTTTATAAAATCCGGTTGAATCCGAATAAGTGTGTTTTTGCGGTCACATTTGGTCAGTTGTTAGGGTTCATCGTATCGATTGAAGGGATTCGAGTAGATCCTTTCAAGGTTGAGGCAATAATTCAGTTACCTCCCCCGTCTTCCATCCGTTAACTTCAAAGTCTCCAAGGAAAGGCAAATTTCTTGAGAAGGTTTATAGCAAATTACGCCGAGATTACCAAAGGATTTATGCATTTTCTTAAGAAAGAAGTTCCATTTTTATGGGACGACTTTGCGCAACGATCTTTTGATGCCTTGAAGCAGGAATTAATCTCTGCCCATTGTTGAGTCCACCAGATTATGGTAGAGATTTCCTTTTGTATCTCGCAGCGATAGAATCAACCATAGGTATGGCTCTGGTTCAGGATGATGCTCTCACTGAGCATGTAATCTATAGTTGAGTCAAGGCTTAGTAGGTCCTGAACTATGTTATTCTCCTATCGAGAAATTGGCCTTGGCAGTTGTCCATGTTGTCCAACGGCTTCGTCATTATATTCTGCTATGCAAAATGTTCATCTTAGCGGCTGTCAATCCTTTTCAGTTTGTCCTCAGTAGGCGAGTGATTGGGGGAAAATACAATCGATGGATTGTTATTTTGCAAGAATTTGATCTTGAGTTCTTGTCAGCCAAGTCTAAGAAGTCATTGGTTTTTGCAGAATTAATTTCTGAGCTGCCTTGTGAGGAAGACATTGTTTATGAGGAAAATTTCCCCAATGAACATTTATTCCTCATTTCTTCACAATATCCCTAGTATGGAGATATCATCATATATCTCCAAACTTCGAAGTTCCTACCTGCTTTCTCCAAGTATGAGCATCGAAAGTTACGTCACCTTGCCAAAAACTGTGTTATCATTAGTGATACATTATATTGCAGAGCGGTTGATTCAATCCTTAGGCGTTGCTTAACTTTGGAAGAAGCAAAATCTGTACTCAATTATTGCCACAGTGGAGCTTATGGAAGTCATCTATCAGGCTTGCAACAACCCAGAAAATTTTGCATGTCGGCTACTTTTGGCCTTCAATTTTCAAAGATTGTATTGAAGCAGTCAAACGTTGCCACCCTTTTCAAAACTATACTCGGAAAATGTGCACGCATCCAGCTCCACTTTTTCCTGTTATCACTGTCGATCCATTTACAAAGTGGGGCATTGACTTTACTACTTGTAATCCACCTTCGGCAGCAAATCACAAGTACATCATAGTGGTAGTAGACTACTTTATGAAGTGGGCTGAATCCATGCCTACTTACAAAAACGATAGTGAAACAGTAGCCTTGTTTCTCTTCAATCAGGTTATTTCACATTTTGGTATCCCAAGAGAGATTGTCACTGACCATGGCAGTCACTTCCAGAATCAACTGATGACCAAATTGGCTCTCAAGTTGGGATTCCGGCAGGAGTATTTGTCTCCCTATTGTCCTCAGGCCAATGGGCAAGTCGAAGCTATGAATAAGTCCCTCAAGGCTATCTTGCAAAGGACAATTGACAAAAATCACTCCAATTGGCACATCATGTTGTACTAGGCTCTCTAGGCATACCGAAGCTCAGTGAAGACTGCCACCATTTTACTCCTTTTCAATTAGTTTACAGGCTGGAATCTATTTTTCCTATCGAATGTGAAATTCCGTCCCTTAAGCTAGCTGTAGAACTTCTTCCAGAGACATCTATTCTTGAAGGGTGCCTCATTCATTTGGAACATCTCGATGAGTAGCATCGAGATGCCGCCATAATAAATGAGGCCCATAAGAAAAGGGTTAAAACTCAGTATGATAAAGTTGTCCGTCCTCGGGTCTTTTCTGAAGACGACCTTGTCTTAGTCTATGACCAAGATAAAGACGCCTTGGAGGTAGGAAAATTCAAGTCTATGTGGTATGGTCCCTTTATAGTAAAACGAGTTTTGGGAAAAGGGCTTATGAATTAGTTTATTTTGAAGTGAACAAGCTGGCAGAGCCCCGAAATGGGCTCTACCTTAAGAAGTATTTTGCTTAGGTTCCGGCCGAGCAATTGCTTGTTTGTATATATTGTTTTGTACATATTTGTTGGGCAGATTGTGATATCGACATTGTTTTATCTGCTTTGGCAGGTGTTGATGGATGATTCGATATATTTCGGATTCGTCGATGGTGCTAGTCGGAACACTCAGAATCTTGCTTCCGCAGCTTGGGTGATTTATTATCCATCTGGCCAGTTGATGGTGTCGAGGGGAGTATGTATTGGTCCTACTTCAAATGACATTACCGAATATACTACCATTATTAATTTACTATCCAAATCAATTTCTTATGGGCTTGATTCGTTGGTATTTTATCGTGACTCATAGCTGGTAGTGTCACAATAAAATAACATTTATCGGGTTCATGATCCTTATTTATATCGCAAATTTTTGAGAGTGAGAGTGTTGCAACGATCATTTGTTTATATTACATATGTTCACATTCCACGATCTAATAATTTATTAGCAGAATCTATTGATAATCGAGCATTAGATTGGCATATCAATCATTCATCAAATTAAACAAACATCAAAAATTTGAATTTGCATATATATCATAAAATTTCCTATGTATAGATAAAGTGTTCAAAAAATAATATACAAAATTGGGACGAAATGCCCATAATCATGTCCAGTCTGTCTATCGACCCGGCTCAGGATGAGCAGCTAAAAAGTTAACTACTGCATTGGCTACACGCCGAAGTATGCGGACCCAATCCCACGGTACCCCTACCACGCGGTGCTGCATCTCCTCAGGTATATCCTCTATCGCTATCATCGATACCTGGAGAGTCAATCTCACCAAGTTTCTCTAAACTGCATATAGGACTCTCTTTGTCTTAGTTGCTGCCTCTTCGGCACCTCTTCCGTGACACCTGTGCCTCGGAAATCCATCTGGTCTCACTGGACCCACACCTGGAACATGGTCATTTTGTTAGTATTTTGTCTCATCAAAAATATTTCTAAATTCATTTCATATTTAAAAATATATATATATATATCTTAAAAATTTACAAAAACTTAAAAATTGTTACCTATGTCTCCCCATGTTGTGTTTGGTGGCAACACCAAGTTTGGATGTCCTCGGAAATCCATACCAGCATACAAGTAGTCATCGACTGCGATGATCTGTTGGTCCCACCAGGCGAAAAACTCATCGAAAGTCATCCTAGGCACGTCCCCACCTCCAAGGCATTTCATCAAGTCAGCCCATCTACCCATCCGAGGATCTCAAGGGCTACTGATGGAGACAGATACTTTGGGACGTAGCCCAAGTACCTTCTCGAAGAAGAAGGAGCATAAGATAGTCCCATATCCAAATTTATTTGTTTAACCCTTCTGAATAGAGGCCAGCTGGCTCTTCATGTTGGTCAGAAGAGGCGTGCACCAGTCGAAAACTGTGGTAAGGCATTCCACTACCAGGCTCATGGACACTCGTGAAGCCTGATGCAGTGAAGTTTATCCATTCACCCTCGCAATTGTAAACAGCAGAATCCTCAAAGATAAACTATCCACGTGTTTGATTGGAATCTGAATTTCAATCTTTTCCGAGTGTCCAGGATAGTATATTTCTACATAGTCTTATACTGAAAGACTACTTCTTGTCCTGCCAATTGAATGCACGACCTCCCCTCTTTGGGAGAGACCTGTAATAAATTAGATGTCTTCAACCTCAATCCGTAGAGGCATCTGATCTATCATGAAGGTGTCATCCTCTACACTCTAGTAGTGGATCAGCAATTTGAGCAAGCGTGTGTTGGCTTTCATGTTCGACATTTTGAAGAATTTCAATAAGCCACACCCTCTCAATGCATCTAGTGCATTTTGGTCATTCATTACCTCATTGTCAATTTTGGTATGCTCTCTCTCTCTCCATGTGATGGTCATCTTGAAAAAATTTGAGTTTCAACCGTTAGATTTTGTGTTTAAACTTCAACTCGCGTACATGCGGGTTCCCTTTACACACAGTCACGTGTAGGGCCATCGTATACATGGGTTGATCACATCCAACCCGCATGTATGCAGAGTTGGATTTTTTGGCATGAATTCCCACGGTCAAATCTTAATGAAAACTTCTAAAAACTATCACAAAACATTGCAAGCATGATTTGAGGGTTACCTGATAACTTTGATGTGATTTGAACGGTCCAATTGTTCAGAGGCAAGTTTGCTCCTTTTTGATCCACAACTCTTTGCTCCAAACAGAAATAAAAAAAACTGTGAGTCCAAAAGTCATTATATAGCTTTGAAATTGCAAAATATTTTTCAAAACTTGCTTTTTTTTCTCACGAATTTTTTGACTTGTGGGCTTGGATTGTCGAGAATGGGTTATTTTTCAGGATATTTTGGAGACTTCTTCGACATGTTTTTTTTTGTCCCATGACTATTGACCTGTCATGGCAGGTATCGTTCACTCACTAGCATATAGGTTAAGGAAAACCATTTTTTCCATTGCATCTTGCATACTAGCCTCCGGTCAATGATACATTAGTGATAGGGTCGACCCCATCATGTCTTGGTTAGCAAACCATGTTCACTTGCCAATTTTTAAAATCATGATGTGATGGTAGAGCCATTCTGTACATGGGCATCTTAGTTAGAACCTCGTTGACATTGGTTGTCATGCTGTTATACTGAGTAGGCTCAGGAGTCCTCTTTAGTCCTTCCATGACTTGTGTGTTGAAGACACATTCTCCTTGCGTCTATGCTTATTTTTGGCCTTATACCCTAGAGTCTCCTTTGTGTTGAGTTGTACTGTTGCATCACATTTTGACTATCTTCACCTTTTTGCCTTCAGTCGGCTTCACTTGGACTCGTGTTTAAGCCACTTATTTGACCATGTATTCTGCAAAATCAACCATGCAATCACTTAGCTTCTGCAACTTGACACATCCTTTGACCTGTGGAAGGAACATCCCTTTGAGTGTCCTTGACCAGTTTCACCTCCCTGCATTGAGCATAGGATTGTTCCCATCCCAGGAACTAGATCATCTGTTTCTCTAGCACTCATTCTTTCCACTGTACTATAGCATTCTTTTATTCTTTTTCCAGCTTAAAGAAAAAGATAGAAAAAATTATATATTCCAAAAAGAGCAGGAACGAGACAACATTTCCATATATTGTTGGCAACTAGAGTCAGTCATGTCACCCTTGAACAAATCACTCAAAAGAAAGTCTCTCCTTCATTTTGGGCAGGATTTAGTTTGACTTAGGTACGCCTTAACCTTGTTATTGAGTCAGTTCTCCTCCGATTGATTACCTCTTCCAATCATATGGAGAGTTCGCTCGTGCCTCCTGCATGACGAACTTATACAGAGTTATCATATGCTTCCATATAGTCATCATTGAGTCGTGCTTTTATTTAAGGGAAGTAAACCTAATTCGGCCTCTCTACGGTGTCTCTTGACCTATTTTTCAGTCTGACATCCCTGGTTCTCAGTGTCATGTTTTTCATCACATAAGTTATATTGATCCTTTTCTCGTGCCGTTCTGAGAAGGTCTCCATTGACTTCTTGCTGGCGGGTCTTGTCCTTATTGACAACGACATATTGCTCTGAGGGCAGGCCTAGAGCCGCACCCTAGCCCTATTTTCATTATTGATAGGTCATCTTGTGCTCAACATCGATCAGTATCATGGGTCTTTGACTGAGTGGTTTCCCTTGTGTTCGACATCAGCTTTCATTATCACACATTGGGATTCATGCAGTACCTTGGTTTCCATTTGACCCTATTGGTTGATTCCTCGCCTCTGTGTCAGCTTTCATTATTGGTTGGTTCAGAGGGTTTCTATCATGCGCTAGCTACATCTTGTGTACGCCGGAAATGTGCTTCGGTTGGGTTACTACATCTTTTTCGTTCGATTCCTTCCACATTATTGGCCTACGGGTTACACTCGCGCTATATTGATGAAGGATGCCTTAATGCCTTCCTTCTAGCGGATATTTTCCTATCGACTATGGATCATTGCTCTGAGACAAAGATCTAGAGTCCATTTGGCAGTACCTTGGGGTTTACAGTCATCAGTGGCAGATTCCTTCGCTATCAACAGTGGGAAACCATCATTGTCCCCTGATTGATAGATTATTCCATGTGTTTGACTTCAGCTCATTCATTCACACTTGTTACATTGTACTCGGTACCTTGACTCTCATTATGATTATCGGTGAGTAGTCTCGTGTTTGTTAATGGTATACATCAATGACCGGTAATCAAACGATTTCTCACGTGGTCGACCTCAGATCATTTATTCCCATTGTGTAGAAATGTACCATGGTGGTCGGTGAAGACCTTGGGTTGCATTAGCATCTTTTGGTTCACTTGTCAGTTGCTCCTGTTACTGCTAGTTGACACATCCACCGTATATGTTGCAGTTCTTCACAGTGACATCTTATATGCTGGCATCTGAGTTGCGATGTAGTATCATTTTATTCCATCACATTCATTTGGTACTATTGGGATCAGTTTTTGACATCAATGATCAGCTTCATTGATCATCTTCTTATATGTGATATTCAAACATGTACTTTTTCGATCACGATCATATGATCCATTTTGTACTTTCAGTTATTTATACTTGTATACATAGTGGATCCACTTGTACTTTATATGCAGACATGCTTTACTTTCTCTGAACATGGGTATGCCCGCCTCAGACAACAGTTTCTTTTTTATCTCTTTTTGATGGCTTGGCAGGCTAAATTTTGGTGAAGTCCTTCTAAGTCTCGGCAGGGTTCTTTCCATATACTTACTACATTTTGGCCATCATGTACCCCTTTTGACCTCATATATTAGGGGGCATTTGTTATAGCACCATTTACCACCCTTGGTATTTGTGATTCTTGGTTTATGGCCTAGGGCAACCCCTCCTTCTAGACTTGGTCCAAATATTTTAAAAATAGTATTTTATTCCCTGTATGCTACTTTGCCCTGAGATAAAGGCATGTACACGCGGGTTAGTGTTATGAAACTAGCTCACAAAAAGATATAAAAGATAGATGAATGCCTTAGAATTAAGCCTCTTCGAGGGGGAAACCTCCTTTACATTACACAGATGAACAATTCTTGGATGATACAAATGACAAGACCTCCTTTCTATATATAGGAGTCTAAGGGGTCATAATATAATCAGAGCCGACATAACAATAATAATGTAAGGGCACAATAATAACAATAGTGGGCTTCTATGGGGCACAATAGTAACAATATGGGGACAACATGGGTACAACAATATAATAAGGGGGTTGTACTAATAACAATAATGGGTTACACTAGTAGTATAGGGGCCTAACATGCCCCTCTCCTTCAAAAAGTGTTGTCCTCAACGCTTGAGTAGTTCTTGATGCTTCTGTATAATATTCTTGTCCTCCCATGTGGAACCTTCAACAGGTAAGTTCTTCCACTTGATGAGATACTCTGAAATTGATCGATTTCGTAGCTGTCGGGTTCTTGTTTTTGTGACTGCTCCAGGTTCCAATATGAATTTTTCTTCCTCTTCAAGTTCTGGAAATATTGTTTGAATTGGGATCTTCCGCAACTTTTGAATGAGTGGCCATACTTCTTCGTCCTTCTTCCATTCATCCCTTCATTCGTTTATCCAATCTGGTTGGATAATAGAAATAGCACAAAACAATGCTTCCACATCCTCATCCTTTCTTGAGAGTGCATCTGCAACAAAATTTTGCTTCCCTTTTCTATAGATGATGTCAAAGTCATAACCCAACATATTTGTGACCCATTTTTTCTGTTCTTCTAAAGATAATAGTTGTTCTAAAGAGTATTTAAGACTATCATGATCCATTTTTACCTTGAAGTGTCTTCCCATTCGGTAAGGTTGCCATTTCTTAAGTGCATGTAGTATTGTCAATATTTCCTTCTCATAAATAGCTTGCTTGAGATGTAGCGGTAAAAATACCCAATCACCTACATCAAAACATTTTTCACTACGATGTTGATCTACCTGTTGTTTCATTCGATTTTGCACCAAAGTGGTGTTATCCCTCAAAAGTTGGAGAACTTGTTGTTGATGCTCGATGTGATCTTTCACTGCTTGAACCTTTTTCTTCTTGATATGTCCTTCTATCTTGAGAGTTTGAGGAGTGGTAATTTCTTCCAATGCTTTACAAGATATGGTTTGATTCATTTCTTGATGCTCGTTGTGATCTTTCACTTCTTGAACCTTTTTCTTCTTGATATGTCCTTCTATCTTGAGAGTTTGAGTGGTAATTCTTTCCAATGCTTTACAAGATATGGTCGGATTCATTTCTTCTTTCTTTGGGGTTGGGTCCTAGCATATATCCTCTTCTTTTGATTTTTCTTGATCCTTTTCTTCCTCCTCTTCATACTCTATGTAAAATATTTCTTCTCAGCACACTTATGACCTTTAGTGCATTTTCTATCACAATTGTAACAAAGCCCTTTTTCTCTTTTTTCTTCCAATTGTTGTGGTGTAAGCCTTTTAGGTTGTGGAAGGTTAGGAGAAGAAACACTTCCATAATTATAGTCATGAGTGGTGGGATTCCTTGTTTTCATAATTTCTCTTTCAATTTTTCTTGCCAACTCGAATGCCTCCTCCAATGAATCAGGTTCCCCAAAACGAACCTCATGTTGAACATTATCCTTTAAAGTCCCTATGAAGACATCAATCCTTTGCTTCTCTGGAATATAATTTACCCTTCTATTCAATTTTTGGAAGTCTTCAATGTGCTCTTCCATTGAACCCTTTTGTTTGAGATTTATCAATTGGCTAAAGAAGGTTTTTCTCTTTGTATCCCCATAATGTGCTATCATTTCCTCCGTGAAATTTGACCACGTGACAAGTGGTTTACGAGAACAAAGCCCTTTATACCATAAAAATTGATTCGATTCTAAATAATTAGATGCAATACATACCTTTTGTAACAGTGGTACACCATGTAGATCAAAATATTTCTCCATCTGTAGTATCCAATTTACCAGATCCTTGCCATCAAACTTCCTCATCTCGCTTTTTCTTGATTTTAGGAGCTCAATCTTGAAACGACTGTAACTCTGTAATTTCAGATCTTCCAGTTCTGAAATTGCGACTTGCAGTAGCCCTCTACGTCCTCTTTCCAATACCACCAGTCTGATCCAAATTGGATTCTCCAAGGAAGAGTTATGCCAAATCTCCCATGATGACCTGATTATAAACTAGTTCAGTAGAGCGAACTTGTACGACGTGCCACGTGTCACTGTTTAGACCTTTGTATCTAAAAAATTTACAAAAGAAACTATAGTCCATCCTCGTTTTGTAACTTCTTATGAAATTTCAATCTGATTCTCAAAACAAAAGTTATGACTATTTTACCAAGGTGACTTGTTTGGAATGTAATTTAGGAGTCTGCACAAAGGCTAACTTCCTCAGATCATATCTCCACATATTACACAAAAATATCTGAAATTTGAACCCGAGGTTCAGCTTGATTTTGTCTCAAATGGGTTTTTTTTTCGCTTCTGAAACGTCGCAAAAAAAAAGTTATAGCGAAAATTCCACAATGACCTATTTGGAGCAGCGAAACCCTAGAATCTATAGCACTGATACCAAATGTTATGAAACCAGCTCACAAAAAGATAGAAAAGATAGATGAATGCCTTAGAATTAAGCCTCTTCGAGGGGGAAACCTCCTTTACATTACACAAATGAAAAATTCTTGGATGATACAAATGACAAGACCTCCTTTCTATATATAGGAGTCTAAGGGGTCATAATATAATCAGAGCCGACATAACAATAATAATGTAAGGGCACAATAATAACAATAGTGGGCTTCTATGGGGCACAATAGTAACAATATGGGGACAACATGGGTACAAAAATATAATAAGGGGGTTGTACTAATAACAATAAGGCATTACACTAGTAGTATAGGGGCCTAAAATTTAGTCAGTACCCAACCCGCGTATATGTGTTAAAACACTTTAAAAAAATAAATTTCCTTAATTATGGGCAGATTTCACGGTTTTTACCTGTTGATTACCTCCTATTGCCCGTGGCCCAACTGTTTCCCAACTAAAAAATTAATTAGGAGGAGTATAAATAGACTTCTATGGGAAGGCCTTAAGGGGGAGAAGAGATAGAGTTATTATACTGAGATTATTCCTGACTGAGTTTGAAGTATCCTTGTGCTTCAAGCACTTCCCCAAGTTTCAGGAAACCCTTATTTCCTTGATTGTTGATATTCTCCCTCTTTCTTGGGATATTATGGTATTGGTTATGGAAGGAGGTTTTTGAAGACTGGGACTGGACGGATCTGGAGGACAGTTTTGCTTGGAGCCAGAAGAAGAAGACTCGGGTGAATTCTCTCCACGTTAGTTATAGCTTTCTACAATAAAAAGAAGCGTTGTCTTGTTTCCGAGATTAGTTGTGTTTATGCATCAGATACTATTGTAATTCATATATGAATGTTATTTTGATGTATAACTAATCATTTTCTTATATGATATAAAGTTAGTTTCATTAAAATGCTTCATCTATATATTGTTATGTATGTTCGAATTGAATAATTTTCAGGTTTGGAGAACATCAAGAGTTGCAGAGGGTCTGAACCCTACTAGATCTACCCGAACGAAGGACATTCGGGTATGGTCACTCTCACATAGTTTGTTTATTTAAGCATTTTTCCTGAGTTGTATGAGTGTTTCTTACTGTAGTTTTCTCTTACTCTGTTGGGGTTCCAACCCAAAGCCCTAGGGTACTTATTCCCATAACAAGTAGTTGCAACAACACTTGTTATCCCATGCATTCATCAACCATTCAATAACTTATATAATCATGAACAAGATCCATTATAAGAGCACATCATATAACCATGCATATAACTAGCATATATCCAGAATAGAAACCATGACAAATCATCCATAAAATCAACATGATAACCAATACATATTCCCATTTATTACAATAGGAAAATGGCTCATATTAACATATGCAAAAGCCAACTAAGTCAGGGACTTCCACATACCACCCAACCATAGATTGGGATAAATGAAATATTTCTTTCAACCAATCACCCTCGTGCCATATTCAAAGCATGAATGTGGGATCTCATGGGATAAACCAAGACATAACCAAACAGGGAATCTAGAGATTAAACCACCTCCACCCTCAAGCTATTGTGATCTCACCTAAATCAGTGCTGAGATCACAAAACCAAAACAAGCTTAGATGCCTCATAATTACTTCACCATACCCAGAGGAATTTTCATGTCTCCACCCACCTATCAAGGGTTTCCCAAAGAAAACCATCTCCACTCCAACCCTTGCGATTTTCCTGGGACCACGTCATCTAAATCCAAAACCTTCTGGCAAACCAAAGCTCAACCAATAATGAATCCCATCACACCATGGCTATCCAGAAAATGGCAAGGCAAGACTGAAACCACTGCCAAACCAGACAAAACCCATGTTAGTGACATCAAATGAACCAAATAATCAAATGCGTGTACCATGCATTCACATCCTGGCAAGGAAATTACACATGCAACCTATTGCATCCTGGCAAGGAAATTATTCATGTTGAAGTTGTTGATCCAACTTTCTCCTTGCACTCCCTTCCCTTACTTTATTTTTACTTTACCTTCCTTTGTTATTCATTTGCTTGCTTGTTTACCTTTCTCCAAATCCAAGTGAATACTAAATTGTTCCAAGAATGCTCTAAGTGTGCTATAATGTAGGAGAACCAAAAGCTAGAAAAACAAAATCTAGAACTGGAAAAACCTGTGAACTATTTCTATGATGCCTTTTTATGATTGTTATCTCCTTTTTCTTTAATTTTCCTTCATTTTCCTATAATTTCCTTTGCATGCATATTTGTGTCTCTACACCAAGTTCCTTTTCTCCTATTTTCCTTTATTTTCATAATTAAGTTCCAATTATTTCCTCTTTGTTTGCTAATGCCTTTGCCAATTTCCATAACCATCAATAAACCACAAGTGATACCCACTATAATGTTTTCCCATCATTCATCTTGGAATATGTGTCCTATGAACTTGGTATTTTATTTTGTCTACAATATCCTTTATTACATGGAACTTTAACCCTAGGTTGCTAAAAACCCCTCCCCCTTGGGGGAACATTGTCCTCAGTGTTCGATGAAACCTATGACTAGAAAATTGTTGAAAACAAAACATATTACCTATGGAGATTTATAACATAACTCGATGCAGTATTTACAATGACATCCTACTGAAAAAACAAATAAACATACTTCTTATTAGATTTTTATAGAACAACTCGATGAGGTATTTACAATATGTTATCATTCCTTCGGATCTGCAAGGCTGAGGAAGAATCTAGCTGAGGTAACCACAGACCAACCTTTTGACTTGGTAGCTAGCCCTACCAATATGGATAAGGCTCTCTCCAAAGAATCACTGCCAAGAGGGCAAGATGGATTAGGGTATTAGGCTAGTATAAAGTGCAGAGGTTTTTTTGATTTGATTTTATGGGGTTTTTGCTGGATGGTGATATTAGGTCAACAAATCTAGGTCGAGAAAAATTAGATATGATTGCAAACATTCAAAGGGGCAAGCTAGGTAGGTAGGCTAGCACATTATGGTTTCTTGGGATGAGATGATTTCAAACAGGTAAGGAGCTAGGAAGAGCATGAAAGATGTGTTCTTCATAAATTGAATAAAGATGAACAAACTATGAAAACTTCCCCAAAATACAGCATGTGAGATGATTTATGTTTATCAACTTGAAAGAGATCATAAAATAGACATGAAATGGAATATGGAGCAACAATACATTCATACAAATGAAACTGAAGAAAAAACAATGTCAGGCAACCATACCACAAGTATCCCAAGGAAATAGCTGCAACTCATCTATTAAAACTGGCCAAATTCTGACACAATAATGTCTCTCATCAATACTAAAACATCCAACAGAATCCCACCTTTGAAAAGACTGAAAAATACAAGATATGGGCCTCAAAACAAACTCCTCCCAGGCTGAGGGAACAAATACATGAGAGGAGGAGCAATTCCACCAAAATATGAACTGATAGCTAGAGTGTAGGGTGGTCGAAGTGACTCCTCCCTAATTACATTGAAACTGATTCATTTGACTTGATGATAACTTTTACCTGATGAATCTACCCCTAGGTAACTTATCCACATCATTATTACATTTACCATCCTCAATTACATAGGTGAAAACATCGTTTTCTGAGATGAAAGTCAAAATTACAGTGAAAATTCAAAAATATCAGCAAATGGTCAAGTGCGCCTTTCTTTTGCCAAGTGCGCCCACACAGTGTCAAATGTGCCCTCCCTGTTGCAGGCTAATTTTGAATGAGTTGTAGGTGTCCAAATTAGGCTCAAGATGGCTTGTTGGAAATAAATTAAGGTCTACTTTCTGAATATGCCTCCATTTTTAAAAATGAATCTGATTTGACCCCTCAAAACTTCATTCTCCCAACACTACTCAGTGTGCAGCGCCTAGGCCAAAATTGAGGTAGAAACATGTTTTTTGCTTGTTCTTTGCCCTTTTTACCTGCTAGTTTTGCAAACTAAGGCTAGAAAAGTGGTTTTCTTAGATATATTGGTCATTTGGAATCCACGGGTGGTCTTAATTTGCTCAAAAAGTGGCTCAAAAAAGTGTGCATTGCCTATGGCGCTGCACATTTGACCATTTTGCTGATATAGTGTTGTCCAAGAACACACAGAAAAAGACAGAACTTGCAAAAAATGAGCCAAAATGCTTCAAAATTTGTGAAGTGGTTGATGATGGTGTGGCTAGGCTTGGAATGAAGCCTCTGCAAGTATATCAAGTTTCTTTTTCTTTTCTTGGTGAGTTAGGGCTTCAATCTTTGCATTTGCTACCTTGAGCTTTGCCCTTGCATTTCTTTCTCTTTTGGCATAATGTTTTTCCATCTTTCTCTGAATGTCATTTTCTTGATTGGCCTTGTCTAGGAGCTTCTCTAAATGCATGTTTACCTTATCAACCCAATGCTCCCGGCTCTCATTAATCATGATGGCAAACTATTCATTCCATGTGAGTTGATTTGCAAGCTCAGCCTCCTTTTGTCTTTCTAGTTCTAGAGCTCTTTTCAGCCCTCTAGTCCTAGGTCTACTTTTTGGTTCTTGTTCAGGTTCACCATACCTATCATAGGCTTCATCAAGCAATGCTTTAGCTTTCATTTCTTCTCTTTTTGCCTTAATGAGCTGAATCTCCATGACATCATGTTTGGCTTGAAGCTGCTGGTTTTCTTGCTCATAATATGAAATAATATATTTGGACCTCTCTAAGTTGGTTTGGAGCTCCCTGATGAGTGCATATTTTTCCTTGATGACAATGCTAGTGTCCTCATTGTCATCATGCTCATCTAGGTCAACAAGGTCAAAATCCTGCTCTGTCTCATGGAGGTCCACCTCCTCATGTTTGATCTCTGCCTGAACCTCTACTTCTATCATCTTTTCTTTGCCTTTGTGTACCTACTTTGTTGGTGAAGAAGGTAGGGCCCCTCCCACAATATGTGGGGCAAACACCTGCCTATAACATCTCTAATAAGTATGTGCCAATGTGCCCAAATCTACCCTTTTAGGTTTGATGACCTCAACTTGCTTAGTCTGCTTCGACTCACCGATCTCATCTCTGCTAGGTAACTCAATGTGCTCATGAAATGGCGATGGTGGAGGTGATGGTGAAGGCGACTGATCTAATGATGATGCATGACCTATGGGATGAGATGGAGGAATGGATGTGGAAGGATGAGATGATGAAGGCACATTTTGAACATTCTGAATAGATGGATCAGTGAATATGTGATTGGCTATGAAGGTACTCCATGCAATGCTCAGTTCTTTGAGATGATAGAGGACTGTGATTTTGATGAGGGAATGATGGAAAAGACTTCGCATTTAATGTTAATACTCTCGTTTCTGGACAATAAATGTCATCTTATCAATGCTTCGAAAAAGGTAGTAGGGTATGTTGAGCATCTTTACCTTAGTGAAATGCATTAAGATCCGGATGTGATAGACATAAAGTCTAGAAAATCTACCTTCACATGAAAAGTATTTCATGATAATATTCATCATTGGGTTATATCTGTCCAGGATGTAAGAAAAAGGAAAAAACCTCTTTTTCTCATTCTTTTACCTTGGTTTTATGAAAGGCTCATAGTAATGTTCCTCCAATTCACTTTGCTTGAACCATTTCTCCCCAACATTTGGGATCCTGGTGGCAGCTGATATAATGGCAGTGGATATAGTAAAAGTGACACCAGCTAGAGTAACTTGGTTGTCATGGAGGTTAGATATGAAAAGTCTAGTCAACATGGCATGGTGTTGGACTTTTTGAATTTTCTCACAGAATTCATAACAGCCAACATTTTTTAAACATGTCACAGCCATAGGAGATGCCAAGAGTTCCCTGATATTTGTTGGCTCAAATCTAAGTATTCTCCCCCCTTTGTGTGGTCTCTTCACCTCTGTTTCTTCTCCCTCACTGTATGGTTTGTTTTCTTCTTCTTCCATGGTGTCTTAATGTCAAAACCCTAGGGAGTTATGATGTTGGTCGAATGTGGTTTTTAGGAATAAGGAATGGGAAAGGGAAATTGACGAAGATGGTGCTAGGGATTTATCAAATGGGGGATGGTACAGGGAGTAGTAATATGATGGAATTTAGGATGGGGAAATTATTTATAGGTTGGGGGTTGGGAACCTAGGTAGTTGTAGCACCTAGGGCTTAAGGTATTGGGATAAAGGGTTTAGGGAAAGGGAATTATAATGAGGGAAGGGTATGAAAGTGTAGGGGAATGCAATTTGGGAATTGAGAGTGCAATGGTGATTTGAGGGAGATACTAGGGTTTGAAATGAGTAAAACACCAAATCTTTAATGAAACTTTCAAAATACCATAAGGAATGACTGTAGGAGAAAGAAGAATGATATATTTAACTGTCAGTCACATACTGGAGGTTGAAGACAATGTTGTTGAAACTTTGGAGGCAATTTGGCGAAGTCTGGAAGTGTTTCTGGCTTTCCTGGTGTGCAGCGCCACAAGAAAACACACCCTCTCTTTGGCAGGTGCACAACGCCAGAAGCAAGTGCGTAGTGCCACAAGAAAACGCACCCTCCCTTTGGAAAACGTGCAACGCTTGCTCTATTTTTTGCAATTTCACCCAGGAACTTGAAAAATGCTCTCTTGGAGTTTGCTCAATGATGGTAGGAGATAAATGAAGTTGAATTTGATGCTATGAAGGCTCTTATACTTGAGTGAATTTGATTTTTTTATTTTAAAACCCACTTTCTAATGTTTCAATTCACCTTTGAAGACTTTGCTAATTACCCTTTACAATTTGATTTTCTTCTTTGCAGATTGATGATGTTGGAGTTTGGCACTCTTTACATTTGACTTTGCTTTGATGAAGTTGGTATATAGAGTTTGAGTTGGCAGCTTAGGAATAGTACTTATTACATATAGTGAACATAAAATTACCTAAAAAAATAAAAATAAAAATAAAATAAAATACATCTTTTTTTTAATGAAATTACACTTTGGTATGAAAATCATACTTTGAAACCAAAATTACAACTTTCGAAAACCATTTTTTCACACTAACAAATCTTCTTCATATGATAAAGAAATATTATTTCAATCACTTTCACACTTTTTCTGACCTTTTGAGATGAAATGGAGTATTATTGAACCTTGGAAAATGAAACCTAGTGACCTAATGGGACCTTAAATGACCAAACTCCATGTTGACTTGACTGACATAAATACATGATGAAATGAGCTTTTATGATTTATGTATGCTTAGTAAGACACAAAGGTGGGCCAGCAAGTATTGATTTTTGAGGGAGAGTGGGGTTGTTTTACTAGGGCTACCATCAGTGAGTAAATTTTTGAATGAGGAGCTAGGTGGAATGACAAAAATTTCAGAATGGGACCCTAATATGATATGAAAAGAGGATTTTTTATCACTGATGGAAGTATGCAAATACTGACTCTAACATCGGCCTTATTGGGGATGGAATCTCCTTGGAGGTGTCAAGAACACCATAGAAAAAGTGCCTATCCATTGGGCCAATACGGTCAAAAACTTAAACTGAAATGCATGACTGAATGCTGACAACTCAAATAACACAAACTAACTTGAAACTGACTATAAAATGACTCAATACTGACTTACTTAATTGGCGAATGAACTTTGAAAATGGCAGAAAATTAGTGAAGCTCCATGGCCTTCACTTCGGGCTTCGAACTCCAGTGATTCTCTACTTCACACTTGCAGAAAGTTAAACTGTTATTTACAATGAAATTGGCAGATTTCTGAGAAGCATGTTTTCATAAAAGATAGTGCTTAAGGAGCCTACCATTGACGAGTCCTCCTAAGCATGGTTCTCCATTCATCTCATCTAGCATGAAAGCATTTTTCCCTCAGAAAGCTGAAATCTTATAAGGGCCTTTCCACAGATTTTCAAATTTATCATGCTTTCCCTTGTCCTCATTTCTGGCATCCCAACGAAGTACGACATCTCCAATTTTGAAGTCATCTTCCTTTGTTTTCTGTCATAGATTTTCTTTATCTTTTCATGGAGCTTAGAGGTTTTCTGAAATACCTTGTCTCGTGTCGGTTGTAGGCGAATCATTTAATTGATCTAGCATTGTATATCATTCCCTTCACTTCTTGCTTCTTGTAACAATTTCAGGGCCAGGACTACTAATGATGAAGGAAAGATAGTATCTACTCCATACACTATTTGAAAAGGAGAAAGTCCAATAGATGTCTTACTACTCACCCGATCTTCCCACAATGCATTGATCAGCCTTTTGTGCCAATTCTTTTTGTTAGCCTCCAACATTTTCTTGATGATGTTGATTAAGGATTTATTGGAGGACTCCGCCAAACCATTCCCTTGCGGGTAGTAAGCTGTTGAATGTCCCAACTTGATGTTATATCTATCACAAAACTCAGTCATCTTCTTAGAGTTGAATGTTTCCATGTTGTCTGTGATGATCTTATTAGGACAACCAAAATGGGACAAGATATTAGTTTCTAAAAACTGAATTATAACACAATTTGTTTCTTGCCTAGTTGGAATCTCTTCGATCCACTTAGTAAAATAGTCTGTAGATGTCAATATACACTTGTGTTGTGTGGATGATGATGGGTTAATCTCGCCTATGAAGTTTAGGGCCCACTGCTGAAAAGGTGCATGAACTGATATAGATTGTAGAGGCAAGGAAGAAGTTTTCTTTTACCTTGGAAAACTTGACACTCGTGACAACTCATCACTGCCTTGTAGATACCTACAAAAATTGTAGGCCAATAATAACCTGCTCTCGGTACTTTGTTGGTCGTGGTCTTCCAGTACAAGTGGCCCCCATAATCTCCTTTGTGGAAGTCATTTATTACCTCTTTAGAATCATCTTCAGTTAGACAATTCAACAACACACCTCCAGGATCCTTTCAATAAAGTGCGTTGTCCATAATGCAATATTTAGAAGCCTTCAGCTTCAATTACCTACTCTTAGCCTTAGACATGCCAAGAGGGGGGTTTAGATATTGCAAAAAATAAATAATATCATAATATCGTGGAGATGATAAAAAGATATCAGATACCTTAATGAGATCTACTTCTTCTCGATTATTGTACAATGCTGCTACAAGGTTGATATCTAGAGCATGGAAATTTGACTCAGCCATGAGCTTGGCTAAGCCTTGACCCTTGATCAGCTTGGTAAGCTTGATCTCAAGGTCATATTCTAATAATGATGCTATCAATATACCTCTTCTACCTTCTAGGTCATTCTGCACGAGAACTTCTTTTACTGTTGCATTAGAAGCAAAAGAGAATATTATGAAATCAATAAAGTAATCAAGACTAATTAAAACAGGGGTAGTGGTCAAGGCAAGATTTACTGCATGAAAGGACTTGCGGGCTTCTTCAGACCACTTTACATCATTATCATTTTTCAACATATTTGTCAACTCTCTAAGATGTTAAGCCAAATTAGGAATAAATCTACATAAGAAATTCATCTTACCATTGAATGCTTGGATTTCTTTCTTGATGCGAGGGAAATCAATTTGTTGAATGGCTTCTACATGTGAAGGGTCAATTCGGATGTCGTCCTTTGAGATGATGTGGCCGAGAACTTTGCCTTCCTCCATGGCAAATAAAATCTTCTTTGGGTTGAGAGGCATCCCGAACTTTCTGCATCTATAGAATATAACTCTTAAATTATGCAAATGCTCATCATCTGAATGTGAAAATATTGTTACATCATCTAAATATACTACCAAGAGAACATCTTTTTCATTGGCGAAGGATATGTCCATGGCACACTGAAAAGTGGCCCCTGCATTTTTTAGACCAAATGGAATTTTTGCATATTTGAATGTGCGTCAAGGTGTGGTAAACGTTGTCTTGTCCTGATCATCCTCGTGCACTAAAATCTGATTGTAACTGGAGTAGCCATCTAGAAGTGTCATTCAAGAAGTGCCAACAACTCTCTAAAGGATATGGTCCATTTTGGGAAGTGGATAATTGTCTTTCAGAGACACTTTGTTTAAGTTTCTAAAGTCTATGCAGAGCCTTATTTCTCCCGTCTTCTTTCTCACCGGAACTAGATTTGATATCCAATCTGAGAATCTGATAGGAACAATGATGCCTGCCTTGAAAATTCTATTAACTTCTTTCTCTATGGATGGAAGCAACCTTGGATTAATCCTTATTATCTTTTTTCTAAAGTGTTTTTGATCAGGTTTAATTGGGATGGTATGCTGAATTATTTTCTTGTCATACTCCTTTAAGTCTGCATAATCCCACGCGAAAACATCAAAAAATTCAGATAGTAAATGAATATACTTTTCTTTTACCTCTGGGGATAATGATTTGGATATCTTGATCTTTTTTTGTTCATCTGTTGTTCCAATGTTCACGTCTTTTACACCTTTCTTTGTAGGAACCAAAGTGGGCTTCCTTGCTACATCATCTCGATCAAACAAATCTTCCAAAGGTATAAGACCTTTTGGAATATTGTTGTCCTTTAGTTGTAGCATATCAACTTGAGCTGCCTAAATGACTTGATCATCCTTTTCATAAACTTCATCCATGGAACAATTCTCAAACTCTCCTTCACTCTAAAGAAAGTTATTTACCTACTTATCATCCCAGAATACTTGCCAATATCGCAAGTTATCGAGAATTGAGGGTTGATGCTTTACATGAATCTCAAATTTCATGTTTGAAAAGATGGGGATTTTGAAATTGCTTGCAGTTGTAGCCAATGAATCTGCCATAAGATTCTAACTCCTTGGCACAACTGAAAGTGTATATTCAGGAAACATTCTCAAAATATCTAAAACAACATTCCTATATTGTCTCATTCACGGATGGTGAGCTTGATATTCACCTTTAACTTGCTTGATCACAAGTTCTGAATCACCATAAACAGAAATTCTTTGTGCACCCAATTTTTTCAATATCTTTAAGCCTATGATCAGTGCTTTTTACTCTGCCTCATTGTTGGTGCAATCGAAAGCTAGCTTGTATGAGCATAATCTAACATTCTGAGGGACCTCACCTTGCTGATGATGTGGACTTCGGATCCAAATGCCAATACATGCCCCATATTTTCCAAGAGCACCATCAAATTCCATGGTCCAAAGACCATGCTCCTCTTCCAAGGGCTGGAAATCTGGTTTCTACTTTAGCTCAACTTTCTGAACTTTTTCTTCATTCTTTTCTGAATTTTCCATTACCTTTTTTTATGGTTGTTCTAAGCCTTTCTCTGCCTTGTCTAATGGTTGTTCTGATGAAATTGGAAGATTTTATTTCCGTGATCTAAAATTGTTCTTATACAATCAGAAATCTCTGGTACATCTTCTATTCCTACAAACTAGCTGTCTACATCATTCAATCCAGTATCATTATATAAAAGAAATGATTCCAAATTTGTATGTACAGCATTTAGATGATGATTATTCAGCCTCTCATTCCTAGTTATCATGAATTTCATTTTGGTTTCTCGGTACAATTTCCTCAATTTCTCGAAAACCGTGGTGGTGGCATAGGAGAAGTCTAATTGCAGTGTGCCTCTTAGTTTTGCTCCTCAGGACCTTGACAATATCATACCAAACTATGGTGGTATATCAGCTACCACCACATCCATTAAAACATTCTTTGTCAGGATTTGGTCTAAGGATACTACCAAATCCTTGATTAGACCAAGACAACGGACCTTACCAGAATCAAAAGAGTACAAGTCATGGTACTTACGAGTTATATCTAGACCCAACTTTTCCATGATGGCTTTGGGCATTAAATTATGGGAGGCTCCGGAAGAAAGCATGGAGTTATGAAGGATGCACTAGTGGATTCTTAGACTCAAGGTAAAATGGAGGAACCTCACCATCTTCTGACTGACCATCTATGGATGGACCAAAAATTAGTTCAAGTTGGTCATCTTCAGCATTAACCATGTCAGGAAAAGGATCAACTTTCATCATTTTAACTCTATTAGACTTGTAATGGCTATTTTTTACTAGTTCAGTAAGAGGGATTGACACTTTCAACTTTGAAATTTCAGTTTATAGATTGAATGAGACAGATTTATCTACCTCTCTTTGGATGATGTCTCTCTTCTCGGGCTGACCTTTTGATGTATGATCCTTCTTCTGATTGTCATGTTCCTTATTCGGATTGCTTGTAGATGGTTGATTTACTTTGTTTTGGTTAGTTGCTGCCAACTCTTTACCTTTACTTTGATTACCTTGAGATTTTTCTTTTGTGGGGTATCCTTCTGCTGCGATGTCCTTTTCTAAATGGGAGTGATCGAGACATCCCTATTCCTCAAGGAATACTACTTCTGTTGAGAGCTTAGTGCATTCAAGTATCCTCTTTGATAATCATATGATTGGGTTTCTAATGCATAGTCATTTGACAGTATGTAGTCTTCATCTTTGGGTTCTTCTGTCTTCTCGATATACTCCTCATTTTCAGTCAAGAAAATGGGATGGTAATCTTCCCTGAAGAAGTGTTTCTCCTCGATAATCAGGTCTGTTTCATCCTCTGATTCTCCTTGAGCATAATTCTGCTGCAAGGGTGTTCGAATTTGTTGTTGAGATGTTGATGCCTCAGGAGCTCTCTGCTCTCTTTGTTTTATCATGTACTAAGGTTGTTGTTGGTTTCTGAAATTCAGATTTCTGACTTGTGGCTCTAGTTGTCTATTTGAATTTTTCATTTGGTCGGCATCCTCTCCATGGTTCTGATCAGTGTGTCTAGTTTAAAATTGGTGGAAGAAGAAGGTTCCTCCTTAATTGTCACTTTCTTCTTTGGTTTCTCATGTTTTAATTGAGCTTTTTAATCATTAAATTTTCTTCCACTCTTACTGCATTATCTTTCCTTTCTTCCAAAGTTGCAGGATCTCTTTCCCTTAGTTGATAAGCCATCTCTAGATCAAATGCATCCGGATAGCATTAAAGTACCAAATCAGGTGGAGGCTTCATGTTAATCGAAATTGAATTGTAGATCTGATTAAACCTTATAGTAAAATCCTGAACCATCTCATTTGGACCCCTCTTCAATGTATTGTATTCTGCCAAAATCTACAATGGATTTTTCTTTTCCCACCACCGGGCTAAGAACAACTCGTTTAGCCTTTGAGGAGTATCAATGGAGCCAGCTGCCAAACCACGGAACCATTTTTTCACATCCCCAGAAAAAAAAAAAAAAAAAAATGAGCTATTAGTCTCGTTTTGGTATCATTAGCATCAAATTCCTCTAGATCAATGATATCAACCATTTTGTGAATATGTTGTTGTGTTGTGACTCCCAGGATGGCATCAAAAAGAGGAAAGTCTTTGGCCATAGTTCCAAGGTAAATTTTCCAACTGAGTAGGAAACACTAAAGGAGAAAATCTCACCATGACTACTGGGGGTGGGTTTACGGGAACTATAATGGGTTGGTTTGGCTAGGATGAAGATGAAGGTAAGGATGTGAATGTGAAAGGAGGTGGATTTTCAGAAGTCGATACGATCGCTGATGTGTTTGAGGGTATAATAGGAGATGTGACAATGGATGTATTTGAAGGTGCAGTAGAAGATATAGTTGAAGATAATATTTCAAGCTGATGCTGGATATAGGTTTTTTCTGCAGTAATTTGAAGCTGGTCTGCTAGGCTTTGAAGTTTATCAAAATTAGACCAAAGCTCGTGCTCAAGTTTTGAAAACTGGGATTTCACAGAAGGTCGAGTAAACAAAGATTTCGAGGCAAGTAAGTAGGAATCAAACTTTATGGGATCAAACACTATCTCTGTAAGACGAGACTCATACTTTGAACAAAATAGGGATATCTCAAAAGGAATATCCTCAACACTTAGAATCTAGTCTGGGAGGGAAGTGGTTCTTTCCAATTTTTTACTTTCAGTCTCGGGGAAAGGGATTTTAGGTTTTTTTAACAATATTTCAAGATCATCAATAGGAGAAGGTGGGTTTGGGTCAGGGTTTGACCTAGTATATCTTTTAGGAGCCAGAGTCTTAACAGGGTCAAAGACTATGTGAGATAATGAGGATTCAGACTTTGATCAGCATAAGGAGGGATTCAAATTTCAAAACAAAGGTATGTCTTTAAGAAAAAGAAATTTATCAGTTAATGATCAAGACCTTACCAATGTAATGAGGTCTAATTGAAATTGTGATTTTTTGACTTCTCTACTTTCGAACAAGCTTTCTAAATCTTCAATTGGATTCGCTGGATCAGGATTTGGATTTTGATCTTGTTTGTCTCCTCGAAGCCAGCTCTACAATCTTGACACTGCAATTATGGAATCAACCTTTCTGAAACATAGTCCTATCATCCAGAGGACCGAATCCCAATGAAACCTTGTCGTACACCCAGGGAAAATGAATATTTCATTAACCACCAACGGCGCCAGTATGTTATCACTCCTCCAGATCTTCAAGG
The DNA here is from genome assembly GCA_031772625.1 of Pinus tabuliformis. Classification (NCBI taxonomy): domain Eukaryota; kingdom Viridiplantae; phylum Streptophyta; class Pinopsida; order Pinales; family Pinaceae; genus Pinus; species Pinus tabuliformis. The sequence continues at coordinate 99,044,401 of CM062814.1, forward strand.
CTAAGGAAGAGTCCAGCTGAGGTAACCACAAACCAACCTTTTGACTTGGTAGCTAGCCCTACCAAGCCAGAGAGGGATCTCTCCAAAGAATCACAGCCAAGAGGGCTGGATGGATTAGGGTTTTAGGCTAGGTATAAATTGCAGAGGTTGTTTTGATTTGATTTGATGTGGTTTTTGTTGGATGGTGGTATTAGGTCAAAAAAGCTAGGTTAGGGAAAATTAGATATGATTGCAGACATTCAAAGGGGGAAGGTAGCTAGGTATGCTAGCACATTAGGGTTTCTTGGGATGAGATTATTTCAGACAGGTGAGGAGCTAGGAAGAGCATGAAAGATGTTTTCTTCCTAAACTGAAGAAAGATGAACAAACTATGAAAACTTCCCCAAAACAGAGCATGTGAGATGATTTATGTTTATCAACTTGAAATAGATCATACAATAGAAATGAAATGGAATATGGAGCAAAAACACATTCATACAAATGAAACTGGAGAAAAAAGCAATGCTAGACAACCATACCACAGGTATCCCAAGGAAATAACTGCAACTTGTCTATTAAAACTGGCCAAATTTTGATACATTAGTGTCTCTGATCAATACTACAACATCCAATTGAGTCCCAGATTTCAAAAGACTAAAAAATACAAGATATAGGCCTTAAACAAACTCCTCCCAACCTCAAGGGTCGAATCCATGAGAGGAGGAGCAGTTCCACCAAAATCTAAACTGATAGCTAGAGTGTAGGGTGGTCTAAGTCACTCCTCCCTAATTACATTGAAACTTATTCATTTGACTTGATGATAACTTTTACCTGATGATTTTACCCCTAGGTAACTTCTCCACATCATTATTACATTTACCATCCTCAATTACATAGGTTAAAACATCATTTTTTGCGATGAAAGTCAAAATTACAGTGAAAATTCAAAAATATCAGCAAATGGTCAAGTGCGCCTTTTTTCTACCAAGTGCGCCCTCACAATGTCAAGTGCACCCTCCCTGTTGTAGGGTGATTTTGACTGAGTTGTAGGTGTCCAAATTAGGCTCAAGATGGCTTGTTGGAAATACCTTCAAGTATACTTTCTGAATATGCCTCTATTTTGCAAAATGAAGTTGATTTGACCCCTCAAAAATTCATTCTCCCAATACTGCTCAGTTCGTAGTGCCTAGGCCAAAATTGAGAAAGAAACATGATTTTTTGCTTGTTTTTTGCCCTTTTTACCTGCTAGTTTTGCATACTAAGACTAGTAAAGTGGTTTTCCTAGATATAGTGGTCATTTGGCATCCACTTGTGGTCTTCATTTTCTAAAAAGTGGCTCAAAAAAGGGCATCGCTCCTACGGTGTTGCACGTTTTACCATTTTGCTAATATAGCATTGTCCATAAACACACAGAAAAAGACAGAACTTGCAAAAAATGAGCCAAAATGATTCAAAATTGGTGAAGTGGTTGATGATGGTGTGTCTAGGCTTAGATTGAAGCCTCTACAAGTATATCAAGTTTCTTTTTCTTTTCGTGGTGAGTTAGGGCTTCAATCTTTGCATTTGCTCTCTTGAGCTGTGCCCTTGCATTTCTTTCTTTTTTGGCATAATGTTTTGCCATCTTTCTCTAAATGTCATTTTCTTGATTGGCCTTATCTAGGAGCTCCCTAGATGTTGGTTTACCTTGTCTAGCCAATGCTCCCAGTTCTCATTAATCATGATGGAAAATTGTTCATTCCATGTGAGTTGATTTGCAAGCTCAGCCTCCTTTTGTATTTTTAGTTCTCAAGCTCTTTTCATCCCTCTAGTCCTAGGTCTACTTTTTGGTTATTGTTCAGGTTCACCATACTTATCAAAGGCTTCATAAAGCAATGCTTTAGCTTTCATTTCTTCTCTTTTTTTCCTTAATTAGTTGAATCTCCATGACATCATGTTTGGCTTGCAGAAGCTGTTGGTTTTCTTTCTCATAATATGAAATAATGTATTTGGACCTCTCTAATTTGGTCTGGAGGTCCCTGATGAGTACATATTTTTCCTTGATGACAATTCTAGTGTCCTCATTGTCATCATACTCATCTAGGTAAACAAGGTCAAAATCCTTCTCTATCTCATGGAGGTCCACCTCCTCATGTTGATCTCTGCCTGAACCTCTGCTACTATCATCTTTTCTTTACCTTTGTGTACTTGCTTTGTTGGTGAAGAAGGTAGGGCCCTTCCCTCAATATGTGGGGCAAACACCTACCTATGACCTCTCTGATAAGTATGTGCCAATGTGCCCAAATCTACCCTTTTAGGATTGATGACTTCAACCTGCTTAGTCTGCTCTGGCTCACTGATCTCATCTCTGTTATGTGCCTCAATGTGCTCATGAAATGGAAATGGTGGAGGTGATGGTGAAGGAGATTGATCTGATGATGATGCATGATTTGTGGGCTAAGATGGAGGAATGTATGTGGAAGGATGAGATGGTGAAGGAACATTTTTAACATTCTGAATAGATGGATCAGTGAATATGTGATTGGGTATGAAGGTACTCCATGCAATGTTCAGTTCTTTGAGATGATAGAGGACTATGATTTTGATGAGGGAATGATGCAAAATACTTCTCATCTGATGTTGATACTCTCTTTTCTGGACAACTAATACCATCTTATCAATGCTATGGAAAAGGTAGTAGGGTATGTTGAGCATCTTTACCCTAGTGAAATGCATTAAGAGTTGGATGTGATAGGTATAAAGTCTAGAAAATATACCTTCGCTTGAAAAGTATTTCATGATAATCTTCATCATTGTGGCATATATGTCCGGGAGGTAAGAAAAAGGAAAAACCCTCTTTTTCTCATTCTTGTACCTTGGTTTTATGAAAGGCTCATAGTAATGTTCCTCCAATTCACTTTACTTGAATCATTTCTCCCCAACATTTGGGATCCCAGTGGCAGTTGAAATAATGGCAGTGGATATAGTAAAAGTGAAACAAGCTAGAGTAACTTGGTTGTCATGGAGGTTAGATATGAAAAGTCTAGTCAACATGGCATGGTGTTGGACTTTTTGAATTTTCTCATATAATTCATAATAGCCAACATTTTTTAAACATGTCACAACCATAGGAGATGCCAAGAGTTACGGCTCAAATATGAGTTTTTTCCCCCCTTTGTGTGGTCTCTTCACCTATGTTTCTTCTCCCTCACTGTATGGTATGTTTTCTTCTTTTGCCATGGTGTCTTAATGTCAAAACCCTAGGGAGGTATGATGTTGGTGGAATGTGGTTTTTAGGAATAAGTAATGGGAAATGGAAATTGAGGGAGAAGGTGCTAGTGATTTATGAAATGGGGGAGGGGACAAGGAGCAGTAATATGATGGAATTTAGGATGGGGAAATTATTTACAAGTTGGGAGTTGGGAGCCTAGGTAGTTGTAGCACCTAGGGCTTAGGGTATTGGGATAAAGGGTTTAGCGAGAGAAAACTGTAATGAGGGAAGGGTATGAAATTGTAGTGGAATGCAATTTGATAATTGAGTGTGAAATGGTGATTTGAGGGATATACTAGGGTTTGAAATGAGTAAAACACCAAATCTTTAATGAAAATTTCAAAATACCATAAGGAATTACTGTAGGAGGAAGAAGAATGATATATTTAACTGTCACTCACTTTCTGGAGGTTGAAGGCAACGTTGTTGAAGCTTTGGAGGCAATTTGGTGAAGTCTAGAAGCGTTTCTGGCTTTTCTGGGCAAGTATGTAGCACCACAAGAAAACACACCCTCTCTTTGGCAGGTGTGCAATGCCACAAGCAAACGCACCCTCTCTTTGGTAGGTGCGCAGCGCCACAAGCAAACATGCCCTCCCTTTGGAGAACGTGCAATGCTTGCTTTGTTCTTTGCAATTTCGCCCAGGAACTTGAAAAATGCTCACTTGGAGTTTTCTCAACGATGGTAGGAGACAAATGAAGTTGAATTTGATGCTATGAAGGCTCTTATACTTGAGTGAATTTGATTTTTTTATTTTAAAACCACTTTCTAATGTTTCAATTCACCTTTGAAAACTTTTCTAATTACCCTTTACACTTTGATTTTCTTCTTTGCAGATTGATGATGTTGGAGTTTGGCACTCTTTACATTTGAATTTGCTTGGATGAAGTTGGCATATAGAGTTTGAGTTGGCAGCTTAGGAACAGTACTTATTACATGTAGTGAACATAAAATTACATAATAATAAAAAAATTGCTTCTTTTTTTTAATGAAATTACACTTTGATATTAAAATCATACTTTGAAACCAAAATTACAACTTTCGAAAACCATTTTTACATACTAACAAATTTTCTTCAGATGATGAAGAAATATTATTTCAATCACTCTCACACTTTTGCTGACCTTATGAGATGAAATGGAGTATTATTGAACCTTGGAAAATGAAACCTAGTGACCTAATGGGACCTTGAATGACCAGACTCCATGTTGACTTGACTAACATAAAGACATGATGAAATGATCTTTTATGATTGATGTAAGCTCAATAAGACATAAAGGTGGGCCAGCAAGTATTGATTTTTGAGGGAGAGTGAGGTTTTTTTACTAGGGCTACCATCAGTGAGTAAATTTTTGAATGAGAACCTAGGTGGAATGACAAAAATTTCAGAATGAGACACTAATATGATATGAAAAGAGGAGTTTTGATCATTAATGGCAGTATGCAAATACTGACTCTAACTCAACACACACACACACATATACCAAAAACTCATTTGCTTCAACCAGCAAATAATTAAGGATACAAAGCTTGCATATGATCAACCATCTCCCATGTAGCTTCATCAGGCCCAAAGTGCTTCCACTACACTTTAACTTGCTCTATTGCTTAGTTCTAGAGCATGATTTGTTTCTGCTGCAAAATGCATTGTAGCTCAATTTGGAACTCTCCCTATGGGGCCATCTATAATACAGACCAATCAATCACATGATCAGCATCCTGCACATATATTTTAAGTAATGAAACATGGAAAACATCATGGACTTTCACTGTTAGAAGTAGTGCAAGTTTGTAGGTCACTGGTCCAATCCTATCAAGGATCTCAAAAGGCCCACGATACCAAGGTGCCAACTTGGCACATGATCCAATCCTCAAGGAGCTCCTCTTGGGCTTGAGGCATAAGTACACATGCTCCTTAACTTGAAACTCCTGGAATGATCTATGTTGATCTACATAACTCTTATGATAATCTTGTCCTACCTTCAAAATCCTCTTAATAACCTGCATCTCCCACTCCATCTCAGCCAACATATCCAGTCCAATCAATACCCTTTTCAGCAGACAGGAGTATTTCAACTCCACCCATAAAGAGCTTCAAATGGACTCATCTTCAATGATTCATAATACTCATAATTATATGCAAACACTACTAGTGGAAGATACTCCTCCAACTTCCTCTGCTAATGCATGACATACATCCTCAACATATCCTCAAGAATCTGGTTAACCCTCTTTATATGTCCATTTGTTTGTGGATGATAAGTTGTACTGAAAGCTAACTCAGTCCCCAAGCCTGTAAACAACTCCTTTCAAAACTTGAGAATGAACTTGGCATCTTTGTCTGATATGATCTTCTTGGGAATACCATGCAACCTCACTATCTCCCTGATAAATATTTTAGCTACCTCACTAGCTGAATTTGTAGATTTCACTGCAGTGAAGTGAGAAGCCTTTCTTAACCTATCAACCACAACCTTGATGGAAACATGTTTCTTTGATGTCCTTGAAAAACTGGTAATGAAGACGATGGAAATGGCCTCCCATTTCCATTCTGGAATCGAAATAGGTTGTAATAGACCAACTAGGTGCTTACACTCAACTTTTACCTACTGACAGTCTAAACATCTAGCAAAAAATCATCCACTTCCTGTAGAAATTTTGAATAATATAACACTAATTCACAGAGATTATCTTGATTATACACTATTTGCAGAATGCATGCATAATACATAACCTCCTCTACCATTGATCATCAATTTGCGGAATTAAAAAACAATCGCATGCGCACATTAAAACATCAATCACACATATCAACACAGTATGTAATGGGGAAAGAATACAGCTGAAAACCCCCAACTATATGTATATTATAATGATAGAGAACATGTAACAATACATAGTACAATACTCCTCACAAGTACTCAGTACTATCTCCACATGCTACACACAAACTAGCTCAGATCTGAACAAGTCATGGGTTCAAATCTCCTCCACTGTTTGCCTGCCTCTACTGCGCAATCCAAGTTGAGAATGGATCAGATCCAAGCTCGAATTCCCTTGGCTTGTACTACACAATCCTCATTGGCAATCTCAATCAATGATTGTGCAAATCTCATGCACAGCTATAGTCACAACTGATAGTAGTCTTACCCTTTCACCCACCTCTAACACTTGTCTTCACTGAACTGTCCATGCACTGAGTTAACTGATGTATTCTTTAGTTGATTTATGAGTTAATAATTAGTGAATTAATTAATAATTAATTCACATCACTCATCACTAGTGTATTTGGCAATTAGACTAAATACAACTAGTTCAACTAAGTCAAACTGAACACAACTCCATCAACTCCTCAATCAACTCCACCAAACTCAATCACTTGAGTTCTAACTGAAGTCCATCATGCAATAGCTCAAATAACCCATAGGAAAAGCGTATTTCCTTCTGGTAGTTGCATGTGCCACATCCGTAGCTCGAACTGAAGTGCTGCAAGAGGATAAGATAATGTTTATAGTCCAAATATTATTAAGAGCTAATAATATTCGACTATTCTATTTTTTGACTGACAGTCTAAAAATAGAATCCGCCCATATGTCTAAAGATCGAGGTCCATCTATTTTTACCAACATGACCAATCATCCAATAATAGCATCCTGCAACTCATAAACCATGATCCATATGTCTAAAAATAGACTTTGCGCCAAAAATAGCCTACGGGCCCACTTAGCGAAGGCGACTTCTTTTCACTAAGCTCCATCATCTTGTTGCATTTTCAACACTCCCTCTCAACAAGATATGGATTATCTACAACCCCTATCCTACCTCTGTGGTATTCGAATTTGCTCCTGGTGAGCACCTTCGTCAAGATATCAGCGTCCTGATCCTCCGTGGGAATGTATGAAAGTAACATGATTCTCCGCTGCACACAATCTCTGATATGATGGTACCTGATGTCTATGTGCTTGGATCTATCATGAAATACTAGATTAGCCGAGAGTTTAATGCAACTCTGGTTATCACAATAAATCATAGTAGGCTCCAAGTGTGACCCGAACAACCCGACCAGGATGTTCCTCATCCATATAGCCTCGCATGCAGCCAAACTTGCTGCCATATACTCGGCCTCTGCTGAACTGAGTGCCACGGATCTCTACTTCCTGTTGTACCAAGAAACTGTTGTTGACCCGATACTAAAGATCCCTCTAGATGTGCTCTTTCTGTCCGTTGGGCTCCCTGCCCAATCTACATTCGTGAAGCCACATAGCTTCACCTCATCCTCCTGTCTGTACCACAATCCATATCCCAATGTACCTCTGAGATAACGCAATACATGCTTTCCTTCCTTCCAGAAGAGCTTGGTTGGCTTAACCATAGCTTGTGAAAGTTGGTTAACAGCATAGCATATATCGGGTCAAGTATTGACCAGATACATAAGTGACCCCACCAACTGTCGATAAACAGTGGCATCCACTACCTCCACTGAAGTAGCATCCTCCTTCCTCCAACCTCCAGGAAGAGGAGTATCAATAGGCTTGTAGCCATGCATGTTGAACTTCTCCAGTATCTCCCGGGCATACTTACCCTGAGAAACAAATAGTCCATCACTGCGCTGCCAAATTTCCAATCCCAGGAAATAATGAAGGAGGCCCAAGTCCTTCATCTCAAACTCTCTAGCAAGATCCTCCTTGCATGAAAGTATCAACAGCTCATCTCCCGTCAAAATCAAATCATATACATAAAGTACAATGATCAGCAACTTACCCTCCACCACTATCTGGTATAGGTTAGGATCCGCCTCACTCTTGGAGAATCCAAGTCCAGTGAAATAACTGTCTATCCGTGTGTACCAAGCACGAGGTGCTTGTTTCAACCCATACAGTGCTATCTTCAGCCTGCACACATGTGACTCGCTGCTAAAGATCTCGAAACCTTCGGGCTGCTCTATGTACACCTCCTCCTCAATGACTCCGTTGAGGAACGTAGTCTTCACATCCATCTGATGGATGTGCCACCCCATCTGCGCTGAGAGAGCAAGAATCATCTGTATGGAAGAATACCTTGCGACAGGTGCAAAGGTCTCCTCATAATCGATCCCCTCTATCTGTGAGAAGCCTCGGGCAACAAATCTTGCCTTGTACTTCTCCACACTCCCGTCAGCTACCTGCTTCACTTTGTAGGTCCATCTCGAACCCACCATTGATTTCCCTTTCGGTCTTGGGACAATCTCCCATGCACTGTTTCTGACAATCGAATCATACTCTTCCACCATGGCATCTACCCATGCGGGATCCTCCACAACTTCCTCGAAAGAGGATGGCTCAGTCACGACACATTTTCTCACAAGAGCCATGTATCCAGTGTACCGATCATGTGACTGTCTCTGTCTGCCTTGTGTTGTAGGTGGTCCTACAACCTTCTCTGCATCTTGAGCCAGTCGCTCAGCTTCTGTAGTGCGCTTTCGCCCTCTGATGGTTGGCGCTGCATGAGTCGTATCTTCCACTCCATGAACTTCATCTTGTGGCTGATCCACATCCTGAAGCTCATCCTTAGGAACTAATAGCTCCTCATCTACATGCAAGTGTGGCTCCCTCTCAAGCGAACACTTCATGGCTTTCTCCTCCTGAAATTTGATATCCAGTCGCACAACAGTCTTGCGACTGTCTGGAAAATACACACGATAGTTGTGGGGCGTATCAATGTACCCCACAAATATCCCAACCTCTGCGGTCGGCTCCAGCTTCTTCCTGGCATCCTTCGTCACATGCATGTAAACAAGAGAACCAAAAATCCTCAAATGGGAAATATCAGGCCTCTTACCAGAATAAGCCTCCTCAGGTGTACTCATGCCAAGTATCTTGTGAGGACAACGGTTCTGCACATATACTGCAGTATTGCATGCCTCTGCCCACAAGTGAAGGGGTAGGCCCTGATCATGCAACATCGCCCGTGCAGCACCCATGATCGTTCTGTTCTTCCGCTCAGCAACCCCATTCTGCTGTGGGTTATGGGGAGCTATGAGCTCTCTTCGAATCCCTTCTGCGCTGCAGAAGTCCTTGAACTCGCCAGAGATGAATTCACCACCATTTTCGCTCCTAAGAACCTTCACCTTCTTCCCTGATTCGTTCTTGACCAGTGCTTTGAACTCACAGAACTTTGAGTATGTCTCGCTCTTCTTCTACATGAAGAAGATCCAGCACTTTCAAGAGAAATCATCAACAAAGATCACATAGTACTTGTGCTTTGCTCTCGAAGCTACTGAGAAAGGTCCACACAAGTCTGTGTGAATTCTCTCAAGGATCATCGTGGCACGACTATCCTTCTCGTGAAAGGTGGCTTTCACAAATTTTCCCAAAGTACACCCCTTGCACTGATCTGACTGCGCAAGAGTGCCTTTAGGAATCCCAGTAGAAATTTGTTGCAGTATCTTCAAAGCTCCATGGTGAAGGTGGCCCAATCTCTGGTGCCACAGCTCGCCATCATCCCGGCTCACCACTCCTTCTTCCTTGCATGCCATTGCTGCGTAGCCATCTACATGCAATTGATAAAGGTTCTTGACTCAAACCCCTATCTTCTGGGTTTCTCCAGTTGTCTTACTGCGCAGGAAAGCCTTTCCCTCGCTGAAGACAACATCATATCCCTTGTCTTCTAACATCACCACAGAGATAATATTCTTCTTCAATCCTAGAACATGCATCACTTCCTTCAATACGAAGGGTTTACCAGACTCCCTCTCAAATGAAATGGTACCGATACCGGTCGCAGTGTATCTACCATCATCGCCCATCTCGATGTGCACTCCAAGATCCTTCTCATCCAGATCAGAAAACAAAACTTGATCTCCTGTCATGTGGAAATATGCACCACTGTCCAAGAACCATACGGATCCCATCAAACTTGATACCAAACATGCGATCAGCGAAAAATCTAGCTCAAACTGCGAGGCTAAGGCCTCTCCCGCTGAAAATCCAGCAGCTTGCTTATTTTTCTTCTTCTGCGGACAATTTGTGGCATAACGTCCGTGCTGGTGACAGTGAAAGCACTTCACCTTGGACATGTCCTACTTCTTTCCTTTCGCACCGGAATGAGAAGCTTTCTTATTCTTCCCCTTCTTTGCTTTGGCAGCCAAAGCACAATTTTCTTCATCAGATGCCTTTGATGAAGATCCATCCCTGGTATTCCGCCTGATCTCCTCTTGCACAAGATCAGACCAAAGTCTCTCCCACCCTAGCAATTTCTCCCGACCATTGACAGAGTCCTGATAGGAATGCCAACTCTTCGAAAGACCAAGGAGAGCCAAGCTCAGCAAGTCCTCATCATCGACAGTCACCCCCACACTTCCCAGCTCATCCCGGCATTGGGTGAACTTCGTGAGATACTTGGGCATACTGCCTCCTTTCTCACACTTAATGTTTCTGAGTTTATCCTTGAGCGCCAACTTCCTCTGGTCGCTCTTGCTTTGGAATAAATCTGTCAACGCTTTCCACATCAAGTATGGAGAAGCCTTTCCATGCAGGCTGGATACAATGTGATCCTTCACGCCCTCCAACAGAATCCTTCGACACTTTGTTGTCTTCTTTTGCCAAGCCTCAACTTGAGCAGCATCAGTAGGCTTTGGGACATCAGCATCTATGAACTCCTTCAACCCATTGTCATCTAACACCGCCTCCATCCTGTCTTTCCATGCAATATAATTCGAGCTGCCTTCAAGGGCATACTCCAATCGCAATCCGTTGAAAGACATTTCAACTTCGACACCAAGAAAACACTGCTACAAATTCGAATTCCACCAGCTCAAAACTCAACCGCTTCTAATCTAAAATTCGTGAGAACAAAGTATTTCTCATACAGGGATTGACTGTATGGGAATTTACTGTATATCTCACCTTCCAAAAGAAGGATGAATCCAGAGGCTACTTGGCCCGATTACAGGCTCTGCCTGAAGAAATAGAAAGTAATCACTTTCTGAATAATAGATCTGATGATCAAATTCGCTCTGATACCATGTAGAAATTTTGAATAATATAACACTTATTCACAGAGATTATCCTGATTATACACTATTTGCAGAATGCATGCATAATACATAACCTCCTCAACCATTGATCATCAATTTGCGGAATTAAAAAACAATCGCATGTGCACATTGAAACATCAATCACACATATCAACACAGTATGTAATGGGGAAAGTATACAGCTGAAAACCCCCAACTATATTTATATTATAATGATAGAGAACATGTAACAATACATAGTACAATACTCCTCACAAGTACTCAGTACTATCTCCACATGCTACACACAAACTAGCTCAGATCTGAACAAGTCACGGGTTCAAATCTCCTCCACTGTTTGCCTGCCTCTACTGCGCAATCCTCATTGGCAATCTCAATCAATGATTGTGCAAATCTCATGCACAGCTATAGTCACAACTGATAGTAGTCTCACCCTTTCACCCACCTCTAACACTTGTCTCCACTGAACTGTCCATGCACTGAGTTAACTGATGTATTCTTTAGTTGATTTATGAGTTAATAATTAGTGAATTAATTAATAATTAATTCACATCACTCATCACTAGTGTATTTGGCAGTTAGACTAAATACAACTAGTTCAACTAAGTCAAACTGAACACAACTCCATCAACTCCTCAATCAACTCCACCAAACTCAATCACTTGAGTTCTAACTGAAGTCCATCATGCAATAGCTCAAATAACCCATAGGAAAAGCGTATTTCCTTCTGGAAGTTGCATGTGCCACATCCGTAGCTAGAACTGAAGTGCTGCAAGAGGATAAGATAATGTTTATAGTCCAAATACTATTAAGAGCTAATAATATTCGACTGTTCTATTTTTTTACTGGCAGTCTAAAAATAGACTCCGCCCATATGTCTAAAAATAGAGGTCCATCTATTTTTACCAACATGACCAATCATCCATAAATAGCATCCTGCAACTCATAGACCATGATCCATATGTCTAAAAATAGACATAGTCTAAAAATAGACTTTGCGCCAAAAATAGCCTGCGAACCCACTTAGTGAAGACGACTTCTTTTCACTAAGCTCCATCATCTTGTTGCATTTTCAACACTTCCTTCTTCATGTTTGGCCAATGATATAACTTCTTAATAGTTTTCAAACTCTTATGATATCTTGGGTGTCCTAAGTATGGCTTGACATGAAACTCCCTCAAGATAAGCTTCATCAACTTACTGTTATCTGGCACATAGATCTTGTTCCTGAATCTCACCAAGCCATCTATCATGAGATGATACTCCTCATCCCTATCACCTTCACCCTATTGTTGCAACCTATGCTTTAGTTGTTGGTACCTCTCATCATGTTACCTTACATGCAAGATCCACTCCTACAAATTTGTCACATATGAAATCACAGCTGAAATGTGGTTCACCTACACTCTCCTACTGAGAGCATCTGCAACTTGATTCTCTTTGCCTTTTATGTACTTGATCTAGAAATCAAACTCATTGAGGATAGCCAACCATCAATATTTCTTGGCATTTAGATTAGGTTGGTAAAAAAAGTACCTTTGTCCACTATGAGCACTCGTCAAAATAAACCTCTTTCCAAGGAGATAGTGTCTCCACATCTTCAATGCATAAATGACAGTTTTCAACTCAAGATCATAAGTCACATATTTTTGTGTGTGCCCATTTAGCTTCCTTAACTCATAGAATACCACTTGTCCTTATTGTATCATGACTCCACTAAGTCCTTTCTTGCAAGCATATGTACAGACTACAAACTCCTTATCAGGATCTATAATCTTTAAGATTGGAGCATTTGTAAGTAAAAGATTCAACTTCTCATAACTAGTTGCACACTGCTCAGTACATTCAAACTTCTTTCCTTTCCTTTGCAAAGATTTGAAAATATATCCGATCCTTGAGAATTTCTTGATGAACCGCCTGTAAATACCTACTAGTCCCATGAATGATCTCACTTCATCCACATTCCCAAGAGTTGGCCACTCCATGATAGTTTTAATATTTTCCAAGTCCGTTGCTATCCCCTCCTTGGAAACAACATGTCATAAGTAATGAATCTGAGACTGAAATAAATTGCACTTGTTGAGCTTGGCATTCAATTAATGCTCCCTCAACAATATCAACATTTTTTCTAGGTTCTCAGCATGATCTTCCTCATTCTTGGAATATACCAATATATCATCAATAAACACTATCATAAACATGTCCATGTAAAGATGCAACACATTGTTCATCAAACACATAAAGGTGGCTAGAGAATTGGTAAGACTAAAAGGAGCCACCACAAACTCATAGTGTTTATAGCTTGCACGAAATGCATTCTTGTACGTGTCTTCTTCTTTGAAGTGCACCTAATGATATATTGATCTTAGATCAATCTTTGAAAACATCGCTTCACCCTTCAGCTGATCAAACAAGTCATCAATCTGAGGTAAATGGTACTTGTTCTTGATCTTCACCTTGTTCAGCTACTTATAATCAATGCACAATATTAGAGTACCATCATTTTTCATTACAAACAACACTAGTGCACACTTAGCCTTATGTATCCCTTATCATTAATTTCCTTAATCTGCAACTTCAGTTCAACCAATTTCGGAGTGCTCATCCTATCAGGTGCCTTTGATGTTGGTGTTGCTCTCAGTACCAACTCAATAGAGAAATCCACCTCTCTATGAGGAAGAAACTTTGGAATCTCTACGAGAAACACATCCTAAAACTTCTGCAAAACATATTACTTCTTCAAGACTTTATCTTCCTCAATATCCTTCCCTTTTTCATTAGAAACATGAACTGCAAACAATACACACCCCTTCCTACAACTGCGCTTTTCTTGCATAGTTGTAACCATTCTCACTAATGTAGGTTTATTCTTTCCCTGCAAGATTCTATTTTCTCCATCATCATCCAGGCACTTAATAGCCTTCTCATAACAATCTACCTTAGTCTTGTGAGTGAACACCCAATCTATTCCCAAAAGCATGCTACATGAACCCAAAGGTAGTAAATTTAGATGTGTTAATGTAGGCATACCATTAAGCTCAAACGCATAACCTCTCACCCAATGATGAACTCTTCTCTTGGTCCCTGTAGCCAACTACACCAACCAATATTTTTCATTCACTTATTTTCTCAAACGACACGGATCTACAAGGTCAGTACTAAAATAACTATAATTAGATCAAGGATCAATCAAAATGGAAACAACTCAATCAAAAATCTTACCTTCCATCTCAATAATGGATGCCTGGAGATCTTCTTGCCTATTATCAAGTGTTGCATAGATTTGAGGAATGCCCTGACCAACATCCCCAACCATTTGCACCTCCTAAGAACTGTAGATCTGAGGCCTACCACCCTAGTATAATACAAAATCCTTCTTGCAATGGCCTTTGCCACAAATACAAAATTGCAATGGTCCCCTACTATTACCTTTATCTTGCTTCTCTCTAGGTTGTGACCCATGTCCTTTCTCAATTGCATTAAACTTCTTATAAGGAGCCACATTTTCTTTATCACCTGCATCCTGAGATATTCCCCGCTTCTTAGGCCATTTTTCTTTAGTCTTCTCATTCCCTTTTTAATCATGCTTGACCTCAGGCTTCCACTTTGACTACTCATAACAATGCTTCAATTTCATGATGCCTTAGTCCAAAGACAAAGGCTCATCAAACTCAATATGGTCTCTGAACGTTACTGGAAACCCACTGATGAACCTTTGAATCTTCGATTTCTCATCCTTGAGATAAGGATCATACCTCAAAAACTCTAGGAATCTGATTGTGTATTCATCATCATTCACAGAACCCACCCTGATCTCATAAAACTCCTTGGCCTTGTCATCATAGTATCTTATGGATAGGTACTTCTTCTTGAAGAGTCTCTCAAGCTCATCCCAAATCAGATCTTCTTCTCTAATACCTCTAACATTCTTCACGTCTTCCCACCAGATATATGCTTTCCCTTTAAGGCCAAAGGTGGACATCATGGCTTTCATGTTCTATGAATTATCATGCAATTTGAAGAACTTCTTCATCCTAAGTAGTCATGCTTTTGCATCTTCTTATTTCTTTAACTTTCCATCAAAAGTAGGAGGCTTGAATTTCTTGAACTCCTCTAGCAAGTACTCACTCTTCCTATGGTGATGGAAGAGATGACAATGATGTCCCCTAGAAGAAGAACTAGAATAAAACCCAGATGTATCAATCCTCTTGTTAGGTGTATCCAAGAATCTGCCACTCTTCATTATATCCTCCTTATCCAACCTGTGTCTCCTTTGAGACCTTCTACCATCTTCCCCATTAGTCTTCTCCTCCTGCCTATCTCCATGACTGATCCCCATATATCCTTGCTTCTACAACTTTGAAAGGCTCTATTGAATCACTGCACTAACTTCTTCTTTCTTTTCCTTAGCTTTGTCAAGCCTTTCATGTGCCTCAATCAGTCAGTTATTGTCTGCCTTGCAAATTCTAATCTCTTCCCTCAGCCTTGTCAGTGTATCTACTAGATCGAGAGAATACTCTTCTCCTTGCTACTTAACTAAACTTTCCCATTCCCTGGAATTCACATCAGACCTATAAGGGGAGTCATGTAAACTATAATCCACCATCTTGCTCTTCATCTCTAAACTTCTCTTTCCTACAAACATGCCATGTTATATAAACCAATGTTATACATAAAATGACCTCCTCATCAGCTCAAAGGAGAAGGACACTTTGACTGGAAGAAAATCCTAAGTTACAAGCCCATTTGCAAGGGTAACGCACCCTAGAAGCAGACAAGAAGCATTCAAACGCTACCTATGACCCAGCAAGGGGCATTAATCCATAGGTTAACGCTCTGTTTTGCCTAAATGGAAGCGTTACTGGATTTTTATGAGATTATGGAGGTCAAATCACGAGTTGACTAACTGAAACTCCACTTTTCACTCAAATGTCAGCTCAAAAATCCAGAAACATTTTCCTTAGTCATGTCTAAGGAAATGTCTAATCCTAACAATAATACAAAAAGAAGGAAAGAGCAATAAACCGAGGCAACATCTAGATTTTGCCTAAATGGAACTTATGAAGAAATTGGCAAGGATTGAGCCTCTCCTCATCTATAAATTAGAGGCTAGGCCATTATAAAAAGGATCAAAATTTGAGCATTGTTATGTTATCAAGAAGTTGATCGAGAGAGAGAGAGAGAGAGGAGCTAAGGAGCTAAGGGAAGACTTGATTCAACAACCATGGTTGTAATCATTCTTCTCTCATATGATAATATAGATTTTCTCCTATTTTGTCTACTTAATGATGTTGATACCTTCTTTCTTTATATGTTGGTTCAATGCGAGACTGAATATTATCTTAGATGCATGCTAGTTTTATATATTGTTATATGTTGATGTTTTTAATCGTTAAAGTTTCATATGTTGTGAAGGTTACTTCATGTATTTTCTATGTGCAATTCCTAATCTAAGAGATGGTGAAGGATCTTTCCCTTGTCACACTGAGCACTCCAGCGGATATACACCAAGGATTGGAAGGTAATCCTTCTCTTTTACCTTGTCGATTGCTAGATTAACATGAGTATTTTCATGTATCTCTGAACAGTTGCAGGTTGTCGCATTTTGTTTGCCTTAGGTCCCAGGAGGCATGGGAGGGTTTTCTGTCCACAACCACCTGTGCAATAATCCTTATAGTAGAAATGGTGACTCCACTAGGGAACTCTCTTAGGTCTCGGATTTTATCTCCTAGTTCCCGGATCTCTCTTTCTCTCTAGATCTTTCTGTTCTTCTTGGTCTGAATTATGATCACCCTATATGCTTCTTGACCTCTTCTGTTGCTCACGGCTTCTTCTCAGACCCTGATTAGACCCCTTTTACACCTAATCCTCTATAAGGCACCCTCCTAGTGTTGTCCAGAGTGTTATAATGTTGCCTAGCTTCTTGGACAAAGTGTTAGCCCTACTACTAATGCTATTCTTATCCTTATGGGCTGCACTACTAAACCAATATCTTGACATCCACCCAGTGCTATGGATTCTTGGGTTGATAATTTTCCTGTGGTCTACCCTTGGGATCTGCAATTGTGAGATTTGTTTGGTTGGATGCTTGCATGGTCCTTTTTCTTTTGAAGAATAGCTTAATTGCATTTAATTTTCAGAAAAAAGGAAAATGAAAAAAATCTTTAACTTACTTTTTTTAGCTAGATTTGTTTTGTTATATTGGGTTAGTTGTAAGAGCATTGTATGTCTATGTTTCTTTGCATGTGTTTGGAATGCATTTCGATTTGTAATCCCTGAAATGGTTTATAGATACTCTCTCCCTGAATAACTCTTTTTCATGAAATTGAAAACTAAAAGCATTTATCTTGCATGGTTTGAGTCAGAGTCTCACTAAACTCCATATGTCAACACCCCCCCTAGAGACATTAATCAAGTTCACATAAAATCAATCGCTTAATAAAATTAATCAACAACTCTCTTTTTAGCATACACACAAATTAGTTTAAGCTAGCATATTGGGCTATGATGTGGTGAGTAAACTGCCCAATATTTCGAAACTAATACTAGTGTCATTAATGAGAGTGAAATCTTGCAACACGCATATCATTTGGGACCACTCCACTTACAATGGAGTTAAATGCGATACAACATCAGAGTGTGAGAGAAGGTAGACCACCTTAGATTTCATTTCCAATGGGTATTTTTTTTATTTGGGATCCCCTCGAGGATATCAGAGTTGAGTCGGGGACTCAGGTGTCCTACCCACACAGTGTATTGTCCCTGACCGTGACCCCCTTTGTGGTGTCTGTGATTTGAGGTAACCTTAGTGGCTAGAATTTTTAGGGATGAACAAAAGGTAACTGGGGCGGGCTGCCCTGGTGCCTAAACAGATGGACCTACTCCATCTTTAGTTTTTTGGGAGGGTGCTCATCTTCACGAGAGTACTTGGCCCCTTCTTACCAAGGTTTGGGCGAAGCTCAAGAGTAATTGTAACTATACATTTGGTCGGATCTCTCTTTTATCTACTATGATATTGGGTTTCATCTCCAGATAGTGGTGGTTATTAGACATAGTTATGTTCCCTAGTTGCTTGTTGATTTCCTTTAGAGTATTTTCTTGTTTTTAGGTGTTGGCTTGTTGACACTGAGACTATAACAAATATCACATCTAAAATTTTGATAAAATATATCTTTCACCATGGCTACATTCATCCCTCGTCATATATCTAGATGACAGTGAGGTATTCCTCCACTGACTCTGCAGGATCTGTCGAGCTTTGGTGAATCAAATTATCCTTCATGAGGAGATCAGTCTCCAGTGTCTAACATTTAATCATATAACACTTCCCAAGAGACCTTGTTGCCTAAGGACTTCTTTAATGAAGGTGTTGTAACTAATTATAGTCCTCCTCTTACTAATCCTCTTGGACCTGTTTTGGTTTAGGTAGCACCTATACCTGTCATGTCTTCATCAGTTCCCACATCCAATATTCCTATGGTGACCAATGGGTCATGGTATTTTGTGGACAATTTTGCTCCACCGTCACTTCCCCCACCTACTATCAGTCCTACACCATTGATTGGTTACCCTACTATTCAAACTATGCCTAGTCCAAGCAACTCGGTTACACTTGTTATGATTGGGTTTAAGTATCTCCTAGTCTTCACCCCTTTTGTGTCAACTCCTGGACCACCAATTATCACTCCTAGTAGTACTATTAACATGACCACCTTCAGCAATGCTTTGGGTTGGAACCCATTTCTAAGTTCTAACCCTTAGGCTCAGATGCCTGGGGGGAATGTTTCCAATATGCATATACTTTTCGAAGTCATTCTTGTTTCCCTACCACTTATAAGACAACTTGGTTCTTCATTGATCAACTTGCTTCCTCCAAGTGGACATTATGTCAGTGTCAGTCATACACCTACCGCAAACTATGTGGCTAGGAGTATCCCTCAACCCAATCCTATTGCATCCATTTTGACGCCCCCTCCTCAACCATAATTGATCCAAGGAGGCAATTTTTATCTAAGGGGGAACCATCCTTTTTCCACCCAGTCTAATATCCCATATGGCATGCCACCTTATATGACCGCATCACCATAGCCAAGAAGTTATTATCTGATGCATATGATGTATCATGTTGGAAATTGTTAGTGTCCATTAGTTCCAGTGATCAAATGTACACTTTTCATGTGATTGATAGAGTCTTAGGTAAAATTGTTATATTTTCAAATAAATTTTCAAAAAAAAATTGATACCTCTTGGTTTTCAAATGATTATTTAGTCATGTCCTAGGTGTCATTACTACTCCCTCCATTTTTCAAGGTCATAAAATTTCATCATGGTAATATCATCATTCCTTGTGACAGGTCACCAAATGAGTGTCCTGGTCACTATTTTGGTCATTATCTCATTCACATACATACTTAAAGGGTTCGAAGTTCTAAATTATGGTTAAGATATGCAGTAGGTGTCATCATTTGCTCATGTCATCAAAATCTACATGGGAGTCATGTCATCACCATTGTCACCATCATGGGAGTTAGTAGTTAGGTATAAGTTTTTTAAAAAGGTATCAAAGGTACATTTACCCCACATGGAGATGTAAGCTTTCCAAAAAGAGAAATAAAGTTGTAGTACACTACCTAATCATGTCATTTCTCAAAGGTACAAGTGATTTCACACCATCACCAAAAGCAAAAATCGACTTTCAAGCTATAAAGTGATCATCTAAGCATTCAAACACCTCATTTCATTTTCCTAGAGCTCTCCTCCATCATTGAGTTTCACCTCAGCCTTCAAAACTCTACTTTTTCCATCACGAAGCCCTTGCCAACAAGCACGTTGCGCTTCTACCCTAGCACGTTGCGTTTCTAGACAACTCATTGTGGTTTTGGTTTGGAGGTTAAAGGAAGAAACAACAGTGTTCATTCAGTAATCTATAGGTTCCATAGACTCTCCATCAAGTAATTATAGCATCTCATCAGTCCTCACGCAGTGATTTTCCTTCAGAAAAATGATGAAATCCCTCTCCTAGGGTTCTTCATTGTGCTTTCGGTTTTTTAGTGTTTGCTTCATTTCAGTGATAAAATCACTAGTTTTTCTACCCTAACACCCTTATACACACTTAATACACCTCCTCCAACCATTTCCCACACTCATCTCCCTCATTTCCATCATTTTCCCAAAAAACCCTATCCCACGCTACGCTTTTGCTTCATTTCTGGGTGTGGACTTTGTTTTTGACTTTTTCCCCTCTTTCCCTCACCCATTGTTGAAAGTGGCAACAAGAAATGCTAAAAATAGAAGTGCTAAAAATAGCATTCTATTTTTAGCAGTTCAGGATGGATTCCAATTTTAGTCAGTCCCTGGAGTAAAATAGGAAGTAAAATTCGAATTTGAACTTAACAGTTGTTTGAAAATAAATTAATTAATTCACCATGAGTTAATTAGTTGTGAAAAATCAAACATGAAGTCTATGTGAGGAAATGCAATAGTTTCTCTATTAATTGAGGAATTTATCCATCAGTTAAAGAGATAAGGATGAGTTCTAATTTGAGTTGTAATTAGTTGGATCAGTTAACTAAGTCAAGTCCAGTTAGATTGATTTAAACAGTTTGTTTAAATTAATGTGAGTTCAGTTAGTTAATGCATGCTTGCATATAACTGTTGCACTTTAGATAACTAAATATTCTCTCAATAATAACTCATGCATGTCAGTTCAAACAGAGACCCAGTTGAGATCAGAGGAGGGATAGTGTACTATCAATTGGATGGATTTTTCCTATAAAGGAAGCTCATCCATGGAGAAGGATTTATCTCCTTCAGGACTGCGCAGTAAGATCAGAGGTTAGTAAGTGTGTGAAGAGGCCGATTCACACAAGTGGCTGCACTAGACCCCAAGGAAAATTGCGCAAAAAAATATGAGGCTTGGAGGGAAGAGGAGAAGGTTTGAGAGAGGCCCTTGACTGTCTATGAGTAGCAGAGGGATTGCAAAGAGAACAGGATAGCTTGTGAGTTGATTCTTTTTGTAATCTGGACTATATTTCCACTTGTATGATAATACAGAGCTGGGGTTTTATGCTGAGGATTTCCCCGGGTTATTTCTTCTGTGTTATGTGTGATTGCTTCTCATTCTCAGTTATATCTGTTCTTGGTTGATATTGCTCATATGTGATTAAACTTCCACAAAGTTTATGGTAGAAGTAGATCTTGTATTTTGTTTTAGTATATTGCATAATCTATTGATCTACAGTGGGAATTTATACATGGTATCAGAGAAAAGGTGATCAAACGAGAGAACAGTATACTGAGACGAGATTTCAAAGTTTTGAGTTTTGGGCCGAGAGTTTGCAAAGCATATCTGAAAATTTCTGTACAAAATTTTCATTAACAAATAGCAGATTTGGATTCTTTGTGGAAAAAGACCCAAATTCAAAAAAATAATCGACTGAATTGGAGTTCGGATGAGGGCGATATTGCTGATTTAAATTCAACTCTTTTTCCAGAAAATTTCGTGACGGCGGGAAATATGAAACAGATTGGTGTGCTAGCCGAGAACCTGTATGCACTTGAGGTACAAGATGCATTCAAATCCTTGAGAAGCAGGGCAAAGGTTAGATACTTGTTGGTTGAGAGGGGGAGTACATTACCTCTCAACATGCAGCCACAGGAGAAGTCTCAGACAATTGTGGAGGAGCCACGATTGGTGAAGCAACTTCAGGAGGTAGGAGGTTGTGGAGCAACCACAATTGGGGAAGTTGATAGGAGACAAAGTGGAGGCATCCACTCATGCAGAGGGATCACAGAGGGATCACATGCATCCATACCTCCAGGTAGGAGGTGGGGCGATGTGGAGTGACAGTCCCAAGAAGGCTGGAATAGGGGCAGGATCCTTGAGGTACCCAACCTCTTTGATTAGACCTTGCTACGGGAGCCCCGACGAGGAGTAGTAGGATTGGAAAAGTGGGTAGAGACAAATGCAGATGGAGCAGCAGAAAGAGCTATAGTGTAGGAATCCTGAGACAGTGTAGAGCTAGCAGGCTGCAACAATGCGAGAGGAACAGGAGTGTTGCACCAGTGTAGGATGGCACAGAGAGGTGTGCAATGGTGCGAGATGCATGGAGTGTTGAAGCAGCTCAGAGATCAGAGAGGGAGCACTTGTCAGCATCATGTAGAGCTTCAGCATCAGAGTATGTTTCTAGCCCAACTGAGAGGTCAGTGGGGAGTTTTTTTTGTTTCTAGAGTTGCTGGAGCAACCACACTTGGTAGAAGTGTCGCATGCAGAAAATTCCAAAGGTACAGGATCAGGTTCGAGTTGAATGCCTTTCTTGTTGAGAGGGAGTGTTGAAAATGGAAACAAGAAATGCTAAAAATAGAAGTGCTATAAATAGCAGTTTGGGTACCAGTGCTGGATTGAGCAACAAGGAATGAAAAATGGAAGTGCTAAAAATAGCATTCTATTTTTAGCAGTTTAGGATGGATTCCAATTTTAGTCAGTACCTAGACTAAAATAGGAAGTAAAATTCAAATTTGAACTTAATAGCTATTTCAAAATAAATTAATTAATTCACCATGAGTTAATTAGTTGTGAAAAATCAAACATGAAGTCTATGTGAGGACATGCAACAGTTTCTATATTAATTGAGGAATTTATCCATCAGTTAAAGAGATGAGGATGAGTTCTAATTTTAGTTGTAATTAGTTGGCTCAGTTAACTGAGTCAAGTCCAGTTCGATTGATTTAAACAGTTTTTTTAAATTAATATGAGTTCAGTTATTTAATGCATGCTCGCATATAACCGTTGCACTTCAAATAACTGAATATTCTCTCATGAATAACTCATGCATGTCAGTTCAGACAGAGACCTGTTACACTAAAAAATGTCACCTTGACTACTTACAGTTAGTATGGCTCAAATCAACAGTCATGCTACCCTCTTAGGCAAGTCTTATGTCTCTGTTATCCATCTCAAACTCAAAGAAGAGAGAAAGTCTTGTAAAAAATATGTTTATCTCTGGGGTCGCAGGTTCTCTCTAGCCTTACCTGCGGGGACGCTGACCATGTTCACAAAAGCTGCGTCCATGGACGCTCTGTATGTTAAGGGACAGGTGCGTCCTTCTGTAAAAGGCAAAATGCGCGAGTTTTATCTTGAAAAAGTTACTTGTGGTTACTTCTAGAACCTTCTAGAGGTCGGTTTGATGAAATGGATGCGCCTCCAGTTGGTTCATGTATCTCTATTAAGAGGGAACTTATCCCATCAATAAGGGAGCTATCCCACCCAAAGAGGGGG
The DNA here is from genome assembly GCA_031772625.1 of Pinus tabuliformis. Taxonomy (NCBI): domain Eukaryota; kingdom Viridiplantae; phylum Streptophyta; class Pinopsida; order Pinales; family Pinaceae; genus Pinus; species Pinus tabuliformis. The sequence continues at coordinate 99,067,916 of CM062814.1, forward strand.
ATTATCCCATTGATGGTGGACCTGAATAACCTCTTTACAGCACTATAAATAAAGACATTGAGCCAGAGGGAGGGGAGGTTGGAGCTATACATTTTCTTTGGGTAAATGCTGCAGGATTTAGGTCTTCCATTTAGAGCCTTGTGAGGAGAGATTGTCTTTACTTGATTTTACTTGGAAGTGGGTGAGCTTTGTCAAAGTAGAGGAAAACCCTTGATGGACCCTGGGAGGAACTTGCACAACACCAAGGCCAGGTTGTAAGAGTTTCTTTGTTTCGTTATTAATACAAACTGGTTTATTTTTCTCAATAGCTTGTGTTAATGAGTTATTTCATGTGTTCCTTGGTCTGCATGTTGAATATATGTTTTATTATATGAAATGCAAGTGCTTGGTAATTGTTTGATTGTTTGTGGTTGCAGGAATTGATGTGAAGGAGGAGCTCATCCGGATCGGCAAGGACGGACTTCAACAACAGCGTTTTGGAATAAGGTAAGCCTAAACACTTGTAGTTTTCATGTTGTAAAAGGTATATTTAGAGAAAGATCACTCCATTTTGTCTTGTTTGTCGCTAGAGAGTTTAGACTCCTAGGGAGGTCAGTTGTGTCCGCACAAACGACTTTTTCCGCCACGACAAATTGGCGACTCCACTGGGGAATCCATTAATGAGAGAGTCTTTTCCTTTGTGTGAACTTTGCTTTGAGAAAATCATTTTTATTTTCTGGTTTTTGACTGTGAGAATTAGTATTTGGGTGGCTTAGCTTTAGATTTAGTTAGATTTGGTTTTTCTTCATTTTTCCAGAAGGACGCACCCTCTGAGTACTGCACAGTGCGTCTTTGGACGCGCTGTTGCCGTTTGCACAGAGCGGGCCCGCACCTGTGATAACGGGTGGCCTGCGTCTTCCTGTAAAATTTAAGAAAATTCCATTTTTGCTTTAAATTGCTTTTAGATTTTGATTTTTCTTAGTGTTTTCTGCCCAGATCCTTTAGTACCCTGTCAAAAATTTTCACCTGAACTTGTTTTGTGAGCTTTGAGTGTTTTAGTGGATTTCAACGAAGTTTAGACCTAGGGTTTGATTTTTGGATAGGTTCTGTAGTGACTTTGATAGTAGAAAGTTGTCCAGCCTTAGATCTCTCTGGTTAGTCAACCTTCTTAGAAGTCGGGCCTGTCGTAAAGTCTCCTTGTGTGAGCAGCTTGCCATTTAAGTTGTTTTGGGTCAAATTTCGAATTGCTTGTTTATAAAGTGTTGATTTCCATTTTACAAAAAGAACAAAAAGATTAGAGTTTTGTTTTGGCTAGTTTTTGGTTCTGCAATAAGCTAGTCCTTGATTTGATTGTGATCAAGTAAAACACCTTAGAATAATCATTGTTAGTTTTGGCCTCGTTAAAATTGCTTAGAATAAATTTGCCTTTAGTTTGCTTATGAGTGGATTTTCATAGATTTTAATAGTTGTTAAGATTGATTTTTGGTTATATTAGATTTATTTGCTTTATTAAAAGAAAAATACAAAAACATCTTCTTTAAAAAGTCTTGTTTCAAGTAGCTTTTTGTTTTTGAAAGAAGAAAAGAGTTTTTTCGTGCATGTAAAGAGAGGTTATGTTTTTATGCTTGGAAAAGAAAAACGAATTGTTTCTTTGATTGTCTTCAATTAAGAAGTTGCTTTTATAAAGATTGCATTCTCTCAACTTTTTAGTTAAAACAATTCATCGAAAAAGTAAAGTAGTGGGTAAATCATCCTAGGTGCATTTTGTAGTGGTTTCGAGTCGAGTCAACACACCACTTGTTTCACTTCCATCACCTTTTGACTTAAGAAACAACCTTAAAAGTAACGCTTAAATTAAAATCAACTAGTAACTTTTATTTTTTAGGGCTCTGAAACACCAACATAGCTTAGGCTAGGGTCTTGGAGTAGGTGAGTACTTAACTCTCCAAGACTACAAAACCAAACAGATAGTCTATCTTGAGTAGAACAAATCCAATTGTTTCAGTTACATTCTGGGAAAGCTCCTCTTAAAGGAGAAGCACGAGCTCGTGTCCGAACCAGTGAGGGGATCATTCCTCCCTCGTTGGGAACGACGCCAGACAGTACGTATTACAAACGGTAAACCTCGGATTAACCATTGTCGAGGAGCCAGGGGTCACTTATCGGTAAACCTTGGATTACTGTCAAGGAGCCGGTAAGGGGATTGAGCTTGTTACTCTGCCCTTGCGTGCTGTCGGAGTTTAGACTGTTCCCCCAGGTGTAATTGTTGTGATTGGTAACCTTAGTGGCCATAATCTCTAGGATTCTACCCAAGGTGACGGTGGAGGGAAGGTCCCACTGTACTTGGAGCAGACGTCGGCTATACTCACTTGGATTTTCTGGGGGGTTCGCTTCACTTCGAGACGGTTAAAGTGGAGGAACTTGGTCCAGTCTATTCATTAAGCAGGTTGGTACTGAATCCTGCGAGGTTGGACCTAATCACCAACTAGCGCTTTTGGTCCGGAAGATACTGTTTGTGTGTGATTTGACGCTCTAGATTCTTTAGGCGTGTGCTTCAAATTTGTTTGCTTCTTTAGAAGACTTTAGGTGGTTTGATTTGAAATTTTTACTTTGTTTTCGTGTGTTGTAGTTAAAAATCTTTAATTGTGGCGGAATTACCGAGACGGTCCCGTCGAATTGGGGGCCAGTCTCCTGAGATTGTTACCGGAATAGATTTGTTAAGAAAACTCCGTAAATCGCGGGGTGAATCTTCTGAAGACATTCGGGTCATTTAGAAGGGTTAAAGGTCCTTGTAACTCCTCCTAGTGACAGTAGAGTAGGTTCACCTGAAGAAGGAGAATCTTCCTTGGTAGTCCATCCAGATTACCAAAGTTTAGAAACAGGTTACAATCCCGAAGCTGTTACAGTTTCCGAGCTTGCTGGTAGTTTTTCATCTGCCAGTGAAACAGGCGAAGAACCTGAAATTTCCGAACCTGTTACTCCAACTCCTAGTGTTCCTGATTCACCAAGAATAGAAAGAATTATCACCGAAAATCTTCCTGTTGGATTAATTGCTATAGAAGAACTTGTTCCAGAGGAAGAAATAGGCGTCTTTAATCCTGAAGATCAAATTACCCTTGATCTAAGGGAGCGTGAATCCATCTTTTACAGTCCTCCTAGAAGTGAATCTTGGTACCTTGCATTAACCAATTTTTTAGACAACTCAGTAGGTTTTTCTACACCTCGTACTCCTTTTCCACCTAGAGGAATTCATACTCCTGTAAATATGTCTGGTCAGTCATCTGTGTTTACGCAAAGTCCTGAATCATTTTTACATGGCGGTCCTTCTGTTCCTACTGGGTATCAATCACTTTCTGGTACCTTTGCGGGAGCATCTCCTCAACCCATTGATCATGGGTTATTAGTTGGAAACAGTGGTAATGTACCATTGAGTATAGGTGATGTTTATATGATGTCAGGTTCAACTCCCGTTAACCAACCTCAAGGTGGCCAATTACCACCTGGGGGGCAACCTCAAGGTACTTCATTTGTGTTTGGGGGGCAACCTCAAGGTCAGTACGCTCCTATGGGGCAATACATACCTCAAGGTCAACCCCAGCCTCAATATGTACCCCAAAGTCAACCTCAGTATCAATATCAACCTCAAGGATGGCAACCTCAAGGATGGCAACCCCAAGGGTATCAACCCCAAGGGTATCAACCTCAAGGATACCAACCTCAAGGTCAAGGTCAACCCCAGTACTCGTATTTACCTCAAGGTTATCAACCTACGGGTCAATACCCTGGTCAAAGTTATCAACCACCTCAAGGGCAATCATATGGGACTGCACCTTACAATTATCAACCCTATCCTCAATACGGCTATGGATCTCAGTATCCTCAACCTGTTACGGGTCAGTACCCTGGAATGTTAACATGGGATCCGTCACAGGGTCAACAGATGTCGCAACCAAGTATACAGTCGGTACCTCAAGCAGGACAACCTGTAGTTCCTGGTCCACCCCAGCAACCGCAACCTGTCTAGTCAAGTGTTCAGACCCCTGTAACTTCAGTAGTTACTCAGCCGCCAATTGCACCTAGTACTCCACCTCACACGGCTGCAGCAACTACCGCTACATCTACCATACTTACTTCTGGAGTATCGGCAGCTCTGGTTTCTACTGTCCCTGTAACCACTCCTCAGACATCTGTACCGTTGTCTGGATCTACGGTTCAAACCACAGTCCAGATGCCTGTAGGCCAACCTGGTACAAGTACGGTTGTTACTACTCAACCTCAATTTGTTCAACCTCCGTACCAGGGACAGTATCAACCTGGGCAAGCTGCCCAACAACCTCAACAACCCCAGTACGGTCCGGTTAATCCTGGTTTTCCAGGAGGATATAATATCCCAAATGCGACTCCTGTTCCTAGTTATCCTGGATATCCTCCTCCTGGGGCTGGTATTGTGACTCAGAGTTTTAGAGATCCTAACCGGCAGTTACCATTTATTGCGACTTTAGATTTACCCGACTTGACGCGCCTAACGAACGATCCAATTCAATATCTTCAGTTCTGGCCGCCAATGCCAAATAAGTTGCCCAGCGATATACCCAAGTTCGAAGGTAAGTCTGGAGAGGATCCGTCCAATCACGTGATGACTTACCACCTCTGGTGTGCATCAAATTCCATCTCAGATGATTCCATCCGCTTACGTCTTTTCCAGCGTACACTCATTGGTCTCGCGGCCAAGTGGTACATTGAGTTACCACGGGCCTCTTTTTACAACTTTAGCCAGTTAGCTACCTCGTTCTTAACTCATTTTCAGTTACCAGTCAGATACGATAATGGTACAGAATTATTAACTTCGCTAAAACAATCGACATCCACGTACATTTCTGATCACATTCATGAGTGGAGACGTCGAAGGAGATTAGTGAAAGTTTTTATCCCGGACCAAATCTTAGCTGAATGGTTTGTCAAATCATTATTACCAAGAATTACTGAAGATGTAGCTAAGGCCGGAGTAGTTACTGAGGAGCAAGTCATTGCTCAGGCACAATACCTTGACTTAGTTTACACTCAGTCGGGTACGTTACACGAGAAAATTCCGGATCTTCCAAAGTCAAACCAAATCGCTGCTGCTCCTTCGGGATCTCATGCCGCTGATGGTATGATTGGTATCGTGACTACGAAGAGCAAGAAGAAGTCTTCCAAGGCTTCAATACTCCAATTATCACTTTGCCTGATTCTCCGACAGGAGAGTCTTCTCCTGAACTTACCGCCGACATTCACGCTGTAGAGTCATCTACGGCCAAACCAAAAAACGGTGGAAAGAAGAAAGGAAAGAAGAAGGCCAAAGCAGACAAGGCTCCAAAGGAGAAAACGGAAAAGTCGGAAACCAATGACGAAAAGCGCAAACCTCGATATCCTTGTCTCATTTGTGAAGAAGATCATTTTACGAGAGATTGCCCTCATCGGGCCGAGGTAGTGAAAATAGTCAAAGGTTCTCCCACTCCTGCTGTGTTAAAAAATCCATTTCCAGAGCAGGAGAATAAGATGATAGGTTCTTCTTCGAATGCCAGTGAAGAACCCATTTTGATGATGTCTCATGTCAGGATTGCGACTCGATCGCAAGATTATGGTAGTAAGGCTCCTGTTGATGGTAAGGAAGCAGAATCTTCTCACTCTAACCCATCAACCTCAGCTCCTGGTTCCGATCCACTACAGATCGAAAAACCTAACCCAGACTTAGTGATTAAGCCGCCCGCCAAGGGTGTACTTCGAAGGTCTGCTTTCAATCCACATGCGAGAGCAGCCCAGAATTACAACATTGTTGAGGACTTAGCTGTTTCACCTTCAGCAATGTCGGCACTCGAAGTGCTGCAATCATGTCCAGCGCAACGAAAATTGCTTTTGTCGGCTATCGGAGCTGTCGATGTTCAGGACCCGAACCTAATGATCTTTGATCTAGAAAATAGTACACCACGTCTCCCCCATCAAATGGCTTTCCAAATCCCAGTGATAGTCAAAAACAGGCCTATTCATCGGACTGTGATTGATGAGGGAGCTTCTACGTGTATTATGTCGATTCAATGTTGGAGATCGCTTGGTTCTCCTTCGTTGAACCAATCCCCCACCATCCTTAAGGCCTTTGATGGCCGTGGGTTCCGTCCGTTTGGTATTCTACAAGAATTGCCTATAGGGGTCGAAGGTAAAACCGTTAGTCTGGATGTGGAAGTGGTTGATGCCCCTCTAGACTACAACCTTCTTTTGGGTCGAAGTTGGTCATATGCTATGACAGCGGTCGTTTCATCGGTCTTCAGAGTCATTAAGTTTCCACATAACGGTAAGATCGTGACTATTGATCAGCTGACATACTTTTCATCCGACCCAACCTCTTCAGAAACTATCCAGCATGTTGGTAAAACGACAATCCCTTATAGGGACATTGGTGTAGGTTTAGTTAAGGATTCCGGTTTACTGGGAACTTTTCCTCTCCCTCCACTCAATGCAGACCCTTCGTTTGCAACAATTCATATGATCACGTCAGAAAACATTATTTATGATGATCCTTGGTATGTTCCATCTGACTCTGAGCTAGACTCACTCGGTGATGTTATGCCGTTGAGTCCGTATGAAATTGCTTATGAAGCTCTTATGTCTTTTACCGATTTTCATTCAACCGAAACCGACCAAATGAATGTGGTCAGTGAAGAGTCACTTTTCACCTCACCCTTAGAACGGATAACGTTTCCCGAAGAAGTGTCATCTGACGAACAACTTCGCGAAATCCTAAGTGTAGATGATCTACCATGGGAAGATCTCCATCACAGATCTTCGTTTTTACCTAAGGATGATGCATTTGAAAATGATTTTTCATCTATCTTTACCGCTGAATATGTCAAAGACGCTCAGGATCCAACGAAACATTCTGATTCAGAGCTGAATTTAGGGAATATTTCTCGTACTATTCCCATTGATATTTCAGTGAAGCCCGGAATCGAGGAGAACATTCATATAGGTGCCGCATGTACTGAAGAAGAAATCCAAACTTACAAGGCCCTATTCCAAGAATTCCGCGACGTGTTTGCCTGGTCTTACGAGGAAATGCCAGGAATCGATCCTGCCATTGTTGTTCATGAAATCAAAACCTACCCGGATGCTAAACCCATTCGGCAACGGTTGCGTCAGATTCACCCTCGAAAAGCGGCTGCGATTAAAGCAGAAGTCGAAAAGCTGTTGAAAGCAGGTTTCATTTATCCGATCCCGTTAACGGATTGGGTATCGAATATTGTTCCCGTCAATAAAAAACAAGGAACAATAAGAATCTGTATCGACTATAGGGATATCAATCGAGCTTGTCCAAAAGACAACTATCCTACGCCTTATATCGATCAAATTATTGATGATTGTGCCGGAAGTGAGATGTTTTCCTTCATGGATGGTTTCTCAGGCTATAATCAAATCAATATTCTACCTGCCGATCAACCAAAAACGGCATTCATTTGTCCATGGGGGACATTTGCTTATTGCAAATTACCTTTTGGGCTTAAGAATGCCGGCGCTACTTTTCAACGGGCGATGTCTTATGCATTTCATGACATCAAGCACATTGTGCAACCCTATCTCGATGATTTGCCTGCTCATTCTTTACATCGAGCTGATCACCTTGTCCATTTACGAGCAATCTTTATGAGGTGTAGGCATTATCGAATTCGGTTGAATCCCCACAAGTGTGTTTTCTGTATAGAAACAGGTCGATTGCTGGGATTTGTTGTTTCAAAAGCCGGCATTCGCGTCGATCCCTCGAAAGTCGAGGCTATCATCAAATTGCCTCCTCCTTCGAGTTTGCGCCAACTCCAAAGTTTGCAAGGGAAAGCGAACTTTTTACGCCGATTCATCCCAAACTACGCCGAGGTCACTAAAGGTTTTACACGGTTGTTGAAACAGAACGCACAATTCTTTTGGGACGAGATTGCCCAACAATCTTTTGATGCATTAAAACACGCGTTGACCCATGCACCGTTATTGCATCCTCCCAACTACAACCAGGACTACTTCTTATACCTCGCAGCTTCGCATTCCACCATTGGAATGGTGTTAGTTCAAGAAGATGAATTCAGAGCAGAGCATGTGATATATTATCTTAGTAGAACCTTAAATCCCACTGAGTTAAAATATTCGCATGTGGAGAAATTGGCCCTGGCAGCCGTTCAAGCTGTCCAGCGTTTTCGTCACTACATTCTTCTCCGCAAAACTACAGTTATTTCGGATTGCAACCCTATGATTTATATTTTGACAAAACAACTGCTAGGGGGCAAGTACTCTAAATGGATTGTCATCCTGCAAGAGTTCGACTTGGAGTTCGAGAAGTCCAAGTCTAAGAAATCTTTAGTTTTTGCGGAATTAATGTGTGATTTCCCGAGTGCTGACACAGAGACTGTGGCAGAAGAGTCCATTGCGGACGAATCTTTGTTTCTTATTAGCACTTTAGATCCGTGGTATGGGGATATAATCATCTATCTCCAAACCCAAACCTTTCGGCCTGAAGCTTCCAAGGAAGACCGTCGAAAAATTCGGTTTCGATCCCAGCAATACAGAATTATTGGAGATACACTTTATCGCCGGGGGGCAGACTTAGTTTTTCGACGTTGTTTAACTCACGAAGAGGCTGAGAGAGTTTTGAATGATTGTCACTCTGGAGCATGTGGCGGTCATATGTCTGGGTATGCCACAGCTCAGAAGGTGTTGCGCGCTGGCTATTTCTGGCCGTCTATGTTTAAAGATTGTATCCTTGCCGTCAGAAAATGCCACAACTGTCAAGTGTTTGATCGAAAGATGCGCGCTCCACCTGCTCCTCTCCACCCTATAATTGCCGCTGGTCCATTCGCCAAATGGGGTATTGACTTTATTACTTGTAACCCTCACTCGGCCGGGGGGCATGCGTATATCATCCTCGCGGTTGATTATTTTACTAAATGGGCCGAGGCGATGCCTACATTCGACGCAAGCGGCAAGACAGCTGCAGTTTTCGTATTCAATCATATCATAACTAGGTTTGGTGTCCCACAAGCAATCATTACTGACCATGGAAGCCATTTTCGAAACGTCATGATGACTGAGCTTACAAGCCAGCTTGGTTTGCGCCACGATAGCTCTACTCCTTATTATCCGCAAGCCAACGGTTTGGTTGAGTCAATCAACAAAGTTCTAGTCATCATGATTCGACGGATCATTGGTATCCATCGAACGAATTGGCATAACATGTTATTTTCGGCGCTATGGGCATATCGAACTTCAGTGAAAAATTCAACAGGTTTCACCCCTTTCCAGCTAGTTTATGGCTTAGAAGCTGTGTTACCTATTGAATGCGAAATCCCATCACTTCAAATGGCTGTCGAATTACTTCCAGCTACTTCCGAAGAGGAGAAACGGTTATTATACTTGGCTAAATTAGATGAGACTCGACGTGACGCTACTTTAGCTATCGAGACTCACGCGAAACGAATGAAAGCTCAGTACGATAAAAATGTAACCCCTCGAAGTTTTTCGGAAGGAGACCTAGTACTATTATATGATCAAGCTAACGATAAGCTAGGTGCCGGAAAATTCGTTCCCATGTGGCATGGGCCCTACATTGTAAAGCGAAAGCTAGCAAAAGGGGCTTATGAGTTAGTTGATTTTGATGGGGACTCTTTGGGTAAACCCAGAAATGGACTTTACCTAAAGAGGTATTATGCTTAAAATGATGGGTATGGAGAAATTTTTAGATAGGTTAGATTTTCTTTCTAGCTAGCAAGTGTGTTAGTTTAGTCAGTGTGCTTAGCTTAGCGAGTGTGGTTTTTCGTCATTATTCTGGCTTATCTTGGTTTTACTCTTGATATTGTAGATGTCGACGCCTCTCCAAACATACATTGGATTTGCTGATGGTGCTTGTCGTAGTACACGGAATATCTCTTCCGCAGCTTGGGTTATCTATTCGCCCTCTGACGAGTTAGTTTCTATGCATGGGGTAAGCCTCGGTCAAACAACGAATAACATTGCAGAATACAGTGCAGTGGTTGAATTATTATCCGAATCTATTTCATTTGGAATTCGACGTTTGATAGTGAGGTTAGATTCTGAACTTGTTGTATTACAGCTTAATAGAGTTTATGCCATTAGAAATCCTGTGTTATTAAGGTTGTTTTTGAGAGTGCGTCTCTTGGAACGTGAATTTGATTACATTGAATATCAACATATTCCAAGGTCCTTGAATACATTAGCAGATGCAATTGCTTCTCGAGTGTTGGACAGACATTTATAATAATCATGCAAGTAAATTTAAAAACATTTCATCATATATGTTAAACAAGATAAGCCGGTAATAGTGATATATATAGATAGAAGTGTGTCAAAAAATATATACATCGTCTTCGATCATAGGTTGAAAACACCTTATGATCGGCAAAATGATAGTACAAAAAGTCAAAAATGTCACATGTGACTACAAAAGTGACTAGTCAATCACTGGTGGTGCTCTCTGTATGACACCACTGCGCGGGCTACCTTACGCAAAAATCTCCTAAACGGTCCAGGGACCGCGACTACAAACGCTGAAGCCTGATAGGAATGTCGTCCATAGTAGTCTCAGGTATATCTGCCGTGAGACGCTCTAGATCATGCTCCAACTCAGCTAGTACGTCTGCAGTCGCGTCCTGTGGGGCCGGTACCGGTGCAGCTGGATGTAGTCTATCATAAGGCCGGAGGTTGGCTGGACGCTGTGGACCAACATCTGCATTTTGAAAAAGTTTTACTATTAGTTTTGAGACGATATATATAAAAAATATAAAAAAATACATAATTAGGAAACTTGTGAAAATAAAAGTACCTCTGTCGTCCCATTGTTCTCCCTGTGGAAGAACCATGTCCGGATCACCTCTGAAATCCATTCCGGCATACGGAAAGTCCTGTATCACAAAAAGCTGGTCCTCTAACCAGTGAAAGTAACTATCTGAGAATCGAACCACTGTCGCACCCTCGTCAGGATGCCGGGCCATCACCGCAACCCATCGTATCAGCTTTGGCTCCCGAGGACCCAAGATATCAACAGTGAGTTGCTGAGGGATCAGCATTGGAACTCTCTCCAAGGCAAAGCTCACGACTATAGGCCCATATCCAAAAGTTTTTAGTCGTCCGTTCTTTGCCTTGGTCAGTTGGCTCTTCATATGAGCCGACACAGCTTCACACCAGTTGAAAATGGTGCCTTGGTAACAGTCAATTGCCATCCGCATTTGGGATCCGGAAGCAATGTGTAAAGCGGCCGCGCCGCAAATCTGGTAACCGTGAATGCTATGACTTTGAGTTCAGGCAGAGTGATGTGTTTTATCTCTATGCCTTTTGAATGGTGAGCCCCACGTGTGCACCAATCCTCGCGGAGACTATCAAGGGGTTGGCCACCCGGCCTAGTCCCCGCAAGATTGAGTTGCTCACCTCTGTTTGGCAAGCCAGTGAGAAAGTATACATCCGAGGGCTCTATCTCGAGCTGGTGCCCTCCTATGTAAAAGCATTGTTCTTGAACGTTCCATCGCTCAACCAGCCATTCCAAGAATCTTACCTGGCCCCTCATGCCCGGTATGGTCCAATATTTGTATAATCCGCATGCTCTTAGGGCATCCAGAGAAGGTTGGTGATTTATTGCAGCTTCATCTTCCTCTACATGCTCTCTTTCTCTCCAGTCTAACATGATTAATGCCCTGCATATCAAAAATAGCAATTAGAAATTGATTTGAGGATTTTTGGTAGTTTTTTGAGGGAGTTGGGGTTTTGAAATGCGCACTTCTCGGAAGACGCACCCCAGCTTTGTAGCACAGGGCGCCCGGACGCAGCTGGCCTGAAGGCGGGCTGCGTCTTCCGACCGTTTTCCCGTATGAGAAAAAGTCGGGGGACGCAGGTCACCCGAAGGGCACCTGCGTCCGCCGAGAGGCGCATTCCAAAACCAAAACCCCCCCAAAAAATGAAACTAAGACCTAAAAATTAATTCTAAACGGATAGAAATGCAGAGTAGGATGTGTAAAATACCTGGATGAAACGGCGTTCGATTCCGACGGTCAGATTTTCCGCAGCGACCACGGGAAGTTTCTTGTCAAAAGCTCCTTTTTCAACCTCCAAAGTCAAACGGTAAAAATGACATGGTAAAAGGTCTTTTTATAGGTTTTTTGGGTGAATTAGTTCATTTTTTACCATGAAAAGATGTTTTTCGACGTATTTTTGCCTATTTTAAACAGGTATGAGTAATGTGTTGCTTTTGTGCAGGACAAAAGGACTTCGAGGGAAATTGTCATTTTTCACAAATAAAATATCAGAGTCATCTTTTAAGCCCTTTTCTGACTCCTAAAACATGAAAAGATCGCCGAGTGTTTCTTTTTCACTCGTTAAAACGGAATTAAAAGACGGTCCCCTTTTAGCTCTTTTCTGACCGTAAAATCAAGAAAAGATTGCCGGGTTTTTGTCGTTTCAAACTCGATAAGGAAATAAAACGACGTGTCCTTGATCGCTTTTTACTTTTCAGGTCGACGACACTATCATGAAAGTACTCCTTGGTCGCAAGATCAAGCGGTTCCCCCAGGTATTATTTTATACTTTTTCGGGCTTGAGGGACACAAATTTACGAAAAAGTTCAACGTGGAGTTTCCTTAAGTTTTTTCAGACTCTCTAAAATTGAAAAACGCCGAGTTTTCCTATACTGGGCTCGTTAAACTTTTACAGTAAAGGACCTGTTCAATTACAAACAGGAACGAACCACTCCTTCCTAGGGTTCGAATTTAAACTAGGTTGGACTCGTCCGAAGGATGAGCTTATAATCAAGCATATGTTATCCTCCTCAAGCTTGTTAAAAATAAAGAGGTACTTGCCAGAAATGGTGGGGGAAAAGAGAGAAGAATGAGCCTATTTGTTACCTTTATCTCAAAAGAAACTTTATTACCACTCTTGAACACGACACTTTTCATTCACCTGGGTTGGGAAATCTTTTACCTCACAGTTGACCAAATCACTTTGAAAGTCTTTAACCGGGTTCCAGGGATTAACTTTGAGTTATTTGTCACCAAACCATCTGTCGTGTCGTTATGTGTTCAAGAGGTCTGCAAGCAAAACTTTCATCTGCAAAATACTTGTCATCCATTTGACCATCCCTGAGTCAGTCCTTACAGCAACATTTCTTCAACTTGAACAATGATTTCGTGTTGCAGGCTTGCCTGCAACGGGTCGCTTTCTATCGACATCGACACATTATCTAGAAAGATGACTTAGGAATCGACAGTACCTTGAAGTCTGCATGCATCAATGGCAGGTTTCTCGCCTTTGACGTCAGTTTACATCATTGACTTTCGATCAAAGGATTCCGTGAAGTGTTCGACATCAAAACATCTATTCACATTTCACGGGTTGTGCTTGGTACTTTGAGAACCATTGACATTACTGGTGGTCTCTCTCATGCTTGTTAACAGTTTACATCATTGACTGGTAATCAAGTGGTTTCTAACATGTTCGACATCAAATCATTTAATCACATGCTTAGAATCGTACCAATTCGGGAAGTAGAAGTGAAGACCCTGGATCTAGTTTTTACCATCCAGGCTGCGAGGAGTTTTGTATTCATTATCTATATAGACTAATCATAAACAGATGGCTGCGTCCATACTGTGTCTACAAAAGTCTATAAAAAATGATGTACTGCAAGATCATTCCTGTATCAGAATAGTTAGTCCATTAGTTAAAGTTTTGAATCTGAGTATGGGAATGCCTACCTCAGTGATGATATAATCTTATACATGTATTTTGTGTTGAAAATTGCAGGTTCCAACCAGGTCATCCACAAGACAATCCTTGAAATGATAAAGCGCTTCACCCTTCCTAGAATTACAAAACCCTAATCTATTCCAGGCTTCGCACTTTAGGGGGCAATCTGTTACACTAAAAAATGTCACCTTGACTACTTACAGTTAGTATGGCTCAAATCAACAGTCATGCTACCCTCTTAGGCAAGTCTTATGCCTCTGTTATCCATCTCAAACTCAAAGAAGAGAGAAAGTCTTGTAAAAAATATGTTTATCTCTGGGGTCGCAGGTTCTCTCTAGCCTTACCTGCGGGGACGCTGACCATGTTCACAAAAGCTGCGTCCATGGACGCTCTGTATGTTAAGGGACAGGTGCGTCCTTCTGTAAAAGGAAAAATGCGCGAGTTTTATCTTGAAAAAGTTACTTGTGGTTACTTCTAGAACCTTCTAGAGGTCGGTTTGATGAAATGGATGCGCCTCCAGTTGGTTCATGTATCTCTATTAAGAGGGAACTTATCCCATCAATAAGGGAGCTATCCCACCCAAAGAGGGGGATTATCCCATTGATGGTGGACCTGAATAACCTCTTTACAGCACTATAAATAAAGACATTGAGCCAGAGGGAGGGGAGGTTGGAGCTATACATTTTCTTTGGGTAAATGCTGCAGGATTTAGGTCTTCCATTTAGAGCCTTGTGAGGAGAGATTGTCTTTACTTGATTCTACTTGGAAGTGGGTGAGCTTTGTCAAAGTAGAGGAAAACCCTTGATGGACCCTGGGAGGAACTTGCACAACACCAAGGCCAGGTTGTAAGAGTTTCTTTGTTTCGTTATTAATACAAACTGGTTTATTTTTCTCAATAGCTTGTGTTAATGAGTTATTTCATGTGTTCCTTGGTCTACATGTTGAATATATGTTTTATTATATGAAATGCAAGTGCTTGGTAATGGTTTGATTGTTTGTGGTTGCAGGAATTGATGTGAAGGAGGAGCTCATCCGGATCGGCAAGGACGGACTTCAACAACAGCGTTTTGGAATAAGGTAAGCCTAAACACTTGTAGTTTTCATGTTGTAAAAGGTATATTTAGAGAAAGATCATTCCATTTTGTCTTGTTTGTCGCTAGAGAGTTTAGACTCCTAGGGAGGTCCGTTGTGTCCGCACAAATGACTTTTTCCGCCACGACAAGACCCAGTTGAGATCAGAGGAGGGACAGTGTACTATCAGTTGGATGGATTTTTCCTATAAAGGAAGCTCATCCATGGAGATGGATTTATCTCCTTCAGGACTGCGCAGTTAGATCAGAGGTTAGTAAGTGTGTGAAGAGGCCAATTCACACAAGTGGTTGCACTGGACCCCAAGGAAAATTGCACAAATAAATAGGAGGCTTGGAGGGCAAAGGAGAAGGTTTGAGATAGGCCTTTTACTATGAGCAGCAGAGGGATTGCAGAGAGAACAGGATATCTTGTGAGTTGCTTCTTTTTATAATCTGGACTATATTTCCACTTGTATGATAATACAGAGTTGGGGTTTTAGGTTGAGGCTATCCCCGGGATATTTCTTCTGTGTTATGTGTGATTTCTTCTCATTCTCAGTAATATTTGTTCTTGGTTGATACTGCTCATATGTGATTGAGCTTCCACAAAGTTTATGGTAGAAGTAAATCTTGTATTTTGTTTTAGTATATTTCATAATTTGTTGATCTACAGTGGGAATATCTACACCCATTTCAAATAATTCCACTTCCCAAGTATCCCTAACATCTACCCCTACCCCCTGTAATTTCACTAGAATTTTCCCTAATCCCTATCCCCCCATTCCCTTCCCTAAACTAGTTGCCCTTTTTTCCCTTGTTTTCCCAATCCTACCCTACCCTTCCCTCCTATCAAACTAGGGTTTTATCAAGCACAACCAACATTATGCCCAATGAAAAGAAGAAGTATAACAAGGGGGGACATGTCTGCATATATGATCCAACTCGTATGCAAGAGATAAATGCTTCACCATTCATCAAAAGATCATTTGAAGAAGTAGGTTGCCTAGGGTTTTGTGAGAAAATACAAGAGGTAGACTGCCATGCTAAGTTGACCAGCCTTTTTGCCACCAATTTCAAGAGGGATAAGACCACCATAGCAGGGATGGATTTCATAATAAGGTCATAGCTTCAACCACAGGTATCCCGAACCAAGGAGAAATTTGGTTTAAAGGGATGGATTTGGAAATTGAAAACTACAAAGTATTCCTGAAACCCCAGTATAAGGAAATCCCATCTCATATCTTTCCTAGCAGGCAGTTGTTGGATAAGTATACTCCTTTGATGAAGATTATTATGAAATATTTCACTTTTGAAGGTAGGTTCAGCAGGTTGTATCATTATCATATCAGGTTGTTGATGCACTTCACATCCATCAAACCACTAAACCTAGCAAATTACTTGTTTAGAAGCCTAGTGAAGATGGATGAAAAGGTGCAGACTAAAGGGAGAGATAATTAAGAAAGCTTATTCCATCATGCTTTGATTAAATTCATAGTTCTCCACCAGCGCACACAGGTCAATATGTTATGGGAATCATTCACGGAGGCAGATTCTTTCTTGCCTACATCTCATCAATCCAAAAGCTCCAATACTCCTACATCATCTGGGCCACAAAGACCTGAGCCATCTAGTATACCATCAATGACAGAAAGACAGCCTAGGGTAGAGGTTTCACAAACATACAAGAAGGGGAAGAGGCTAGTTTTTTCCCCTGAGATAGAAAGAGACATACCTACTCCTAGACCTATGACTAGGGCTCAAGCAAAAAGAGTGCCTAAGGAGGTTATCATTGAAGAAGTTCAAGATGAAGCCATGAGAGAGAAATTACCTAGGGGTAGAGGAGATTCACACTTGCAGCATCATGGAGAGGTACCTCCTGAGGTAAATATGACTGATTATGGGAATAAGGTAGCAGAAGACATCATTAAAGAGCAGCAGACACAGATCAAAGAGTTACAGGATGACCTTTCTAAAGCCAATTTCATGGTGGCTCTCTTGAAACAAGAGAATAGGAAACTAAAGATAAGCCTAATGCAGCAAGGTAAATCACATGAAGAGCCTCCATCATCTAGCAAGGAAGCTAAGGACAAAGGTAAGGTAGTCATTGATGAAGCAAAGTAGGATGAAGACACACAGGTACAGCCAAAGAGACCCACAACTAGAGCCATGGCTAAGAAGGGACAGCAAGCAGAAAATCCTCCTCCTCCTCAAACCCTAAAAACCTTTCATGACTCCATAGCAACTGAAATTGAAGAGAACAAGGAATATTGGTTTGAGAGAGTGAATGTGCACCTAGAGAAGCTTGTGAGGAAGGAAAACAGAAACACTGCCCTGCAGAGGCATATGGCAAGGCATTATTATGTAAGAAACATGGTGTGCAAGATTAGGGTTAAAAACATGAAGAAAAAGCTTAAGAAAACCCTAAGAAAGCTCAAGAAGAGAGACAACCTGGATTTTCTAGCTGATGCATCTCTAGTTGTCTAAGCCATGACTAAAAAATGAAGAAGCAGAAAAATTTGGGAAATTTTTTACAAATTTTGAGTTTTTGGTTAATTCTAGAAATTTTAATGTACAGAAGTGCAACGTGGCCACGCTACGCTTCTTCTCAGAGCATCCAAATGAGGAATGGAACACATGTGTGGATATATTTTTACCTATACATTACATATATATACTTGGTCTCTCATGTTAGCTCACAGTTTTGAAGAAAAAGGCAAAAAACTAGCAATTTTTCATGTTTCTGCCACTATTCTGGACCCCATGTTGCGCTTCTGGAGTAGCCTTGGGAGATTTAATTTTTAGGTGCCTTGGAGGTTGATTTTTGCAGGCTTGAACCTTTATAGGCCTAGTGGACATCCCCAGCTACCAGTACTAGCCTTCAGTTTAGATTGAAGATGCATCAAAATCATTCAATCAACCTTCAAACTTTTGCTACGCTTTTGTGCCTACACATTGCGCTTCTGTGGGAAAGCCATATTTCGAGTTTTGCTTGGTCAAAGTCAACTTTGGTCAATGTAATTATTGTCAAAATATTTTTACCTGATGCAGTTGAATATTATAATGATTGTTAGAGTGAATAATTTGTAATTAAATGCTTTCAAGTCAAATTCAAATTAATTTATGTAAAAGAGGAAAGTAGTTTCTAACCACTCATGATGTGGCAGGGATTAGGTAGGAGTAGGAAATAAGTTCCCAAGAAGGAGGATTCGACCCTTGAGAGGGGAATTTTTTTTACATCTATATGTATTTAGAATGAACTCATAGAGGGTTATGGATTCCTTAATCTCGTCTCTTGGACTAGTGTACTAGACATTTTTGCATAAATATATGCAGTTGCAGCTATTTTCATGGGATTCTTGTGATGTGATTTGTGGCACTATGTTTCTTCAGTTTTATTTATGAATTTGATGATTAATTATTTCTAGCATCCATCTATATTCTTCTGGTGATTATCTCTTAAGTTTTAAAGCAGATTTCATGATCAATATGCTCTGTTTTATTTCAGGTTTTCACATAAGTGTTTTCTCTTCTAAGGAAATGAATTCATACTTATTATGTTCATTTTGCTTCTTCTTTTTCCCTCACCATACTACAATGACAAATTTACTTTGTGCCAACCATTATATCTATATTGCCCCATCTTATCTCTGTAACTGATCATTTTGGATACTTGACCTAGTTCTCAGACCTAGTGCTTCTGTCCAACAAATCCTAGATCAAAACCTATTGTGTTAAATACCTAGCCTAAGATCTACATACTTTCCACTCACTTCCATTGACTATGAAATTTTTCTTGAGAGAGCCCTCTCTGATTTGGTAGGGCTAGCTACCAATTCCAAAGTTGGTTTGAGGTTACCTCCTTGGCTTCCTTTCTCAACCTTGGGACACTAAGGAGTGCTAACAGAAACAACTTGATGGGGGACTTTTTGGTCCTTCAAGTCATCATGCACCACCTTGGTCAGACTCGGGAGAGCCTACACCTTTTCCCTTCTTAGAAACTCTAGACATCCTGGATCTGCATAAGCTGAATAATGGCCCCATCAATCACAGCTTACATTGGCCTCCAATCCCACACAAGATACCCGCAGACATTCTGAAATTCGAAGGGAAACAAGGGGATGACCCAGCTATGCATGTCACCACTTACCATTTATGGTGTGTATCGAAATATATGATTGATGATAGTATTTGGCTCAGACTCTTCCCCAACACCCTTACTGACAATGTTGCCAAGTGGAACATTGAGTTACCACGCACATCAGTAAATACCTTTGGTGCCCTCATAATGGAATTTCTAAAGAAATTCTAGCTTCCTATCTGCTTTGAAACTAGATCAGAAATCCTTACTACTTTACACCAAGAAACTTCCACCCACATCTCTAATCACATCCATGAATGGAGACGTACGTGGAGGATTGTCAAATCCCCCTTTCCAGATTACCTCTTAGCAATTTGGTTCTACAAATCACTTCCTCCCCCCATTTCCAAGGATGTTTCCATGGTTGGTGTGGTTACGAAAGACCACTCTATTCATCATGCCCATCATTTAGATTTTATCTACTTGAAATTTGGCATGCTTTTTTATTTTCTCCCTAATTCCCCCCGAACTTCCAATGCTTATGCTACTTAGCAACCTGGTTGACACGCTTAAGGCATCGTCGGCGCTACCTCTGGGGTTGTTGTAAAACAACTGAGAGAGCAAGCTACCTAGTTATCTGTTGTGTTTGATACCACTTCTACTACCCAATTTGTTTCTCCTTCAACTGCTATGATCAACTTTTTGCAGTCTACACAAAAACCCAACAGTAATATCAAGAAGAATAAGAAAAATACCTCTCCTTCTAAGAGGAAGCCTGCTACCCGGAATAATCCCAATTAGAAAATTGTTGCTAAATCTGAGAAAGGGAAGGAAAACACTATCAAGTTCCCTTATAAAATATATGGTGAGAATCATATGACCTATAAATGTCCTAGTCTTCAAGAATGCATGGACCTCCTAGAACGAAAGGACATTGGTCAGACCCTTGCAATCCTCAACAACCCATTCTCTACTCAGTAACAGCAACACCTTGTATCGAATCCACTGCAACCCCCGTAAGGGGCAACAATGGTTTGCATCTACCTCCTTCTATTGAAGGATCGTAAATGTTTTACACCTTTGAAATGGTTGATCTAGAAACGTGAGCCAAGAATTATAGAAATCTAGTCACTAACGCTCTGGACATTGCCTCGAGATTTAATCCACTACTGCCTAATAATCTGCATATCAAAAGGCCTGTCATTTACCCTGTGATTCATCCCCCTAAAGTTACACTTCGTTTCACGACACACAATACCTCTGCATGTGCTACCCAAAACTATAGCATTGTAAAAGATTTCGCGCAAGCACCATCTGTTATGTCTTCCCTCGACGTATTACAAGCTTGTCCAACACAATGGAACGCTTTGCTTTTGGCCATTGGTGGAATTGACCCTCTGGATTCCAATCTAGTGATTTTTGACATGGAAAATAGTAAACCTATCCTCTCCCATCAACTTACATTTCGAGTGGAGGTCGTATTGAAAGGAAAAGCTATCCATCGAACTATCATTGACGAAGGTGCTTCGACCTGCGTAATGTCTACTTCTTGTTGGCTCGCCTTGGGTTCTCCCACTCTTTCACCACCATCTAATGCCCTCAAATATTTTGATTGTCACACTTTCATCCCAAAAGGATACATTTCTAGATACCCCATCACTCTGACGGAGAAAACTGTCACGATGGATATTAAAGTCGTAGATCACCATCTCGACTATAATCTACTTTTAGGCCACAGTTGGAATTATGTCATGAATTTCGTTGTTTCGTCGGTCTTATGACTCATCCTCTTCCCTTTGGATGGGAAAATAGTTATAGCGGATCAGTTATCCCTCTGTACCCCAGACTACTCCCCATTGCCTAGCAGCAACATTCCCTTAGTGGGTGGCATACTTGACTCCCATGTTAGTGTTGGTACCAGTCTTCTGAAGGGTTCCTCGCTTTTAGGATGTTTCCCTCTCCCAACACCCAAGGTTTCATAAATGGTTTCAATGGTCTCTACCATTTCTAATGGCCCTACCAATCCCTGGATCCTCCCAGCCCCTTCATACCTCGATTCCTATGGAGAACAGATGTTGTTGTCACCAGCTAAATTGGCTTGCCAGGCCATTCAATCTGCATCTGATTCTTCTACTGCTTTGGTTATGACTGATGGTACCACTTCCTCTCCCATCACCTCTCCCTTTAATGATATCCTCAATGAAGTCTTGCCTTCAAATGAAGCTATTTGGGGGATCATGTCTTTAGACGAGAGACCCTAGGATGACTCTCACCATCACACTTTGATATCTGATTCGGACGTGACATTGTTACAAATCCTTCCTTTTGACCAACCTAAGATTTTTCCTTTGGCTTATATAAATATCCAAACTATGGATTTGAAAGGTAACGGGGGTAATCTTTCCAAGACTTTTCTCATCGATATCTCCTTTAAAACAGGTATCGTGGGAAATAATGAGATTGGAGCTGAATGCAATCCCGAGGAAATTGTGAACTGCAGCTACCTCTTTAATGAATTTTGCGATGTCTTCACTTGGTTTTATGAGGAAATGCCCAGCATAGACCCTTCTATTTTCGAGCATGAGATCAAGAAGCTTTAAGCATTATTTTATGGTTATTTTATTTCTCATAAAATTGAAAAAAAAAACGTAATTACCTTCTTCAGACTCGTAAAACTTACACGAAGAAGACAAATCCTTCTTTTTAGGGACTTTTTCTTGCTCGTAAAATTGAAAAAACTCTGAGTTACCTTCTTCAGACTCGTAAAACTCCTACGAAGAATATCTGAGCAATTCCTTTTCTCTCTTTTTCTCGCTCCCTAAACTAAAAAAGACATATCAATTTTCCTTTATCTGACTCATTCAAATTTCATGAAGAATATCAAGTTTACTTCATCCCCTTGTTCTCGTAACAAAATGAGGAATATGTCTATTGAGCATAGGTTTCTCACTTTATCCAGACTCAATGGACTAACTTACCGAAAAGGAACTGTGTCGGGTATGCTAATAATCCTTTATCACACCCAGTTATCAGTCATGACAAAGGTACCCCTTGGAGTTGTCTTTATGATCTTTTCAGACTCTTTGAAAATGAAAAGACCACCGAGTTTACGTCTCTAGACTCATTAAACTTAATCATATTGGGAAAAATTAGATAGAACAATGGCTCAATATATATATTCTGAAGAATCTTTTTGGCAACAATATTTTTGTCAACCCCTTGAACATGGCACCCCCTTAGTAACTTCCTCTTTTGTCAGCTTCTCGTTAATCCTTACCATCCTATGAGTTTATCCTTAATACTCTAATGATCCCTGCATCCTTGTATCCTAATCCTCTTTGGTTTTCTTGAGTTTAAGCTTCCTAGTATCCTTTACGTCATTCCTTCTAATGTTTAAGGGAATTGTCTACTCTCTACTTCTTGTAAAAACCATACAATCATATGCTTATACTACCCTCATTTTTTTTGCCCCATTGCTCTAATATATATCCAAAACATTATTGTTTTGTGTTGTGTCAATTGATGTAAGACACCTTATTGCCTACCTTTGATAGGTCTCTTCCTAATGACTTTAGCATCTTATCTAGGAAGAAGATCCAGAACCATATCAGTACCCTGCAACTTGTAGTCCTCAGTGGCAGGTTACCCTACGTTTGATTTGGGGTTTTCACTATTAGATCCCAGTTTAACGATTCTATGAGTGTTTGACATCAACACCTCTTATTCATACTCGCTAGATTGTATTGTGCATCTTAGATACCATCATCCTTATCGGTGGCCACCCTCGCGTTTGTTAATATTTTTCATCATTCACTGGTAATCAGGTGATTTCTCACATGTTCAAATTCAACTCCCTTATTCACATGTACAGAAATATGTTGTTCATAGCAGCAACGACCAAGACCTTGGGTGGAGGCTTACACCACTCAGCCTTGTTTCCTCTCCCAAGTTGTGTATATTTGTTTCAAAGACAACTCATCAAATTTATCATATTATGACAAAGATTCCACATTGTGCCTATCAATGGACATGACAGCCATACCTCTCATGTGAATCACTTTGATCCGGCTATTCAGCATGGGAATGACTGACTCAAGACATGTTCTTATATTTTTGACATATGTTATTGTTTTATGGTCTCCCGAAGTTTCAAAGCTCCAATCCTCTCTCTCTTCAGCTACATTTTATAAAGTATTTCGGACATCGTCTTCTTCTCTGACCTCACAGTTTAGGGGGCATCTATTATACAGAAAATGACATCCTCGTCAACTCAAAGGAGAAGGACACTTTGACTGGAAGAAAACTCTAAGTTAGAGGCCCATTTGTTAGGGTAACACACCCTTGAAACAGACAAGAAGCATTCAAACACTACCTATGACCCAACAAGGGGTCTTAATCCCTAGGTTAATGCTCTGTTTTGCCTAAAGGGAAGCATTACTAGACTTTTATGAGATTTCGAAGGTCAAAGAATGAGTTGACTGGCTGACACTCCACTTTTCACTCAAATGTCAGCTCAAAAAGCCAGAAACATCTGCCTCAACCCTGCTTAAGGAAATTACTAATCCTAACAAGAACACAAAAGGTAGGAAATATAAATAAAGTGAGGAAACATCTAGGTTTTGCCTCGATAGAATTTATGTAGAAATTGGAAAGGGTTGAGCCTCTCCTCATTTATAAATTAGAGGTTGTGTCATTGTAACAAGGATCAGAATTTGAGCATTTTTATGTTTGTTGGGTGTAGCATTTGGGCATACTTTAGATACCTCTTTCCCCCATTTTTGACCATTTTTACCTTTGAACCCGCAAGATTTACGTCCTAATTATCGCTTTTCCTGGTTGTAAGAAGAAACTCTTGTTGTGACATATTATTTTTCCATTTTTGTGAAATATGAATAAAGTTATATCTTTTTTTATGGCTAACCAGGGTAAGTGTGGAAGAAGTTCTCTGGCTCTTTTTCTTTCAGGTGTTACCCATGAATTCAAGGCCAAAGGATGGACAGTTGTGGTGTCAATTCAAATATGTTTTGAGGATTTGTTGTTACAAACCATTGATGTTACACCTCAAGTTTTTTTTACACCACGAGATCTTGTTACACCGCAACTATCAAAGACCATGGGTACTATTCCATGAGACAATTGTCGAGAAGCATGAATTATCTATGCACAATCAAGGAATCTAGGCAGTTATGATTTTAGAAAATGATGTCACTTGAATAGGCATTGTATTTAGAAACCAATTGTAACAATTTCTATTTTATTTTAATATCGATCAACATGAGAATCCTAAGATTCTCATGACTGATCTGTTCCCTATTTTGGGCATGTAAACTTTATAAAAGGATTTAGTTCCATGGAAGGGAACCGGAAACACGAGATAGTACCATCATTTTGATTCTATAATTCACATCTATTTTAATACAAGATCAGTTGTGGTGCTATTACAGATTTTGTGTTGAATTCCTAACTAGTTCCTAATTCATCCCTGCACCCTGCTAGGGAGGAAGGGCCCTCCTCTTTAGCAGGGATTGCAGTAGTAGTTCTAGCAGTAGATTATTATTTCTTTTTCTTAAGTGTGAAGTTATTGTTGTTGATGTATAATTCATAGAGAAGATTTACTTCTGTTTTTCATATTTATGATATGATGTTACATCGGATTGATTTAAGCTGTAATATTTGATTAGTTGGTTCAGTCATTGATATTGTGTGTGGTGTGCCCATTTCTTGGTAAAACATGAAGTTTGATTTCATTCCTGTAGAATGCTTTTTGATTTCTGCATGAGTGTTTAATTTCTACAATTGGTTGAAGCGGCATTTCTTTTCGTTCTTTATTTCTATCCTTGGTTGTTATTTATCGGCACAGATAGTGCAAACTCCTTTGAGATAAATAGACCTACCCTGGTTGATAATTAAATGGTTGTGGTTCAGTCAATTAAACAGTGATTAAACTGGCACAACATTTTGGCATCGTTGTCAGGGAAGGCAGTTGATGGTACATTCAGCCAAGTGTGTTTCGTTAATATAGTGTTCCTAGTGCACAAGTGTTGGGCGATAAGACAAGAGGTAAGAACCTACACATCATTCTAACATACCTGGGCGGGCTCACCACTGTGATCATTAGGACACTTAGGGTGTGTGAAAATTTTGGATTTTCTTTAGACGTATTTTCAGCTTTACAGGCATTGGGTGGTAAGACGAGAGGTAAGAACTTGTGCATCGCTCTAATATATGTGAGTGGGTTCACCACTGTAGAAGTTGAGACACTTGTGGTGTGAAATAAACTCACATAGGGTCCATTTGTAAATTGTAGGAGTATCAGAGATACCAAAACACAACCACTCTAATAAATCTCAGGAAAAACAGGTCATAAAAGGAACAAGAAGAGCGTAGATTTGGGGAGAAAAACATTTATTCAGGAGCTAATGTTAAAAGAAGAGAAAGAACAGTCAAACTCACAGAGGGATACAAGAAAAATAGGGCCACAAAAAGTTGTTACCTCCATAGTAAGGCCAGAAGCATCTGGTTCCTCTGTCTCTAGACCTCATCATCCTCAAACTAGTGTACCCACTCCCAAAACCATAGACTCAATTCAAGAACAGTAAAGGGGAAGCTAGTGGTCAGGACTTTAGGTTTGAGGGCCAAGGAGAAACCAATGGGGAACACCAAGGGCCTAAATTAGAAAATTATTCATTTACTTATCAATATCCAGATTCGGGTAGCGTGGTGAAACAACCAGCCCCGGAGCAGCCTGAGCTATCATCTCACGAATCTTCACCCACAGGACAGTCACCTAGACAGTCTGAAGAAGGAGACTCATCACAGCAAGAGTCAGGAGGATCAACAATGGGGGACAACAATAACAATAACAACAACAAAACAGATGCCACCATTACCACCTTTGAGTTCCCAATATATGATATAAGGGGCGAAGCTCCCATGAAAAACATTCCTTTGTCAGCTCTTCCATCTTTTCAAGGAATGACTGTAGAAGACCCTAACACCTTCTTGTTTGAATTTGATGTCTTGTGCAGGAGCTATGATTATACTTTGGATGCTCAAAAGCTGAAATTGTTCCCTGCTACTCTAAAAGGAGTAGCACTGAGATGGTTTATGGGACTAGGCTCTGCTATTATTCAGACATGGGGCAACATGAAAGCTACATTCCTATCCAAGTATCAAGACTGTTGAGAAGGTAAATCCCCTCTACGGATAGAGGCGATCCCTACTAGCCCAACAGGGGTCTAGCAACAATCACACAATGCTGCCACGCATGTTCCTAGTTACAATTAGACAAGAAGTAAAGAGCACCTACTTGGATTCCTGCGCTGTCATTTGTCGAGGGGATGTTTCCCTTGCTCCTTCGCTTCAGCTGGTCATAGTCTTCCGCGATCCCCGCGAACGGACACCTGCACACACGAAGGGAAAGCAAACGCAAGCGTGAAATCTAGTAAAAGTAACTATATGCCAGTCAGAAAAGACATAATTCACATTTATCCATTGCATAAACAAACGAGAATGGAACAATAATAGCAGTCATCTATTATTAATCAGAATAGAGAAGAGTACAACCAAATGTTCTGACGTCGATAAACTTCTCAGGAGGGATCAGTCAGCATGTATCTCAAGCATTCACCTTTGAGGATGGTTCTCCCAAGACAAACTAGTCTCTCTCTCTCACACAAATGTCACAAACAAACTTCCCAAAGCAATCAATCACTTCCACTCCTAACACACCACACCTATAGCAGCAATCTGAGCACTACAAGCTCTTGTATAATCCAAGCTAAGTCTAGCTATTTTCTAACTATTCAAAAACTAGCTGCCCATGGTAATGGTGGGAGTTTATATAAGAGCAGGAGTCTCCTATAAGGGTGGAAGGATGAGCTTATCTTCAAGGGAAGTTGTTGGAAAGGGTCGAACAGACATGCCATAGAAGGGAGTCGACATTCACAAAGCTAACAACCAAGCCTGGAGTGATCTGGAAGGCTGGTTGTTTGAACAAATTCGCCCAAACTGGATCAGCGCGGATTATAGGGAAACTGCCGCGCTGTCAGCACATAACAATAACTGAACAAGCCATGTCAGCGCGGAAGGACACGTGAAAGCCGCGCTGTGCGTCATCGCGGAAAAGTGATGTTCTTCCGCGATGGCAGCGCACGAAATAGACTGTGGGGCGCTGGTCATCGCGGTTATTTTAGGAACAGACGCGCTGATGCACAAAACTTTGGAAAAATGGGTTTTTAGCCAGTTCAGGGATCAAACACTTAGTGATTGTGACTTCTTGGACACAGCAGGGTGACTGACAGGAAGGCAGTGATAAATTACTGTGTAACAGATGCCCCCTAAAGCATGAAGACCGAGAGAGTGGGAGGGGTGAAATGCTTTACAACACACGCCGAACTGGAACACCACCAGGAAGTACCGAAAAATCTCGGACAATCATGTACACGCAGTCTAGGCATGGGCGCAGCCATCCAAAAGACATGCAAGACTGGTCTATGGTATGGACGCAGCCACCCAGCTAAAGAGACCATAATAATGACAAGGTATGGTCGCAGCCATCCATGAAGACTCAGGTATTGGCGCAGCCATCCATCAATGAGTCATGTAATGATTATCCACAAAATCGCAACCTGGACCACAGTGAGCAAGGATCCAGGGTCTTGCGCTCTATCTCGACCCGAACAGAGTACAAGTCCACACATGTGAATACAGGGGTTGGAGTCGAACATGCATGAACATCGTCTGATTACCGGCCAATGATGAGAACCGTTAACAGACGCGAGAGGTACCACCAATAATGACAATGGCCCTCAAGGTACTATAGGTACAATCCGTGGCGTGTGAATCAATGAGCTGGTGTCGAACACCCACGGAATCATTCGATCGTAGGTCAATGATGTAAACCTTGCGTCGAACACGAGGAACCTGCCATTGAGGCATGCAGGCTCCAAGGCACCTGGAAGGAGTCTCTAAGTCACTTTCTCGGATAATGAGTTGAAGTCGACGAGAAGTGGCCTTGATCGAAGGTGGGCCATGATGATTCCCACATCATCGACATGAGACAGAGGTATAATAATTTGTGATGAGATAGCGAACGAGGTTGCATTGTGGCAGAGGACAACTTCTCTTGAACATATAACGGCACTGTAACGGATTTGGCAGTACTTGACATCAAATGAGCAGCGGATAGGATGATGACGGCAATGAACAGATGAGAGGTCAAATAGGATATCCCAAACCCATGGAGGCTAGTGAAAACGAGATGAGATGACCCCACCCAGACACGAAACAGCGGAGTGCCATGTTCAAGAGTGACGTACTGCCGAGACGATTGTAATCAAAGTTCCATTTTCCCCACCTTTGCAGGCAGGTACCCCGATTATTTTTGGATGACAAGCGTGACGGGGATAACATATGCTTGGTGTGTGTCATGTTGACAATATCCGATGTCATTGAGTGTTTAACGAGCCTGACAAAGGAAAAACTCGGCTTCTTTTCTTGTTTCGAGAGTCTGAAAAGAATGCGGAAAAGGAGACTCCAGGGGGGTCCTTTTTCGTACAGTTGTGTCTCTCGAGCCCGAAAAAGTATAAAACTGTGCTCGAAAGAACCGCCCAGTCATTACAACCGAGGAGTACTTTTCATGAATAGTGTCCTCGACCGGAAAAAGTAAAAAAGTGGTCGAAGACACGTCGTTTTAGAGCCAATATCGAGTGCGAAACGACAAACACCCGGCGATCTTTTTGGTTTAACGGTCGGAAAAAGAGCTTAAAAACGACCGCCTCTCATTCCTTTTAACGAGTCGAGAGGGGGACTCGGCAATCTTTTCATCTTTAAACGGTCAGAAAAGAGCTGAAAGCAGACCTCCATTTTTATTCTCTTTAACGAGTCAAAAAGGGAAAAATACTCGGCAATCTTTTCATATTTTACGAGTCAGAAAAGAGCTTAAAGGCGACTCGTCCTAGAGGAACGAGTGGTATAAAGGGTAGCAACTGGTTCCGGCAATGGTGGAACTGCTCAAAACATGTAATGGTCAAGAGGCTGGCTATCAAAACCACTCATAACTGCGGTCCCTCAGGAAAGGTAAAACAACCAAGTGAAAGCATATGATCGGCCAAAGAGATGGTGGCGATGGAATGAAAACAACCAAGGCTCATCTAGCAGAATTCAGCGGATAAACATGGCAATCACGAGATGTAAATCGGGTATGGGTTCATTTTTACACAAGCTTGAACCGTGGAGAACTTTGCTTGGATTCGGTTTCATGTTTACACAAGCTTGAAACGAAAAACTATGCTTGTTATAAGTTCGCATGCCCCCAGCATAATAATGCAAATCGAGGTACATGCCCCCCAAGCTTCATTGCATTCGACAAAGTGGATGGAATGAAGGTTCACTTTCGAGATCTTGGAAAGACTCGACTGGGATTTTACGAGTTCTTAATCAGAGACTCGATCTGAAAAGGGAGTTGTTTCATTTTTTTAATGAGGTTGACACAGTAAAAGAACTATCCTCATAACCCGTGTTGCATTTTTTAACGAGGTCGCTACAAGATCAAAACTATCCTCGGCCAAACCGAGTTTCATTTTTTAAGGAGCTTGACACCGGAAAGGAACTATGCTCCAACCAGATCTAGTTTCATTTTTTAAGGAGCTTGACACAGGAAAAGAACTATGCTCCACCAGACCTGGTTTCATTTTTTAAGGAGCTTGACACCGGAAAGGAACTATGCTCCGACCAGACTCAGTTTCATAATGAACGGGAAGTGGAGGCCCCCAAGAAAGTGGCTCCGGAGGGAAGGCCGACATCTTGGAAATCAGGACCTAATGCCCCCAGGACACTATGCACGATGGTGTCATCACTGGGTATGGGCACGGGGTAGGTGGCCACATAGTTGATTTGCGGCGAGGCAGATGCAACTTGTGGATGAAAGCCAGGAGGGAAGGACGAGTGCGCCGGAGGGGCTTGTGGACGAACGAACGATAATTGATCGAATGTCACGATTCTTCCATCGTGTGGAAAACAAACCACACGGAAAAGTGAAGAAACAAGGGCTCCCATGGCATACACATAATCACGACCAAGGAGAAGACTGAAGTCTAAAGAACCTTGGGTAACCGAGACGTCTATATAGACAGTCTTGCCTCCCAAAGTAATAGGAAACTTCGGGAGGATCCCTAAAGGCTGACTCGTTCCTCCATCAAACGCGGTGAGATGCGGTGCGACAGGTACAAGCGATGGGGAACCCAAAGCTCGCCAAGTAGTAACGGGCATGAGACTAACCGATGCTCCTTCGTCTAACACAGTGCCGGGCAGCGCCTTATTGCAAGCATAGGCGGTGACCCAGAAAGGCACGTGGGATGGAAGGGGAGGGGTAGTCAAACGACTCCAATCAAAGGAAATGACCGAACTACTTGGTGGGGGAACCATATGGTTGCCCCCCTGCTTGGAAAGAACCGAATCTAAATTCTCCGAAGAGGTTTCAGGAGAACCTTTATCAAGCTCAGGAGAATCTGAGGAGACGAGAAGAACATGAGAATTTTGCTCTTCCGAAATAGAGTGGTTGAGAGGAGGTGAACTCGAATCAACACCCTTTCCGACCAACGGCGGGTCTGGAACAGGCTGGGAACAGCCAGGTTCGGGAAGAGGGGCCTGGACAAAAGGGGAATCTGAAGCGATCTCTTTGTCAACAGGGGCGCGATCTACAGCTGTAGAAAGACGCTGATAACCAGCGGGGAATGGATTCAGAGGAGCAGCAAGACTTTCCAACACAGCAGAGGCTTTATCCATGAGTGGACAAAGGTGAAGGGGATGTTTGCCTTCACAAAGTCGACAGGGGATTCGAAACTTCCCTTTCTCCTTACCAGTCCCAACTGATGAGGTAGCATTGCCATGATCATCAGTGGACGATGAAGGGCGGGCCGGATCGTGAGACCACACTTCTAATACCCTGGGAATGCCAGGACAATCACGAAGCAGATGGTCCTCCTTGCATAATCGACAAGGAAACTTGACCTTCCGCGGAGGAGCAGAAGGTGACCCGACTTCAGGTGTACTGGAGTGAATAGCTAGACTTAGGAGGGGAACTGTGTGTGTAGGCTCTCCCTTAGGGGACTTCTTCTTCTTGGTCTTCTTCTTCTTCTTCTTAGCCACCTGGTTACTTTCATCGAGAATTTCACCAGGCGAAGTACAAGAGGACGACGTAGAAGTAGGCGTCGAAGGGGAGAGATCCACCTTAGGATCAACATGATGTTGTTCAGGTGGAGGGACTGATGGACTAACAGCCGA
The DNA here is from genome assembly GCA_031772625.1 of Pinus tabuliformis. Classification (NCBI taxonomy): domain Eukaryota; kingdom Viridiplantae; phylum Streptophyta; class Pinopsida; order Pinales; family Pinaceae; genus Pinus; species Pinus tabuliformis. Next base: position 99,099,089 of record CM062814.1, read on the forward strand.
TACGGTAGGGACCAAAGAGGTTGAAAACAACCACACAGGCAACCCGACAGTTAACCCTGGTAGGGACAACGTCGCCATATATGGAGCACCAACATTCCCAAGAGGAGGGAATTGTCCTGGATTCCCATCAGAGGGGGAACCTGGGTTAGTGAATCCCGGAAAAGTTGCCATAGCAAACGAAAACGAAACCTACTCAAGCTAACGCTTCACAAGATCTAACTGGGTAATGTTATCGTGGCCAAATTAATTTTTAAGACGCAAGGACCAAACTTGACCTTTTCATATTTCAGGAGTCGAGAAAAGGACAAAGATGACTCCAGTCTCCTTCGAATGTTTAATGAGCACGAAGTGACAAGACGCTCACAGGCACCTTTTCGTTTAGGGAGTCTGAAAAGGATCAAAAACGACTGCTCTGGAACTCTAGGTAGAGGGTGTGCCAAACTCTTCGCAAAACCACAGAATACTTTTTAGGGTACGGGTGGTCAATCTTCGTGAATGCTGTGTTCACTGCATTGCGAATTGTAGGGCGGCCGACTCGGCTTCCTATGGATAAAGGATAAAAGCCTAGTGGGGTCTCCCTATATACTCGACGGTACGTGGGAGCGCAGTCCGTATTAGACCACTATCGAGTCACAGAAGGAGGAATCACCCAACCTAATGTGAAACAACAGTGACTATGTTTTAAGACGCCGGAACACGTCTCTAACCTAGACCTCTAAATATTTGCGTTTAGTTCCAATGCGTTTTTAGATTCATTTGGTTCATTTTATAGTTGATCTTGAGATTAAGTTTCGATTTCAAGCTCTATCGTATGTTCGCTCACAATTACTTAGATGCAATCTATATGCAAAAGAATTTCGTTTCATTCGATGAATTCTAGCTACGAAAGGGCAAGAAATTTTCTATCAAACAAAACAAGTACAAGCAAACAAGCAACTTAATGCAACCTTAAGCGAGGAAAGGAAACTTTTCTTTTGAAAATGCAAATCAATGAAATGTTCTTTTCCTTTTCGAATTTTAAAGCAAGCTACTAGTTTGATTTTCTTTCAGTGACACAAAGCATCTAAAATAATTTGGAGGAACCGGAACACCAAGTAAACTACTTAATGAAAGCACACAAAGTTCCCAAAACACTTCAACAAAGGTTTCCAAATCAAAAGGAAAACTAAGTTCTGCACGAGCTATGTAATCTAAGCTCGTCAAGACAAGCAAGGATTGTAACAAGGAGGAAGCGAATGTGAACTGATCGATCCAAACAATCGTAATCTATGCTTGGTAGTGAAGAAATCGAATCAACATAAAAAGGTGGTTCAATAATCGACACTAAAAATCAACCAGCAATAAGCAGTGGAAAAGCCTCAAGCAAATCAATAAGAGGGTTGTGGATGAACCTTGAATAGACAAGTAACCCAAGCAAATGGTTTCTCGATGAAACTTCTAAAGGGCTAGGTCACATGGTCACAAGACTCACTTGAATGAAATCAAAGAGAGAGCGTCCCTTAACCAAAAGCAATCAAAACAAGCTAATGAGGGACAAGAAACAACAGGGGATAAGAAAGATTGATGAATTCAGGAGATAAAGTTATAAAAACAACTTTTAGGAATCAGCGCAAGTTTTACACTAAGCACCCGAGATGATCAAGGGTCAGCGCAACTTTTACACAGACCACCCGAGCTGTCAGCGCGACTTTTGCCCCAAAAACCGAGATGATCTCAGAAAAGCAGAGTCAGCGCGGAATTAAGCTAGAAAAACACAGTCAGCGCGGAATTAAGCTAGAAAGTGGCGCTGACATCGCGGATATACACGTCTTTTCCGCGATGATCCGATTTTCAGCGCGACTGTTAAAATTAAATCCGCGATGGAGCTCAAAAATAGTGACAGGCAAATCAAAACTCCCAAATCAAAACAACCAATCTTTCAATCAAACAGGGGCATCTCCCAGATCAACCCAGGAAACGCAAACGACTGATAATTAATCCCCAATTTCAAAAAGAGAGCAATCAAATTCAAACACAAAGATGGACTCAAGAGACAAAAAGGCTGATCCCCAGCGGAGTCGCCAAATTGTTGAGAAGGTAAATCCCCTCTACGGATAGAGGCGATCCCTACTAGCCCAACAGGGGTCTAGCAACAATCACACAATGCTGCCACGCATGTTCCTAGTTACAATTAGACAAGAAGTAAAGAGCACCTACTTGGATTCCTGCGCTGTCGTTTGTCGAGGGGATGTTTCCCTTGCTCCTTCGCTTCAGCTGGTCATAGTCTTCCGCGATCCCCGCGAACGGACACCTGCACACACGAAGGGAAAGCAAACGCAAGCGTGAAATCTAGTAAAAGTAACTATATGCCAGTCAGAAAAGACATAATTCACATTTATCCATTGCATAAACAAACGAGAATGGAACAATAATAGCAGTCATCTATTATTAATCAGAATAGAGAAGAGTACAACCGAATGTTCTGACGTCGATAAACTTCTCAGGAGGGATCAGTCAGCATGTATCTCAAGCATTCACCTTTGAGGATGGTTCTCCCAAGACAAACTAGTCTCTCTCTCTCACACAAATGTCACAAACAAACTTCCCAAAGCAATCAATCACTTCCACTCCTAACACACCACACCTATAGCAGCAATCTGAGCACTACAAGCTCTTGTATAATCCAAGCTAAGTCTAGCTATTTTCTAACTATTCAAAAACTAGCTGCCCATGGTAATGGTGGGAGTTTATATAAGAGCAGGAGTCTCCTATAAGGGTGGAAGGATGAGCTTATCTTCAAGGGAAGTTGTTGGAAAGGGTCGAACAGACATGCCATAGAAGGGAGTCGACATTCACAAAGCTAACAACCAAGCCTAGAGTGATCTGGAAGGCTGGTTGTTTGAACAAATTCGCCCAAACTGGATCAGCGCGGATTATAGGGAAACTGCCGCGCTGTCAGCACATAACAATAACTGAACAAGCCATGTCAGCGCGGAAGGACACGTGAAAGCCGCGCTGTGCGTCATCGCGGAAAAGTGATGTTCTTCCGCGATGGCAGCGCACGAAATAGACTGTGGGGCGCTGGTCATCGCGGTTATTTTAGGAACAGACGCGCTGATGCACAAAACTTTGGAAAAATGGGTTTTTAGCCAGTTCAGGGATCAAACACTTAGTGATTGTGACTTCTTGGACACAGCAGGGTGACTGACAGGAAGGCAGTGATAAATTACTGTGTAACAAAGACTATTGTCAAACCAGGGACATAAGGGAAGAAATATTTAGGATGATGGAGAAGGAGGAAGAAATCTTGGAGGATTATGTGGAAAGATTCCATTATAACATGCAGAGATCTAAACATAGTGATTTAGATCCAGAAATCTTGAAAACCATATTCATAAGGGGAATGAGAGATGATTGCCTTGATACCCTAAATCTACTAGGAAAGGGATACATATCTCAGGAATCATTTGATGATATAATAAATCTATGCCTAAGATGCTCAAGAGGGTCATTGAGATAAAGAAGCATGGTACGAGATGCTTCTGTCATAATACAGAAATCTGCAAACGGAGGTGGGACCAGATCTGAGATCAAAAATCTGTTGGAAAACCTTAAAATTGATCTCTTCAATACCTTATCTTCTCAAATAATGACAGCACAAGTGAAGAAAGCACAGGATGAATCTTATACATCTTTAGTTGTGTTTTGCCCGAAATGTAGGGAGAAGCTTTCCCTGAAGGAATGCAGAGTAAGCAGCATCAGCTTGTGCAACATTTGTGATCTAGAGAATTCTATAGGTCATTTCCCACACTGAAAGTGGTGCTCAAAGAATCAAGCGAGGAGGTTCAGTCTTCCTATTTCATTAGATCCAGGAAACCATGGCAACCATGACCCCCAGGTATGTCTCAAGACTTCTCTTCTTTTAATCCATGGAATAATATATAATGCTCAACAATTCCCTTGGCAGTATTCTACTCCTCCTCCAGCACAGATTCCTTCACCTTGGAACCAGTGGTCTCCCTCTCCACCTTTCCAATACCCTCCATCTCAGCCATATCCTTGGACTCATAATTGGAGAGGAAATTCCCTAGGTCCAACCCCTCTTGCAATGCCAATGCAATAGCAATTAAAGTTGCCACATCTTCAAACACCTTCTGCTACACCTCCTATACGATCCCAATTACCTGTGCAACCGAACCCTAATCCAAACAATAAAGTAGCCCAGAACATTGAGGCCCCGACTACATTCCAAACTTACTACATCACTCCTGTCAGATGTAACTAAATTCATCTTCGGTCAAGGAAAATGATTAACCGAAAACACTCTCCTATTATCGTAGAAGAAGAGTGTGAGTCACCCAAAGAAGATACCATAGATCTTGAAGATGTTGTCACACCTATAACAGCTAACTCAAAAAGGACTATTGTGCCTATAACAGCTAATTCGAGTAAAATTGATACACATGTAACAACTGACTCGACTATGATAACTAAGGATCCTTCGCATCCCCAAAGATTAGCTGAAGTTGGGATGACTTCAAAACCATAATCTGATCTCCTTAAGGAGTTAAAAAATTTACACATACAGATTCCTCTATTGCAGCCTGTTAAAGATGTACCTATTTATGCAAAAATAGTAAGAGATCTGTGTGTTAAAAAGCCTGTGAGGAAGCCTAAGGACCTTGCTACTATTCATGTGATGGTAATTTCTCTTAATTGATGATTGATCATCCTCTCTTAACCAAATATAACGATCCAGGAAGCCCCACGGTCATTGTTTACATCGATGACAAGCACATTACCAATACATTTATTGATTTAGGGGCAATCATTAATGTAATTACTAAGGATCTCTTCACCACCTTGGGGTTACACGGACTAAGACACACACCTACGGTGTTGGAATTAGCAAACAGGTCCCATGTCAAACCTGAGGGGATGTTAGAAGACATAGTGATCACAGTGGATTCTTGGAGATATCTAGTTGACTTCCTTATTTTACAAACTAAATCAAACCTGGGGGGGCATCCTTTGATTCTAGGGAGGCCTTGGCTAGCCACTGCAGATGCATTCATAGGATGTAGGTCTAGGTCTATGATAATTTCATATGCCTAGACCACAAATAACCTTAGTCTCTACCCCCAAGTAAAACCAAGTATGGATTTGGGAAACCCATTGTGGGATGAATTCAAACCCGAATCAGATTACTCCCAGCCACTTCTTACCCTCAGGAAAGCCTAGTACTTCAAGGATGAGATAGAAGATGATATCATAAATGGTTTTAATAGTAATTCGCTTTTTGTTACTTCTATTGAGGACTCAATGGAGGAAGATTTTGTAGAAGACCTGAACTTTGAATAGATGAATACCTCTCCAAACATCAAGAATAGTCTAGTTGAAATAGAACTAGGTAAATATATAAATGTCAATCCAAATCTGACTATTGAGCAAAACATATTGTTGTTACAGCTGTTACAGAAGTGAAAAAAGGAATTTGCATGGGATTATACAAACATGAAAGGGATCCATCCCAGCCTGTGCACTCACCACATCTATTTAAAAGATGGTTGCAATCTAGTTAGACAAACACAGTGACGTATGAACCCTGCACTAAAGGAGGTAGTGAAAGAATAACTGTAGAAACTCCTGAATACCAAATTCATTTTTCCAATTTCTGATAGTCAATGGGTATCCCCACTTGTCATTGTCCCTAAAAAGAATGGCAAGTGGATAGTTTGTGTAGATTATAGAGAACTCAACAAAGCCACCCAAAAGGACCATTTCCCTCTGTCATTCATAGATCAGGTCCTTGATACCCTATCTAGGAAGAATTTTTTTTCATTTTTGGATGGGTTTAGTGGTTACAACTAGATACAGATTGCCCCGGAAGATCAAGATAAAACGACCTTTACCTGCCCTTGGGGAACCTTCGCATATAGGGTTCTTCCTTTTGGACTTTGTAATGCGCCAGCAACTTTCCAAAGGGTGGGAATTTTCTCGGATCTGTTGAATGACTGTCTAGAAATCTTCATGGATGACTTTACACCTTACAATGATGCCTTTGAAAAAGCATTAGTTAATTTAGAAAAAGTATTAGAACGATGTGTGTAGACTAATGTTTCTTTGAGTACTGTAAAGTGTCACATGATGATGAATGAAGGGATTGTGTTGGGACATCTTATTTCTGTTGACGAGATTAAAGTAGACCCTGCTAAGATAGAGGTAATATTGAAAATCCAAATTCTCAAGGCACAGAAAGAGGTAATATTGAAAATCCAAATTCCCAAGACACAGAAAGAGGTACGTAGTTTTTTGGGTCATGCAAGGTACTATGAGAGGTTTATAGAAAAGAATTCAAAGATTGCATCTCCTTTATTCTCCCTACTTATGAAAGACGTGGAATTTGTATGGACAGGGAAGTGCAAGTAGACATTTATGGAATTAAAGAACTGTGTATCAGCAGTGCCTATTTTGCGAGAACCAAACTGAAGTCTGTCATTTCACATAGCTACAGATGCATCTAATAATGTTGTGGGAGTTGTATTTGGCCAGCGGGAGGACAAAAAGTTGTATGATATATATTACATAAGCAAGAAGTTGACTCCAATGAACTCAATTACACAGTGACAGAAAAGGAGTTCCTTGCGGTAGTGCATGCCATCAACAAATTTCAACATTACATCACAAGATATCATGTGTTTGTACACACTAACCACTCTACCATTCGCTTTTTAATGAATAAACCAGTCACTAATGGTAGGATTAGATGGTGGTTATTGTCGCTACGGGAATTTGATATAACAATCTTAGATAAACCTAGGAAAGATAATGTAGTGGATGATTTTATGTCTAGGCTAACTGTAGGTGATGAATGCATGCCTATTGAATATTATTTTACTCATATGGAAGTGGAATTTCTTATTGAGTTGAATTCAGGAGCATCACCAACATCGAAGGCACCATACAGGAATAGCACTCTGCAATTAGTGGAACTGAAGTTACAGTTGAAGGAAATGATTGACAAGGGATACATTAGGCCAAGTGTGTCGCCTTGGGGTGTACCAGTGTTGTTTGTGAAGAAGAAGGATGGTACTCTCAGGTTGTGCATTGACTACAAGTATTTGAACAAGGTGACAATTAAGAACATGTATCCTTTGCTACTGATTGACGACTTGTTTGATGGGCTAAAGGGAGCAAAAGTGTTCCCAAAGATTGATTTGAGATCAGGATATCATCAGGTATGCATCAAAAAAGAGGAAATTTACAAGACAACATTTCAAACCAGGTATGGGAATTATGATTTTGTTGTGGTTCCTTTTGGTTTGACTAATCCTCCAGCTACTTTCATGTGTTTGATAAATAGTGTGTTGCATCCTTATTTGGACAAGTTTGTGAAAATATTAATTGATGACATATTGATATATTCTAAGAGTGAGGAAAATCATGCAGAACATCTGGCAGTGGTGTTAAGGTTGTTAAGAGAGCATCAATTGTATGTGAAACTTAGTAAGTGTAGTTTCTTTCAGACAGAAGTTCATTACTTGGGGCATGTGGTTTCCAAGGAAGGTATAGCAGTGGACCTGAAAAATATCAAAGTTATTGTGGAGTGGGAAAATCCTAGGAATGTGAATGAGGTCAGGTCATTATGGGATTAGAAGGTTATTACAAGAGGTTCATCAAGAACTTCTCACGGATTGCCTGCCCTATTATATCCCTGCAACAAAAAGGAAAGAAATTTGAATGGACATAGGAATGTGTGACTAGTTTTGAATTGTTGAAATAGTTACTTACAAATGTTCCAGTTCAAAATATTGTAGATCCAGGCAAAGAGTTTGTGGTATGTACAGATGCTTTCAAAAGAGGAATTGGTGGGGTTCTAATGTAGGAAGGACATGTAGTATGCTATGAGTCAAGGAAATTGAATGAGCATGAGCAGAATTATGTGATGCATGATATTGAGTTTTCAACTATCATTCATGCATTGAAGATGTGGAGACACTATCTTCTTAGTAGGAAGTTTGTGTTGATGAGTGATCATAGTGGATGGAGGTACTTATTTGACCAACCAATTTTGAATGCCAAGCAAGCTAGGCAGTTGGCCACAGTCAATGAGTTTGACTTTGAGATCAAGTAAATTAAAGGTAAAGAGAATAGGGTTGTAGATGCTCTTAGCATAAGAGTACATGTAAATCACATTGCAGTTGTTGTAGCTCCTAGGGGAAATCGTCGGGTTGAGGAGAGGTTTGTGCCTAGGACATCTTAGTCTCTCTTGAAGATAAATCAGTGCAGTTGAAGAGATGAATGTATAATTATTTAGGTTTTGGTTCAATTACCTTTCTCATAGGCAGATTCAGTATGCACATAAACAATATAACATTCCCAAGAATAAATGTTCAGGTCTGGTCGCCTTCACATGGAGAATGCAGCTTAAATTTGTCATCACAGTAGAGATGGAGGAAGAAGTATAAGAGAAGAACCTGATGTAGAGGGTTGGATAAACATGAAATCCTATGCAACAAATCCTAGTATAAACATGGAAAGATAAAAGGAATGAAGTTCATAAATTGGGGAGTGCATTTTAAAGCCTTCAACTCAATGTTTCATGGGTATTGTCTGATATATCATAACATAGGTAAATCTGCAATATCATAAGTACCATCTGCTATTACATAACAGAGATAAATCTACAATCTCACATGTATCGTCTTCTATCAAACAACATAATTGAATATGTGATTTAAGAGTGAATCCAACAGCTACAATTACACAATTTCTTAAGAGGAAAATACATATATGAAATGACATACAGAGGAAGAACAAATACTACATATCCCAATGCTTGGAATCACCAGAACTTCTTCATTAATCTTCAAGAATGAATACATGTCATAGGCCCAAACTGGCAAAATTGCAAAACAATAATAGCCTCTGGAACAAGGAATTAGAACCAAACTTGGAACCTCCTATGAAACAGAGTTTGGAACCCTTTAACACATAATTCGTAACCTCTAAAAGAAGAATTTGGGAACCTTTACTACTGATTTCCTCTTCCATTTTATAGATTGAAAGGGAGATCAAAAATAGTTACAAAATATCTTCAAAGTCCTACAATTGTCTGAAATACCAGTTGTCTGAGCATGCGGATGTTCTAATTGTCCTAATGATTACATAACAGATCCGATTATTTTCTTGAAAATGCAAAAATTAACAAAATATGAGAAACTAAAGGTGTCATGATTGACATGAAAAAATATCTTCGATGTTGATTTCTTTGATTGTCTTTGATCTAGCCACGCCTCTCTCCTAGTATTCCTCCATGATTATCTATTAATACGCTTGTCGCTTTCTCCCTTTAACTACTTGAATTCCCCCTTTTTGGAGTTGGACATGGTCGAGAGTGGTGGTGTTAGAGGTGCTTTATAATTGAGCTATCAACCCATCCATCCTTTGTAACCTCTATGCTACAAATATCGAGCCTTAACGTATCATAACTCTTATTGAAAGAATGTTATGAAATCACAACATTATGATGCCCCTAGCTCCTTTTTGTTTAGCGCCCTTACCGTTTCTCCTCCATAGGACTTGGTGCCAAGACCAGAGGCTTAGCGCTTAGGTGCTAAGGCCTTTGGGCTCTTTTCAGGGGTGTATTTCCCTTTGTAATTGCTCTCTGCCCTAATTTCTTTGGGTTTCCATGACCAAGTTGATGAGCCCTAGAAATGGGATGTCAGGGAGGCCATCAGGGCCATCAAAGATGAAGAGATGGACTAGGTGCTCAGAGGATGATCAACACATTCAGTAGGGGGTGATGATAAGCCCCAGAAATGGGTAATTATATGGGCTCATTTTTCCTCCTAACTTAGCTTAATCCACCATTCTCATTATTTTATTGCATGTTTTTTATTATATTTATACTAATAGAGTGAGTTGGGTTAGTCAAAATACCATGAAGTCTAATGTGTGCTTTATGCAGATTTTTGGTTAATTTTGAGACAAAGTCAAAGGTTTAATGAGCATTTGGCAGCCAATATTCGAGGAAGAAAAGGGAGAGGATTTACAGGAGGGTGTCCCCCTCATTGATGACTCCCTACTTTGAATCCTCCTTCAGAAAGCTCGAAGCACAAGAAACCACATCAATGCATCTAAGAGGCAGCCAAGCAAGTGAAGAAGAATTGTTGTCTATCTCAAGTCTTGGGAGCCAAGCCTCCTTGATTTTAGGAGAGCTATTGGGAGCTCCAGTTGTATAAATAGAGAGGCCTAGGACCTCATTAGGATGTTGGATGTTAGTCAAATTTTCGCACTTTTGTTGTAGCTCTTGCTTAGCTCATTTCGAGCTTACTTTTGTGAACAATTTTATGTAATGTGACTATTATTTTGATAATGGAGATGAAATATTTTCTGAGCCAACACTGAGTTCTTTCAGAGGGCTGAAGCTCTTTGGTTAGGGCCCAACCCAAGCTGCCCAGCACCTCTTGTTTTGTATTTATATGTTTTGCTTCAGTTCATGAATTAGTTGTTGTTAGATAGATTTTCTTTTCCCTTGGTTAGAACAGGTTGCTTTTCGTTATTTACATAGTTGTTTCCATTTCAGTTTGCTGAAGTAGGTTAAATAGTGATAGGCAAAGATACCAAAAGGCCATCAACAGAGCCTTGACCTCCTTTCCTCCCTTTGGGACCATGAGCTGAGGTCAAGACACTCTTGCTACCACAAAAACATAGCTTTGCTTCCTCCATGCAATTTCTAATGTTGCAGTTTGATTCAGAGGTTAATGTTTTGCTTCAGATCCATTTTTCCATACTCATTTCTATTTCTGCAATAAATCTCTTTCCATGCTTTCCTTTCCATATAGCATTGTTCAGCATTTTATTTTCCTAGATCAGAATTTAGGTTAACATGAGATATAGTTCTGTTTTTTTGGTGCAGCTAGTTCTTTTCTTGCTCAGTTTCAGTGTTTGATTTGCAGCTCTCTTACAGTACATCTCTGCTCATAATAAGCCAATAAAGCAGCCATCACTATCTCTTTTTCTACATGTTTCCCAGGTCATTCGCAGCCCTTCACAAATTTTCCCTAATTTCTTCACTTTTCTCATAAGCTTTCCTCTCGTCTCTTGAACAAATCCAACCATCATGTTCTTTCCTAATCGTCTTTGATGAACGTCAGACACCTTAACACATCCCTCTAGTCTTCAACTACCCTTTCCCACCATTTTTCCACCTTTAAAACCTCTAAAACATCCCTCGGCATCCTCCTATAGATCCCCTATACCCTCATGAAGAATTTCCTATAAGTGACTTTTTGAAGTCCGATTGCAGGGAAAGCCTCCAGAAGGTTGCTAGAGGCCTCCTAGGACCCCTCCACACATTCCTACACCTCTGAAAATTCCAAAGTTGCTCCATCGCCACCTAATCGTTGCCACATCCGCACAAAATAAATTACATGCATGACAATCTCACGTAAAAATCCAAAAAGATGTTTTTTTCTCATTTCCTTCTAGAAATAGCTTGACCAGATGTAGTTTGCTTCCTCAGTAGGTAATGGCATTCATTTCATAGGTTTTCATCTCTCTTTCTGCAAAAATAAGGTTAGTTGGTAAATTAGGGTTTGCTAGGTTTTGCTTTACATTCAAGTCTTCTTTTTCTTTCTGCAAGTAGAATAGCCTTTGTAGAGTAAGATTTCCTTTCTTTCATCACATATAAAGCTTCTTCCAGAATTCATAGAAGTTGGCTTGAGCTCCTAGTGATCTTGTGCCAGCTGACCAAGTGACAGCCTGCAGTAAGAACTAGTACTTGTGGATACAGCACCGTCACTTCTAAGTTTTTTACGCACTACCGGGTTGATAAAAGTAAAGTAGGAAGCCTCGGGAGTTGCATCATTATTGTTGCAATACTGGTGCTCACCACAAGTGTCACCAACACGTCGAAGTCTCTTCATCAGATCAAAAAATTTATAAAACAATTTAACAAGGGTTAAGAAAAATCCAACCTCTGAAAAATCGACCTCCAAAATGACGTCATGTTGACTTCATCATCTCCACATGGCACCTCCTTAGTGGTGACATGTGTCACCTAGATTTCCCCATTAGGCCCTAAAAAATGCCAAAATTGACTACCACATGTCCACCACACAGCCATGTCACACTGACATCATCTGCCTTATCAGCTTCTCGAAGCCAATTATCTACTACCATGTGTCTTCTCAGAGGAGAGAGAAAGGGTCCTTAGGGTCTTTAATTTTATAATGATTTCCTTTGTATTTCTATTCTCCTCGCACTTCGGCGCTTATAATAGAATTTAATTTTTTTAAGAGTTACGAGGTTTCGATCCCCAAAGTTCTGAAATGTTCGACCTCCGAAATTCAGGTTCTGACGTGCCTTACTTCCGACTGCTTGCTCCAATATTCCATTTCAAGCCCCCTTTTAAATATACAGTCTAGGTCCCTTATGCTCCAACCTTTGATATCCCAAAGTCCCGATATCGGGTTCTGATAATCAGCTCTGAATTTCGGCGCTTCCCTTTTCGGCTCCCTTATGAATTTTGGCTCATGAAATTTCAGTTCTTCCTTTGATTTCAGCCTCCAATTTTTTACTTTCCCTTGTGAGCAACCAAGATGGTATGATAGATAACAACATTAGTTATGAGTTTATATGGGACACATTTACAGGATAAGATATTGCAGGCAGGATAGCAATATGACAGGCACTAGTAGCTTAAGCACATGTTATAGCAGTAGGGTATAGGTGAACAGTATGTGGACTATCATCTCATGACAAATGGTTTGCTTCAGTTCATGAATTAGTTGTTGTTAAATAGATTTTCTTTTCCCTTGGTTAGAACAGGTTGCTTTTGGTGATTTACATAGCTGTTTCCATTTCAGTTTGCTGAAGTAGGTTAAATAGTGATAGGAAAAGATACCAAAAGGCCATCAACAGAGCCTTGACCTCCTTTCCTCCCTTTGGGACCATGAGCTGAGGTCAAGACACTCTTGCTGCCACAAAAACACAGTTTTCCTTCCTCCATGCAATTTCTAGTGTTACAATTTGATTCAGAGGCTAATGTTTTTCTTCAAATCCATTTTGCCATACGCATTTATGTTTCTGCAATAAATCTCTTTCCATGCTTTCCTTTCCATATAGCATTGTTCAACATTTTATTTTCCTAGATCAGAATTTAGGTTAACATGAGATATAGTTCTATTTTTTTGGTGCTTCTAGTTCTTTTCTTACTCAGTTTCAGTGTTTGATTTGAAGCTCTCTTACAGTACATCTCTACTCATAATAAGCCAATAAAGCAGCCATCACCATCTCTTTTGCTACATGTTTCCTAGGTCATTCGCAGCCCTTCACAAATCTACCCTAATTTCTGCACTTTTCTGATAAGCTTTCCTCTCATCTCTTGAACAAATCCAACCATAATTTTCTTTCCTAATCATCCTTGATGAACTTCAGACACCTTAACACATCCCTCTAGTCTTCAGCTACCCTTTCCCACCATTTTTCCACCTTTAAAACCTCTAAAATAGCCCTCGGCATCCTCCTATAGATCCTCCTGTAGATCCCCTGCAGCCTCCTATAGAATTTCCTGTAAGTGACTTTTTGAAGTCTGATTGTAGGGAAAGCCTCCAGAAGGTTTCCAGAGGCCTCCTAGGACCCCTCCACACCTTCCTACACCTTTTCAAATTCCAAAGTCGCTCCATCGCCACCTAATCGTTGCCACATCCACAAACAAATAAATTACATGCATGACAATTTCACATAAAAATCCAAAAAGATGTTTTTTTCTCATTTCCTTCTAGAAATAGCTTGAACAAATGTAGTTTTCTTCCTCAGTAGGTAATGGCATTCATTTCATAGGTTTTCATCTCTCTTTCTGCAAAAATAAGGTTAGTTGGTAAATTAGGGTTTGCTAGGTTTTGCTTTACATTCCAGTCTTCTTTTTCTTTCTGCAAGTAGAATAGCCTCTGTAGAGTAAGCTTTCCTTTCTCTCATCACATATAAAGCTTCTTCTAGAATTCATAAAAGTTGGCTTGAGCTCCTAGTGATCTTGCACCAGCTGACCAAGTGACAACCTGCAGTAAGAACTAGTATTTCTGCATACAACACCGTCGCTTCCAAGTTTGTTACGAACTACCATGTTGATAAAAGTAAAGTAGGAAGCCCGAGGAGTTGTAGCATTATTGTTGCAATACTGGTGCTCACCACTTTTTGGCATCATTGCCCAGGAAGCATTAGAGTATTTTGTGATTACTTCTTTTCTTCTATTTTCTACTGCAACATTCTGCTAAGTAGTTCATTTCAGTAAAAGTAGAGTAGTTGTTTCTTTCAATTTCTGCATTTCCTTGCTTTAATTTCAATTTTTCAATTTCCATTTCAGCAAAAGTAGATTAGCCCTTTCAATTTAGCAATTTCCATTTCAGCAAAAGTAGATTAGTCCTTTCAATTCTGCAATTTTCATTCCAGATTAGTCATTTCCTTGCTTTCATTTCAATTCTGCAATTTCCTTTCAGCAAGTTCATTTTAGTAGTTGCAATTTTTTTGTTCAATCAATTTCAGTTTTGCAGGTACAAGCTAAAAAAAAAAACAACAACAACAACAACAACAAAAATCACCCAAAAATAGATTTCCTTTCATGCCTCGTAGGAACAGAGATGATTTAGGAAAATTCCTACCCAACACCCCCACCATATCACAAAGCCACCCTTCTCTCTTCGTCGATGGCAGTGATCCAGAAGAACCTTTAGGGGAACAACCAGAGATATTTGAAGAACCTATAGGAGAATAACAGGAAGAAAACATCCCTCCTAAGACAATGGCTGAAAACAGAAATGCTAGGGGGAATGGAGAAAGAGTAGAGGGTACCTTTCCCATCCAAGAGACCAATGGGGACACTAAAATGAAGAACATAAGCCCTTCAACCCTACCTCACTTACATGGATTGACTACAGAAGATCATGACACCTTCCTGTTTGAGTTTGTTGTTATTTGTCAAACCTATGACTATGCAGAAGATGAGCAGAAGTTGAAATTGTTTCCTTCTACCCTCAAGGATGCAGCATTGTGCTGGTTCATGGGGTTACCTGGAAACAGCATCACAACTTGGGCTCAAATGCAGCAAGCCTTTACCATGGGAAGTGATGAATCCTTGGAAGATTATGAAGAAAGGTACCAGCTTAGTTATAAAAGGGCCAAGTGCACACTTGACCCTGAATCTCTAAATTTGGTCCTGCTCAGAGGAATTCCAGAAGACCTTCTAGACACCCTCCATTTACTGGCTGGGGGAGACATCTACCAACTACCTTATGAAGACATAAAGACTATTTTTAGAAACCACTCTAGGGCAGCTAGAAAGAGAGGTAGGGGGAGTCAACCCATGGCCAATACCTCCTCATCCAGTCCATCCCTCAAAAGAGAACTTGGAAACATGCTGGAAGACTTCAAGAGTGAGATGATGCAGACTCTTTCCATGCAAATGGATACCTTGCATATCAAAAGGAAACAAGAGGAAGCAGAGAGGTATTTGGCCATTTTTTGTCCTAGGTGCACCAGAAGGCATCCTAGGAACGAATGTCCATTGAACTCTATAGAGGTTTGTTCAGTTTGTGAAGAAAAACATTCTATAGATAAGTGCCCTTCCTTGCCCGGACTTAAAGTTGTATACCAAGGAGCCGAAGGAGCCACTGAACTACTCTATTTCATGAACCAAAGGAGACCACATGGACCTAGACCATACCAGCAGGGAATGCAAGGGAAATCTCAGGCATATTACAACCCCAATCAAGCCACTTCTATACCTTCTTGGGGTCCCCTTGCTCATCCTTCCTGGTCCACACCTCCTCCTATACTCAGCCACAACCTCAGTGGAATGCATCTCGTCAGGGGTGGAGGTTCCAATACAACTCTCCTCCCGCTCTTTTGCCTCCACCACTTGATCAACCGCAACCATTGCCTCTTGCTCCACCAAGGCAACCCCAAATGCCTGCTCAACCGAACCTGAACCCGAACAACAGACAGACTCAGCAAGTATACAGTGGGGAACCATCATGCCCAACCTATGTTGTGGAGATCCAGGAGATTAACCTACGATGTGGGAAGGTCCTCCCAGATAATTAGCCTCCCCCTCAGGAGGTTGAGGAGGATAAAGAGGAAAGTGAACCAAAAGAAAATCCACCCTTTCTTGAGAGACTATCTAGGACAACACAGCCCACCCGAGAAGAAATTGAACTTCTGGGAGAATTGAAATAGTTATGTGTAAAGATACCACTTCTCCAAGCCATAAAGGATGTGCCCATATACAATAAGATGATCAAAGAGAAGTTCTTCAGGCATCTAGGCAGGCGCAAGAGAGATGCCCCAACCATCAATGTCATAGGACAACTGTCTGACCTAATGTTGGGGCAGGTAATCTGTCCGAAATATTTAGACCTTGGAAGCCCAGTAGTTGATGTCCACATCAATGGCACCATGATTCCACATACATTGATTGATCTGGGACATGCCATTAATGTGATGACAAAGGACACCATGCTCAAGCTCAAACTCTAGGGCTCCTTGAGAAAAACCAAGACAGTACTGCAACTAGCAGACCGCTCCACCGTGACCCTTGAGGGGATTGTGGAGGATGTGATGGTCTCCCTTGATTCTTGGGAGTACCCTACTGATTTTTTGGTTCTCCAGCCGAAAGGAAAGCTCACTGGGTATCCTCTCATCCTAGGAAGACCTTGGTTGGCCACTGCGATGCTTACATCAGTTGTCGAGCTGGGAACATGATTTTCAAGGACAAGCATATGTCCAAGCAGCTAATCCTATACCCTCCTGCCCAACCCTTGCTATAACATGATCTACCTCTCTAGTTGGAGGAGGAGGATGAGGATGAAGTCTATTCTGCACCACTGCATGTAATAGAAACTGTCATGGGGGGGAATTCGCAAAATGAGGATGATATCATTGAAAATTTAATTCAGAATCCACCCCCAAGTATTTTTCCATTAGAATATCTAGTGAAAGAAACCCAAGACAATCCCTTAACTGATCTCTGTGGGGCTAACCCGACCTCTCTCCGTGTTAATAATATAGAGTTCAGCCCAGAAAGAACCTTGAAAGTCAACTCATCCCTATCCACCTCCCAGGAGAAGGAACTGTGTAGCTTATTGAGAAAACATTTAGATGCCTTCGCCTAGAGCTATAAGGATATGAAGGGAGTGCACCCTTCAGTTTGTACTCATCACATTTACATTAAGGAAGATTGCAAACTGGTCAGGCGGCCTCAAAGGAGGATGAATCTAGTCCTTAAAGACATTGTCAATGAAGAATTACAAAAGTTACTGGATGCAGGATTCATCTACACCATCTCCGATAGTGAATGGGTCTCTCCTTTGGTGCTAGTGCCAAAGAAAAATGGTAAGTGGAGGATCTGTGTCGATTATTGGGAACTGAACAAGGCCACCAAAAAGGACCATTTTCCTTTGCCTTTCATAGATCAAGTATTAGATGGTCTGGCGGGGAAAAAGTTTGTCTCCTTCATAGATGGGCTAGCGAGTACAATCAGATCCAAAGTAGCCCGGAAGACAAATATAAGACCACATTCACTTGTCCTTGGGGTACCTTTGCATATCGGGTCCTTCCTTTTGGTTTGTGCAATGCTCCCGCCACTTTCCAGAGAGTCGTATTGAGTATATTTTCTGAACTAGTTCAAGATGCAGTGGAAATATATATGGATGATTTTACTCCTTATGGTTCTAACTTCTAGGAAGCTTTATCTAACCTAGGAAAAGTTTTTCACAAGTGTATTGAAATGAACCTGTCCCTCAGTCTGGAAAAATGTGAATTCTTGATGACTAAAGGGACCGTGCTAGGTCATGCAATATCTCAACGAGGATTGTAGGTGGACCCCAACAAAATTGCCATCATCCAAAGGGTCCCACCTCCTCAAAAGGTGAGAGATGTCCAAAGTTTCCTAGGCTTAGCGGGATATTACAGAAGATTCATTAAAGATTTTAGTAAGTTAGCCTCTCCATTGTTTGGTCTTTTGGGAAAATATGTCGAGTTCATATGGACTGACAACTGTCAAGAAGCCCTAGATACCTTGAAAAGTAAACTTGTGACTGCCCCAATTTTGAGAGGCCCAAACTGGGCCCTACCTTTCCACATTCACACAGATGCCTCGAACAAAGCAATAGGAGCAACCTTAGGGCAAGTTGATGAAAAGTTACCTTATGCCATATACTTTATAAGTAAAAAATTGTCAAAGGCAGAGTTAAACTACATGGTAACCGAGAAGGAACTCCTAGCTATAGTGCATTCCTTAAATAAGTTCAGACATTACATCACAGGCTATCAAACCTTTGTACACACCGATCATGCTGCAATTAGGTATCTAATGAACAAACCAAATGTAAATGCTCGCATTATTAGATGGTTGCTTTTACTGCAGTAGTTGATTTAATCATTGTTGATAAGACTGGTAAAGAAAATGTTGTTGCTGACTTTTTGTCTAGAATAGATTTGCCTACAGGTGAGGAAGGAATGGTGGATGATCAAATGCCAGATAAGCACCTATTTTCTATCTCAGTACTCTCTCCGTGGTTTGTTGATATAGCAAATTACTTGGTTTCAGCACAGTTCCCACCACACCTGTCCTTAAAAGATAAGAGCAAGATCGTGAGGAAAAGCGCCCCTTTCACCTAGATTGGGGGCAATCTCTTCAAACTTGGAGAAGATGTGTCAGGGAGGAGGAATTTTTTGACATTCTCCTGACCTGTCATGACGGGCCTTGTGGAGGCCATTTTGCAGCAAAGAGGACTGCCTTCAAAATTCTGCAAGCAGGTTACTATTGGCCCACTCTTCATCAAGATGTGAAGAGATATATCAGCCAATGTGATCGGTGCCAAAGGATGGGGAAACCTACTCCAAAGGATGAGATGCCCATGCAACCTCAAGTGACTTTTGAGCCATTTGAGAAGTGGGGCATGGACTTTGTGGGTCCTATCAACCCTCCTTCAAAACAGAAACAATATATCATTGTGTGCACCGATTATCTGACAAAATGGCCAGAGACAAAGGCAATCAAGGCAGCAACAGAAGAAAAAGTAGCTGATTTTTTAAGAGAGAACATCTTCTATAAGTTTGGGTATCCAAGAGAACTGGTTACAGATCAAGGCAGTCAGTTCACTTCCAATTTGATTGAAGACCTGCTCACACATCATAAAATCAAGCACAGGACTTCCACCCCTTACCATCCACAAGCCAATGGGCAGGTGGAAGTCACTAACAAAGCTTTGGAAGGAATTTTGACCAAGGTAATGAGTAACAACAGAAAAGATTGGGCAGATAGACTGGTTGAGGCCACCTGGGCCTACAACACCACATGGAAGACCACCATAGGGTTCACACCCTATGAATTGGTCTATGGGAAGAAGGCTTTGTTGTCAATAGAGTTCGAATACAATACACTAAGGATGGCAACTCAGCTGGACCTAGACCTCAGCCATGCACAAAGGGAAAAGTTACTCCAGCTCAATGGATTGGATGAACAAATATTGCAGGCCCTTCTCCACATAGAGGTAGCCCAGCTTCAAAGGAAGATATGGCACGACAAAAATATCAAGGAGAAGCAATTCCAAGAAGGATATTGAGTGCTGCTCTATGACTCAAGGTATAAAGATTTCAAAGGCAAGCTGAGGACAAGAGGGTTGGGACCCTACACTGTAGAAAAATGCAAAGACAATGGTTCAGTTCTGATCAGACCATTGATGAGGAAGCCATCCCCATGCTTATCAATGGGCATAGGTTGAAAATTTACAAGAAGCCCCTCTCCAACTGAGAGTTCATTGAAGATCTAAAAAAGACAGTGCTGGTAGTGGAGCAGGTCTCAGCCTCCACTCCACCCACTCATTGAGAGAAAAAAAAAATTTAATAAGGACTCAAGTGAAAACCTCTATGAGGCGCTTGAGTCCCATCATTGGGTTGAAAACCTCTTTTGAGGCGGCCCAGTGATGACAAATAAAAAAAGAGAGAAAGAATAAGATCCCTGGGTGAAAACCTCCCTTGGAGGTGCCCAGGGCAGGAAAGTAGGGTGAAAACCTCCTGGAGGCACCCTAATTATCTTTTCAAAAAAAAACAGAAAAAAGGAAGAGGAAATTGACTTTTAAAATGCATTACAGGTTACAGGTGGACCACAAGAAGAAAAAGGACATGCCACAAAGCCTATTACACATCCCCTATACTCTTCTCCATCATTTCTAATTTTTTTTCTCCACCTCTCTATGTTTTTTCTGAAGACTGTGCATCCTACAGGAGGCCCTGTGTGTTCTACAGGAGGCTCCTGTAGAAATCACAGAGAGCTCGAAATGGAGTTTAGCAACAGTTTGAGGAGCTGGGGATTTTCCTGGAGGGCATGTAGGCCATCCTACAACTATCCACCATCCTAACCCTCCATCCCACACCTGCACCACCTCATTTCCATTGATTTCTTTCCTTCCTGCAACAAAAACACAGAAACGGTTTTTTTTTTTTTTTTTTTTTTAAATAAGGAAATAAAAGAACAACACCTCCACAACTCACCTGCAGCTTACCAAATCCCTCTCCATTGCCATCAGAATCCTTAGTAGCATCCTCACATCTCCCAACACAAGCATCAACTAAAAATTTTAGAGGGAGAAGCAGCTACAGGAGCTCCTATAGGATTTCTTGTAGCAGCTGATCCCCTTAAAATCAAGCTCCAACAGCAAAATAGGTGCAGCCACAGGAATGCAGAGGATGTCCGAAGCAAGATTCAGCTAAGGGGAACCTATACAAGACAAACGAGCACATATCAAGAAGCAAAAAAGCATATCGCAGAAGGGATACAGGCATGCAACACTGGAATCCGAGCATGCAGCAGCAACAGAACCTAGCAGCACCGCAGCATGAGCATTCGACCTGCAGGTAAGTGTCTAACCCTCTCCTCTATTGCATCTGTATAATTCAAAAACTGCATGAATGAATGAAATGGTTGGGATTAAACCAGAAAGGTGGCCAGTTAACTGGCCACCCTCATCCAGTTCGACTGCGCTCATCCGGAGATCCCACGCTGTGCCTAGTCAACTCACAGAAAAATCCAAAAAGACAGGTAGTGGCGGGTGCATAAACTCCGATGCAAATGATGGGAAGTGATTGTGGGCAGAAGGCATGAAGACTCATGATGACATAGTAGTGGGGACCAATGGTCCGAATAATGGTAATGTACCCTTTTTGTCACCTCACATCATCGCCGGAAAGTAAGCATAAGTCTCAAACTTATTCACCACCTTTGTTTCCATTTTATCATCGTCCCCACGACTGCAGCAAGCTCCATACCACCTCCATAGCCTCGAACCCATCGCTCTCTATCGTTTTCAGAACTCCTCCTCTTATCGGGTTCTACAGGAGCAGTAACAGGTTCTACAGGAGAACCTCCAGCCATTTCTACAGGAGGGCCAGTAAGCAGTTTTACAGAAGAGAACACGGGGTTTTCACTCAAATTCGGACTTGAAGAGGTAGGCTCTGTACAAACCCACCTTGGATATTCATATGTACAAGGAATGATGCAATTTTAAGGATGAATTAAGCCTGAAAAGAAGAGGAATTGCATTACAAAATTCTGCCTGTTTCTTAAAAGAAAAATAGTTTTTTTCTCTGTTTCCTGTTTTTGAAAAATTGTTGTCTCCTTCTCCACCTGAGGTGTTCCAAAAGATTATAAACATAATGACAGGGGGATTCATGAGGAAGGAACCCCTAAATTCATTCAGGCTCCATGAACATCCTGAGGTAGTAGCCATTTTTACCAGAGCCAATTGGATGCCATTTTTCAAAAAATTTAGAGGGTATGATGAAGAAGTGACTCAGGAGTTTGCCCTTTCCTTGGTACCCCACTCAAAGACCCATGTCATTGTTACTTTCAGAGGTCTCACCATGGAAATCACTCTAGAATTTATCAGTAGGGTTACCAGCCTTCCACTTGGACTACCCTGGAGCAAAGATGAAAAGCCATTGGGTCAAGTTGCCAAGAAAAATTTCTTCCAACCAAATGAGCATCCTATAGAGGACAAAAATGGCATCAGAAGAACAAGCATACCTTACCCTTGGGATGAGGTCAGTTACCAAATTATCAAGTACATTTCCTGTGAAGGGAGGTATAGCATAGTTTATGGTTACCATTTCAGACTTTTGCATGAGCTGAGATATGGAATGGATATTCCCACACCCCAAAAACTCAGTATTCCCTATTTTCTCCTACAACCCCTTATAGATTCCAGCATTAAATTGAAGGCAGGGGGTCCAGATCAATTGCCTCACAATGGACTAATTAAACTGCTAGTGGAAGAAGCCCTCCACACCTTCACAATCCCCATAGCCTGGGAGATCTTCAGAAATATGACAAGAGAAGATGATATAAAATCCCTCACATATGACCTCAGTCCTTCTGAAAGTGAGGGGGAAGAGAAAAAAGGGGAAGATGAGGAGGAAACCAAAACAGAGGAAGAGGACACCAAAACAGAGAAGGAAAAACCTGAAACAGGGAAGGAAGAGACTAAAACAGAGGAGGAAAAGACCAAAGCAGAGAAGAAGGAACCTAGGACAGAAGAGAAAAAGACTAAAACAGAAAAGAAAAAGACTAAACCAAAGAAGAAAAAGACTAAAGCAGAGAAGGCAGAAACTAAACAAGATGAGAAGGAAACCAAAATAGAGCTAGAGGAAACAAAGCTAGCAGAGGCAAAAAAGACAAAAGAAGAAGAAAAAGGGGCAAAGAAGACAGAAGTGTCTCCTGAGACACTAGAAAAGGAGGCAGCAGCTATTCTTGATGCCCTCAGCACCCCAGTTAAACCCAAACAAAAGAGGAAAAGGCAACCATCAATGTATTTCAAGGCTCGAAAAAGCACAAGAATAAAAATAGGGAAGCCACAGCCATCCTCAAAAGAGCCTATCATAATTGAAGATTCCCCTACTATCAAAAGGGAAGAATCTCCATCCAAAACCCCCATTACTTATGAAAGAGGAAGTCCTAGATCTTCCACTTGGAAGGAACGAATAAAACCACAGGACTCAAAACAGTCCTACAGGGGGCACAGACTGCTCTACAAGAGACCCTAACAAAGCTACAAGAGATTGAGAAACTTGAGAAAAGGGCAGAAGAGCAGACCAAGGGGAAGGATGAAACAACAGAGATTCAAGAACCTGACCCCCAGCCTAGTTTGGGCTCTTATTACAATCTCCTTGAGGGGGGGAGAATTATTCCACGGAAATTTATAGTCCCACTTTTCTTTGAACTGGAAAAAGAAAGGGTAAGGAGCCATAGATGGATGCAGATCACCAAGTCCAAAGGGGTGGAGGACATTGGCCACATGGAAAACAAGCTGAGAGAAATGGGTAAGGAATTAAGCACTGTAAGACATATAGAAGCAATCAGAAGATCTCACTTGGAAGTAGAAAATGAAATGTTAAGAAAAAGCTTCAAGAAAAGGACACACAACTGGCATGCATGGCCAGCTGGTCTATGGAGGCACTACAGTGCAGGAAACCAGCAAAATCATATGGAGTATACCTCAAAGACCAGTGGCTACAGTTTCAGATCAAGACCTTGGCACAGAGAGGCACCATGCCTTTTCAGGATTATAGACAGTTCATGGACCTATGTGACCACAGTTCAGCAGAAGACAAGGAAAAGATAGCAGAGTTTTATTTTCATAACATGGCCGTCACTGATATGAACCTATGGGACCCCAATGCTAGGTTAGGGGACTTGCAGCTGATGGCCATGGCATCATGGATGAGTCATGAGGAGAAAAGGGCAACAGAAGTCAAGAAGTTGATGGCAAAAGAACAAAATGAGCCCCTGATGATTAGAGTAGATCCATCAAACCCTATGGCTCTCATTAGCACCCACCAGCTACTTGAAAATGATCCTCAAAGGGCCCCTAAGTACATCAATGATCAGGCCCAGGCTATTGGACATTTTGAGGACATGGAAAGATTGCTTGGAGATTACTGCATTCATGCCTGCATGAGGAGGTGGAATACACTGCCACACAGCTTGCAGATCAGGGAGTATCACTCCCCAGCCAGGATGAAAGAAGCATCGAAGAGAGTGCCACTGTACAAGCACTCTATGCAGAGGTTGAGGGCCAATTGGATTGGCCTCAAACTAAGTCCCCCACTGCTGCTAGGACTGCTAGAGGGAAAAAAAGAGGAAGAAGAAAAACAGCAGTGGGAAGAAGTGGACAGAAAGGCAAGATTCCATGATAAAGAAGAGGATCTCACATCAGAAGCATGGGATGTCAGGGAGGCCATCAGGGCCATCAAAGATGAAGAGATGGACTAGTTGCTCAGAGGATGAGCAACACATTCAGTAGGGGGTGATGATGAGCCCCAGAAATGGGTAATTATATGGGCTCATTTTGCCTCCTAACTTAGCTTAATCCACCATTCTCATTAGTTTATTGCATGTTTTTTATTATATTTATGCTAATAGAGTGAGTTGGGTTAGTCATTATGCCATGAAGTCTAATGTGTGCTTTATGTAGATTTTTGGTCAATTTTGAGACAAAATCAAAGGTTTAATGAGCATTTGGCAGCCAATATTCGAGGAAGACAAGGGAGAGGATTTATAGGAGGGTGTCCCCCTCATTGATGACTCCCTACTTCGAATCCTCCTTCAGAAAGCTCGGAGCACAAGCAGCCACATCAATGCATCAAAGAGGCAGCCGAGCAAGTGAAGAAGAACTGTTGTCTATCTCAAGTCTTGGGAGCCAAGCCTCCTTGATTTTAGGAGAGTTTTTGGGAGCTCTAGTTGTATAAATAGAGAGGCCTAGGGCCTCATTAGGTTGTTGGATGTTAGTCAAATTTTCGCACTTTTGTTGCAGCTCTTGCTCAGCTCATTTCGAGCTTACTTTTGTGAACAGTTTTATGTAATGTGACTATTATTTTGATAATGGAGATGAAATATTTTCTGAGCCAACATTGAGTTCTTTCAGAGGGCTGAATCTCTTGGGTTAGGGCCCAACCCAAGCTACCTAGCACCTCTTGTTTTGTATTTATATGTTTTGCTTCAATTGATGAATTAGTTGTTGTTAGATAGATTTTCTTTTCCCTTGGTTAGAACAAGTTGCTTTTGGTGATTTACGTAGTTGTTTGCATTACATTTTGCTAAAGTAGATTAAATAGTGATAGGCAAAGATACCAAAAGGCCATCAATAGAGCATTGACCTCCTTTCCTCCCTTTGGGACCACGAGCTGAGGTCAAGACACTCTTGCTGCCACAAAAACACAGTTTTCCTTCCTCCATGCAATTTCTAGTGTTACAGTTTGATTCAGAGGTTAATGTTTTGCTTCAGGTCCATTTTGCCATACTCATTTCTGTTTCTGCAATAAATCTCTTTCCATGCTTTCCTTTCCATATAGCATTGTTCAGCATTTTATTTTCCTAGATCAGAATTTAGGTTAACATGAGATATAGTTCTGTTTTTTTGGTGCAGCTAGTTCTTTTCTTGCTCAGTTTCAGTGTTTGATTTGCAGCTCTCTTACAGTACATCTCTACTCATAATAAGCCAATAAATCAGCCATCACCATCTCTTTTTCTACATGTTTCCCAGGTCATTCGCAGCCCTTCACAAATCTGCCCTAATTTCTTCACTTTTCTCATAAGCTTTCCTCTCGTCTCTTGAACAAATCCAACCATCATTTTCTTTTCTAATCATCCTTGATGAACATCAGACACCTTAACACATCCCTCTAGTCTTTAGCTACCGTTTCCCACCATTTTTCCACCTTTAAAACCTCTAAAACAGCCCTCAACATCCTCCTGTAGATCCCCTGCAGCCTCCTGTGGAATTTCCTGTAAGTGACTTTTTGAATTCTAATTGTAGGGAAAGCCTCCAGAAGGTTTCCAGAGGCCTCCTAGGACCCCTCCACACCTTCCTACACCTCTGCAAATTCCAAAGTCACTCCATCGCTACCTAATCGTTGCGACATCCACAAACAAATAAATTACATGCATGAAAATTTCACATAAAATACATAAAAATCCAAAAATATGTTTTTTTCTCATTTCCTTCTAGAAATAGCTTGAACAGATGTAGTTTTCTTCCTCAGTAGGTAATGGCATTCATTTCATAGGTTTTCATCTCTCTTTCTACAAAAATAAGGTTAGTTGGTAAATTAGGGTTTGCTAGGTTTTGCTTTACATTCCAGTCTTATTTTGCTTTCTGCAAGTAGAATAGCCTCTGTAGAGTAAGCTTTCCTTTCTTTCATCACATATAAAGCTTCTTCTGGAATTCATAGAAGTTGGCTTGAGCTCCTAGTGATCTTGCGCCAGCAGACCAAGTGACAACCTGCAGTAAAAACTAGTACTTGTGCATACAGCACCGTCGCTTCCAAGTTTGTTACGAGCTATCGGGTTGATAAAATTAAAGTAGGAAGCCCCAGGAGTTGCAGCATTATTGCTGCAATACTGGTGCTCACCACAAGTGTCACCAACACATCGAAGTCTCTTCATCATATCAAAAAAATTATAAAACAATTTAACAAGGGTTAAGAAAAATCCAACCTCTGAAAAACCGACCTCTAAAATGACATCCTGTTGACTTCATCATCTCCACATGGCACATCCTTAGTGGTGACATGTGTCACCCAGATTTTCCCCATTAGGCCCTAAAAAAAGCCAAAATTGACTACCACATGTCCACCACACAGCCATGTCACACTGACATCATCTACCTTGTTAAGATAGTCTTCGGCAAAATCAAAACTCTAGGAAGAATATTGTTTTAACCATTTGTTTGGGATTAGAAATTATTTAGTAGTTATAGAGTATTCAATAAACTTATATTATTTTATATAACTTATTATTTTAATGACCAGTATATTTAAATAAGGAATATGATATATTTTAAAGAACTAAATAATGAAAATCTAACTTACCAATGGACCATTAAGTAATTATTACATAATTACCGATTGTAACTAAATTATAGAAATAGTGGTGATTTATTACCATTCACTTGTATTTAAATAATAATTGAATAATAATAAATCATTTAATCTATATGATATAATTAATATAATATAAAACAATATAATATATAATTAATATAATGACCATTATAATTAAAATATTAATATTATACTATAGAAATAAGATTAATAATATATCTATTTATTTTTAAACTAACAATTGAATTCAATTATTTAATAATATATCTATTTATTATTAAATAGATATATTATTTATTAAGATAATTGAATAATAATAAATCATTTATATATATTATATAATGACCATTATAATTAAAATATTAATATTATACTAATTTGTTATTATTCAATTTATTTAAATAATATTTGAATAATAATAAATCATTCAATATATATTATATAATGACCCTTATAGGTAAAATATTAATACTTGAAATAATATTAATAGTATATCTATTTATTTTTAAATTAAGGAATTCCTTTATTTACCTATTTTAACTATTTCTAGAAATATTAATTAACCATTTTGGTAGTTTGACCAGGTTCATTAGGTCAAATTAGCCGTTAGTATTATAGCTGTTGGAGTCTCTGCACGCTCTATTTAATCTAGCTAGGCCAGATTGGTTCTTCAACTTGTCCTGACGATGAACCACACTGGTTGGTTCGAAACACGTCGACAAAAGATTGGTTATGTGATTTTGTCGAAGACTATCTTAACAATGTTATGGATCACAGAAGTCTAAATTCCTTAATCATCTACCTTATCAGCTTCTCGAAGCCAATTATCTACTGCCATGTGTCTTCTCAGAGGAGGGAGAAAGGGTCCTTAGGGTCCTTAATTTTATAATGATTTCCTTTGTATTCTATTCTCCTCGCACTTCAGCGCTTATAATAGAATTTAATTTTTTTAAGAGTTACGAGGTTTCGATCCCCAAAGTTCTGAAATGATCGACCCTCCAAAATTTAGGTTCTGATGTGCCTTACTTGTGACTGCTTGCTCCAATATTCCATTTCAAGCCCCCTTTTAAATATACCGTCGAGGTCCCTTATGCTCCAACCTCTGATATCCCAAAGTCCTGATATCGGGTTTTGATAATCAACTCTAAATTTCGGCACTTCCCTTTTCGGGTCCCTTATGAATTTTGGCTCCTGAAATTTCAGTTCTCCCTTTGATTTCAGCCTCTGATTTTTTACTTTCCCTTGTGGGCAACCAATATGGTATGACAAATAACAACATTAGTTATGATTTTATATGGGACAAATTTACAGGATAAGATATTGCAAGCAGGATAGCAGGATGACAGGCACCAGCATCTTAAGCATAGGTTATAGCAGCAGGGTATAGGTGAACAAGATGTGGACTATCATCTCACGATAGATGGTTTGGTCATATTAGGGACAAGATCTATGTGTGAGACAATAGTGAGCTCAAGAAGTTTATCTTGTGGGAATTTCATGTTAATCTGTATTCAAGTCACCTAGGATACCAAAATATATTATCAACAGTTAAGAAATTCTACCATTGGTCGAATTTGAAGAAAGAGGTGGTTGATTTTGTGGAGGTATGTTTAGATTGTCAACATGATAAAGCAGAGTGTAAGCATCAAGGTGGTTTACTGCAACCAATTCTGATTCCAGAGTGGAAATGGGAGGTCATCTCCATGGACTTCATTACAGGTTTTCCAATGACATCTAGACATCATGATTCCATCATGGTTGTGGTTGAAAGGTTGACTAACGTGGCTCATTTCAATCCATTTAACTATACAAATTCAGCTAGTGAGGTAGCACAGATCTTCATGAGGGAGATAGTAAGGTTACATGGTATTCATAAGAATATTGTGTGAGACAGATATGCCAAGTTCACTTCCAAATTTTGGAAAGAGTTGTTTACAAGTTTGGGGATAGAATTGGCCTTCAATACAGTTTATTATCTGTAGATAGATGGACAAACAAAGAGGATCAACATGATTCTTGAGGATATGTTGAGGATGTATGTCATGCATCAACAATAGAAGTGGGAAGAGTATCTTCCACTAGTAAAGTTTTCTTACAACAATGGGTATCAGGAATCTTTGAAGATGAGTTTGTTTGAGGCACTTTATGGTTGGAGTTGTAATACTCCTATCAGTTGGAGTGATCTAGTTAACAGGGTATTGATTAGGCCGTACATGTTGGAAAATATGGAACATGAAATGCAGGTTATCAAGAAGAATATAAAGGTAGCACAGGATAGGCAGAAGAGTTATGTAGATCAGCATAGGTAATTTAAGGAGTTTTAGGTTGGGAAGCATGTGTACTTGCGCATCAAGCCCAAGAAGAGCTCCTTGAGGATTGGATCATGTGTCAAGTTGGCACCTCGATATTGTGGGCCTTTATAGATCCTTGAGAGGATTAGAAAAGTGGCCTATTGACTTGCACTACCTCCAATAGTGAAATTCCATCATATTTTCCATGTGTCATTGCTTAAGAAGTATGTAAAATATGTTGATCATGTGATTAATTGGTCAGTTTTGCAGGTGGAGATAGAAGTAGAATTTTAGCCAAAACCTCAGTGCATTTTCTAGCGAAAGATGCTCATGCTTTGCAATCGAACAATTTAAAGTGAAGTGGAAGCATTTTGGACCTGGTGAAGATACATGGGAGATGATTGATCAGATACGAGCTATGCATCCTTCATTGTTTTCTGGTTGAGGAAAAGGAGTTTTGGTATACATATACGTATTTGTGTATGGTTTTTATTGTAAATATTGCAATGAGTTGTGTTATAAAGCTCTAGTAAGAGGTATGGTTGTCATGTTTGTTATATTGGTTTGGCTTTTCAGCAGGATCTTCATTTAAAATATTGCATCAAGATAAGTTATAAAGCTCCATGGGAAGTATGTTTTAGTTTTCAGTGGCCTTATCGATCATAGGTGTCATAGAACACCAAGTATGGTGTTCTTCAAAGGGGGAGGGGTCTATAACAGCCCCATGTTAAAAGTTCATGAAATAAAGTTAATAAAGGAAAAATAAGAGAAAGTTCATGGGACATGTATTCCAAACTTAATGTCAAGAAAAAACATAGTGATGGGGTATCGCTTGTGATGAATTAATGGCTATGGAAATTAGCAAAAGCGTTGGCAAAGGCAAAGTGGTATTAATTTCCATTTATTTATGAAAATAAAAGAAAATAGGAGAAAAGGAAGGTGAAAGGTCATAGAATTGCATGTGAGGAAAATTGAAGGAAAATATAGGCAAATGAAGAAAATAGAGGCCTTAATTATAAAATGTCTTCTGAGGATCAGTTCATAGCTTTTGTCAGTTCAATATTTTGTCAAATTTAGCTTGGATCTCTCTCTCTATTCTCTCACTCTCTCATACTCTTGCACACTTCGAGTTTTCTTGGAGCACTCTTGGAGGAATTTGGCACACATTAGATTTAGAGAAAGAAGGCAAAGGAAAGCAGGAAAGTGCAAGGGAACAGGTTGATCACGAGCTACAGCTGGATTGCCTTGTAGGTAACAGGTTACATGGGTTATTTTCGTGCTAATTTATGGATGCATGGTATATGCATGTGATTATTTGGTTATGATATGTCATTGGTATGGAGGATTACCAAGATTTACAGTGGTTTTTTCTAGCATTGCCATTTCCTAGATAGCCATGGTGTTGTGGGTTTTCCACTTGTTTTTTTTTATTAGTGCTTGTAATTCCTTATGGTTGTGGGTTGGAACAAATGCTCTGGAAGCCCTGGAACAGTTTGTGATGAGTTACTAGTCCTGGAGCTTAGGTTGGAAAAAAGCTTTTTAGCCCTTGGTGAGTTAAGTACTAGTCCTAGAGTTGGTTTGGACAAACACACTGGAGGCTTGGAAGGTTGTAGGTTGAGTTACTAGTTCCTGGAGCCCTGGACAGCTTGGGCAGCGTTGAAGAGAAAATTTAACACCCCCATTTTTTACTTATTTATTTCAAATAATGGGGACCCTTTCCATAAATGTTTGGCTAAATCATTTTTTTAATATTTTCTTTTGGTTAAGTGTCCTACAATTTTGCCAATTTTTGTTTTCTTCATATTTCTATTTTGATTGCTTCATTGAGTTCAAATTTTCACTATCTTTCCATCGGTACTTGTTTCATCTCATTTGGTTAAATGGTTCGCAAATGGTGTTCATCTAAAGTTCGATAAGTTTTACCGTCTGGGTTAAAAAATATACAAAATATATATTATTTTATTTTTTGTAAATAAATTAGTAATTGATTGTAAATATTAGTTCCTAGTTAATTTTTACTAATTATTTCATTTGTCACTAACGGTCCTACAAAATCACCGTAGCCAAATTGTAAAATAATTAAAATTATGTGTTTTTGGGATCGCGGTAATTTATTCAAATTTCCAATTTTAAAAAAAATTACGAGACCTGAAATCTCAAAATTGCAAAGTGATTGTAGTTCATTTTGTCGAATTTTTAATTACCAAGTGGTTCTAGTTTATAATGGATGAGTCCCACTCCAAGTGGATCCCACTTCACCTCACCTCACCTCCTCTCTTACTCATTTATAAAAATCTCGATATAAATACCTACAATATCAAAATCTTGATATAAAATACCTCCGATATAAAAATCTCAATATTTAAAACTGCCCGATAAAAAATCTCGATATGTTTCTCAGACATCAATATTTTTATATATCGAAAGTTTCGTGTTTTAAAAAACCCCTACCTCTGATACTTTGATTTGATACTCCTCATGCGACATGTTTGGTTTTTCTTATCGAAGGTCTCGCCTCCATTTTTATAAAGCCTCCACTCCACCTCACGTATAAGCCTCCACTCCACTTCTTTTTAAAAGAAGCTCCTCCTCCTTATGTTATTTTCGTTCCATTCAAATGGATCCAAAGCCACTTGTGAAGATTTTTAAAATGATTTTTAATTTGTTTAATATAATTTAACTATAATTTTAATATAATTTAGTTATAATTTTAATTCATTTAAAATTTTAATTAAATTTTGTTTTAATTATATATAGTTAGTTTGTAGTTAATTTAATTTAATTTTGTAATTATAGTTAAATTAATATTAATTAATTAATAATTTTTAATTTAATTTAGTACTGGATTTTAATTAAAAAGTTTTAATTTTGGTCTAAGTAATAATTTTTTCATAATTTTGGCAAACTCAACACTTCAACATTGGAAGCTCATAAGTTGAGTTCTATCCAACCAAATGAGGCCCAAGATGGCTTGTTCGATAGATAAAATCATGGAGAATAATTCTGAAGTAGTTGCATGACCAGATTCGATCATTAAATGAGTCTAAATTTTAGCATAAAATTAAGATCCGAATTTGTAACCAAAATTAATTTTCTAAGTTTCATTTTTTGCATTTTCATTTGCTCATAGCCTCTGTTGAGTGCAGATCCATTCGACTATGTTCTCTTTGACCAATAAGTACTTTACGATTATCAATGGAAAGCTCAGTTTTCTTTTTATTTAGTTATTTAATTGAGTTTTGATTGTGTTATAAATCTGATCTGAAAATATAAGACAATGTAAATAAACCCATAAACAATAAGCGAGAAATAGATAGAAACGCTTCATTATTGATCAAAACCTTAAGGTAGGGCAACACCATACATTTACTCCTTAAGGAAGGAGAACACTCCACAAGCCATATGCATGCTCATACAATAATCCTTGACATCTTTCAATGGGGAGTCTCTAGCCTCTATATAATCCTCATACATACAATACCATGGGCCATTACCATGGTTCCCTCAATACCATCTATCTAATACCATGGGCTTATTACATTATTGCTAACTACTTGTGGTCCCTTCCATGATATAGGTTAACCACCTCATTTATTACTATGGCCCGTCTCATTATTACATTATTCCCTTAGGTACCTCCCTTTGTACCCCATATTATCCCCCCTAGGTATACTACATTCCACCCCCCTTAACATGTTTCGTCCCTGAAATATGGGAAGAACACAAATAATAAGATCTACTCAAAAGAGTAGTCCACTGGTACCATGCACTTGCATCTAGCCATCCAAGAGAAAGGTGAACTCTCGATCTCGTTGGTGCCTCACTCGCTTGAGATGGAAGTTGATCCTCGTAGCTCTTCTGTGTTGATGTATAGTAGGTGGATCGTCGCCGCTCTCTATATGCCATGCAGGGGTTGTTGTCCTTGTAGCTAATTTGTTGTCATCTTATTGTTTGTTTTCTTGTTGGGTGATGTGGGTGGTGATATGTTGAAGGTTTAACCAATAGTGTATCTTTCTTTAATTTACCACCTAATGGAGCCTGATTGTTATCTGGTACATGTTGTGGTGCCTGTTGTGGTTTCTTATCTTCCAATATTACTTCAACCACTGAATCCTCATCTGATGTAACATTTTCTGTTGCAGCCTCCTTGGACTCTACCTATTTTTCTGGTACCTGGTTTGACGTTTGTGTTTGGTTGTCGACCATCAATGGCTCATCATCTGATATGTCAGTCCCTGGAACATCTTTTGCTTCAGCCTCCATGGACTCTACCTATTTATTGATGGAAATATCCTGTAATGTAATTTTCTTCTTTTTATACCAGAGCTTCAGGAATTTCTTCTGCA
This sequence comes from Pinus tabuliformis, assembly GCA_031772625.1. Taxonomy (NCBI): domain Eukaryota; kingdom Viridiplantae; phylum Streptophyta; class Pinopsida; order Pinales; family Pinaceae; genus Pinus; species Pinus tabuliformis. Next base: position 99,132,642 of record CM062814.1, read on the forward strand.
CATTAATATTTATAGTACCCACCGATTCCATCCACAGGTATCCCAAAACAACATCCTCATTAACCATATCTTAAGCATAAAAATCAGAATGCAATACATACTTGTCCATAGGAATCTTCAAATCTTTATAAACTTGCACCTGCTCATTATTAACCTGTGTGTGCTCCATGTGTTTCATTGGCACTTGCAATTTTTTTGCCAAGTTGACATTTACAAGATTTTGCTTGCAACTCAGATTTATAGACACAATGATTTTCTCCTTCTGAGTCAATCCACGAACCTGCAATAAGGATATACCAGTAGGAAATAACCCCACATGTTTCCCCTTATCTTGTTTTCTAGCCGGAGACCATTTGTCTAAAAGGGCTCTTTCAAATTCTGCATCTAAAAGTTTGGTCAACTGTTTGTTATCAAGTGAGAACCACCATTTGGCAGTCTCATCTTTGAAACCAACCCACACTAAATCCTTCCAATCTTTTGCCCATAATGACTTTTTTGTTTTATGAATTTTTCAATAGTAGGGCCATTATCTTTTCCTGTAAAAAACATCTTGCTAGACGGCACGACAAAAAATCACTTACTTGGTGAAAATTTAAAGTGGTCACAGTTTAGTCAATATTGCTCAGAATCTTTATTATGAGCTATTTTCGAAAATGGAATGACCATTTTGCATCTTCCCATGTGATAGAAATCCCGATCTAGGCACTAGAATTTCAGATCCGTGCTGCAACTCTCCTGTCGTCACCAAAATTCTGAAAAAAAAAAAAAAAAAAAAAAAAAAAAAAACTGATTTTAAATCAGCAATATCAACCTCATCCGGACTCCGATTCGACTGATTTTTTTTTTGAATTTGGGTATTTTTTCACAATAAATTTAGATCTTCAATTAGATTTTGTAGATTTTGCACCAGAATGTACAGATCTGCTCCGAAAACTCGCCGCCCCAAAATTTGTCTGCAATAGCATTGATTTTTAAATCAGCGAGATTTCCTTCATCCGAACTATGATTCGGTCGATTTATTTTTTTAGCTTGGGTATTTTTTCATAAATCATCTAGATCTGCAATTAGATTTTGTAGATTTTTCCCCAAATCATACAAATCTGATCTGCAAATTCGTCACCCCGAAAAATGTCTACAACACCACTGATTTTTAGATCAGCGATATCTCCTTCATCCAGACTCCTATTTGGCCGATTTTTTTTTTGAACTTGGGTATTTTTTTCACAAAGAATCCAGATCTACAATTAGATTTTGAAGATTTTTCCCTGAAACATATAGATCTAATCTGCAAACTCGTCGCCCCAGAAAGTTCTTGCAAAAAATTAAAAAACAAAAAAAAAAAAAAATCTCCACTTTTGCCCAAGAAAGTGTTTTGATACCACTTGTTATAGATCTGATCTGAAAATATAAGACAATGTAAATAAACCCAGAAACAATAAGAGAGAAATAGATAGAAATGCTTCTTTATTGATCAAAACCTTAAGGTAGGGCAACACCATACATTCACTCCTTAAGGAATGAGAACACTCCACAAGCCATATGCATGTTCATACAATAATCCTTGACATCTCTCAATGGGGAGTCTCTAGCCTCTATATAGGCCTCATACATACAATACCATGGTTCCCTCAATACCATCTATCTAATACCATGGGCTTATTACATTATTGCTAACTACTTGTGGTCCCTTACATGATACAGGTTAACCACCTTATTTATTACTATGGCCCGTCTCATTATTACATTATTCCCTTGGGTACCTCCCTTTGTACACCATATTATCCCCCCTAGGTATACTACAGATTGGAGATATTTTGTTTTCCATATTTGGTATTTTGCATTTTAATTTAATTTTGATTGGTTTTTGGCAAGAAAATGGTTGAGGAGATGAGGAAGAGAAGATTTGAATCAATGAAATTGCTCCAGTAAGAGAAGAAAAAGAATTTTGACCAATGAAAATTGTTGGAGCAGATTTGTTGTTCAATAGCTCTCCTATTTGGAATTCATTTCTGTAATTATAAATAGTGATTTATAGAAAAAGGCAGGGGGGGTCTCCTCGCTTCTGCAATTTTGTAATTCTTAAAACATTATTGTAAGGGATTTTAAAGTTGTAGAAGTAGGAGGAGAAAACTTAGATCTGAGTAATTGGGATTGGTCTTTTTCAATTCTAGACTTTGTATTGGGAGTAGAGTTTTCACTATTGCAACTCTTTCTTTTAGCAGCAAAGTTTATGATTTGAGAAAAAATGTTGGAGATCAATTCAAGGAAAAACGTAAGAGATCAGGTTGTAGTGAATTTGTATTTTAAATACTATTATTTTTAATGTAAAATTCATCTTTTTAATGATAGATCTCTGTAAAATGTTTTTCATGTTGAACGCTCTTGTTTAATATGAAGATGAAGGTTTTTCTTTTGAATTACATATCTAGTTCATTGGCTTCGTAGATCTGTTATTAATATTCTCTTTTGCTCTTATAATTAAGTCATATATAAAAGTAACTATTTAATCATAAATCTGCTATCTAAATTAGATTTAACTACCATCAATATTAAGAGAACTATTTCCTAATGTTTTTGGTTGACCATTCATCGTTAATTGGTCTCTAGCCAGAGCATGTTTTGGTAATTATAATATCAGATAGTGGAACTATTTCATTAGCCACATATTCACATAAAACCAGGGATGTTAAAACCCCAATCATTTAATTACTTTGCTCTTGGTTGGGTTAGATCTACATCTTCCTAATCGAGATAGGCTTAGGATTTCTTTCCTTTTGCTTGCATTCTAGGATTATTTTGCATTTAGATTAATCATTACATTTCTAGAAGTCCTCTTATCAAAGAGGAAAACTTTAGTTGTGGCTTCATTGAGCCCTAGATCAACTTAAGGATCACTTTCTTGTCTAAACTAAGCAAGAGGTCTGATCTGATGGCTCTTCTCTATTGGTAAGAAAAAGGCATACTTTAAGCCAGCAGAGATAGAGAGAAGGTAATTGGACCTAGTTTAACCAGTTGGAACCACCATTTCAAATAGAAAATGATCTGCTCTAAGGTCCCGACCGGGTGGCTTTCCCCCAATGTTGAGGCATACATTTCGAGCCTACAACATTTTTGGCACTAGAAGGAGGGTCATAGTAAAATTGTGTCTCTTATTATTTATGCTTTAAGATTTTATTTTATTACTATGGCTCCATATAAAAGACTTCTTTGGTGTTTCTTTATTGGACCTCATCCAAAAACCACTCTGAAAAAGGCAGTCTAGATCCTGTCTCAGGTAAAGTATGATGTTAAAAACATCTGCTTTTAATCATCTCCTTCAATTTATTTTAAGTTGCAATAATTTCAATATTGACGAAGGTGTTATTTGAAGGATTTTCACTATTACTTTGACAAGAAAATCCAAGGACTAGTGCTTATCATTTCCAGTTGCCTCCATACATAACTGGGATGAATTCTCGAAGATTTTCCTTTATGCATTTCAGGAATATGATTACAAAAATGTGTGTGATTAGTTAGAAGAATTGTGTAGGATGGAATGTGAGATTTTGGATATGTTTTATATTAGATTCAAATTTAATTTAATGCAATTTCAGTCCAAAGATTTTCCTCCTAAATTCCAATTAATTGGATGGTTCATACATTTAATGTCTTTGTCCTGTGATAATTTCGAAGAACCATAAAATATATCCATTGTTGATAATGATACATTTGCTCAAAATAGCAACTATGATTCTTCACAAAATGAAATTACAAATGCTAATCATTATGTCAAAATTTCTCTAAATTTACATAATGTTGATCAAGTAGAAATTCAACAAGATGCACAATCTATTAGCAGCAATCAACAACAATTTAATCAACGAGAAAATGTCGGCAATGCACAATCCCATGCAATTAATTTTCTATCCTCTTATGTTGATAATAAATTGCAAATTATGGAGCAAGTCAACAACAATCACAAAGCATTCAAATGCATAAAGAATCTAAATTGTCTATTTTGGAAAATCAGAAATCAGAAATTTATAAAGAGACCTTCATGTATATATCTTCAACTTCCTATTTTTCTCTCTACCCTGGTATCTTTAACAATAATAATTTAATTCATAATCAATCAACAGTTCTTTTAAATACAAATTTAATTTTAAAAAATAGAGGAACTCATATTAATAATGAATTATTAATTTCTAATATTGGTAGAGAAAATTTAATCAATAACTCAATCAATATTCCTGAAGATTATCTGAATTTGGTATTCAATCACTTGCATGGTTCTAATTTATTTAATTTAGAGGAACACTTATGAAGTTACTTATGATGATGACTTGGAAAATGAAAATTTGCAACCTCTTTTCTCTTCAGAGATGGTTTTGTTTTATTCCTTAGGTGAATCTTATTTTGAAGATAAAGAGAACTTTAATCAAGGATTTATTCCAATCCATTCTAATTTTCAAACATGCAATCATCATTGTAATTTTGGTATTCAAGAACCTATCCCAATTTTTTATTCCTATGATGATGAAGTACCATTTTTGGATCATAAGCTTGAAATCTTCCCATTCCCGCAAAATAATGCAAACGATGAGTTTATCCTTATAATTTCTATTGATGATTGTGGGAAAGGAATATTTACAAATGATTCTGAGCCATGTTGTACCATTATTTGTAACATTAATGTAAATTGTAATTTGCTTCATTTTCAGTTCCCTCAGTTTGAATTTGTTTTTCTTTCGAATTTCATTTTTGAATTTATGAGCACATTGTGCTGGCACTTTGGGCCTCAGACATTCAACATTGATCGGGTGCATTAATAAATGCATGTGGTAATAAATGGAAACATTTTAACTAATTTCAACAACAAATTCTTATTTCTTATTTTTATTTGTTGTTCATTTTATATCGACACGTGTCTTTCTCTGACTTGATTTTTTCAGGAACTCTCGCACATGAGAGTGTAACATTACAATCTGGCCAGCAATCTAATTTTTCCAAAGGTCTTATAAAATTTCTATTTAATTCCCATCTAAATCTTGCTAATTTATTTGGGAAAAATATGGGAATTCCATTTTTTAAGATTTATTTTCATGCACTCCTTTTTGTACATAATACTGCTAGTTTACAGTGGCTTACAACATTTAAAGGCATATCATTCAATGTTGCCATGTTGTTTTCTCTTCCTTTGAACTTCTTTCAAGTATTAATGGAAATTCATGTTGATTTTTATGACCCTGTAAACATTTGGTTGGAAAATTTTCAAAGGTAAAAATTTTGTAAATAAATGTATTTTGTTGAATTTGTTAATTTTACATAGTAGACTGAATTTTTTTAATAATTTAGTTGTAGTTTTACTCCTGTTGATTGATCTGTACATACATGTAGGAGTTAAAATGAGAGAATAGTTACATTGGTAGTATAATTATATGTAGTCATGTTTCCTTTCATTCAATTAGGATTAACAATAGATTAGTTTAGATTTAGTTTCCTTTCATGTTTGTAGTTATTTTATTATTGTAGATTTTCAATAAAAAAGTAATGAGCCCAAGTCTTTCTCTTGGCACTCCCTTTCAGTTTCTGACAAAGTGTTTTAGAACATATCAAAGTTATTATATCGTTGGATCATAGACACTTGTGATTCGCTTGATTGTCTTTATTTTTCAAAACTTCATCGCATTGTTGAAAATGTTTTTGTTATAAAATCATATATCGTGAAGTTACAATGAATTGTCATGGCCTGACAATTGTTGGGAATTCAAAATTTTAAATTCACAAGTATTTCTAGAGGTTCACTTTCACCACTCTTGTCCCACAATGTAAATATGAAGTGGAAGAAAATTAATAACTCGTTACTTATCCATTTAGATTGAATAAATAGATTATGTTTGAATATATGCAAATTTTGAGAGATAGATGAGAGAACTTGAAGATTCATGAGGTAAAATTACAATCAAAATTTTTTCAGGTATGCATCCATACATTCATCTTCATCTGTTGTTAGTTTTCTCTTTTCATAGTTTACTTCTTATTTATCTTTTGACTTTTTTTGTAGGTCTTCGTAGACTTGATTTGGAGATTGTATTAACTTCAAAAATAAGACAAGTGATTAATCTGCAACATATACACAGAAGTATTTTCTTTCTCATCAGAATCTAGCTATTTTATATTATTGTTTCTTTTCATATTTCCTTGCTTCACAAATGCACAAGATGAGCTAATAATCATTGAAATTGAACGCTTAACCATTCCTTGTTCAGATTTTTCATGGGTCTACAGCCTCTTGCATTTTAAATTAAAAGAAGACCCATAAGCAAAGGAAATTTACTCCAAAATCTTGCAGCAAGTCATAAAATAATCCTATCCATGATTTTATCTCTGCCCATTCTGAATCTTACAATTGCCAAGTTGAGTTGAACCATTGCATCGTACTCGTTCATATTGTTTTCCCTTTAATCATATTCCTTTCTTTTGAAGTGACTCGAAGCCTCTAATTGGTGAATCTTGGAATCTCGATCCTCTGTTTTTCATTTTTCTGAGATCTTTCCTCAAAATATCAGACTTTCTGTCTTATCAGACTCTTGAGTCTATATTACATCGGAGCTATTTTATAAAAAATTACGAAATTATTTATCTATGATATTTGGATGCCCGATGTACCGATATTCCTACATAATACATTAAAAAGGCATTCGCTATCGGATATGTATTTATCATAAGTTTTATTTATGAAGTTTTGAAACTCTTTTGTTCCAAGGTCTTGCTTTCCGGTACTTTCCTTTAATACTCAAAGACTTCAAACTTCTGATATCGGAAGTGAAAATAATTTAAACCTTCGAAAAGCAATTTCGTCAAAAACATTTAAATAATAAAGGCTTTATTTATTGGAATTTTATCTATCGAAGAATTGTTCCCATTTCAGAAGTCTTGTTTATCAGAGCTCTTATCTTTCGCTTTGATACTCTCTGAACTTTAGAATATTGGGTTAAGTATCCTCGTAGGTCTCTCATCAATTCATTCTAATCTTTCACTATGCTCACATGAAGTCTTGTTTGATTATCTTTGTATATATATATATATATATATATATATATATAGATATATATATATATATAGATATAGATATAGATATATATATAGATATAGATATAGATATATATATATATATATATATATATATATATATATATATATATATATGTTGATCCGGATTTAAGCAGGAACGCAATAGATTATAGAGATAACCATAAATACAGAGATGCGATAACCATAAAAACAGAGATGCAGCGGAAATAATACTTCATTTCATTAATGGAGAATACTGAAATATGCTTACAAATAGAAATAACCTAGCTAGGGCGATGGTAGCTTATCTCTAAGAAGAGATGTGTCGGCTACATGCCTCTGAACTATTTCCAACTGTGTTTACAATGAGGCTCGAAGGCCTATTTATTATTGAGAAACAATGGAAAACCCTTAACATTCCAAAACCTAACCCTAGAAGATGAAACGCCAAACTATGGGCCCCGTTTGGGTAAATTGGTACATCAACTTCCCGAGGTCGTAACTTTGGCATATGATCTCCGTTTGACGCGCATGATAGCCCTTTGGAAGGATCTCTCCGAGGACTACGACGGAAAAGACGATTTTTTACTTAAAAAATCGCGGAGGTAGATTTCCCAAAAAACATCGTTTCGGGCCTCAAAACAACTCCGGAAGTTTAGGACCCGAAAAACTGCTAAAAATAGTAAACTGTGCTATAATTAAGGAAACTGAAAAACTGAAAGAGACAGTTGTGGGGGTCCAAATGGGATAGGTGGGTGGCCACCAACATCCACCTGGATCATTCCTCCCCCCTTGGGAAGCAATGGTCCCTATTGCATTGAGTTCCTCCTTGAGATGAGGAAGCTTCTGCTGAGTTGGGTCTCCAGTGAGCTGTTCTGCAATCTCTGATGTGTCCAGAAATGGTGGGAAGCATGGTCGGCGATGGTCCACATTGAAAAATCGGTGCAAGCGAAGGAATGGAGGAATGTTGTGCTTCAAAGCATTGTTGCCCGCAGCCTTGTTACTGGTGTAAGGACCATGTCGAAGCAGTCTGAGTTTCTGATGGGTTCTGGTAAGGCATTCTCTCTGCAGATGTAACCAAACTTTTTCGCCCACCTGAAACTTGTGTGGTACCCCTCTGGGTAAGGAGAAGTTGTTCCTGTGTTCTGTCATGACTGTATCCCTATGTTGCTGCTGCTGCGTGGAGGAACCCTTTACGGGGGTCATGGATGTAGCAATGATCTTCCCCTTACTTTGGGAGCGAACCAGACAGAAAATAAATTTCCTAGTCTGTGAGATGAGCTTGTTGCCTTTCTTAGCAGTGATCAAAGAGGTGGTGGTAGGTGGAGCTACCTCTGGTATCCTGTATAATGAATTATCCAAAGAAATAATGACAGCGCGAGGCCTTGACTCATACACAGCATGTCGCCTCCACAAGTATGGCTGGCCTAATAGTACATCACAAACATCCAGAGGTGTAACATCACACAATACCTCATCTGTGAAGGGCTTGATGTTGTAGGGAAGGCGGCACTGCTGGTGAACTTTGAGATCTCGTCCTTCGTGAAGCCACCCGATACTGTACGGTTGTGGGTGTGGCGTAGTTTGTAGGTCCAACCGCTTCACGACCTCTGCTGAAACGAGGTTCTTTTGGCTGCCACTATCAACAATGAATTGCAGCGGCGAACCCTTCACCCACATCTGTGAGTGGAAAAGACATTCCCCCTCCTCTGGCTCTTCGGGCTCATTCTTCTGGATCTTGGTAGTGGCAACAGTGGCACTAGGATCTGCATCAATGATTTGCTTCCCTTTTCCATCCCCCTTGTCGGGTTCCGGCTCAGAGTCAGAACATGCATCTGATTCGGAAGCCTTCAACTCGGCCACCAGCGACTGCTTGGTCCGACACTCACTTGTGTTATGAGTGGGACTCTTGTGGAACTCACACCACTTTCCTGTGTCCTTCTTCAGCTTCGTGGTGTTGTTCTTTTCTTGCAGCTTAGAGGGGTTGTCTTGGGTCACCCCGCCTTGGCTTTGTCCTTTGGGCTTCGGATTTGCAGATCCAAAGTCTCGCTTCTTCTGTTTGAACTTTTGCTCGATTTTGACAGCATATCGGTATGTTGTGTCGAGTGAGGAGATGTTCAAGAACTCCATCTCTTCCTGGATGTATCTGTGTAGGCAGCCGCGGTATTTGAGTACCAGATGCAGCTCAGAATCTTTGATACCCAACTATGTGCGAAGGGTATGAAAAATATTTGTGAACTCTGGTACATCTTGGTCTCGTCCCTGCCGCAGTGTGGTCCATTTGATGTATTTGTCCTCATAGCTTTTGACAGGGTAGTACTACTCCTTGATGGCATCCCGGAAGTCATTCCAAGTGGGGGCGGCTGAAAACAGTGAGCCTGTACTTTCATCCTTCTGCTCACAGTATGTTTCCCACCAGTCCTTGACGTGGGGGGCTGCTTTGAGAAGAGCGAAAATAATCTTTTCCCGACTTGAAAATTCATGAACAGAAAAATACCCATCTAACAGATTTAACCATTTATCTACGGCATCTGCGTCTATTTGACCCTCGAAGGTGGGGATTTCAAAATTAACTTGTACCTTAAACGGTGTGGCGTTTCCAGAGCAGCTGTTGGAAGCCAATGCGTCGCCTCTGGGTAGCCGCTGAAGGATCTGCGCAAAGCTATCCATCATCGCGTTCCTTTGCCACTCGAGGGCTTCTTCGAGCAAGATTCTGATAGGATCTCCTGCCCCCTCGTCTTTCTTCTCATCCGCCATGGGAGATCGTCGAGATTTGCGAGGCTGGTCTTGCAAAGGTTCGACCAATTCAAGCCCTAACTCCTTATATCCCGACCTCGTTGGGGACATGCAAAGAAAAACAGAGAAAAAAGCAAACCGCTCTGATACCACTGGTCCGGATTTAAGCAGGAACGCAATAGATTACAGAGATAACCATAAATACAGAGATGTGATAACCATAAAAACAGAAATGCAGTGGAAATAATACTTCATTTCATTAATGGAGAATACTGAAATATGCTTACAAATAGAAATAACCCAGCTAGGGCGATGGTAGCTTATCTCTGAGAAGAGATGTGTCGGCTACATGCCTCTGAACTGTTTCCAACTGTGTTTACAATGAGGCTCGAAGGCCTATTTATTATTTAGAAACAATGGAAAACCCTTAACATTCCAAAACCTAACCCTAGAAGATGAAACGCCAAACTATGGGCCCCGTTTGGGTAAATTGGTACATCAACTTCCCGGGGTCGTAACTTTGGCATACGATCTCCGTTTGACGCGCATGATAGCCCGTTGGAAATATCTCTCCGAGGACTACGATGGAAAAGATGATCTTTTATCTAAAAAATCGCGAGAGGTAGATTTCCCAAAAAAACGTCGTTTCAGGCCTCAAAATGGCTCCGGAAGTTTAGGACCTGAAAAACTGCTAAAAATAGTAAACTGAAAAACTGAAAGAGACAGTTGTGGGGGCCCAAATGGGATATGTGGGTGGCCACCAACATCCACCTGGATCATATGCTTACTTTCATGTTATCATGGTGGTCAAGAGCTTGGATGTATTTTAATTATAATTTCATCAAATCCAAGTATTCATTCCTTGGGATGACTTTGTGACTTTGGGGATATACATTCTTCATGGTGTGTACAAATGGCCCTCTTTTTACTCTTCTTGGCAATCTTCTTGGCTAATGAGAAATTTCATCACCTGTGGTTCGTTTACATTTTTTCCTTTGTCTCACTATTGGATGCCCATTTCATTATCTCAATCATCTTTTAGTGTGCATCTTCATTTTCTTTTCAAGGCACTCTTGAGCAACCACTATGGTAATGCAACAATTGGTAAGGAATTTGGAATAGGTAAAGGTAATGGATCATGGTTAAATCATGTTTGATTTCTCTTATATTTGAGTTTTGATATATCACTCTATATTTAGCATACAAAATTTCAAGACCTCTCCATCTACACATATGCATTACATTGTTTGGACTTGGTCTTGATTCTTGACAATTTATGAGAATCATGGAGTGAATATGAAATTTGAAATATTAAGAGAACAATCATCACTGCAAAAGCACGTTATCATTACTCTCATTTCTGGTGGATTTTATTTACTTCAAATTTCTGGGACATGAAATATTGTTTTCTTCTAGTTTACTACTTGCCTTAGTTCAAATTTAATAAATGATGATTTTGGGTCAATAAGATTTCAGAAAATTCAACTTCTTCATACTTTTAATTCTAATTAAAAGAAGAGGTTACTTTTATTGGAGAAAATGATATCTCTTAGGTAAGATCAAACAAAATTTTCCAATGGTAAGTTTCATATGCCCACTTTCATTCATTTCCATTTCTTTACTTTTGGTTTCAGTTTTGTTTTTAGTTTTTGCTGATATAAAACTCTGTTTTGCAACTCTTCATAAACTTTTTCACACCTCTACCAGATCAGATTTTGAGCTCATTCTCCTTGTTTGCTTTTGAGTTTTGGAGCAGCAGTAATGATTGTTCATTAAATTAGCTAAATTGGGGAGTCCCTGAACTTTTTATTTGTTTCATAAGTATTGTTTTTATGGGAAATTTGCCAAGATCTTTGTATGCAAGTTTTTCTCTGAAACAAGAAAATTTGTAGTACGCAAAGGCTTCTTTCATAAGCCTAATCGCTTATAACTCCACATGATTCTCAACAAAAGACGAACACACATATGGTTTTCTTCTTTTATTCATTTGTTGAGACATTTTATAGTTAACCTTGTTGGAGTCGGTTCTTTAAATTTGCAATTTTCTTTTAGCTTTTGTTTTATTCATTTTTTACATTTTTTGGAGTTTTCTGATTTTTTTTCACTTCAATTTGTAATTCTTTTCCTTTTGCTTTCAGTTTTGGCTTGATTTTGGTGATTCCGCCATGATTTATGTGGAAGGCATTTTTCTCACCTACAGTGGTTGGCATACATGGGAAATCTTTACTCTGTCTATTTCAGTGAATTTCATTTATCATTAAAGATATATCTTTATGGAATCATAAATCCTTCTTGCTTTAAAACTTTTTCATGGAGTAACACACATCCTTTCTAAGTGATGGAGGTTTGTGTCAATAAAGGGCAAAAGAACAAAAACCTATCTCATTTTTTGCACAGGTGTCACTTGGAGACCCAGTTTTCACAATTTCCTACTACCAGAATTCTGAAATTTGTTTGGAAATTCGATTTGTGAATTTGAATTTTTGGAAGATTTGATGCATTATGGGAGTTATAAGGTGTTTGTGATGAATTTATGGACATTGCAATGCTTTTGGAGCGGCCTATATTTCTATGGTGTTGAGTTGTTGAATCTTGATAGCGTATAAGAGGCAATTTTGGAAAAGGCGTTGTGTAGGTGCTACGCAGTCGCTGCACAAGCCAAGCCTGTATACTTGCACGTATTTTGGGAGGAAGCCACTTGTCAAATTTTGAAGATATGAACGTGGAGCAGGTTTGGCAGTCAACTCACATCTTCAGTAGCCAGCAACATGTAAGTTTTGAAAGAAAAAAGCTCTCACCAAGTTGTTGCCCAGTAAGCACCAGTTGTCCCTGATTTTTACTGCTTTATTGGGCTCATGAAGATATGGATTTCAAAGATAGACTTGTTTATTTTAGACATTTATTTTTTCTTATTTTAGATAAAATTATGAATGTTTTATGGCTTTTTTTTCATTAAAAGAGGAAAAGGACTCAAAATAGCAGAAAAAATTTCCACTTTTTAAATTTTGGTTTGATCCTCTGTTGGATCAGTGCTGCAGCGAACCTAGACACTTATCATATTTTATGCATGATCTATTTAAGATGATTAATAGATATGAAGTAGGTTGTTGTTAGTTTCAATATTATTGTGAACTAGTTTTTAGAGTTATTGTGACTGTGACCAATACTTTATGAGTAAAATGCTTATGACTTGAGGGTTTTCCAATTATTATTTGCAAGGATACTTACGGTATGATATTTTGGAGTTGTTATTCTATATGTATTAATTATTTTTTTTATTCTCCTCTATAGTTTTCATAGTTTATGGGTGTAATGTCTACAATTGAGTGTAGAAATTTTGAATAATATGACACATATTCACAGAGATTATCCCGATTATACACTATTGCGGAATACAAGCATAATACATAACCTCCTCTACGTTGATCATCAATTTACAGAAGCAGAAACAATAACATGTGCACATAGAAGCATCAATCACACATATCAACACAGTATTTTCCCCGGGAAAGCATCTCGCTAAAAACCCCAACTATCTATATATTATATTGATTGAGAACATGTAACAAACATAGTACAATACTCCTCACAAGTACTCAGTACTATCTCCACCTACTACACACAATACAGCTCAGATTTGATCTCCAAATCTCATCTGCTGCTTGCCTGCCTCCACTGCACAATACCTGCTGAGAATTAATGAGAATGGCTCAACCAAACTCGTTTTTATTTTGTGATAATCACCCACACTGGAAATCACGTGAGCAGAGGCTATAATCACTTGGTATTGGCCCCATACTGCATAATGGTCATTGGCATACTCAATCCATTGATTGTGCAAGATCTCATGCACAACTGATAGTCACAACTCACCCTTTCACTTACCTCTAACACCTGTCTCCACTGAATTGTCCATGCACTGAGTTAACTGATGTATTCTTCAGTTGCATTATGAGTTAATAATTAGTGAATTAATTAATAACTAATTCACACAACTCATCACTTATTCTATTGATCAGTTAGACTAAATACAACTAGTTCAACTAAGTCAAACTGAACACAACTCCATCAACTCCTCAATCAACTCCACAGAACTCAATCACTGAAGTCCTAACTGAAGTCCTCCATGCAATAGCTCAAGTAACCCATAAGAACCACGTATTTCCTTCATGCAGCTGCATGTGCCACATCTGTAGCTCGAACTGAAGTGCTCCAAGAGAATAAGATAAAGTTTAGAGTCCAAATATTACTAAGGGCTAATAATATTTGACTGTTTCTATTTTTACCTGACAGTCTAAAAATAGACTCTGATCACTCCTGCTGTGATCCAAAAATAGAAGTCCATCTATTTTTCCCAACATGACCAATCATCCATAAACAGCATCCTACAACTCATAGACCATGATCCATATGTCTAAAAATAGACATAGTCTAAAAATAGACTTTGCGCCAAAACTTGCCTGCGGGACCACTTAGTGAAGGCGACTCCTTTCCACTAAGCTCCAACATCTTGTTGCATTCTTAACAAGCATTTCTTGTTGCACACTTTTCAACACTCCCTCTCAACAAGAAAGGCTTCTTCTCAAACTTGATTCTGTAACTCTGGAATGTTCTACATGAAACACATCTGCCCGGTCCACTTTGCTCCAACAACACTTGGAACAAAAACACTCCCAACTGACCAATATTTTGGGCTAGGAACATACTCTAATTCTGAAGCTCTACCTACTGCTGACAAGTGTTCCCTCTCTGACATCTGCACTACTGCAACATCTTCATGCATCTCGCACCATTGCACACCTCTCTGTGCCACCTAGCACTGTGCAAAACACTTGTGCCTCTCGCATTGCTGCAGCCTGCATGTTATGCGTTGTCTTGGGATTCCCTGCACTATCGCTCTCTCTACCGCTCCATCCGCATCTATCTCTACCCAATCAGTCAGTTCCTGCTACTCCACATCGGGGCTACCGTAGCAAGGTCTCATCCAAGAGGTTGGGTACCTCAAGGATCCTGCCCCTCCTCCTTGGGACGATCACTCTATATCGCCCCACCTCCTACCTGGAGGTATGGCTACATGTGATCCCTCAGCCCACCTGGCTCAAAGTTTCCCCCTACTGGAGGTCTCTGCATGAGTAGATGTCTCTACTCGATCTCCTCTCAGCTTCCCCTGTTGTGGCTGCTCCACAACCTCCTGAAGTTGCTGCACCAATCGTGGCTCCTCCACAATCATCTGAGACTTCTTCTGGCTCTGCATGTTGAGCGGTAATGTACTCTCCCTCTCAACCACCAAGTCTCCATCAGTTGCCTTGCTGCTCAAGGCTTTGCATGCATCTTGAACCTCAAGAGCATACAGGTTCTTGACCCGTGAACCAATCTGCTTCACCTGTCTAGTGATGATGTGTCTAAGGAAAACCTTTCCCTCACTGAAGACTACATCATAGACTCTGTCTTCCAACATCGCGATCGACACCAAGTTTCTCTTCAGTCCTAGTACATACTTGACATCGGTCAAGGTAAGGCGAGCTCCGTGCTCCCTCTGAAAAATAACCGTGCCTACACCTGAGACACTAT
Organism: Pinus tabuliformis; assembly: GCA_031772625.1. NCBI lineage: Eukaryota > Viridiplantae > Streptophyta > Pinopsida > Pinales > Pinaceae > Pinus > Pinus tabuliformis. The sequence continues at coordinate 99,148,002 of CM062814.1, forward strand.
ATTTATCATCATTACCCATCCCTATGAGTATCTGGAGATCTTTCTCCTCCAAAGTACTGAACAAACTTTTGTCATCGGTCATGCGGAAAGAAGCTCCAGTGTCAAGAAACCAACCACTTCCCACCATGGATGAAACCATGCATGCGAATAGTGTGAAATCCAACTCAAACTGTGAAGCAAGTGCCTCACCTTCAGATCCTTCCCAGGATCCCTTCTTGGACTTCTTCTTTGGGCAATTAGTAGCATAATGGCCCAACTCATGGCAACGAAAGCATCTCACCTTCGACTTGTCAACCTTCTTCCCATCATTGGAAGAACTGGATTCGGAAAGAGAAACCTTTTCCTTCCCCTTCTTCGCCTTACTCGTTAAGGCACAGTTCTCCTCATCATGCATGGATGAAGAACTATCTCTGGTGCTCCGTTTGATCTCCTCCTTGCACAAGATCCAACTAAATTCTCTCCCATCCTGGCAATTTCTCCCTTCCATTCACCGAGTCCTGGTAGCTATGCCAACTCTTAGGAAGGCCAAGGAGTGCTAGACTCACCATAGTCCTCATCATCGACAGTCACCCCCACACTTCCCAGCTCATCCCGACATTGGGTGAACTTCGTGAGATACTGGGGCATACTGTCTCCATTCTCACACTTAGATGTTTCTGAGTTTATCCTTGAGCGCCATTCCACCAGCTCAAAACTCAACCGCTTCTGATCTAGAATTCGTGAGAACAAAGTATTTCTTGTACAGAGATCGACTGTATGGGAATTCACCGGATATCTCACCTTCCAAAAGAAGGATGAATCCAGAAGCTACCTGGTCCGACTACAGACTCTGCCTGAAGAAATAAAACGTAAACATTTTCTGAATAATAGATCTGATGATCAATCCTCGCTTTGATATCCTGTAGAACTTTTTCTACAAATCAAAGAACTATGATACCATGTAGAAATTTTGAATAATATGACACATATTCACAGAGATTATCCCGATTATACACTATTGCGGAATACATGCATAATACATAACCTCCTCTACGTTGATCATCAATTTACAGAAACAAAAACAATAACATGCACACATATAAGCATCAATCGCACATATCAACACAGTATTTTCCCCGGGAAAGCATCTCGCTAAAAACCCCAACTATCTGTATATTATATTGATTGAGAACATGTAACAAACATAGTACAATACTCCTCACAAGTACTCAGTACTATCTCCACCTGCTACACACAATACAGCTCAGATCTGATCTCCAAATCTCCTCCGCTGCTTGCCTGCCTCCACTGCACAATACCTGCTAAGAATGAATGAGAATGGCTCAACCAAACTCGTTTTTACCTTGTGATAATCACCCACCCCTGAAATCACGTGAGCAGAGGCTATAATCACTTGGTATTGGCCCCATACTGGGCAATTTTCATTGGCATACTCAATCCATTGATTGTGCAAGATCTCATGCCCAACTGATAGTCACAACTCACCCTTTCACTTACCTCTAACACCTGTCTCCACTGAACTGTCCATGCACTGAGTTAACTGATGTATTCTTCAGTTGCATTATGAGTTAATAATTAGTGAATTAATTAATAACTAATTCACACAACTCATCACTTAGTCTATTGATCAATTAGACTAAATACAACTAGTTCAACTAAGTCAAACTGAACACAACTCCATCAACTCCTCAATCAACTCCATAGAACTCAATCACTGAAGTCCTCCATGCAATAGCTCAAGTAACCCATAAGAACCATGTATTTCCTTCATGCAGCTGCATGTGCCACATCTGTAGCTCGAACTGAAGTGCTCCAAGAGAATAAGATAAAGCCTAGAGTCCAAATATTACTAAGGGCTAATAGTATTTGACTGTTTCTATTTTTACCTGACAATCTAAAAATAGACTTTGATCACTCCTGCTGTGATCCAAAAATAGAAGTCCATCTATTTTTCCCAACATGACCAATCATCCATAAACAGCATCCTGCAACTCATAGACCATGATCCATATGTCTAAAAATAGACATAGTCTAAAAATAGACTTTGCGCCAAAACTTGCCTGCGGGACCACTTAGTGAAGGCGACTCCTTTCCACTAAGCTCCAACATCTTGTTGCATTCTCAACAAGCATTTCTTGTTGCACACTTTTCAACATTGAGTTAGAATTCTATTTAAACTGATCTAAACCAGTTGTGTCAGTATTTCAGTTGCAAATGGAATATCTTATGGCCATATATGTTATTTCTTCTTCTTAATATCTTCCTCATGCATATGCAGTATTGTCATGTGCAAGGAAGAAATTTGTGTTGTTTATTTCTCCTCTATATTACAACTCAATTCCTTTATCCAAAGTACATGCTTGATAAGCCTTTGTTAATTTTATTGGAGTTTACATGCATAAGTATAGTGGGTAGTAAATCAAATTGATCATAGATTTTCATCCTCTTCAGCCATTCATATTCCAACAATTCTTCTTAAAAAATTCCTTTTCAGATCTGGTCTCTACAAGAAATTTGTGTTTCAAAGTCTCTAAATTTTACATTTTTTGAGTGAGGGAGCCCCCTTCAGTTGGAAAAGACCAATCTCTCAACCCAAAGCGGTTTGTGGTTACCTTTATGAGTCTACCCTCAGCCTAGTAGAATTCATGGAGTGCTAACATATGGCATAAAAGACAACTTCGTCGGGGCACTGTTTAGGCTCGCTGGTAGCAAAGCAATGTTAGAGACCATTCATAACAATGGATATATGATTTATCAAAAACTCTTATCTGTGCCTTCTTCTATTTCTCATACGAGGTAATTTCTAAAATAAATGTTTTCCCAAATTTGGATTCATGATTCTAAACTCAATCTGTTTTGAGTACTTACCTTTTCAAGCTTATATTACTTAATTCATTAATGCGAAACCCATGGAAATGTTTTATTATTAGATGGTTTCGTGGAATCCATTATTTACAACCTTTGGGTAAATTAAAGTGCATCATCTTTTAACCAAAGATAACTGGTTCTTCCTCGTGTGTCGCCAGTGTTGAAGAAAAAATTCAACACCCCCATTTTTGACTTATTTATTTCAAATAATGGAGACCCTTTCCATAATTTTTTTGCTAAATCATTTTTTTAATATTTTTTTTGGTTAAGTTTCCTACAATTTTGCCAATTTTTTGTTTTCTTCATATTTCTATTTTGATTGCTTCGTTGATTTCGACTTTTCGCTAGCCTTCAATCGGTACTTGTTTCATCTCATTTGGGTACATGCTTTGCAAATGGTGTTTATCCAAAGTTTGATAATACTTATCGTCTGGGTTAAGAAAGACACAAAATGTATATTATTTTAATTTTTACAAATAACTTAGTAACTTATTGTAAATATTAATTCCTAGTTAATTTTTACTAACTATTTCATTTTTCACGAACGGTCCTACAAAATCACCGTAGCCAAATTGTAGAATAATTAAATTATGTGTTTTTGGGATCTCGGTAATTTATTCCAATTTCCAATTTTAAAATAAATTATGACCTGAAATCTCAAAATTGCAAAGTGGTTGTAGTTCATTTTGTCAGATTTTTAATTACCAAGTGGTTGTAGTTTATAATGGATAAGTCTCACTCCAAGTGGGCCCCACTTCACCTCACCTTCTCCCTTACTCTTTTATAAAAAACCCGATATAAATATCTCCGATATAAAAATCCTAATGTTAAAAATTCTTGATAAATAAAATCTTTTATAAATAAAAACCCTATATGTTTATCGGACATCGGCATTTTTTATGTTGAAATTTTTGTATTTTAAAAAACCCCAATCTCTGATACTCCGATACTCTTCATGTGATGAGTTTGGTTTTGCTTATCGAAGGTCTCACCTCCATTTCTATAAAGCCTCCACTCCACCTCACTTATAAGCATCCACTTCCTTTTAAAAGAAGCCCTTCCTTCTTATGTTATTTTGCATCCATTCAAATGGATCCAAAGCCACTTGTGAAGATTTTTAAAGTATTTTTTAATTTGTTTAATATAATTTAATTATACTTTTAATATAATTTTAATTCATTTAAATTTTTAATTAAATTTTGTTCTAATTATATATAATTAGTTTGTAATTAATTTAATTTGATTTTGTAATTATAATTAAATTAATATTAATTAAGAAATAATTATTATTTTATTTTATGATTAGATTTTAATTAGAATTTTCTAATTTTGGCTTAGACAACAATATTCCAGAATTTTGGTAAACTCAACACTTCAACTTTGGAAGCTCATAAGTTGAGTTCTATTTGACCAAATGAGGCCCAGGATAGCTCATTAGATAGATAAAATAATGGAGAATATTTCCAAAGTGGTTGCATGACTAGATTTGATCACTAAATGAGTCTAAAATTGAGCAAAAAATTAAGCTCTGAAATTGTAACCAAAATTAATTTTCTAAGTTTAATTTTTTGCATTTTCATTTGCTCATAGCCTCTATTGAGTGCAGATCCATTCGATTATGTTCTTGTTGACCAATAATATATTTACAAGGATCAATGGAAAGCTCATATTTCTTTTTATTTATCTATTTAATTGAGTTTTGATTGGGGATATTTTGTTTTCCAGATTTGGTATTTTTTATTTTAATTTAATTTGGATTAATTTTTTGCAGGAGAACAGTTGAGGAGATGAGGAAGAGGATTTGAATCATTGAAATTTCTCCAACAAGAGAAGAAAAAGAATTTTGACCAATGAAAATTGTTGGAGTGGATTTTTTCTTCAACAACTCTCCTATTTGGAATTCATTTTTGTAATTATAAATAGTGGTTTGTAGAAAAAGGCAGGGGGGCTCATCTCTTCTACAATTTTGTAATTCTTAAAGCACTATTGTAATGGATTTTCAAGTTGTAGCAATAGGAGGAGAAAACTTAGATCTGAGTAATTGGGATTAGACTTTTTCAATTCTAGACTTTGTATTGGGAGCAAAGCTTGCACTATTGCATCTCTTTCTTTTAGTAGTAGAGTTTATTATTTGAGAAAGATTGTTGGAGATCAATTCAAAGAACAAAGCAAGAGACTGGGTTTTAATTAGTTTGTATTCTAAATACTATTATTTTTACTGTAAATTATATCATTTTAATGACAGATCTGTGTAGAATGTTTTTCATGTTAAACACTCTTGTTTGATATGAAGATGAAGGTTTTTTCTTAAATTAGTTATCTAGTTCATTGGCTTCATAGATCTGTTATTAATTTTCTCTTCTGCTCTTATACTAAAATCAAATTTTTGGGTAACTATTTACTCATAAATCTATTATCTAAATTAGATTAAATTACCATCAACATTAAGAGAACTATTTCCTAATGTTTTTGGTTGATCATTCACCGTTAATTAGTCTCTAATCATAACATGTTTTTATAATCATAATAACAGCTAGTAGAACTATTTCATTAGCCAAATATTCATTTAAAACCAGGCATGTTAAAACCCCAATCATTTAATTACTTTTCTCTTGATTGGATTAGATCTACATCTTCCTAATCGAGATAATCTTAGGATTTCTTTCCTTTTGCTTTCATTCTAGGATTAATTTGCATTTAGATTAGTCATTAGATTTCTATAAGTCCTCTTATCAAAGAGGCAAACTTTATTGGTGGCTTCACTAGGCCCTGGATCAGCTTAAGGATCACTTTCTTGCCTAAGCTCCGCAAAATGGCGGATGTGATGGCTATTCTCTATTGGCAAGAAAAAGGCATACTTTAATCTAGCAGAGATAGAGAGAAGGTAGTTGGACCTAGTTTAATCAGTTGGAACCACCATTTCAAATGGAAAAGGATCTTCTCTAAGGTTCTGACCCGGTGGCTTTCCCCCAATGTTGAGGTAGGCATTTCGAGCCTACAATAAGTAGATACTGATATAGTTGGTGTTAGTGATGTTCGACTGTGAGGTGGAATCACTAGTTTAGGGTTAATATGATTTAGCCTCTAGAATCCCTAGTTTGGTTTTGTTTGGTTTATTCCAGAAGATCCCACGTTCACGCTTGGAATATGGCATGGGTGTGTTTAGTTGAAAGAGAAGTTTGGTTCAGCCCAATCTATGGTGGAGTGATACGTAGAATTACCTGACTTGGTTGGTATTTTCCTATTTTAATAAGAGTTATTCTTCTATTGTGATTCATGTGTATTTATTGGCAATGTGTTGGTGATATTATGGTTGAGTTTCCATGTTTTATATGTTGGTTATTTTCTGGTTATATGTTATTATATGATATGTATATTTTATGGCTCTTGTCATGAATTGTTTAGACATTTATTGATTGATGAATATATGGATTAAAAAGTGTTATTATAGCTATGTGGAGAGGGAATAGGGCCTTCTCAGTGATTCTCATATGAATATAAAACTTTTATGTTCAGATATGCTTTCATGACATGTAGCTTACATGTTTCCATGTGTTTAACAAAATTCTTGTCATGCTCTAGGCAGTCTAGGTCAAGTTCCACCGTCAAATTTGTTTGTTTAGCATTGTTATCATGTAATTATTGATTCTAAAAAGTTACAAGAAGTTTTGGGAAGTGGTTTGGAGGCCGACCTAGAATCTAGGCTCAGATCTCGAGATTGCATGCTCCTAACTGGAAAGTTTGGGTTGCAACTGCATGGATGCAATGTTATGCATGTGGTTGGAGGATTCCAACCACAATGATGCCTTGTTGTAGGTGTGGTTGAGAGCCTAGGATAGTAAAAGAGGGTATAACTCATGGTTTAACCACCTGGGGTGTTTTCTCAGCCTCTGAGTATCTAGTAGCACTTGTGGATATTGTTTGATGTCAGTTTGTCGTCAGTAGTTGATCCCACTTCCTTAAATGAATCTAGGAGGTTGGGTCATGTCATAGTATCTCATCCTCTCATGTTTACCTCGACAGACTAGTGAAACTGGGTAAATGTGGGAGGGGTCATTACAATCTAAAGTTTACTCTCCCATCATACAAGGGTTGTGCCTTCCAGTTAAAGAGAATCCAATTGGATCTTCACCTCTTCCTCTTCGATCTATTTTACATGGTAGTAAACTTCAATTTGTCTAATCCAATTGTTCAACTTATATGCATTAGCTTCTCCATTAAACATGGGAAAATAAAATTTTACATATAATTTCAAGAATGGATTTTTAAAATCATATTTTTTATGACTATTTGAATGATGAGAATGAGAGGAAGAAGAAGAACTTGAACTTGAAAATGGAGATGGAGGTTCATGGGAGTCTCCTTCGATTCCTAGGTTCACTGAAGCATTATCCTCTGCTTTAGCTTCCTTATTGTTTTCCTCTTTGTTATCCTCTCTTGGTAATTTACAAACAATTTTTCTACCATATCTAACATTTGGTAGAAAGCCTTCTCATTTTTTGTATGAATGTTTTCATTCTTCATTTTCTTTATTCAAGTTGCATGTCCAATCTTAGGGTTGAAAGTCTTAAGTTTTCCTTCACCGTCTTTGAGCTTGGCCCTGGTAAGCATCCACATTCACAATTCATGTCAAAGAATGTCTCCTTAATACCAACATGATTTTAGATCTTTTTTTCAATGACTTTAAACAAATCGTATAAAGAGCATGAAATAACCATATGTGAAACCTACATGAAGAAGCAACAATATGGGAAATTTCACTAGAATTTTATAATGGAGTTCATCCAAAGAGGGATTATGTCTCTGGGCCTACTTCTTGTGGAGAGGCATTTTATATTAACTTAGAAAAAATTTTGCAAAATACATGGAAATACCTAAAATCTAGAGATGACTAAAAAATTTGTTCCTTGGATCCAAATTCTATCTATAGCAATGGACTCGTCTCAAAAAATCATGAAAATGACTATAAACACCATAGGCTTTTGTCACCATCACCTCTGGACCCCTCTGAGATCCTCTATCTCAGATTTCATGCCACACAAACACACAATCTTTTCGGCAATGCAAGTTTGCCTCGGAACTCATACATGTGGCTGCACACAGGTTTCTCTCCCCTGGAAAATGTATAAACAAGGTGCCATGTGGAGGCATTTGGAGGGTCCCATGTGTCACCTTCGTATGGTTCCATGTGTCACCTTCTGAATGGTTCCATGTGGCCTCTTCTGGGAGTGTCCCATAGCATTGTTAGTGCCTCTCTTTTACTATTTCTTCAAAACTTTAGAAGGCCATAACTTCCTCATATGGAGGCCATTTGAGGTGTTGTTTGCACCGTTGGAAATATCTAGTTGATCTCTATGACTTGGTGTCATTTTGGTTGATATTTGAGGACTTTTAATTTTTAGCCTTTTTGTATCCTCCTGGATCACCCAAACGTCCTCCTTTTTTACATACTTGCTTTCTTCCTAAACGTTCTATATCATTCCCTTTTCATAGAGAAAAATTGACAAAGGCTTTACTTTCAAGTCTTCTATGATTTTTGACCTACAAGAGTATATTAAACCAAATTATATTCGCCTTGCAAACTTTCTTACAACCTTATCCACTCCATTATGAAAAGACTTGCTAAATGACTATTTTTCCATCTCTCCAAAACTTGTTGGAAAGGCTTCAAATTGGATTCCTAAAATATGGTCACCAAAATAGGCCATCAATACAAAATCATTATTATAATTCTTATTTGCCATTTTTTATGTGTTTGAAGGATCGCAAACCTGCCCAGGCAACCATGGGTGGTACTTCACTTTACCCTTTACCAGATCGCTAATAAAAATTAGCACTTCTTCAACATACAATTATAAGAAGTTGTTTCTTCTTCATTAGTGGATGGCATGTAATTATTTTCATTAACAAAATATGTTGTATTCTCAAAACCAAATGCAGCTTCTTCATTGTTGGAATAAGGAATTACTAAGAGGGGGGGTGAATCAGTAATTAGTGAGTTCCTTAAATTTTAAGCTCAATTCTTATTTTCTCTCTCAATATTGGAAATTACTCATGTGAACATTCATAGCACAATACATATACAACAATGTAAACCATTCACATGAACACAAACTATCAGTTTGAGCAGCATGCATAAATTGACACAGGAATTTTACGTGGAAACCCAAAGGGAGAAAACCACCAATTTGTTTTTTATTATGATGTAATTTAAGCTCCTACTTAATTACATTTTTTGTGAGCACCCACTTACTGGAGGCCCCAACCCCCTTTAAGTTTGCAAGCCACAACTTGCCAAGAGGCATCAACCTATTATGAATACAAGCCACCACCTGTTATAGCCAATTGTTCTAATTTTCATACAATTTTTAGACTAGAAAACAGAGGCCTATTACTATTACGCATAAATATAAAGACTTGGTCAGTTGTTTCACACAAAACCTTCCTATCTTCTCTACAATCCTATTGCACACTTCATTTCTCCATCTGCTCTGGTCTCAACCTTCAGTTTCTTGGTATGATTATCAGTTCCTGGCCACCATATCTCGTTTGTTCGCATACACTCCCCACTGTTCACTATCTATACACAACTCTTTTTCCCATTAGAAAAATCATCATTTCTAAATTTTGTTCCTCTGCAACACAAAGAACAATGCAGTCTCTCCTCTCAATTACACACACTGTCCAAGTGTGTACTTCAACATGGCTACCCATTCTGTTGTTGCATCGAATTTCCTGGCCACTGCAGCTACATTAAACATGAGAATGGGTGCATGTGTGTTTCTCCATACTGAGAATTTAATCTCAGATAAACTGCATACTACAACAAGGATCTCCATGCCTATTAATTTCCATTATGTGCATGAGATGTACTTTAGCATGGCATTCTGAGCTATGGTCAAATATTCATCTGCTCGGGCCATTTTTCTCATTTAAGTCTTTTAAGATTGCAAGGAATTTAGGTATGGTGAATTCTGATAGAGTCAGGCACCATTAATTTTCCTTTTTTAATCTGTGGTTCTTGTTTCCTTGATCCATAGATCTTGGCAATTGCCTTTGACTTCAATATCCCATCTTGTCCATTCAAACAGTTGTCGACTCGTTTCATGTTGTGTCAACCATGACTGTGGCATAATCACATCATATGGAATGCCTATCAAATATGGAACAGACCAGCTGTTGACCCGTGCATGTATGAATAAGCTAACTATGGCTAACAACCAATTTTTGGCATATCCTCCAAATATGGCATATATGCCAAATTTAGCGCGCAACGTCAAAGAGTTGTCGACTCATTCATCCTTGGGACTCTAATATAGGCCAAAATATATGCCAAAGCGCTTTACATAGGCCTAAATCCTTTTAACATAACTACAACCATTCTTGGTCCAAGCACTTTATTTATAAGAAACATTATGTAATGCCTTCCATGGGCCCATTGCACTTTAAGCCCCGAGGGATTAATCTACATGCATTTATCCTTTCGCCCCCTTTGTAAAATGGCACCCACAAGACTGATTCCTAGGCTAGCCTTCTCGTCCTAGCGCCTTTTTCTTTTTATTTGGCCCGAAGGCCCATGGTCACAATATCACGCAAAACCACATCCTAGGCTTTACTTTAGCCCCTAACCTTTTCCTCTAGTGTGGCTTTGAAACCCTCTGAGGCGAAGCCTCAAGGATGATGTGTCCTAGGGGGAACCACCACTACACATATGGACCAATCAATGACCAATTAGTATGAGTTTTACTTCACATGATCTTGAAGCCTATTCAGCTCGTAGCTTCTGCCTTTGCACTCTGTTAAATCCTTCCAGGGTCATGCCACAGGGATTACATGTCTCGTGGGTCGACCTGTTACAACCACCAACCAACCAAATTTCGACTAGTATGATTTGTATGCCATGCTAGCCGACACCTAGTTAGCTTGTGACTCCCTCTTATGCGCCCTTCTAAAACTCCAAGGATAGAGCCTCAAGGATGATCTCATGCTTGTGTGATTAGTTCCAAGTGGCACCTCCAGAGTGGTGACATGTGTCACCCATATTTGGTCCATTAGGCCACCCAAAAACATGAAACGTTCATGCCACGTGTCTCGGTACTTGACATCGTTTGCCACTTGTACTGCCATAGAGGAGAGAGAAGGGGGTTCTCGAGCCTTTTTTGTTTTCTTTAACCAATTTCTTTGTTAAATTTAATGGATCGTGGGCTAAATTTTTTTTATCATTGTGCCACTCTACCACGTTAACCTAACACTTCCATCCCAGGCCTTCACCCTTGCGTGCTCTTTAAAACTTCTAGGGTACACCTTCTAGGATGATGTCATCTCTAGCTTGTGTTATCCTTGTCTTAACCTTTGCACGCACCTGTGTAACCATCCGGTATAACCTTCATTGGGATTGCGTGTAAAGGGGGAGCTCCACCGTCGACCAATAAAAAATCTCCCTGCTGCAACGCTATCATGCCACATATGTCCGGTCCTTTACTTAGCTTGTCTACTAAAGAGTTCCACCGCATTTATAAAAACCGCCAAACTAACATGCTCGGAATGATCCTCCAAATGCTTTTAGCTCTGCAACTTTGACTTTGGGGTTACCTAACTTTGACCGGAAATACCTTTCTATCCAGGAGGCCATTTGAAGACTTCAATATACCATTGGAAATCTCTTTTAGAACACTATCCAACTATGTTATCTCCAAGAGAAATTGAGTTGATTTCTTAACATAGGCTCTACAATCCCTAGCTTTATGTCCAAACTTTGTACATGAATAGTGTTGACCACTCTGTGTCAACTACCTTATAGCAGTACATTCTTTCGAAAGAGATTCCATCATGTTCGAGCATTCAAATCATCTTGGATTCATCATCATCAAACATCAGTCTATCAAAATTGTAAACCCATTTTGCAATGTTTGTAATGTAAATGATCCTAGTAATATTATGTATGTATGTAAAAACCTAGGTAAGCCTATTATTTTGGCGATGATTTTTATCCTAGGAGGTTTTTCATCTCACTAATTCATCTGTTTTTCTAAACACGAACGATTGGCAGAGTTTTTATCTCCAACCTCACCCTAAAGCTAACGTGGAATTTGCCGTCAAGATCTTAGGTAAGTCCTAGTGTTCTAGTTGAGTATTTTGTAAAAGTGATTTGGGAATAAATTAAGCTAATTGGCTAAATTATTTTATTACAAATCACTTGGTCTACTAGATCATATTGGGTCCTAAAATTGGATAATAAATTGAGGGTCTATAACGAAAGGGTGTTCCCCCATTGAGGGTTAAGTTTGTAATAACTTGATGTAAAAAATATTTTGGTGTATGATCCCTCATATTTTGACACCATGGCAAAAATAGAGGGTGGAAAATTTATTAATACCATCAAGTGTCAATTAATTAAATTTTCTAAGAAAAATAAATTAAAATCCTACGCCAAAAATTTAATTAATTAAAGTCAAAATTAAAATCCTAAATAAATAAAATTCTCTAAGTGGGAAAATCCGTGGGTCCTAAAGAAATTAATTTTTGGAGGTCCCCAACCAAGGGAATATTGGAAATTTCAAGAAAATTTGGACCCTTGGGCCTTGGTGGTTAAGTCAAAGCCAATTTTTTGAGGAAATTAGCTCAAAATAGTTAATTTTGAGCTAACAAAAAATGGATTAAATGAGAAATTCGGAAATTCCTCTAAAATAAATATTTTTGACGATTGAGATTACTTTGACAAGGATTATGCCAACTAGACATTATTTTCCACTTGGAGGATTTATTTATAAATTAGAAGTCATTTTGATTCTCAAATAAGAAAAAAAAATTAGAAAGCTCTGAGTCAAGCTCTGCTACTGTAATACTTTTCTGGAATTAATAGAAAAGACTTTGGGGTTTATTCATGGTGGTGTTCCTCTTTTGTCTACTGGTAATATTTTTCTAAATCATGTGCTTAAATGTTTTATTGAATTAAATTTTATAAATTTTTCGTCTCATTAGCCATTAGTTGGATTATCTATTTTCATAGATATCTTGCATTAGGTATTCTGTTTTAGAAAATATTTCTAATCCGATAGATCTAGCAAGTATCTCTAGATCTTGAGGGTTTTTACATGTATCTAACCCCTTTTGAAGCTAAAAAATTAATCTTAAGTGTGCAGAGATCTAATCGAGATTCAAATCTTGGGCATGAGGGGAAGTCTTCAGTTGGACCAGCCAACCCCCAAATCCAGAGACCCAAGAGACCATTGTGCTAAATTTTTGAGATCTATCCTATGATTATTTGTTTTGCAAAGATCTTGATCATGGCCCAAAATTAAAAATAATTTTTATTTACTCATTTATCCCCAATAATATTGTGCTTATTCGATAGATTTGGCTAATAAGAGTTTGTTTCTACTGATTTGGGAGTGGAGTTGTACTCATACTCCTCAGATCCAGTAGATTTGTGTATTATTTCTAGATATTTTGCATAGATCTATTAGATCTAATAGTTTTGTAAATAATTTTAGCTTCTAACCCTTGTTTGCAGCTGGGGATTTTGGGGATTTGTGATTTTATTATTATTATTATTATTATTATTATATATATATATATATATATATAGAGAGAGAGAGAGAGAGAGAGAGAGAGAGAGAGAGAGATTGATTGGGGTTTTGGGTTTTGAAATATTATTTGTCCAAGTGGATTACAAGGCTAGATCTGAACAATTGTTAAGAGTTTCAAGGGTTCCAGTCTTTGGAAAAAAAATAGAGGGTTTCTAGAGGTGGATCTAGGCCTAGGAGAAATTGTGACTTCCTCAACGAGTTTTGGTTGTGGTGATTCATGGTAAAATTTCAATATCTGGAGCAGATCTGATTATTTTTTCCAAAAGTTTAAAAAAATTTAACATTTCTTGGCCCTCTGCTTCCCATTTATTCTTCCTGTCGTGGCCTTATTTCTCCTGTATTTCCCTTTGTCTGCTTTATCCCCTCATCTCCTAAACATATCCTCCTCTCTATTGCCCTTCTTTCCTTGCGATTACACCTAAAAGGCATGTCTCTGAAGGCTGCAACTCTTTTTGGCCTTGTCCTAATCCCTAGGACTCATCCCTACCCTATTTTCCCTTTTTGCTTCTATCTCCTAGCCATGATCTACCTCTTTTAGCCCTCATTCCAACACATCTCAAGATATCAGTAATTTCTTGGCATTGATATATTATTAACAAGAGTTACAACACTTGTTTTCCATCGTCATATGTCTCTGCCACCCCTTCTATGGGATTTGTATTAGTATTGGGCTATATTTGCATAAATAACAAGGGTTTTGTCTAACATGATTTGCAGGTGTTGTGCTTCATTGGAAGATCCTAGAAGCAATAGATCTTGAGCTTTTATACCATATTTCACCAAACCCTACCTCTGCAAATACACTTCATTTGAAATACTCCATCGCATATCCTAATCACATTTAATAGTTATAATAATCAATCCAAAATACTCAAATTTGACTCATGACAATTGCAAAATTACTCATTAGTATTGGATTATGATCTTATGTGATTTAAGGACTTATTTGGGTGACTGGTATCATTGTTTTAGAGGTCTGATATAAAAATTGGAGAGGTTAGATATAGAGTTACAATGGCAAAATTAAACACCACAGTGACCAAGGATTAATCAAGCATATTTGGAAATCATTTATATCTATTTATCTAGCATATGTTGTAAACTTTGAGGACTGATATATTTTTATTTATGAGTTAAATATGGTCTAGTATAAGCATTGAAAAATTTGTAAGGGACATAACAAATGGTATAAAACAGTTGGCAATCATCTCACCTCATTAGGCATTCATTCCTTTGCATCTATTTCTCCTTGGGTAAGTATTATCTAGCTATTGTCAGCATTCCTCTCTTTGTTGCCTCACAATATCTATTTGCATTGAAATTTTGAGTGCTCTCATTCAATCAGGATAAAAAGGCAGGTTTAGAATTGTTTTGGCATCCTTTGGTATCATAAGTTACATAAAGGCTCTTGATAATTGGTTGATGTGGATAAGAATAATATTAATATTTTCGTGAGTTTCCTAAAATCACATTCATCTCATGATTTGGTTGCTTAAATAAATATACTTGATATTGGTATCTATTGTTTCCTTATACATTGGTGAATAGTGATCTTATCATTGTCATTACTCGTATCTATTGGTGAATGATAATCTACATTGCCTTTAAGATCCTAAGTGCTCAAGCCCTTGTTTATCTAATTGAACATATTTTAAGTGATTGGCATTTAAGTGATATTGACATATCTTGAAGGCTTTCTAATTGAGAGTATTAGTAATTTTACAATCTATCTTAATCATTGACACTTGTCTTGGAAGAATTTAAATTGCCTCAATCGCTACTCTAAATTGCATTCTTGTGGGAGATAAGTTTATTTCTTTTTGTTCAACATTAGCACTTAATTGGCACATCTTTGGTAATAGGATTATATTTTTAATTTCTAAGTACTCATTATCGCAAATAAATATTAATTGTAACTAAAGTACTTAATTCACACAAGCAATATTAAACCAAGAACTCACTTAACATCCTTTCGTATCATCCTAAGCTAGTATTACATTTTAAAACTTACATCCAAGCTTAAGCTTGGTTGATAGAGAGATAGAAACACATTTTCATCTTTGCTTGAGAAGTATAGCCTTTCTAGTGTTTAAAACGGTGACCTTGTAGTCATCAGAGCCATAGTCTCTACAGTGTCGGAGGCACCGGGTACGTTAGATTTCAAAGAGAGGAATCGTTAATCACATATCCGTGTGCTTCACCTTGACTTCTCTCTACCACTTACTACAGAGTTTAGGCTCAATATAGATAAAGATCAAAGGTCATACTTAGATTAGGCATTTAATTAAAATTAACCAAGATCTTTGCATTTCACATAGGTCTTAGGAATTGCATTCCATATAGGATAGTAATGCATAAAAGTAACAGTTGTCCATCTGGTACTTGGTTTCAAATTTATAAAGCAAGAGCGTTGACTCCATAAGGCACTAGTCTCAAATATATAAATTCAATCTAATCCTTAAAATCTTGCTAGATTTAACCAAGTGCTAGGCCACTCAACTGTGTCTCTCAGACTAGTTGGTTCCCAACTTGTTCTTCATCTCATTTCCATAGGGTCTACCCTCCATAGCCTATTGTTGGGAGACAGCTAAAACAGAGAGGTTGGGGATCAGGGTGACAACCCCTAAAATGAGTTGTTGTTGCGGTGCTTGTACAATTTGAGCGACAACATTTTTTGGCATCATTGTCGGGGATATTCTATTATTGGTGCTTCAACGACATGTCCTCATTATATTTTCATTCTTAATTGTTTTTCAACGTTTCATCAGCTTATCTTTTTTCTCTCATTATTCCTTCATCTTGTCTATCTACACCTTTAGCATGTGGAATTTCGGTTCGTTTCCTATTTGGGTGGAAAATCTAGTTACTCGTCCATTTTTTCTCAAACAAGAAACTCTCCCTTATATCCATCTACTTCTCCCTGACTAACCTTTTGGTTTTTTCTTTTTGGATCTTGGAGCTAGATTTATGTTCAAGTGGCAACTCCACTTCTTTCATTTCTTACAAGAATTTCTGCTAGAAGCTCGCTTCTCATTGATCTCTTGATTTTCTTGACCAAGGCTCTCTAGATATAGCATCCATTTGGCCCCTCCTTTCCCCTTTAAGAATTTCATCATGAATGACTTATTCGCCCCTTGTCGTTTTACTAACATTACTCATGATGTTTTAGACAATGCCATTAATAAATTGCCTTCTTTCACGGGTAATAATGCACTCACTGCTAGAAATCATCTCTTAAGGTTTGCTCGTTGTATGGAAATATTTTGTGGCTCTGCACAATATAATCATGAAGATGTCAAGATGTGGCTCTTTGTCCTTTCCTTGAAAGGTGATGCTAGAGATTGGTTTTGCAATTTTCCTGATGATTACTTTGATTCTTTACAAGACATCATCAATGCTTTTAAAGATAGATATGGAGATCAAAGGGGCTCACCTTGTGCCCCTAGTACTATGAAGAAAGATGAAAGTGATCTTGTAAAGGACCCAGTTATCAAAGAAACATTTCAATAAAATGCACCACATCAAAATGTGTCGTATTGTAGGCATTGGGACCATTCTCATGATGAATCCACTTGTGTTGTTGCAAGAAGAATCCTTGATAGTGAAAGCGTAGGGATGATAGATCAAAATAAGATTGATAATGAAAAGGGAAATGATAAGAATTTTATTAAGGAACTAAAGCAAATGATTAAATCCATGCAAAATCATTTGATCAATATGGAAAAAAATCATAAAGATGAAATGATTTTGATTCAAGTAAGTTATGATAAAACAATAAAGGACATGGAAATCGGTTTTCAAAGCAGGTTGTCATCTATAGAAGAAAAGCATGATGTGGAGGTAAAGATCATGAAAATTAATCACCACGATCAGATAGCCACCATGGAAGTAAAGTGTGCTCAATATATGGAGCATATGAGGTCCCATATGCAGAATCATTTGATTTCCATAAAAGCAAATAATGACAAAGTAATAAAAGATATGGAACTTGGTCAGATATGTCTTCAGAATAAGTTATTGACCATGGAGGAAATCCTTGCCAACGAAATTGGTGCTACGAATGTTGAACACTCTAACCAAATGGATGCCATCAAAATTGAAAAGACCACTCTTCAGGATAACTTGCAAATGATGGAAAAGGCACAAGTTCCGAGACTTCAGCTCAGACCGAAGGAACCCAAGGGCAAGCACAAAGGGTTTTTCACAACTCACAGATCTCCAGTCCACCAAAGAAATTCCCATCTCATCGCAAGGAGGTCACTTTTCCCATTAAGGACAGGTTGACTATGGTTACAAAGGAAGTTAAGAAATACCAAGGTTATGTGTCCTCATTGACAAAGTATATTCCGGATAATATTGGGCATACTTCAAATTCTTCAGATCTTTCGTCTGAACATCTTCAAGATTAGGACAAGAGATCTAAAGTGGTCTCACTGTTGACATCACAACCCACTGAGAAGAAATGCAAAACATAGAAAATAAGAAGCACTTGATGCGTCTAATGGCCAAGAGCAACTCGATATTTTGATAAGATAAAGTCCTATGATATGCAGGATCAAACATGGCACATCTAAGAATAACCCACATATCTTCCTGAAAGTTGGAAGATGCTCATTATACACTATGTTGAAGACATTTGATGCCATAAGGCATCCTCTGTATTGTATTTATAACCCTACTCCTTGATTATTTATTTCTTATTGTTAAAGTAGTTTGTATTTCAACATTTTGTTTCATAGTTTAAATTTCATTTTCTTTTCATGTTAGTAGAGCTTCTATTTCATGTGTGTAATGTTATATGATTTTTTTTGTATTATATTTGGATGGACGCTACTTATATGAACTTGTGTTTTGATTAGGTGTGAATTATGGATTCTCACATTCCTTCAGTGAAGCAAACTGTCCCCAAGTAGAGCTAGATGTTTACCACTCTATGTCAACTACACTATAGTAGTACATTTTTTTGCAAAGGGATTCCATCATGTTCAATGTAGGTTTTAACCCTGTACAGAAATTACCTGCATACGAATTCTTAAACAAAGAAAATAAACAATGCGAGAGAATAACCCATAAAACACATATGCACAGAGATTTTTCCCTGGATCCCAAAACCGGGACTACCAGCTTGATTTTTCATTATGTTCCTTTCAATGTTACAATACATATTTATACATGCCGAAGCATCCAATACCATGGACCGAAAAACCATCGCGTCCAATACCATGTGCGAAAATCATGCACAAAACCATAGGTAGGTTCGCCCAACCTAATATAGGGTCCAAAAAAAAATTTCATAGGTTAGTTTTGGAAAGAATATAACACAACGTAGGTTAGTCGTGGAAAGAATATAACACAACCCAACAATCTCCCACTTGTTGTTTTCTTTCCACAGGGGGCCACAGGAGAGCTTAGTCATTTTTCCAGCCCTGAAACACCCATTGTTTCTCTACACCAAGAGAACTTCTCAGAGCTCACAGATTTTGTCAATGCATCTGCAGTATTCTTCAAAGTGTCCACCTTTACTAGCAACACCTTTTTGTCTTCTATCATATCCCTCACAAAGTGATACTGAACATCAATGTGCTTTCTCTTTGAATGATAAGCAGGGTTCTTGCTAAGAAAATTGCACTTTGGCTGTCACAGTCTATTCTTATAGCTCCCTGTACTAACCCCATACTTGAACACAATCTCTGCAACCAAACTGCTTCCTTGCTTGCATGAGTGGCTGCCATGTATTCTGCCTCTATAGTTGATAGTGCCACTACAGATTGTTTCTTACTCATCCAACTAACTGCACCTCCAAATAGGTTAAACACATACCCACTTGTAGATCTTCTCTGATCCAGATCTCCAGCCCAGTCTGCATCAACAAAACCATGAATATCCAACACTCTGTCCAATCCTGGTCTTCCTTGGTAGCACAAACCATAATCACTAGTGCCACGCAAATACCTGAAAACCCGCTTCACTGCTGTCCAGTGCTCCTTCCCAGGTTTTGACATAAACCTGCTCAATACTCCCACTGCATGTGCAATGTCTGGTCTAGTACAGACCATTGCATACATCAGGCTACCGACTGCACTTGCATATGGAACACGGGACATGTCCTCTTCCTCTTCTTGTGTCTTGGGACACTGTTCAGCAGATAACCTCACACCTACAGGAATAGGAACCTTCACCGGTTTACTATCCTGCATATTAAACCTCTGCAGTATTGTCTCGACATACTTCCTCTGGTTTAACCAGAGCTTCCTCTTTTCCCGATCTCTTTTAATTTCCATGCCCAAAATATAGTTTGCAGCACCAAGATCTTTCATGTCAAATTTGGAGGACAATTGGGTCTTCAAATCTTGGATAATTTCTTTTTCATTTCCAACCAGCAACATATCATCCACATACAAGACCAGATAAATAACACGGTCACCAATTAATTTAAAATACACGCAATGATCTGCTTTGCTTCTGGTGAAGCCAAGTCCCCGTATAAATGTATCAAATTTCTGATACCACATCCTTGGTGACTGTTTTAACCCATACAGAGACTTCTTTAACTTGCATACCAGTTCTTTCTTACCCTTCACCGCAAAGCCTTCAGGTTTCCTCATGTAGATTTCCTCTTCCAAATCCCCGTGAAGAAATGTTGTCTTCACATCCATCTGTTCTACCTCAAAATCAAAAGCAGCAGCAACAGATAAAAGTAATCTAATAGAAGCTACCTTGGCAACAGGAGAAAAAATATCACCAAAATCAATTCCCGACACCTGGGAATAACCTTTTGCTACCAACCGAGCTTTGTATTTCTCCACCTTTCCTTCTGCATTAGTCTTCTTCTTGAACACCCATTTGCTGCCAATGGGTTTCCTTCCAACCGGCAACTCTACCAGATCCCAAGCCTCATTTTTGTGCACAGATGCCATTTCATCAACCATGGCCTCTTTCCAGAGTTTTCCATCCACTGAATCCACTGCTTCCTTCACAGTTCTGGGATCATCATCAATAACAGACAAAGCAAAATTTGAACTGAAAGCAGATGGACTATACCTTTCTGGCTGCCTTCTTTCTCGACCTGATCTTCTCACAGCCGGAGTTTGTGGCTCTTCATCTTCTGATTCCTCCTCTGCTGCAGAGTCTGATTCTTCCTCCTTTGGCTCAAACTCTATCTTCTCAGGTTCCTTTGGTTGGACTGCAGATTGAATAACATCTTTTACCTCTCTGAACACCACATCTCGGTTGTACACAACCTTCCGTGTGACTGGGTTCCAAAGCTTATAACCCTTTAAACCATCCTTATACCCAATAAAGATGCACTTTTCAGATTTACTATCCAACTTGGTTCGTTTCTCCTTTAGAACATGTACATATGCATCACATCCAAATACCCTCAGATGTGAAAGAGAGGGTTTCTTACCAGTCCATACTTCTTGTGTAGTCTTATCCTACAACGCTGATGAGGGTGATTTGTTGATCAGGTAACGTGCAGTATCCACCGCCTCTTCCCAGAATTCCTGTCCTAACCCGGCACCACTGAGCATGCTTCTTGCCCTTTCCATCAACGTCTTGTTCATTCTTTCTGCGACTCCATTTTGCTGAGGTGTATATGGAGTAGTCTTTTGTCTTGCTATACCACACTTCTTACAAAATTCTTCAAATTCCTTGCTGCAAAATTCTCCACCATTATCTGTCCTGAGCACCTTTATCTTCTTCTCTGTCTGATTTTCCACCAGAGCCTTAAATTCTTTAAACCTGTCAAAGACTTCAGATTTTTTCTTAAGGAAATATATCCATGTATTCCTTGAGAAGTCATCTATGAATGATACATAGTACACAGACTTACCCAGTGATGGAACCTTCACAGGTCCAAACACATCACTGTGCACAAGCTCTAATATCTGTTTCGTCCTCTTACCACCAGAGGGGAAACTCACTCGATTCTACTTCCCATACACACAATTTTCACAGAAATCAAAATCCAGAGAGCTATCATTCATACCTTCTACCATACCTTTACCATGAAGTATTCGAAGGCCCTTCTCTCCAATATGTCCAAGCCTTTGATGCCACAACATGGTCTTCTCTCCAAAGACCACTAGATTTTCTACTCCATTTTCAGGAACCATAGAACTATTGCACCCATCAACAACAGTGCTACCCTGCAGCTTGTACAGAGTTCCAATCCGAACTCCCCGCATCAATATCAGTGCTCCTCGAACCATCTTGCAGGTATCTTTCTCGAACGCCGTCTTTACACCTGCATCATCCAACTTGCTTACAGAAATCAGATTTCTGGCCAATGCAGGAATATGTAGAACGCCCGGAAGTGTTCTAACCCTTCCACCTTGCAACTTCAACTTTACTTTTCCCCGACCAATGATTCTAGCCTTCCTATCATCTCCTAAGAAGACATCACCACCATCGTATTTCTCATACTCGCAGAACCACTCTCTATGGGGAGTGAAGTGAAAGGATGCACCTGAGTCAATCAACCATGCCTCATGATCTACATGTGTACTTGAAGAAGCCAAGTACACATCCCCACCTTCATCTGAGGTGGTTTTCGCCTCTGCAGAAGGAGCATCATCAGATCCCTTTCCTTTATCAGGAGCTTTAGATTTACAATCCCTTCTGAAGTGCCCTTCCTTTCCGCATTTCCAGCACACCACCTTTGTAGGTTTTCCTGGAGATTTAAATCTCCATCTAGATTTAGATCTCCCACTCGATGACTTATTTTTGTTTCTGTTCTGGGACCGTCCTCGTACAGACAAGGCATCACCATTCTGGTTGTCCATATTCTTCCGTCTCATCTCCTCCGTCAGCAAGGCTGAGACTATTTCATCAAACTGCAAAGCAGTTGCATTGCTACCTATTGCAATAACCAGACTATCCCACAAATCTGGTAGAGAACACAATAGACTAATGCACTTATCTTCATCTGAAATTTTAATATCAACAGATAATAATTGACTTACCACAGTATTAAACGCATTCAGATGCTCTGTCACCGAGTCTCCATCTTTCATCCTCAGGTTATACAGCTTTTTCCGCAGGAACAGTTTATTCACCAGAGACTTAGATTGGTACAAAGTCCCTAACTTGACCCACAAAGCCTTTGCCGTAGCTTCCCCTGATACATTCAGCAATACTGAATCTGAGACACACAATCGTATTGTGCTCTTTGCCTTCCGATCCAATTTCTTCCATTCTTCATTGGTCACTCCCGATGGTTTAGTACCCGGATCTACCGCGATCCACTGATCTTTATCGACCAACAGATCCTCCATCTTGAGTTTCCACAACTCAAAACTCTGACCATTGAACTTCTCAATCTCGATCTTTCCACTGCTCGCCATCTTCTTTCACCACCAGAATCGATCTCGCAGATCTCCCACTGAACAGGGTCTACCACAGGCCCGAGCGAAACCCCTCAGCAACAAAGGCGTCCCCTTGAAGCCAAAACAGCTCCGATACCAAATGTAGGTTTTAACCCTGTACAGAAATTACCTGCATACGAATTCTTAAACAAAGAAAATAAACAATGCGAGAGCATAACCCATAAAACACATATGCACAGAGATTTTTCCCTGGATCCCAAAACCGGGACTACCAGCTTGATTTTTCATTATGTTCCTTTCAATGTTACAATACATATTTATACATGCCAAAGCATCCAATACCATGGACCGAAAAACCATCGCGTCCAATACCATGTGCGAAAATCATGCACAAAACCATAGGTAGGTTCGCCCAACATTCAAGCATTCAGATCATCCTGGATTCATCGTCATCAGTCGTAAATCTATCAAAATTCTAAACCCATTCTGCAATGTTTGTAATGTAAATGATCCTAGTAAGATAATGCATGTATGTAACAACCTAGGTAATCCTATTATTTTGGCGATGATTTTCATCCTAGGAGGTTTTTGTCGCATTGATTCATCTGTGTTTCTAAACACGGATGATCGGAAAGGTTTTTCCCTCTGACCTCCCCTCAAAGCTAGGGTGGAATTTTCATCGAGATCTTAGGTAAGTCCTAGTGTTCTAGTTGAATCTTTTGTTAAAAGTGATTTGGGAATAATTGAAGCTAATTGGATAATTTATTTTATTACAAATCACTTGGTCTACTAGATCATACTAAGTCGCAAAATTGGGTAATAAATTGAGGGTCTATAACGAACGGGTGTTTCCCCTTTGAGGGTTGAAGTTGTACTATCTTGATGTAAAATTTATTTGGTTCATGGTCCCTCATATTTAGACAACATGGCTAAAATATTAGAGGGTGGAAAAATTATTAATCCCCTCAAGTGTCAATTAATTAAATTTTCTGGAAAAAATAAATTAAAATCCTAAGCCAGAAATTTAATTAATTAGAGTCAAAATTAAAATCCTAGAGAAATTAAATTCTCCAAGTGGAAAAATTCATGGGTCTTAAAGAAATTAATTTTTGGAGGTCCCCCACCAAGGGAATATTGGAAATTTAAAAAAAAAATGGACCATTGGGCCTTGGTGGTTAAGTCAAACTCAATTTTTTAGGAAATTAGCTCAAAATAATTAATTTTGAGCTAATAAAAAATGGATTAAAAGAGAAATTCGAAAATTCCTCAAAAATAAAGATTTTCGACAATGGAGATTAAAAGATGATCAAATATTTATCAACGGTTGATATTACTTTGATGAGGATCAAGCCAACTAGCCATTATTTTCCACTTGGAGGATTTATCTATAAATTCGAAGTCATTTTGCTTCTCAAACAAAAAAAAATTGAGAAAGCTCTTAGTCAAGATCTACTATTGTAATACTTTTCTGGAATTAATAAAAAAGTCTTTGGGGTTTATTCATGGTGGTGTTCCTCTTCTGTCTGCAGGTAATATTTTTCTGAATCATGTGCTTAAATTCTCTATTGAATTAAATTTTATAAATTTTTTGTTTCATTAGTCATCAATTGGATTATCTATTTGCACAGGTATCTTGCAGTAGGTATTGGGTTTTAGAAAAGGTTCCTATCTGATAGATCCAGCAGGTATCTCTAGATCTTGAGAGTTTTACATGTATCTAGCCGCTTTTAAAAGCAAAAATTTTAATCTTAAGTGTGTAGAGATCTAATCGAAATTCAGATCTTGGGCGTGAGGGGAAGTATTCGTTTGGACCAGCCAACTCCCAAATCCAGAGACCCAAGAGCTCATTATGTTAAATTTCTAAGATATATCTGACGTTTATTTGTTTTGCAAAGATCTTGATCATGGCCCAAATTTAAAAATAATTTTATTTACTCATTTATCCCCAATAATATTGTGCTTATTCGATATATCTGGCTAATAAGAGATTGTTTCTAATAATCTGGGAGTGGGGTTATAGTCATACTCCTTAGATCCAGTAGATATGTGTATTATTTGTAGATATTGTGTATATATCTATTAGATTTGACTGTTTTGTAAATAATTTTAGCTTCTAACCCTTGTTTACAGCCAGGGTTTTTGGGAATTTGGGATTTATTTTTATTCTTTGTATATATTTGGGTTTTGGGCTTTGAAATTTTATTTGTGTGAGTGGATTACAAGGCTAGATCTAAAGAATTTTTTAAGAGTTTTAAGGGTTTCAGTCCATGGAAAAAAATTTAGAGGGTTTCTAGAGGTGTATACAGGCCTAGGAAGATAAGATGCACCATATATTTGCTCTCCTAGATCAAATTTCAATCCCTAGGAGAAACTGTGACTTCCTCAATGAGTTTTGTTTGTGGTGATTTGGGGTAAAATTTCAAGATCTGGAGCATATCTATAAAAAAATTGTAGAAGTTTAAAAAAAAATGGCATATGTTGGCCCTCTGCTTCCCTTTTCTTCTCCCTGTTGTGGCCTTATTTCTCCTCTCTTTCCCTATGTCTGCCTTATCCCCTCATATAGTAAACTTGTCCTCCTCTCTATTTCCCTTCTCCCCTTGCGGTTGCACCTAAGAGGCCTGTCTCTGAAGGCCACAACTCTTTTTGGCCTTGTCCTAATCCCTAGGACTCATCCCTACCCTATTTTCCCTTTTTGCTTCTATCTCCTAGCCATGATCTACCTCTTTTAGCCCTCATTCAAACACATCTCGAGATATCAGTAATTTCTTGGCATTGATATATTATTGAAAAGGGATACAACACTTGTTTTCCATCATCATATGTCTCTGCCACCCCTTCTATGGGATTTGTATTAGTGTTGGGCTATATTCCATATATAACAATGGTTTTGTCTAACATGATTTGCAGGTGTTGTGCTTCATTGGAAGATCCTAGAAGCAATAGATCTTGAGCTTTTATACCATATTTCATCAAACCCTACCTCTGCAAATACACTTCATTTGAAATACTCCATCGCATATCCTAATCACATTTAATAATTATAATAATCAATCCAAAATACTCAAATTTGACTCATGACAATTGCAAAATTACTTGTAAGGATTGGATTATGATCTTATGTGATTTAAGGGCTTATTTGGGTGACTAGTATCATTGTTTTAGACGTCTGATATAAAAATTGCAGAGGTTAGATATAGAGTTACAATGGAAAAATTAATCACAACAGTGACCAAGGATTAATCAAGCATATTTGGAAATCATTTATATCTATTTATCTAGCATCTGTCATAAACTTTGAGGACTGATATATTTTTATTTATGAGTTAAATAAGGTATGGTATAAGGATTGAAAAAATTGTAAGGGATGTAACAAATGGTATAAAACAGTTGGCAGACATCTCACCTCATTACGCATTCATTCCTTTGCATCTATTTCTCCTTGGATAAGTATTATCTAGCTATTGTCAGCATTCCTCTCTTTGTTGCCTCAGAATATCTGTTTGCATTGAAATTTTGAGTGCTCTCATTCAATCAGGATAAAAAGGTAGGTTTAGGATTGTTTTGGCATCCTTTGGTATCATAAGTTACATAAAGGCTCTTTTTAATTGGTTGATGTGGATAAGAAGAATATTAATATTTTTGTGAGTTTCCTAAAATCACATTCACCTCATGATTTGATTTCTTAAGTAAATATACTTGATATTGGTATCTATTTTTTCCTCATACATTGGTGAATAGTGCTCTTATCATTGTCATTACTGATATCTATTGGTGAATGATAATCTACATTGGCATTAAGATTCTAAGTTCTCAAGCCCTTGTTTATCTAATTGAACATATTTTAAGTGATTGGCATTTTAAGTGATATTGACATATCTTGAAGGCTTTCTAATTGAGAGTATTAGTAATTTTAGGGTCTATCTTAATCATTGACACTTGTCTTGGAAGACTTTAAATTGCCTTGATCGCTACTCTAAATTGCCTTCTTGTGGAAGATAGGTTTATTTCTTTTTGTGCGACATTGGAACTTAATTGGCACATATTTGGTAATAATATTATGTTTTTCATTTCTAAGTACTCATTATCATAAATAAATATTAATCGTAACTAAAGTACTTAATTCACACAAGAAATCTTGAACCAAGAACTCACTTAACATCCTTCCATATCATCCTAAGCTAGTATTGCATCCTAAAACTTACCTCCAAGCATAAGCTTGGTTGATAGAGAGATAGGAACACCTTTTCATCTTTGCTTGAGAAGTCTAGCCTTTCTAGTATTTAAAACGGTGACCTTGTAGTCGTCAGAGCCATAGCCTCTGTAGTGTTGGAGGCACCAGGTACATTAGATTTCAAGGAAAGGGATCGTTAATAACACCTTCATGTGCTTCACTTTGACTTCTCTTTGCCTCTTACTACGGAGTTTAGGCTCAATATAGATAAAGATCAAAGGTCATACTTCGATTAGGAAATTAATTAAAATTAACCAAGATCTTTGCATTTCACATAGGTCTTAGGAATTGCATTCCATATAGGATAGTAACGCATAAAGAAACAGTTGTCCATCTAGTACTTGGTTTCAAATTTATAAAGCAAGAGCGTTGAATCCATAAGGCACTGGTCTCAAATATATAAACTCAATTTAATCCTTATATTCTTGCTAGATTTAACCAAGTGTTGGCCCAGTCAACTGTGTCTCCCAGACTAGTTGGTTCCCAACTTGTCCTTCTTCATCTCATTTCCATAGGGTCTACCCCCCATAGCTTGTTGTTGGGAGACAACTAAAATAGAGAGTTTGGCGATTAGGGTGACAACCCTTGACCTGAGTCGTTGTCATGGTTCATGTACAATTTGAGTGACAACAAATAGAAATGACCAAGAAATATAGTTTGATACTTAGTTGAGTAGGATTTCCTTGATGAAGCAATTCTTTTGAAGATGTTTTTCTTTGACAAAGATTCACTTCTTTACTTATCCTTATCTCCCATTTCACTACTACTTACATTATGTTGGGACTTATTGATGGCATCAACATAGCTTCTAGGTGTAGTAGTTATTCCAACCTCGTCCTGATTTCTTCCCTTGCTTCCATTGTGGTTGTGTCTTTCATGACCTCCAAGATTTACTTAATTTTTCGGTAACTTAAGGGATGCATCTTTCTTGCATGAATTCTCGCCTACATAACCAAGACTTGTTTTTTCATATGATGATATTTGACTGATGAGAATATCATCCAACATTTGAGAACTTTTCAAGTTCTTGTTGAGATTGTCTACTTCATTCCTAAATGAGGCAATCTCTACTCCAAGACTCTCACATTTTTCTTCTTTTTCCTTTAGCTCGCTTTTCATCACTTCCTCTATTTTCTTTAACTCTTCTAGCTGAGTTTTCATGTAGGTAACTTTTTCAATTTTTTTCTCTTGCTTTTTTTGGTCAACTTTTGCTTCTAGCTTCCCATGATCCTCAACCTTTTCCTTCAACTGGCTTGACAACATTTATTCACTCTTATCCGCTTCCTTTGCTTGAAGTCTCTAGAGGACAACATTTCTTTCATCACAATTATGACCATCTCTTTAGGAATTTACAAGATCTCTTTAAGCCTTACATTCTCTTCTATAATATTAACTATTTGTTTTAGTGCAACTCCAAGTTATGTTCCATCAACATTTTCTTCTTCTATTTCATCATGATTCTTCTTCTTTAATTTATTCATTTCCTCCTTCAGCATTATATTCTCTTTTATAGTATGGTTTGTTCTTTCTAAGACATCTATTTCAATGATGTAATCTTCTTCAAGATTTGTCGATCCTTTTGTATTTCCTTATCTTCTTTAAGATACTTTTATTTTATGACTATGGAGGATACTTCTTTTGGGGATTTATAGTCATGGATCTTTGACTTTACCATCTCTATTGCCATCTCTGTTTTTGAGGATTTAGGAGGTGTTCCATATACCATCAGAAGTGTCTCAAAATGTATTATTTGACTGTGAAATCTTCTCCTTCATTTGAACAACATTTAACATCAATAACAACCATTTTCAAAATATCCCCTTTTCTATTAATGGCAACACTTCGATATCTGCTTCTTCCAACAATTTTCCCCCTGTCTATGTTCTCTTAATGCTTCTTATTATTTTCTCCCATGTATGCATTCTCTCACCCTTTAATATCAATAGCAAAGGATGCTCCCCCTATCTACATCTCTTCAATGCGTGCCTTTTTTCTGTCAATGAGGACTACTCCCCTTGACTTTGTGCTTCCAAGGAACATTTGAAACAATAGGTTATCTGTGTATAAGACAATAACTTATGAAAAATACATGGCTACATAATAAACAAGTGAAGTATGTCCAACCATCTCCACTAATGCCTCTCCTGAGAGTGCCAATAATCTTGTAGATCCATCATGGGAAGTAGAGAATCCATATTTCTAGTTTCGTTCCCCTCATCTCTCATCATCACATTAGTTTCATCTATATAAACTAACAAAGCAAATTTTGATTCTCTTACTCACAATGTTCTACATAACATTCTACTCTAGATATGATGGTTCGACCTCACTCATTTTTTGTTCTCCATTTTTTTGTATACTTACATTTTTCACTATGAAACGGGTATGAGCATTAGTTTCCATTACTCCTACCATATTTTGTTTCCCTCCATCACCATTATCTGCACTAGGAACAACACCTTTAGTTGAAGTGCACTCATCTACTCGACTAAGTATCCACAATTGTGAAAGAATGTCCTCTTCAACTGCTTGAGAAATGTTTGAAACTCATGCTTCTACCTATGTTTGATCATTATCATTCCATCTACCATAACCTAGACCATGCCTTCCAATAAATAATATCGTATCCGTGGAGAAATCAAATAGAGGCAATGGTCCACCAACACCTTGATCCCTAATGAATGTACCCCCTAGGTGTTCGGGGGCCAATATTGAAGCATTAACAAAAAATGGGTTACACCAAAGCCTCTTGTTATTATTGTTGCATCTCAAGAAGTGCTCCCAATAGAAGGCCACACATAACCTTTTGTAGCTACTCCACTAGGCTGTGTTGGCCTGGTAAGAAGGGCATGTTGAAAAGCACCTTCATTCTCAGTTGTATAAGATTAAATAAAAGTTCGATTATCATTTGGATGACGTCCATCGACCCCTAAAAGCCACCAAATTCCAAATATATCATCCATGTGAATTCCCTAAAATGGCACTATTGAACGACCAACCAAATTACCACCTCCTCCAACATGTCTCGAAACTTGTAGAGGATTGAGTCCATCCAAGTATTGTCTCCATTTTATTTTTTCATCTATCATGCACTACTTTGTGATTATTAAACCTTTGATTAAAGGATTCTAATTTACAATATGTATCTACACATTCTGTTTCCAATGGTGTTGATGCCCTGACACTTTCCTATGCTACTAGTAAATCATTTCTCATTGATTGAATGGAACAATCAGTTTTATGCACAAATCCTAAAATATTTGAGCTAATCCCTTCTACAAAATCAACGCCTGAGTTTCCCAATCTATTGGCTCAAATTATTCCCCAAACATCTTCTTTTTTTTTTATGTACTTGCTTTCTTCTTGAACCTTTTATACGATTCCCTTTGCTTAGACCAAAATTGATAAAGGCTTTACTTTCAAATCTTGTATGAATTTGCTTAGACCTACAATAGAGTGTCAAACCAAATTCTATTCACCTTGAAGAATCATTTAAAGCCTTATCCACACCATTGAGAGAATAATTCCCAAATGAATATTTTTCCATCTCTCCAATTTTTTGTTGGAAACACTTCAAAGTAGATTCCTAGCACCATGCAAAAATCTAGTCACCAAGATAGGCCATCAATACACAATACTTACTACAATGCTTATTTTCCAATTTTTACGCATATGAAGGATCGCGAGCTTGACCAGGGAACCATTTGTGGTACTTTACTTTACCCCATACAAGATCCACAACAAAAAATTGACACCTTCAGCGTGCAATTATAAGAACCTATTTGTTCTCATTAGTGGATGGCATCAAATACTTTTCATTACCAAAATTTTTCATATTCTCAAAACTAGCTACAACTTTTTCATGTCTTTCTAAATACTTATGCACCATCATTGTTGTCTTCAAGGTTCTAGTTACCTATATAAATTACTCCAAAATGATATAATCCTCATTTTGCAAACTGTTCATCTAGCTCTTACTCAAGGATGTAGACAAATGTGCATTCATATGAAACCCTACAAGTGCACTCGTTGGCTCCACCAAATTAGCTATATAAGCTAGCTTCTTTGTATTTTCTTCATGAGTACCTAGTATCACATCCTAGGAATTATTTGTTGTCGGAAACAATACACTTTTCATCTTACTTACATGTTGAGAAACATAGAAGCATGATTTGAGTGGCTTTGTCCTTACCTTTTTTAAGAGACTCTGTATTCATGACTATGGAGGAGACTTCTTTCATCGATTTGGAGTAATGCACCTTTGACTTTGCCATCTATGTTTATGAAGTCTACCTTCCATATATTAGACTATGTTTAAAGGAACCCGGCCTGATACCAATTGGAAAAATACTTAGAGGGGGGGTGAATCAGTATTTCATTTAAATTAAAAAAAAAATAGCATTTAAAACATTTCTTGCATATAAATAATGAAACATAATTTTTTTATAAGAAATACTTAAATTCTTTTTAAATAGTCTTCAATTCATTACAACACTTGTGAGGACATCAATCCTCTGTAAGCACCAACTTACAATAGAAACTATAGGCTCCTGCTTGTCAAGAAGATGAGGACACCAATCCCTAGTAGGCACCAACTTACAGCTTTTAGGCGCCAGCCTATAGGAGATTTCAATCCCCTAGCTAAGCACTGACTCAAAAACTTTGTAGGCACCAACCTATAGAAGACTCGAATCTCCTCAGTTGAACACAAACTCATAAATTTGTAGGCACCAACCTACTTCTTTAATATACTTCACAATTTCTCCTCGTTCATACAAATTTTATTTATTTAGTAGGAATTGTCACCCAACCATGCCACTTTTGGATTTGCTCCTTCAAGGATAATCATAACCACTTTTCTTGTTCTTTTTCTTTTTCCTAGTCCTTCACTCCACATCTACTACTAACTACCAGTGAAATCCATGTCACTTTATATTTCTACAGTTAAATAACTATTGGAAAGAATAATTATGATTGTAACACAAAAGTATTCAGGTTTGCATAAACTTAGATAGTATGTTGTTGAAATCACTCTTTGAAAAGACTTCACATAATTTCCACTATTGTCACTCATCTTCGGGTTATCTAGATTTGCAACTTATATTAGTTAGGGCTTAATTTCCTTCAAAACAACACACACAATAATTGTGTAGCCTATCTCATAACCAATAACTAGAACTTGGTTGAATTAATAGGCTTTGGCCTCCAATGAGATTCAACCTCTTCAACAATAGACTAGATTAGGTCTTTAAACCAGACCTGAACTCAAATTTTGCAATTTGGTCTCCAAAAAAGACTAAAACTCACCATTAAATCTCAACAGAACCATGATTTCGCCCTGAAACTCAGCCTTCAAACTAGAATTTGACCTTGAAAAGACAACCATGAACTCATCTAGAATTTGGCCCTGAAACTCAGTCACAACAGATCTATAATTCATCCACAACATGAATGTAATTTGGCCCCCTCAACAAGCCTAAATCTTGGCCTCAATAAGGCTATAACTTGTCCTCTTCAACAAACTTGAGCTCAACCTACTCAGGACACCTTATTGTGGTCCTTAATATAGACCTAGACTTGTCCTTATCCATACAAGAAATCAATCCTCAAAACAAAACTAAAACACCAATATTGTTTCCTTAAAAAATCCTCAAATAAACTATAAACCTTCCCAAAAATATTTCAAAATCCTTTCCAACAGATATGCCAAAAACCCTCCTCAATTATGCTTCTTTATTGCTCCTCAAAATCAGCCCTGTCTCAATTTTGGATCTATGGTGTGTCTTATACCTAATTTCTCACATCACCAAGTTTCCTTGCTTCAAATGTGTTGTAGGTTTTAACCCTGTACATAAATTACCTACAAATGAATTTTTAAAACAAAAAAAAATATAATGGCAAGAACATAAAACAAATATACATGGAGATTTTCCCCTGGATCACAAAACAAATATACCAAATTGATTTTTCATTATATTCCTTGCAATGTCAGCATATCTATCTATCTATATATATATATATATATATATATATATATATTGAAGCAT
Organism: Pinus tabuliformis; assembly: GCA_031772625.1. NCBI lineage: Eukaryota > Viridiplantae > Streptophyta > Pinopsida > Pinales > Pinaceae > Pinus > Pinus tabuliformis. The sequence goes on from CM062814.1 coordinate 99,181,066, forward strand.
TCATAAACCCCAATCCACTAACCCTGGATTAGAACATAACCGTAGTTCCCTTGACCAGATCTACAAAATACCATGGGCAGAAAACCATCATGCCCAAAACCATATGCAAAACCCATGCACAAAACCATGGGTAGGTCCACCCACCATCTTTGGGTTCACCCCCCATCCTTGGGTCCGCCCAACTATTATTGGGTCCGCATAAAAAAAATCCTGGGGCACTGCCGCAGACACCGTATAGGGGGCGATAGTGACCCCCTGTTGTGCTTGACGCAATGTATAGCACCTAGAGCTAGTCATGGTGTTATGACACCAGCTCACAAAAATATAGAAAATATAGTTGAACGCCTTAGAAAAAAGCCTCTTCGAGGGGGCAACCTCATTTACATTACACAAATGAACAATTCTTGGATGATACAAATGACAATACCTCCTTTCTATATATAGGAGTCTAAGGGGTCATAATATAATCAGATCCGACATAAAATAATAATGTAAGGGCACAATAATAACAATAGTGGGCTTCTATGGGGCACAATAGTAACAATATGGGGACTACATGGGTACACCAATATGATAAGGGGGTTGTACTAATAACAATAAGGGGTTACACTAGTAGTATAGGGGCCTAACATGCCCCTCTCCTTCAAAAAGTGTTGTCCTCAACGCTTGAGTAGTACTTGATGCTTCTGTATAAAATTCTTGTCCTCCCATGTGGAATCTTTAGCACGTAAGTTTTTCCACTTGATGAGATACTCTGAAATTGATCGATTTCATAGCTGTTGAGTTCTTGTTTCTATGACTGCTCCAGGTTCCAATATGATTGTTCCTTCCTCTTCAAGTTCTGGCAATATTGTTTGAATTGGGATCTTTTGCAAATTTTGAATGAGTGGCCACACTTCTTCATCCTTGTTCCATTCATCCCTTACTTCGTTTATCCAATCTGGTTGGATAATAGAAATAGAACAAAACAATGCTTCCACATCCTCATGCTTTCTTGAGAGTACATCTACAACAAAATTTTGCTTCCCTTTTCTATAGATGATGTCAAAGTCATAACCCAACATATTTGTGACCCATTTTTCCTGTTCTTCTAAAGATAATATTTGTTCTAAAAAGTATTTAAGACTATCATGATCCATTTTTACCTTGAAATGTCTTCCCATTGGGTAAGGTAGCCATTTCTTAAGTGCATGTAGTATTGCCAACATTTCCTTCTCATAAATAGCTTGCTTGAGATGTAGCCGTAAAAATACCCAATCACCTACATCAAAACATTTTTCACTGCGATGTTGATCTACCTGTTGTTTCATTCGATTCTGCACCAAAGTGGCGTTATCCTTTAAAAGTTGGAGAACTTGTTGTTGATGCTCGATGTGATATTTCACTGCTTGAACCTTTTTCTTCTTAATATGTCCTTCTAACTTTAGAGTTTGAAGAGTGGTAATTTCTTCCAATGCTTTACAAGATATGGTCGGATTCATTTGTTGATGCTCGATGTGATCTTTCACTTCTTGAGCATTTTTCTTCTTGATATGTCCTTCTATCTTGATAGTTTGAGGAGTGGTAATTCCGGCCAATGCATTACAAGATATGGTTGGATTCATTTCTTCTTTCTTGATGTGATCTTTCACTTCTTGAACCTTTTTCTTCTTGATATGTCCTTCTATCTTGAGAGTTTGAGGAGTGGTAATTCTTGCCAATGCTTTACAAGATATGGTCGGATTCATTTCTTATTTCTCTAGGGTTGGTTCCTGGTGTATATCCTCTTCTTTAATGTTTCTTGATCCTTTTCTTCCTCCTCTTCATAATCTATGTAAAATCATTTCTTCTCAGCACACTTATGACCTTTAGTGCATTTGCTATCACAATTGTAACAAAGCCCTTTTTCTCTTTTTTCTTCCAATTGTCGTGGTGTCACCCTTGTAGGTTGTGGAAGGCTAGGAGAAAAAACACTTCCATGTTTTTAGTTGTGAGGGTTAGAATTCATTGTTTCCATAATTTTGCTTTCCACTTTTCTTGCCAACCTGAATGCCTTCTCCAATGAATCAGGTTCCCAAAGACGAACCTCATGTTGAATGTTATCCTTTAAAGTCCCTATGGAGACATCAATCCTCTGCTTCTCTGGAATATCATTTTCCTATATATTCAATTTTTGAAAGTCCTCAATGTGCTCTTCCATTGAACACTTTTGTTTGAGATTTATCAATTGGCTAAAGAAGGTGTTTCTCTTTGTATCCTCATAATGTGCTATCATTTCCTCCATGAAAATTGACCACGTGACAAGTGGTTTACGAGAAAAAAGCCCTTTATACCATAAAAATTGATTCGGTTTTAATAATTAGATGCAATACATACCTTTTGTAACAGTGGTACACCATGTAGATCAAAATATTTCTCCATCTGTAGTATCCAATTTACCGAATCCTTGCCATCAAACTTCCTCATCTCGCTTTTTCTTGATTTTAGGAGCTCAATCTTGAAACAACTATAACTCTGTAATTTCAGATCTTCCAGTTCTGAAATCATGACCTATAGTAGCCCTCTACGTCCTCTTTCCAATGCCACCAGTCTAATCAGCTTTAGATTCTCCAAGAAAGAATTATGCACAATCTCCCAAGATGACCTGATTATATACCTTTTCAGAAGAGCGAACTTGTATGATGTGCCACATGTCGCTGTTTTGACCTTCGGATCTAAAAACTATACACAGGAAACTACAGTGCATCCTCTTTCTGTAACTTCTTATGAAATTTTAATCCAATGCTCAAAACAAAAGTTATGAGTATTTTCCCCAGGTCACCTGTTTGGAATGTAATTCAGGAGTCTACGAAAAAGCCAACTTCCTCAGATCTTATCTCCGCAAATATAGCACAAAAAGCTCTAAAATTTGGACTTGAGGTTCAGAACGATTTTGGCCCAAATGGGTTTTTGTTTTAGCATCTAAAACGTCGCAAAAAAAAAAAAAAAAAAAGTTATAGCACAAATACCACGATGACCTGTTTGGAGCAGCAAAACCCTAGAATCCACAGCTCTAATACCAAATGTTATGAAACCAGCTCACAAAAAGATAGAAAATATAGTTGAACGCCTTAGAAATAAGCCTCTTTGAGGGGGAAACCTCCTTTACATTACACAAATGAACAATTCTTGGATGATACAAATGACAAGACCTCCTTTCTATATATAGGAGTCTAAGGGGTCATAATATAATCAGATCCGACAAAACAATAATAATGTAAGGGCACAATAATAATAATAGTGGGCTTCTATGGGGCATAATAGTAACAATATGGGGACTACATGGGTACACCAATATAATAAGTGGGTTGTAATAATAACGATAAGGGGTTACACTAGTAGTATAGGGGCCTAACACATGGAAAGAATATAACACAACCCAACATGTGTCACACATGTGGTATTTATACAAAATGACTGAGGGGTCAAAGGGGTTGATTTGTGCATGCTAGGGCGATAAATGTGTGTGTGCATGACTTTGAATGAAAGCACGTGCGGGAAACCCCATAGTACTTTCCCACGTTTTTTGGATGGTAAACCAGGTAAATCATTGGCCCATATTACATGGCCTCACCCTAAGGGAATCAAAGAGAGTCGAAGTCATGATCAACAACAATATCAATGAACTTCACCTCTAGTTTTAGACCACTTGAGCTTACCTCTAGTTATAGATCTATGTGTGTGTATATATATATATATATATATATATATTTCAAACATTCATATCTCCTCAATTCTGAGGAGTTAGGAGGCATGCCATATATCGTTGAAAATTTCTCAGAATTTATTACTTGACTATGTGACATTCTCCTTCATGTGTACATCCTTTTACATTAATAAGAAACATTTTCAACATTTTCTTCATCTTTTAATTTGGGGGTTTTGGAATCTGATGGGAGAAGTTTAGGAACTTGAAGGTTGAAGTTGTTATGATCGACGGATATTGAGGAAGGTATTAGGTACTGGTGATTTGGCACACACACTATGAGTTTCAAATCTTAGGCTTGGGCACGGAGGGATAGGCAACTTGCGGAGGTTCCCCAAGGCTATGAAGTGAATAAGTTGTTTCTAATTGGATGGCTCGTAGACTCAGTTGGGCAGTTTAGGGTCATAGCAGGAGGAGTACCTCTACATATCTTACATCATAGTTTGAGGTATTTCCTAGCCTATTCTGAGTTCATTATTGTGATTTGACCTATATGATGCTTAAACTGACTATTTCTATGTTGTTGTAAAAAAAAAGGGAAACCAATAAAAAAAATTACATGATTCTATGCAATATAAATATGATCACAGTCATAAAATCTTGAGGCCCTTGTAGAGGGCATCTCCCATGGTATTAGAGCCTCAATAGTTTATGATTTTAAGATTTTTCAGCTTGGGTGCACCAAGATCCTTGCCTGCAGGCCAAAAAAAAGTTTTGGCTCTACAAGATAGGAATATTGAAGCATGAATGAGCATCTATGCCTATTGTTCAAATCAACAAATTCATCACAGTGATCATTCTCCTCCAAGTCAATACTTTCCTTAATTTATGCATTGAAATACAAGGCAATGTGGTTGTAAATATATGCATGCTACTTAGTTTGTATTTCCAACTACCAATATTATTTACACCAAATTTCTATAAAACACCTTTTTCAAAACAATCCAAGGTTAATAAGAAAAAAAATGCTTTAGAAGCATATTGCTCTAACATCAATAAAGAATAGAAACAAATTCTTGAATTTCATTATTACCTATAATGAAGACTAACAATCAAAATAGGAGCAATTACATACCACACTAAATTAGGACTAGCAATCAAAATAGGAGCAAGTATAGACCACATTATTTTCCTCCCTTCATCCCACTAATTAACAAAGCAATGAGTATGGTTTTGTCTACAAAAGAAGAAATGTGAAGGGATTGTGAGATTGTCTTTCAGATTAATCACATCATTGAGTTACGGTTGGCCATAACTTAATGATGTGATTAATCCTAAAGACAATCTCATAATCAATATGGATCGCAAAAGTCTAAGATTAAGAAATATGAAAGGAATTAAAAGTATCATTTTTCACTTCTTTTCTCTGTGATAGACCATCCCACATTTACTCAATGTTCTTGTAAGTTCAACCAATCATATACTATGGAATAAAGGAGCATACTAGTTAATTGCCTGGGAAAATTCTACACTTGTGAGTGCAAAATAAACCTCTCATTTTCCCAAGGTGCCTTGCAGCCTAAGAATGAAATAATTGTTAAATACAAGGCATTGAAAATAGTAATCTATATGGGGAAAGGAAACTATGGTAACATCTCTTTTGCTAGTGCCATTAATCTCATTTAAGTAATTGGAGGGATGGTCTAAAATCTCAAGTGGTTGGGTTTTAATGCTTTGGTGAATTCAAACAAACTAGTTTTGAAGCATTTACGATTGTTCCAATGCTTCAAGAATTTAGTCACAGCGTTGTTATATTTAAATTGCATGGTTCATGTGATATGATTTTTATACCAGTGCACAAAACCTTTAGTTTAAATGGGTAAGTATTTGACTTGTCAGTGGGAATCATTGTGACTGTTGGAATTCAACATCCCATCAAATTACCCAACATGAGAACACTAAATAATTGGGTAGATTCCAACAACATTGAGTCACATATAATTAAAATCCTCAAATATTCAATATACCAACAAATGATCAAATATGATCAATATGAAAGCCCAAGTCAGGTTGAATTCATCGGGGAAACAAGAATTTTTCCTCTCAAATTGAATCACAAATTCAAACAACTTCCAATTGGAACAGACAAAACCCTCCAACTACAACTAATAATTAAGATCAATTAATATCCCATAGTCTCTTTTTGTAGCCTCGAGGCATCACTACCATTAGTAAGGCCTTCTCAACACCCACCCTCCCTATCCCCTAGCAATATTTTCTTGAAGTTGGGGACCAAGGAGTTGAATGAGATGGACTGATTACCTCATCGTGGATCTCAAGATTACTTGTTTACAGAGAAGGAAGTAAATTTTATCCTCGAACAACTTGTGAAGTTCTATTGTCTATTATGATTGTAGGTTTTTATTTCCTCGAAATGGGTTTTTTTCATGTAGCAAGCAATAATATAACCTGATCTGGGAAAACCTATGTGTCAGTGGCAATAAAATGTCCTATTCTCGGAAAATCCACCAAGAAAAGAACTAGAACCAGGAAACCATATTTGTTACAGGGAAAAGTGTCTATATAGAACTGCTCTATCCCACTAAGGTGTGACAGTTGCCTTAGAAACAAACAGAGAAAAGCTACTTTCGTTTTTCCTTTATGAATTATAGATAGAGAGGAACAGAAAGACCAACCTCTGTCTTGCACTAATCTCCTGATTTGATTCCCCTCTTCTTTGATAGTCTTTAGCTACCTGCTCCCTTGCACGCCTAGCTTCACAAAGTACCTGTAAGATCACAGAAGCATAGCACTATACAAAGACATGGATCTATAATCATAAACAATCTAGTATCAGATGTAAACTGACCATACAAATGTAACAAGCATCAATGACACAAGAGCATGGAGGAAAACTTGAATAGCTTTTATTGATAAAACAAGAAAGAGCCAAGAGGAGTTACAATGAGTTGTTCTGACCCAGCATCAACCTCCCAGCAAAGAAGCCCCTCTTCACCTCAAACAAAGCTTAGATCACCCAACAATCTGATGTTTGTCTCAAGAAACCAACAGCAATTCCTTACAATATGCAAAATTCCAGCCTCCAACCTCTGGATCTCTGGGATGAGAGAACTATATATAGATATTTGCAGAGGTGTGAGTCAGCTCTGGGTTTTTGATTAGTTTCTTCTCTCTGATAGTTCTTGATGCCACTTGGAGATCTCATTGATCTCTTACTCATCCTTGGGCGATTCTGAGAGGCAAGTGTCCCAGGAGAAGTTTCTGGAAGATTCCATGATCATCCACCTCGCAAACTGTCTCCACCACTTGTCTTTTCCCATCCATCGCACCCCATAGAAGGGCTTTTTGAAATGCAACGCACTTCCCGTGTGTACAAGGTGCGATGCATCGCACCCTGGCCATGGAGCAAGTGAAATGATCCAGTTTTGACCAGTTCTGAGTAGTTTTTCATGGAGAACTTCTGGGAGAAGCTGTAATCAGTTGACCTTGTTCCTTTAGGGGTTAGAACAACACTTTTAGGGACTTAGGAGCCCTTGGTTTATGGACATTTCATGCTTGGGGTTGTAGGGCCCAAAAATGTCTATAACAATTGCCCCCTAAAGCATGAGGTCGTTAATCTTTTGATGTCGGGTGAAATGCTTTATTATGAGGATCCGAAGTTCTTTCAAGATGGGAGGAGACCTGTAATAAGATACAATACAATACATTATCTTCATAATATTTTCATGATCTAGCTGAGGTGGGCATTCCCATCCTCAGCTCTATAAATTCATTTTCATGTACATAGGACAGACAATCGTCTGAGTGTAGGCTGATGATTCTGATAGAGCCATCATCCTTTTGATTGGATGATTATCTGTGCAGCAATGATGTACATTTGATGTCTTTATTTCCCTGAATATATATCGCAGCCTGGATGGATGAAACTAGATCTGGGGTCTTCAATCTCATTCGATCTTCACTCGAAGTACAAGTCGATCCATGTGAAAGTTGTTCTGGAGTCGAACATGGAAAGACATCACCTGATTACCAGCCAATGATGTAAGTTGTTAACAGGCGCGAGAGGAATCACCGATAATGATAATGACCCTCAAGGTACTGCAGTACAATTCATGTGGTGTGAATAAAGGACTTGGCATCGAACACCACGCAAAATCTTTTGGTCGAAGGCCGTTGATGTAAACTTATCGCCGGAAGTGAGAAAATTTCCATTGAGGCATGCAAGCTTCAAAGTACTGAATGGGGTGTTCCTAGATCAACTTCTTGGATAATGAGCTGATGTCGACAAGAAGTGATCCGTCACAGGAGGGCCTTAATGAATCCCACAGCAATGACACAGAATGGAGCAAATGACTTTAATGGAGGTGAAAACGATCTGGTGATATAAGGTTCAGGGTGGCGGTCATGAAAGAATGGAGTATAAATGTATGGTAGTGGGTGAGACACAGCTGAATTCTCTGAATGACTTCTCTTGAACATATCAGCAACACTGATGTGATGGATTGGTAGCATTAACCCCAAATGTGGATGGTATGATGGGACCATGGTGATGTGACCGGTGAATGAAACAACCCAACCCGACTCGGACACGAAGTGGAAGTGTCATGTTCAAGAGCGACTTGCTACCAACAAAGTTTCTTCAAGTTTTCTTCCCAATTTCCCCTAGTCATTGCTGACCAGTACCTCTTTATTTTTGTCAAGCTTGAGGAGGATAACATATGCTTGTTCTATAATTTGCTCTTCGGGCAAACCCATCGCTATGTTTTAACGAGCCTAGCGATAGTGAAACTCGTTCTCGTCTATAGACAAATTTGTCGCTATTACACTTTTAACGAGTTTAACGACAAAGATAACTCGGTCCTTTTCAATTTTAGAGAGTTTGAAAAGGAACGTAAAGGTAACTCCAAAGTTCCTTTTTCGTCATCTAATCCCTTAAGTCCGAAAAAGTATAAAACAATACAAAAGGGATGAATTTTCGATACTTTTAACGAGCTGAACAAAACAAGCGCTCGATCTTTTTGTGTAATAATCTCTCAGGTCCAAAAAGATTAAAATCTAGAGGAGAGATAGCACTTCCGGTCCCTTTAACGAGCTGGAGAGGCCAATGGCTCAGCAATCTTTTCATATTTTACGAGTCAGTTGAAAAGAGCTTAAAGGAGACTCGTCTTTTGAGGAACGAGTGATAAAATGGGTAGCAACTGATTCTAGGTAAGGTTTGGAATTTTCCAATCACGGCAGTGTTACAAGGATGGCTAGTGAGATCACTCTTCGCAGCTGTTCCTCAAAATGGGTAAACAATCAAATGGAGGTGAATGATCAGCCAATGCAAAAGTGGAGGTGATGGTGCAAACACGACCAAGGCTTTAATGGCTGAGGTACTACATTCACGATGGTTATTTACCGGTGAATAGTTCATTTTTTAATGAGCTTAAACGCGGGGGGAAACATGTCCAGGCAATCATCTCTTACCCCTTTCATCAGTATGGTCTTCAAAATGTCTTTACTCATATTAGGATGATCAGACCGCTGCAGATTATACTGTAATCTTTCCACGAAATCTTCCAAATTTTCGTCCTCTTTCTGGACCATTTTAAACAATTCTTCCTTTCTTTCTCTTGTCCGGCAGTAGTCTTGATACTTGGCCAGAAATCCCTCTTTCATCTGGTCCCAGGTGGTGATTGCCTGAGCTCCTAAGCTCATAAACCACCTCAGTGTGTTCCCTTTTAGTGTTGCTAGAAACAATTTCAGCTTCTGATTAGGACTTATGTAATCATAGCTTCTACACAGTATGTCGAATTCAAAGAGGAATTCGTCCGGGTCTTCGGAGGATAACCCATGAAAATTGGGTAATGCCGAGAGTGGAATATTTTTCATGGGGGTCATCCCTCTCGGGAGCTCCCCAATAGGGAATTCCAGGGTAGAGAGCGAGTTTTCCCCTCTCCCTTCTGTTTTGTTATCCTCCATCGGTCTTTTCCCTGAATCACTCGCTTTATCTTCTGTGTCTTCTGTTTCTTCAGGTTCCTCTACCGGTTCCTCAGTGTACTCTGGTGCTTCCAGCTTCCTTTCAGGTCCTATTACTTCCTCCGTCTGTTGGTCTGTTTGTGAGGAGTATTGAATCTGAGGTCTCCGGGAACTCGTCCTCTGTGATGCTTCGGCGTTAGAGATGATTTCGTCGATGTAAGTCTTCCTTCCCCCCTTGCCGCCTGTAAAATTAGGTTTCTTGCGTCCTCTCATACACCTGTTATTTTCACAAAGAAACCATTAATGCTTTTAGAATTCTTTAGTTGCCTTCCCCGGCAACAGCGCCAAAATGTTGGCTAGTTGAATTGTTTATGAATTAAACATTCAAGTACCACATTAATTGTCAACCAGGGAAAGTCTTTTTATTCCAAAGGCTACTGCGTACTGTATGTACTCAAAATCTAAAAGCATTGAAAAGTTGTAGTATACGTGATTCTTACAGTACTTGTTAAAGTAAAAGCAATTAATTAAAACTACAAATCTGGAAAGCGAAATGATGGATGCTCTGTTGGCAGAGGATCAGGACCCTATCCTCCAAGTGGGGACGTTCAGCACCTGCCTCTGTAATCAGATTACTAATGCACACTGCACTCTCATTCACCGGTGAGAAACAAACTCAAGTGATTAATGAAACAGAGTACTAGCAAAACAGAGAATACCAGAGGTAATGCTATCAAATCCAAGCAGAGTACCAGAAAGAAACTATTGCACACTTACACACTTGACAAGAAAGTAAATGGGTGAATCTTGTGAGGAAGGTGGGCCCAGTCCCTCTCACAAGATTCCCCAGGAAAACGAAGACTGGATTAAGTGCTCAAAACAGTTTTATATTCATCTGCCAAAAAGATTTAAATACAATAAAGTTCAGACTTGCTGATGTTCTCAAGATCTCTTCTTACAGACTGACCATAGACACCGACTAATCCCTTTTCATGTAGATGTCTCCTCTTTATAGAGGAGACATCTATTACAATAAAGTATTACAGCCCATTCAGTTAACCCATCTTATCAAAAATAAGCAATTCAGAACGTTGTTACAACAGTATGATAATACGTTCTTTCTTGAGCTCTGGCTGTTACACAACGGGTAACTGACTTCGACCGTCTTCTCGGGATCTCCATATTCCTTTGCCATTTCCCCATGCTATTCCTGATTTAGGCCATGCTGACTGTGTTCTTCTTGCTTTAGACCTCCGCTTGATTATGCCACGTCAAGGTTCTTTAAATAGTTGCCATCTGTTATTCGCGGCTGTTACAAAATAGCTTGCTTTAGGTAATTGTTGTTGCTGACTGTAGCAACTACGGAGTTGCTACTTCTGGTGTTGCAGCAACTGCGTAGTTGTTGTTTCTGGTGTTACAGCAACTGCGTAGATGCTATTTTTGGTTTGACAGCAACTATACATTATAATTCCTGCAAGCTTAAGGCAATTACTTGACAATTTAGTCAGCGTTTCCAAGGATAAGTATAAAGATATTCACGAATATGAAATAAACAATTAAACATAGATATTCGGGAGGTTACTTCATACCTTGGGGTCAATATTTCATTATAAAATAAAAGCTTTCAACTTATGACTGCAAAAGGATAATAATACGGCAAAAGATAAGGTCAAAAATAGGTCAATTCTGAGTCCCAACAGAACTATCTTCCTTACAATTCGGAAGATGGGAGCGATGGTGGTAATCTTCCCATGGTGCCTCTCCTATCATCATTGATTGAATGATTCCTTCGTCTGTAGAATGTACATGCGACCAAGGATCTGAAGAGGTGCCATATTCCTTAGACCTATCTATCCAAACACTCGATGAGCATTGATTTGGGTTTGCCCCCAAGCCAAGAAATTTGATTGCTACAATATTTCTAAAATGGCGATGATCCATGCTGACAAAATGTTTAGGAATCTTCCGAATCCATTAGATATAGAAAATTTCATATTGCAGGTTTCCACTGTGGCCACTTCCGCCAAATTGCTCGGAGGCGTTAGGGAAAAAGTACCCATTAAGGCAGGGTATTTTAGGAGGCCTACTCCAATATTTTGAAGCGAATGATTGCTTCCATGGATCATTGGAATGCTTCCCGTAACTTGTGAACTGTTGGGGAGAAATGTTTGTTGGTCAACGATTGTAATTCTTCCTTGAAAGGGAAATGCAATCTTCATGAAGTAGGTCGACACAATTGCGGCCATGGCATATATCCAGGGCCTTCCCAATAGGATGTTATAATCGAGGTTTTCGTCGATTACTTCAACATCAATTTCTATTGTTTTGCCCCCTAGTTCAACTTGCAAGTTACTTAAAATCCCGTATGGAGTGTATGATCGTCCATCAAATGCTTTTAACGTCATTGATGATCTCGACAAGGGTGGTGAGCCTAAATTTTTCCAGCAACTCATCGACATAATACATGTAGATGCCCCCTCATCAATAATTGTTCGATGAACAGTTTTATTGAGGGCTTTCACTTGAATAAGGAAAGCTAGTTGAGCTGGTAACTGAGGGTCATATCCTTTATGATCAAAGGCCACAAGATTGGAATCCATTGGGCCAATCCCACCTATTGCTGATAATAAAGCTTGCTTTTGGGAGGGGCAATTTTGCGGTACCTCAAGTGTCGACATAGCGGACGATGATTGGGCCAGGTCCTCTACTATATTATAATTTTGTGCTACTTTTGCACGAGGATTAAGTGTCGATTTGTGTACTACTCCTTTTGGCAGCTTTGTCATTGGTTCAGGAATGATGGGTGGCACGACTTCAGTCAAAGTTGTTGTCGAACTACTAGGTTGTTCATTAGCCTTGTCATTCGACATCAGTGGATTCCCGTAATCTTTATTCCTTGCCAAAGCATCATTTTGCTGCTTTGAGATAGACAACATAAGCACTTGGGATCAGGAAGCATTTTGATTCGCAACCAGTTTGGTTCCCAGGTTTGGAAATGGATCAGCAATACTGCTGAGGTTTTTGAACTCTTAAAGAGTTTCTTAACTTCAGCTTTATGTGGACAATCTCTCGTCCGATGATCCTCATCGCATATATGACACCCCGCAGGGGGTTTTCTTTGCCCAGAAGGGTTTGTAGAAGGTTTTCTAGGAGATGACTCATCCTGCTTCCTTTTTCTCCCTTTCTTTTTCTTCCTGCCCCCTGGTTGCTTCAGTTGTTTGCCCTTGTCGGTCGACACAGCATTTACCTCCGAGGCGAGAAGTTCTTCATTTGCATTTTGATTAGAAATCTTACGGGCTTTCTTAGATGTAGCCTTGGTCGATTTCGTGTCTGTCATACCAATCACGCCATCGCCGGCATGAGAGTCTTTGTTTGATTTAGTAGGGGGAGGAACGGAAAATTCCGGTCTAGGAGCATCAGGTATTTTATCGTAGAGCATGCCAGACTGAGTATAGATCAAGTCTAGATATTGAGCATGAGCAATAACTTGCTCTTCAGTGACGACTCCTCCCTTTGCCACATCTTCTGTAATAGAAGGTAATAATGACTTAATAAACCATTCAACTAAACGCTGATCAGGAACATACGTTTTTACCATTCTACCATGACGTCGCTACTCATGAATATGATCGGATATGTGAGTGGTCGTTGTTTGTTTGAAATTGGTAAGAAGTTCTGTTCCCGTTTCGTACCTTATGGGTAACTGAAAATGGGTTAAAAAGGTTGTGGCTAGGGTACTGAAGTTGTCAAACGAAGCTCTGGGTAACTTGATATACCATTTTGCCGCTGGACCCGTTAACGTCCTCTGAAAAAGGCGAAGCCTTATCGAATCATCATTTAGGGTGTTTGATGAACACCACAGATGAAAGGTCATCACATGATTCGATGGATCTTCACCCGGATTTCCATTAAATTTAGGAATATCTGATGGAAGTTTATGTGGAATCGCTGGCCACCAAGGGGCGTAAGCGATTGGATCGTTTGTTAACCGATTTAAATCAGGTAACTCTAAAGTTTCCACAAAGGGTAACTGCTGATTCAGGTTAGGTGAAGCATACCCAGGATAAGATGGGATTGCCTGAGCAGTTGGTCTTTGCATACCGGCATAATGCATTTGATGCTAGTAACTTTGGTAAGGTTGGTGGGCATGACCATTGTAAAATGGTTGATTTTGACCGTTTTGAATATACGGCTGCCCACTATTTGCAAAGATTTGTTGCTCAGAACCCTAGTATACTTGTTGGAATTGCGGTTGTTGGTATTGTACTAGCCATGGTTGTGAAGCCATCTGTTGTTGCCCGATACTAACAGTTTGACCAAGATGAGGGGTAATCTTACCCGTCTGAACCTGTGTCATTCCACCAGTCGACGATTGTGGTTGAGTTGCAGGGTCAAGGGGTTGTTGCATTACAACTTGAGAAACCTGAGGTTGGCATACAACAGGCAGCGCTTGAACTTGCGACACCGTCACAATGGCTGGTGTGGTTGGTATATTTGACATAGGTAAGCATTGTTGCATCGAATATACAACTCTTGGTTGTTGAGGTAGTATCGGTACCCAACCGCTTGAGGTAATTCCTGTATAACCCGAATGTTGTTGTGAACTCCCGTATGGATATCCTCCCGGAGGGGATAATGAAAGGGTATACTGCCCCCCATACGATGGTAATCCAGAACTCAAGGGAATGGTTTGCCCTTGAGGGCCGAACTGCCCAAATTGACTTCCAAATGGATCAATTTGTTGAGACTCAACATAAGAGTTTCCGGATATTATTCCGGATGAACAAACAGGAACAGACCATACTGTCGAAATGGCCCCTGAGTGGGCTCCTTCTAGCGGTTGAGAGCTAGTTGGGACAAATGGTATACCGGCGAATATTGTTGGAGTGATAGCAGGGAGTTTTTCCATCGCTGTGTCAGATGACACAGTCCTAGATGTCGACGGTTGTTCAGACATTTCTAGTCTATCCAAAAGGTTACCTAGCGATTCTACGGGAGCTTCCGCTGGCGGTAGACTAACTTCTGATGACGAAGGATACAGAGTGATCCTGACTCCAAATTGCGATGGAGTACTAATTGGAGGATCTTCCACAATCTCTTATATGGCAATCAGACCGGGTGAAAGGGGTAGACCGTCAGGTCCGTAGAATATTTATGGTGCTGACGAAGGTATGGAATCGGCAGCGACAGATGTTTGAGGAGCAAGACTCTCCGAACTGGTTGTGAATGGTGTTAGCGCTTGAAATTTCACCTCAGGCTGAGAAAGGTAAACCTCAAGGCTACATCAAACCATTTAGCCTCATAGCTAGCCCTACAGGGCAGGAGAAGGCTCTCTCCGGTCAATCTCGGCAGATCTTTAATGGGATGAGATGACCAACAAGGTAACACTGATATTAGGCTAGTAAACTGATTAAAAAGGTTGATTTGGGGTTTTTTGGGTTTTTTGGTGGCAAATTGAGGAATTGCAATTTTGGGTGCAGGGATTTGACACAGTTTCTGCAAGGGGTTCTTTGGGGCGAGGTAGGAGACCGTATTGATGCCTTTGATTGAGGTGAGTGGATGGAAAAGACTGGTGAGGAGCTAAGGAGAGCAAATAATACTTTGAATTCTCCTTAAATAGTAGAAAACATAGAAATTAAACAAATTTAAAAGCAGAGCATGGCAAGCATGAATTCTTACTTTAACACTTCATTTGTTTAATATGCAGAAGGAAAGAAAGGAGATGATCACATAAACACACTTACAAGAACATTGAGAAACACACCATCAACACATGAGTCCACAAGAATCCCAAAGAGGACTGCAAAACCCTGGTCTTCCTTAGCCAAATATTGCAGAGATACAGTGAAATAATACAATGATAGCTTCTCCCTCAAGAGT
The DNA here is from genome assembly GCA_031772625.1 of Pinus tabuliformis. Classification (NCBI taxonomy): domain Eukaryota; kingdom Viridiplantae; phylum Streptophyta; class Pinopsida; order Pinales; family Pinaceae; genus Pinus; species Pinus tabuliformis. The sequence continues at coordinate 99,196,592 of CM062814.1, forward strand.
CCAACCATCCAACCCTTGAAAATGATTAAGAAAATACATAATATAGGCAAGCCAACCTCTTCCCTTGCCTCTAGGGGTCGAGCTCATCCTTCTAGGAGCTATTTCAACTAATTCTAAACTGAGCACTAAAATCTAGGCAATCAAAACAACTTGCCTCTATAAGCTAGGAAACCAATTCATTCATTTAATATTTACCCTTTTCATGAATGAATCTTCTAGAAGTGTTAAACAAGAGTAAAAGTGTCTTAGAGTTACAAAAATTACATCAAAGATAATCATCTTCCACCCCAAAAATTCAAACTGGGTCAAAACTGCGTTTTCTGGGCTGTACAGTGCAATCTGGCAAAAAACTGCCTGACAGGTCGCGCCCCCCTGCCTGACGGGTCGTGCCCCTTTGGAGCTCTGTTTGAGGCACTTTCAGGTGGCCAAATTGAGAAAACGTGGGCTTGTTGGAAAGGTCTGTGAGTATACTTTCCAACCCAACTAGAATTGTTGAATTTGGAGTTCATTTGCCCTGTCAAAAATCAATTCTCCCAAGACAGCTTTCTGCAGTTCAAAAAAGTGGCAGAAAGTCAAATTTTGCATGTATTTTGACCTTCTAGAGGCCCAAAACTCCATAAAAACTCAAGTAAATCCATGGGCATATGTAACTTTGCATAACAAATCAGGAAATGCTGAGTTTTTGTGAAAAGGAGTTGCCATGACAAAGGGTCTCACGGGGGCTAAGACCCGTTAAAGAGCCAAAACCTGTAAATTACCAAAAAATGCCAAAATTACCCAAAATTCTCAAAAAAATTTGGGATTTGAGCTGTGGCTAGGCTATTGAGTGCCATGATCTTTGAGTGAAGCCTCAGCCAAGATACGGAGTGGATTGGTCTTCTTTTTCCCTTTTAGGGCCTCGGACAACCACCTTTGAAACATCTTTATTTTGGCCTTGCACACATGCATTCTTGCCCAGTAATGGTTTTTCATGTTCCTCAGCAACTTTTTATCTTGGTTGGCCTTAGCCAACAGCCTCTCCAAGCGTGCATTCTCCTGAATGAGCATAGACTCTCGGTCAGCAGGCAATGGGTCACTGGGTCTTCTGCGGTTCAAGGTTCGGTCACTACGAATCCTCCATAACTCATCAAGTGCTTTCTCCTCCTCCAACTGTTTGTTGCGCTGCTCCAAGTAGGTGATGGTCCATTGGGCACCCTCAAATCTCCTCTGCAAAGCATCATTTTCAGCTTTGAGATGCTGAATGATCTCCTTTGCCTCCTGGCTCGGAGAACTAGCCTCAAGATCAACAAGCTCAATATCTGGAACTCCTGATGGTCCCTCATCAATCATGGGTTGCTTGCCCCTCTATGCTGCCTGTGCTGCTGAAGAAAGCGAGGCCCCTTTCACCTGATGTGGAGATAACACTTGCTGAGCCGATGATGAAGGCGAGACCCCTTCCACCTGCTGTGGAGATAGTACTCGCCTGGCTGCTGCAAATAAGGCCCTTGGGCCTTTCTGATAGGTGACCAGAGGTGAGGAGCTGACATGTCTAGTGACAGGGATGTCATGCTGCTGTGATGGTCCTTCCGCCTCGTGAACAATCTCAGGATGTGGTGGTGGTGTTGTGCATGACATACACATCATCATACAATTTCATTTGCAAGGATGTTATGGGAGGTAGGGTTAGGGTTTAATTTTTTGATTTCTTAGGAAGAGGGGTAGGGTTAGGGCTCTTAGCAATTGTGGAAGGGAAATATAAATAAAAATGATAGGGAATATGGAATGGGAGGTGAAAAATAGGGAAGACAAGGGATACCTCAAAACAGCATATAAAACCCTAGCAATTTGACAACTTCAAGCCAAAGCACAATGGAGACTTCTTCTTGCAAATGGAGACCTCTACAAATATAATCATGATCTTCTTAAACTGTAACAAGCAACAATTTTTCATGATTTGAGGGCCTACCTTACAAAATTTGGCAATTTGTTGCTCCTTGGCAAGTTTAATAGCAAATTTCTGTGGAGAAATCCCCAACAGGTCGCGCGCCCCTGACGGGTCGCGCCAGTGTAATTTTTGCACTAGCAGAGGGTGCCTGACAGGTCGAGCGCCTCTGACGGGTCGTGCGCATTTGTAGGAGCTTTTGGAGGCCTTCCCGGTGTTAGAATCAGGTGCAGGATAGCTCGTTGGAAAGGTATTTGAGTCTAATTTCCAACCCAGCTAGAATTTTTCAATTTGTAGTTCATTTGACCTATTAAAAATCAAATCTCCCAAGACTGGTCAAAAAGTGCCAAATGAGGCTGCCTCAAGGAAGAGTGCTGTTGCAGTCAACTTTTGAATGCCTTCCTCAACCCCAAATTGAGCTCATGATAGCTCATGGGAAAGCTCTTTGTGTCTAGTTATCCTTTTACCTATCAAGAAAATTATTTGGCCAACCAAGCTAGGAGAAAACTTGATTTTCCCAAGGTCACTTCAGAGGTGTCTTTGATTCTCCTGAGGCAACGGTATTCTTGACATTTCTCTCAAACCATGACACCTGTGCAAAAAGTGAAGGAGTTTTTTCTTCTTTGGCTTTTTTTGGACAAAAACCTCTCTCAGTTTCCCAAAATTCATCTTTGATTTCTCTGAAATATCATTTGAGTGAAACTTGTCCCGATGTGTGAAACAAGGAATTTTGTCGAAATGAAGCGAAATGAAGGGGATAGGGGGCTTCTAAATTCTTGGGGAAATTTTGGGGAGTAGGGATGGATGTTAGGAAGTAAGGGAAAGTGGAATCTCAGAGATTGAGTGAGGGGAAGGGGTCCAAAAGGGCAAAACACGGGCCCAATCTAGAAAATTGCCAGGTTGTAGCTAGAAACTAGGGTTTGTGCAAAAATGAGGATTTTGGGGGATCTCAGTGATGGGAAGCATTTGATATGGTATATGAAGGATAGGGGAAGGTGTATGAACATCTGGATACAAGTTTTGCTGATGATTTGACCGTCCAAGAGAAATTAGCTTTCAAAACCCTAGGAGAGGGAAATGACCCTGCCTAGGCGCAACTGAAGCATGAACAAGATGTAAAATGACTCATTAGACGCTGACATGATAATGAAAACCCAATGAAAGATGATAAACTCAGCAGAATGATGACATGGATAGGCATTTGGGCAATTTTGAAAGGAGTGAAATCAAACCCTAGACCTAATGCCTAGTGACCAAATTTTACTTGAAGACTCACTGAAATGACAAAATTTGACCTTGACACTCTGAGACCACTTTGTAAGAGCATATTTGATCACTGTAGGAAGGCTGGAAAGACTGACACTAACAAATGGAACTGGTTCAGTAACACAAGTGCTTATCCTCAGACTAGGATCAGTACTACTGTCCTTCTGTGGCTGCTGAACTTCTTCTGTAGAGGCAGGGATTCCAGAAATGTTTGGAGTAACCGGAGTCTCTGATGTTGTTGGAACACTTGTTCTAACTTTAACAGGAGATTTGGAACCGGTTAAACGAGTTCGCTTTGTCCGTACTAGCTTCGATTCCGAAGACAAAGACGGTTGACTCGTAAGCCTCCGCGAACGACGGGGTTTCAATTGACTTTCTTCCACGATTGCGGATTACTCGATCAACTAAAAATAAAGGGGAAGTATGTTTCCGAATTAAATGAATTTTAGACGCTTTGACACAACTTGTTTTTTCAATTTTTAAGAGTCGAGAAAAAACAAAAGATGACTCTAGTCTCCTTTGATTTTTAATGAGCCTGAAGTGACAAGTGCTCAGATGGACCTTTTCTGTTAAGGAGTCTGAAAAGGAACGAAAGGGACTACTCTAGAAATCTAGGTAGAGGGATTACCAAACCAATCGCAAAACTGCAGAATAATTTTTATGGTACGGCAGTCAATCTTCCCGAATGTTGTGTTCAGTGCATTGCGATCGATAGGGCGGTAGACACGGCTTCCTATGGATAAAGGATTAAGCCTATTGGGGTCTCCCAAAATATACTCGACGGTACGTGGGAGCACAAGTCCGTACTAGCACTTATCGTCTCAAAGTGGAGGAATCACCCAACCATCAGTGAGAACAACACTTACCAGGCTTTACGACGCCGGAATACATCTCTAGCCTAGACTTCTAAATGTTGTGCGTTAAGTTCCAAAGCGTTGTTAGATTCATTGAATTTATTTTAAGTTGATCTTGTTTATGAAGTTTGTCTTTCAGGTTCACCACGAGATGTAGATGTAATTCCTAAAATGCAATCTATGATTATAAACAAACTTTTTATCTTCTTTTTGCAATGAAAATCCTAGCTATTAAGGAAAAGAAAGACAGAATCTTTTCACAAAGAGCAAAGAGCACACTCTAAATGCACTTTCCTAAATCAAGCCAATCAGACTGCCTATATGCAAATGCACATGCATGTATTTGTTTTCGACTTTCTTAGTATATGAATGCTAAAAATAAAGTTGATGCACAAATCTGAATTTCTTTTCAAGCGACAAATATCAACAAGTTTCTTTTCGAAATCAAAAATGGAGACGATCACAACACCTTACGATTTTGAAATGAATACTTGTTCTCGACACTAGAAAATTACAAATTCAGACCAAAAACAATAGTAACAGGATAATTGACCATCAACAGCAATCAAACTCTTTCCTACGATTGAAATCGACACTTGCGACAGTTTCAAATCAAAGGACGACAGTACGATTATGCTACTTTTGCAAAGGAGAACTGTAAATAACTCAACAAACACACAAAAACATCTACAGTTCTTTTGTGCAAAGGAGGCGGAATAATAGCAAGGAAAAGGGGTTTTAGACAGACATATACTGATCACAGGCAGCAAAATTCAGGAATAGAACTGGAAAGAATGAATCATAGAAACCAAAACTGCACAGAGCCTAGTCTGATCAGTGCACCTGTAACACAGAGAATTTGAAATGCAGCGCACCTTGTCCACTCGGGAAGTGCGCTGAAGTTTAGATTCTCTGAACAGTACCTGCGTTGGGCCAGAAACGAGACTCTGTTTGGGTTCCGGGTCACAGTTTACAGTTCAGTTCTTAGGTTTTGGCCGAGCAAAAAGCAATCAGTAATGCAACAATCAGGGGTAGATCTAAGGAGGATCTAAGAGCTATCACAAGGGCAATCAGATAGTTTGTGAATCAGTTGTTTAAATCATAAACAGATCCAGTAGATGGATTGAAGTAGCAGTTATCTACTTTGCATTTGTTATGGAAAATGCAGTTCGAATGCTACCTGTAAGTTTATGAAACAAACAACAAAGAATGATAAACAAACAAACTAATTATCTCCCCAGTGGAGTCGCCATTTTGTTACAGGGAAAAGTGTCTACATAGAACTGCTCTATCCCACTAAGGTGTGACAGTTGCCTTAGAAACAAACAGATAAAAGCTACTTTCGTTTTTCCTTTATGAATTATAGATAGAGAGGAACAGAAAGACCAACCTTTGTCTTGCGCTAAGCTCCTGATTTGATTCCCCTCTTCTTTTATAGTCTTTAGCTACCTGCTCCCTTGCACGCCCAGCTTCACAAAGTACCTGTAAGATCACAGAAGCATAGCACTATACAAAGACATGGATCTATAATCATAAACAATCTAGGATCATATGTAAATTGACCATACAAATGTAACAAGCATCAATGACACAAGAGCATGGAGGAAAACTTGAATAGCTTTTATTGATAAAACAAGAAAGAGCCAAGAGGAGTTACAACCAGTTGTTCTGACCCAGCATCAACCTCCCAGCAAAGAAGCCCCTCTTCACCTCAAACAAAGCTTAGATCACCCAACAATCTGATGTTTGTCTCAAGAAACCAACAGCAATTCCTTACAATATGCAAAATTCCAGCCTCCAACCTCTAGATGTCTGGGATGAGAGATCTATATATAGATATTTGCAGAGGTATGAGTCAGCTCTGGGTTTTTGATTAGTGTCTTCTCTCTGATAGTTCTTGATGCCACTTGGAGATCTCATTGATCTCTTACTCATCCTTGGGTGATTCTGAGAGGCAAGTGTCTCAGGAGAAGTTTCTGGAAGATTCCATGATCATCCACCTCGCAAACTGTCTCCACCACTTGTCTTTTCCCATCCATCGTACCCCATAGAAGGGCTTTTTGAAATGCAATGCACTTCCCATGTGTACAAGGTGCGATGCATCGCACCCTGGCCATGGAGCAAGTGAAATGATCCAGTTTTGACCAGTTCTGAGTAGTTTTTCATGGAGAACTTCTGGGAGAAGCTGTAATCAATTGACCTTGTTCCTTTAGGGGTTAGAACAACACTTTTAGGGACTTAGGAGCCCTTGGTTTATGGACATTTCATGCTTGGGGTTGTAGGGCCCAAAAATGTCTATAACAATATTGATAATCCAAATTAATAAAATGCTTCAAACACAGAGAAGAACCATTAGTATACAAAAATTATTCATAGGATTCAGACAGGGGATATTATATTAAACACGACAAAACAATACCAAAAAGAGGAATCGACACTTTATTCAATAAAGAAATACTAAACAAAGTTTAGGTGTAAAATCATATAGTTCGACTTGTGCCCTATTTTTGGCATCAAGATTGTAATTTATGCATTAATCTACATTTTGTTATGACAACGACCTTCATTTCATGCTTTGTATGTCTTATCCCTTTTCTATCCAGGAAACAACAACCCAAAAACGAAATACAAAAGCAAGAAAAAAAGGGTAACCTAACTAAAGCAACAATTTCAAAATCGTTAAACTTCTCAAACTACATTTTCCAGTGTGCCCTCAAAGTCAACGTGGCTACAACATTTAGACATCCTAGATCTAGATACAATGTGTTGATGGCCCCATCACTTTCATGGGGTGTCTCATTGAAACTACTCTTCCTACAAATATGACAGTGCCTTGATCTGAAAATTAGTACATATCCTCACATAATGGTGCTTCAAGTGATCCCTGCAAATTTAGTTCTTGATATCACCATGTAATTGAAACCTAGAATAAAAAACTGACAATGTTTGATATCTTACATGTTTTTTTTATGATTCAACTTTGTGAATGAAATCTTGAGTTGATTCTTTAAATGAACTTGGGAGCAGGAATTTTGGGAGCCTAAGACTTGCTATATACCATGAATTTTTATTCTTTATCGATGTAGATGTCTTGGTATCATTATTTCTAGGGTGTTGTCTAAAGAGGTCACAATTTTACCTGGACAATGAATTTCTTGCTGGAATCCGGTGAATTTTTATTTCAATATATATTATTGTGGGAGTGTTTAAATCATTATTTTGATGGTAGAAATAGATTCAGCATGATCAAGAACCCCTAGGACACCCAAAATCCTAAATCTTGAAAGCTATAACCTGGATTTTCAAAATTTTCTACCAAAATTTCTATTGTTTCTCAGGAAAAATTGTGGCTTATTTAGAATATGCTTTGTTTCTAGTGGCATTTTGTGGGGAATGAGATTTTATGTTTTTCCTAAATCTCATAACAATGCAGTCATCCTACATAGCACATTCGTTAAAGAACTATGCTTAAGTACCACAAGATAGTGAAATCACTAGGGTAGAGTTTATGGGAACTCTTAGTTTATGGAAAGTGCAGAGAATTCAACCATAAAAAATGTTTTGAAATGGCATGGAAATATCCCTCCACAATTTCTTTTCTTGAAATAATACATAGTATTTTCAGCCAAGAAAATATCACTAAAGCCACATAATTTGTCTTATAAAACATTTGTCGTCAATAAAAACATATTGTTAGAGAGTTAATATCCTTGCGGATTTTTCTAAATCCAACCTAATTTATGAAAAAAAGTGATAGTTTTAACGTGATAAATCTGCACAAAGAAATGCATTATCGATGGTGAAAAATAAAAATGATGTATGTTTTCTTACTTGTTAATCTAGCACAAGCTCCATCTTTTTGGACCCTTTTCTGAGCAAGAAGGGAGGAAGGATGACAACATGAAAGAGTTAGGATTGAAGAAGGGGGAGATTGGTTAACCATTCGAGACCAAGTGTAGGTGGCACGTGGGCCTAATGCAAGGCCTTAGAGTGGCGTGGATATCCTTTTTTTTACATATAATTTTTATTAATTAAGTTAAGGCCCTTAATTAATTCGATAGTAATTAATGTGTCGAGATAGATCTTAGCCAAGGATTACCGGAAAACATCATCCTGAATTTTAACAATTCTCAGTGGAAACAACCGTTGGACTATGAGAATACAGCATTCAGATGCAGGGGATGTCAACAAACAGGTCACCTGTTCAACGCATGCAGAAGCCCCAACAAGAGCAAGCCACAACAAAGGAAGCCCAAAGGATGGCAGAACATAGATGATGTCATAAAGAAGAGAGCCGCGGAAAAGAAAGCCTCGTCGGTAACAGAAGACGAAGGAACAGAAACAGAAGAGGATGATACCACCATAGAGGAATTTGAAATAGAGAACCAGAAGGAAAAAATAGCAGTCAACAAGGATTCACAGTCCCACTCAAATCAGGCAGAGACCCAGCAAAATCAGGCACAGATGATAAGCATGGATCAAAGTATGGGAGGCATCAAATGGCATCATCATTCAGACACTTCAGACTCAGACAAAGAAACAGGGACGCCGAATGAAACAACACAGATAGTTATTGCCTCGATTGAGCCCACTCTAGGAGAGTGGCGCAAGGTCGAAAAGAAAAAGGGGAGAAAAACTTGAAGCGTGAGTTTTACTCACACCTGGAATTCAGGTTTTCCCCCCTTTTTTCTTTCTCTCTTCTGTTTTCTTCTCTTATTCTTTGTGCACGTTAGTCCTCTAACATTGCGTGGGGTGCGAAAGTACTCGAGCCCATGTGGCAATTTACTGAATGCTTCATTGCATCTGCTAGTGTAACTTTTCATTAATTTTTTTAATAAAAGGTTACCGTTTTTTTTCCTTGGAAAACAAAATTCGATAGTAATTAATTAATTAAGATTAATTAATCAATTTGGTTAATTAGGTTAAGTTATTATTATAAAAGTATATTAAGCTAGATGATTAACTATTGGATAAAATAATAATAATTAACTTAGTACAATGTTTAATATTAATGTGATGGGTAATTAATGAGATTGACTAAAGTAATTAATTAACCCTAAATTTAATTAAATAAATACCCTTTTTAATATTATTTAAGATTATTAGAGGAAACTTGATGCTAAGAAGGCGATTAATGGTATTTGACAAGGGCATAGTGGTACTTCCTTAGCTAGGGATGGGATAGGATTTGGTATATTATTGAGGATCTACTCAATATTAATAATGCTTGTTTATGAGCATAGTTAAAAGGAAAACTTACACCCGCCCTTATGTATGCATGTGTGAGTCAAATAAGAGCAAAGAAGGCCCTAAATACTACTAATAAAACTTCTATGTAATGTAGAGAAATCAAACAATTCATAACGGTATGGACATGAGGAAATTGAGGTCATGGAGGGTCATCACAAGGACCATATCCACTAGAACGAACACTACCATCATTAGAGTTGGCCCTCCTCTTGCACTCCCTAGAAACAATAACTAAAACTTTGAAGAGGCACCAAGCAGTTGAGGTGGAGGCCCTTCCATCGAGGGTAGGCAACCTTAGGGGATCAAGGAACTTTGAGCGAGTGTTGTAGCTGAAATCACATAGCAGCAAGGAGTTGTTTATTTGTGATCCTTGCCCAAGGATCACCAAATATGTTTGTGTGCAAATGTATGATTCGACCCATCCTAATCTATGTAGACAATAATATAATATAGAGAAATAAGGGAGATCATTCCTCTTAATTCAAGAGATAGCATTCAGTTGATGCAGCTAGCTTGGGGGATGCTAAACCTTCTGGTCTTCAAGGTCTTGGATACCTACACAAAACAACTAGCACAATTGCCCCAAATATCTCCCTGCAATTATGTTACCATAACAATCATTGATGATCTAAAAACAACACAAATGACATGAATAACACATAAATAACAAGAGAAAACCAATGATAAAATGGAAAGGAAATCAATCTTTCATTATAGTAAAATGGCATACATAAATTATTATACCTCAATGACACATGAGGTACCTCTCCTCCAACCTACCAACCTGGTCTCCTTCATCCTCTCACAAAAATAAAGTTCTCTGACTACAATATGGACATTAGATCTTAGATTCTAACTAGCATGACCCTTTGATGTGACAAGTATATATAAGCCTTTCAGCCTCCCTGGGAGGATGAATCTGGACACTTAGGGTGAAGAGAAGTTAGGAAACTTCCACAATAATTCACCCCTAACCAATTCATAAAGGTAATCCATCGATCTGATATCCCAGGGAATGAACAATTCAAAAAAAAAATATGGACATGGATTAGATAAGGATAATTTGTTTTTTGAGACTAGATTGTACATTGAGAACCAGGGGAGATAACAGATTGGATGAGGCTAATCAGCATATGTGCACTAAAAAGTTCAGAAACAAGGATAAAAGCTTTGGAAAAGGGTCAACATATACTAATGACTGCAAGTGACTCAAATATGCAAAATGGGTCGATAATAACAAGGACCTCAAATTAATAATATTACTTGGGAGGTTTAGAAGATTAAGCTCCCAAATTTTGTTGGAGGTTGTGCCAATGAACATGTAGAAGCTTAGCTAAAGGAATTACAAGGGGTTTTGCATTGAGGGAATATACCTCCAATTCAAAGGCCAGGATAGCAATCTTTCAACTTAAAGACAATGCCTTGAATTGGTGGGGTAACTTGGAAAGCCATCTACACATCACTCCTGAAACTATTACCTCGGAATTGTTTGAGGAAAGGTTTAAGAAAATATACCACCTAAAATACTGTGAGGAACAACAATTAGGATCGATCCACGCTTTGGTTCAAGGAAATCAAACAGTAGAAGAGTATGAGGTGAGGTTCAAGGAATTGGTCAAATATGTATTGTACATGGAAACTAATCAATGTTAGTTACATTGTTTAATATATGGATTGAACCCCAATACCATGGCAATGGCATGAATGTGAAAACCATCTGTGATTACCAAAGCAGTAGAAAACAGACATTACGTTGAAGAACACATGGACATGAAAGGGGGAACAAGATTGACCTTTCCACAACAGCCAAGATTTATGGGGAAGGCCCCTTGAACCTTTTCTATGGAGGAAGTTCTAGGGCGCCACCATATGGAAATAGAGTTATACCTATAACAGTGACAACATGGATTTCAACATTGCTAGTGCATCTTAGCCAACTCTTCAAGGACTTGTGCAAGTCTAAGACAAATGTGTGGAGTTTCCAACAAGGGTAGAGATTAGATGGGAAGGATCTCATTGTAGAGGGATCCACAAAACTCTATTTAGAATCCACCTCATATCAATTTTTGGGAATGTGTGGGGCTCATTACCAGCATGATTACCCTAATTCACAACCTAGTACCGCACGTAGAGAAGGAAAGACACTAATGGGAAAGGCATGTAATAAAAATTAGATTTATGCAAAAGTTGATAACCATCAAGCATAACATCAATCCATGGTGGTAGGGACTTCAACGATGATTAATTGTGTAAAAGTTAAAATTTTCTTTTATTTTGGTGCAACAAATGAGTTTCATTTCACTATATGCATTATAAAACGGTGGGTTGGCAGTCTATGAGCATGATGAATTTAAGCAAGTTGAGATGGATGGTAAGGAAAAAAAATTGGTAGGATCTAATGTTGACTAATGTTTGGTAGATGTAGGGTGTGTACAACTAGGTTGAAGGCATATACCCTTGCCTTGGGGACATACGATGTAATCGTTGGAACGAATTGGCTAGAAACTCATTGAGCATTTTTGGACCATTTCGAAAAGAAATTTATTTGTTTAGATGATGAAGGAAAATCAATTGAGGTCTATGGGATATAAGGGAATGTTAGGGACCTCATTACCGGCATGATTACCCTGAATCACAACTTGGTACCGCACGTAAATAAGGAAAGGCACTAATGGGAAAGGCATGTAATAAACATTAGATTTATGCAACAGTTGATAACCATCAAGAAGAAAACCAATCCATTGTGGTAGGGACTTCAACGATGATTAATTGTGTAAAAGTTAAATTTTTGTTTGATTGTGGTGCAACAAATAGTTTCATTTCATTATATGCATTATAAAATTGTGGGTTGGTGGTCTATGAGCATGATGACTTTAAGCAAGTTGAGATGGATGGTAAGGAAAAAAAGTGGTATGATCTAATGTTGACTAATGTTTGGTATACGTAGGGGTATGTACAACTAAGTTGAAGGCATATACCCCTACCTTAGGGACATACGATGTATTCATTGGAATGGATTGGCTAGAAGCTCATTGAGCTTTTTTGGACCATTTCGAAAAGAAAGTTGTTTGTTTAGATGATGAAGGAAGATCAATTGAGGTCTATGGGATATGAGGGAATGTGAGGGACCTCATTACCAACGTGTTTACCTTGAGTCACAACCTAGTACCACACATAAAGAAGGAAAGGCACTAATGGGAAAGGCATGCAATAAACATTAGAATTATGCAATAATTGATAACCATCAAGTAGAACACCAATCCATTGTGGTAGGGACTTCAATGATGATTGATTGTGTAAAAGTTTAAAAAAAAATGATTTCGGTGCAACAAATAGTTTTATTTTACAATATGCATTATAAAATGGTGGGTTGGCGGTCTATGAGCACGATGAATTTAAGCAAGTTGAGATGGATGGTAAGGAAAAAAAAGTGGTAGGATCTAATGCTGACCAATGTTTGGTAGACGGAGGGGTGTGTACAACTAGGTTGAAGGCATATACCCCTACCTTGGGGACATACGATGTAATTGTTGGAATGGATTGGCTAGAAGCTCATTGATATTTTTTGGACCATTTCAAAAATAAAGTTATTTGTTCAGATGATGAAGGAATATCAATTGAGGTTGATGGGATATGAGGGAATGTGATTACCTTGAGTCACAACTTGGTACCGCACATAAATAAGGAAAGGCACTAATGGGAAAGGCATGCAATAAACATTAGATTTATGCAACAGTTGATAACCATCAAGCAGAACACCAATCCATTGTGGTAGGGACTTCAACGATGATTAATTTTGTAAAAGTTAAAATTTTGTTTGGTTTTAGTGCAACACATAGTTTCATTTCACTATATGAATTATAAAATGGTGGGTTTGTGGTATATGAGCACGATGACTTTAAGCAAGTTGAGAAGGATGGTAAGGAAAAAAAGTGGTAGGAGCTAATGTTGACCAATGTTTGGTAGATGTAGGGGTCTGTACAACTAGGTCGAAGGAATATACCCCTACCTTGGTGACATAAATGTAATCATTGGAATGGATTGGCTAAAAGCTCATTAAGCTTTTTTGGACCATTTCGAAAAGAAATTTATTTGTTTAGATTATGAAGCAAGATCAATTGAGGTTTATGGTATTAAGAGGGAAGTTCCCATACAATTCATATCAACAACAAAGGTTACATGTTACCTCGGGTAGGGGTGTAAATTTTGTGGTTGAGGAAGTAAGCGACAAGAAGGACCCTCCTCATATTAACGCCCAATTTTGTAAGAATTAGAAGATATTTTTCCCAAAGAATTATCAGGTTTACCCCCTAAGAGGAAAACAAATTTCACAATTGAGCTAAAACTCAGTGCAAATCCAATATCCAAGACACCATACAAAATGATAGCTTCAGAATTTTTCGAGTTGCACATGTAGTTAAAAGAACTGCTAGACTTGGGACATACTAGACCCAGTATGTCATCTTCGGGTGCACGAGTGATGTTAGGTCCCTATAATAATAGTGTAGCCCCCTTATTGTTATTGTTAGTGTAGCCCGCTTATTATTAATATTGTGTCCATGTAGCCCTCATATTGTTATTGGTGTGCCCCATAGAAGCCCATTATTGTTATTGTTATGTAGGCTATGATTATATTGTGACCCCTTAAACTCCTAGTAAGCAACTAGAAAGCTCTAATATGATGCATGAAGAAGAGGGAGAAATGCAACATGATATATCAAAATTACAGGACCAAGTGAAACAAATTTCACTCTCACAAAGAGAAACCAAAAATGAATTGGATGGTTAAAAGCAAACACGTATGGTTTAAAATCATACATGGGAGTTTTTAAAGTAGACATGGATGCGATGAATGTCAAGTTGGAAGGGTTAACAAATTTGTTGCAAGAAATGCTTCCCATCATTGACAAGGTAATCCATGAAAATCATGATGAGGACAAAGGAATATGAATTATGATTTTAGAGACTCTAATGTTTGGTTTAAGACCCACCGAATTCCAAAGATTGATATGAGGAAGTTTTATGGCAAGGATCTATAAAATGGATACTACATATGGAGAAATATTTTGATCTCCATGATCTGCAGCACACACAAAAGTTACGCATTGCATATTTATATTTAGAACCCAGTCAGTTTGTATGGTATCGATGGGCTTGTTCTTGGAAACCACGTGTCACTTAGTCAATTTTTATGGAGGAAATGATATCACATTACGAGGATACAAATAGAAACACCTTCTTTAGCCAATTGATAAATGTCAAACAAAAGGGTTCAATGGCAAAGCACATTGAGTACTTTCAAAAATTGAATATCGGGGTAATTGATATTCCAGAGGAGCACAGAATTGATGTCTTCATAGGGACTTTAAAGGATAACATCCAACATGAGGTTCATCTTTGGGAACCTGGTTCATTGGAGAAAGCATTCAAGGTGGCAAGAAAAGTTGAAAGCAAAATTATGGTAACAAGGAAGTCTACCACTCACAACTAAAAATATGGAAATGTTGTTACTCCTAGCCTTCCAAAACCTACAAATTTGACACCACAACAATTGGAAGAAAAAAGAGAAAAAGGGATTTGTTACAGTTGTGATAGAAAATATACTGAAGTTCATAAATGCGTTGAGAATAAATTATTTTACATAGATAGTGAAGAGGAGGAAGAAAAGGAACAAGAAACATCAAAAGAAGATGATATACACCAAGAACTAACCCCAGAGAAATAATAAATGAATCTAACCATATCTTGTAACGCATTGGCAGGAATTACCACTCCTCAAACTCTCAAGATAGAAGGATATATCAAGAATAAAATGGTAATAGTGTTGATAGATTCAGGTAGTACCCATAATTTTATTCATTGTAAGATAGCCAAGGAATTGAATTGTTTTCTATATCTAGCACTATAGTGTCAAGTGATGGTTGTTAATGGAGGAACTATAAATTGCTCTAAAAAGTGCCATAAAATCAACCTAACCATGGGGGAATATGTATTAAATAGTCCAATGCTTTCCATTCCAATGGGTGGTGTTGGTGTTATACTAGGAGCTCAGTGGTTACAGTCTTTGGGGACAATAGCTTTTAATTTTCAAGAAATTTTCTTGAAATTTTTTGGGGAAGGAAAGGAAATTGAATTAAGGGGTATCATAGGGAAACCAAGGAAGATAATTAACTGTAATGGCATGACAAAGTTTCTAAAGAAAGAACAGTAGGGAATAATTGCACAATTATTCTCAACAGAGGTTCAAACATCGAAATCATTTATTTCTCCAAATCTCGAAAAAATCTTGGAAAATCATTCCAAGTTATTTGTGACTCCCAAAGGCCTCCCACCTATTCATGATTATGATCATGCTATTCACTTGATTCCAAGAAGTGTTCCTCTAAACATTAGTCCTTACATGTATCCTTAAGCCCAAAAGAGTGAAATTAAATATATGGTTGCAAAAATGCTAGAGGTCAGTATAATTCAACTTAGTCAAAGTTCTTTCTATGCTCCAATAGTATTAGTGCACAAGACGGATGGATTATGGCGTATGTGTCTGGATTATAGGGAGCACAACAAGCTTACTATTAAAGATAAATTTCCCATTCCTATCATTGATGAATTGTTAGATGAATTACATGTGTTGTTGCTTTTTCTATCACTTGTAACACAAGTGCTTCATGAGGTATGAAAACTTCCTAAAGACAGCCTCGGGTTGAAGGGGAAGACCAGTGCCTAGGACATCTTAAAGAGTTCTTGACAGATTTATAGTAAAGACTTTCAACACTTTGGTTTGTCACAAAAATACAAATGAGTTTGAATCAAAATCATTCATAAAGGTACCAATGGAAAGCAGCTTGTACACAGGAGTATTCAGGAAATAATCTTAAACTTCAGCTCATCAAATCAGATTAGGAATGTGAAGCGATTTAATTGTTGAAACAGAGGTAATGGGAGAAGACAGTAGAAGAGGAGTCCATTATATAGAGCTTAATATCTAAGAATTTTATATATCAAGACTTAGAGAGAAGCGAGTGAGGGGAATATCTATTGAATGTTGAGATACATGGAACATTGTTTAAAGATTCAATTCCTACAACAATGCAGGCATTATCCACCAATGTTTTGACTTAAATGAATCTGCATTTGAAGGAAATACATCTAGCTGCTACTTTACATGTAATCTGAGAATAACATTTAACACATCTGATAATACAAAGAGAGAGGAACATACTGCAATCTAATAAGTTGGAATCACCTAGAACTTTGTATTAATCTCTTGAAGAAAACCAGCATACAACAAGCTTTAGATAGACCTTTAGGAAAACAGGAAAGGTCCCGTAAGAGAGAAGTCTTTCTTGAAATTTTGAACCTTTGTTAATTGTTTCTTCCTCCCTTTTATAAAGAGAGGGAGGGCTTAGAAATCAGTTAAAAAAATATCCCAGCCTGAGCTCTAGTTGTCTGATCAACTAGCTGTCTTAATGTGCAAGGCTCTATCGGCCCAAATTATTACAACAGAAAAGATGCTTTTCTTTAAAACATAGTAACAAATAGAAAAATAAAACAGAATAGAATTAACATGTGAAACTGAAATGATGGTCTGGTGAAAATATATCCACACCACTTCCTTGGATGGCCTCTGGTCTAGCCACGTTTTTCCCACATTATGCCTCAGGCTCTCTCAGTCAATTCCCTGTTGGTCTTAACATCTTTAATTCTTCACTTACAGGAGTCAGGAGTGATCCCTCATGATGGTCGTGAAATATTCTAAGCACAGCTTCCAACTCATCCATCCCTCTCGACTTCTTGTAGAACACACTCGGAGATATGCCTAGTTACGCTGCCATAATATTATATCGTAGGTTCTCAATGTTGGAACTTTACACTTAGAAACATTACAAAACATGCGAGTTCCGGGATCTGTGGCCCCTTTGCTTTTAGCCCCTTTTCATCCTTTTTCTCCATAAGACTAAGATTCGTGATCATATTCTTGGTCTTAAGGTGCTAGGGCCTTTTTTTCCTGCTCGAGGGCTATCATTACTTTGTAGATTGTTCTTCGCCCCTGGTCCTTAAAGTTTTTCTTGTTCATGGGCTAAACCTCATAACGGAGCCCCTTTATTGAAGGATCGCAATCAGAGGTTTTACCCTGATGTAGTGATATTCCTCAACCTGCGAATGTCGATTTGTGACCTGACATCATCCTCTGCCACGTGTCACCTTGTGAGTGGTGATACGCGTCGCCCTGTTTTGGCCCCTTATGACCCCTCAAAACGCTGAATTTGCATGCCAAGTGTCCACCATACTTCCACATCATGATTACGTCAAATGTCACATGGCTTTATCAGGACCAATATTATTTCACCATGTGGCCCTCTAGAGGAGAGAAAAAGGGGTCGCCTGCCCTTGGTTTTTCCTTAAAATCCTTTGTTAATTTGCATTAGGCATTCCCCGGCATTTTACACTATCGGTGCTTTTTCTCCGCAATTCCTTTATAATTAAGGATCATTGATTGTTGATTTGCGATATGTACCAAACTCTCCTACTGTCGATTGCAATGATCATCGATTAGACCCCCACTAATATGTCTAATCGCTAATCTCTAATCAACGAAATGCTTTTGTTGTTGCATTGCACTTTGGAACCTCTGATATTTGATTTGCGATATGTCGGGACCTTCGATTTGCCTCACTACTGCCAAGGACCTGTTAGGGTCCTATAATAATAGGATTCATATTTTGAATTGGCTATGAGTAGTCTTATAATATTGTACATACTTTTGCTTTCTGCAAAATGTTTTCCCATATTAAAAATAAAAAATGTAAAGAGGGTAAGTCCTAAAATAAAAATCAAAGGACTAAAAGAAAAGGATCAAAAAAGAAAATAAAATATGAACCCCACCAAAAAGAGACAAAAAATAGATTTTGAAAGTGATGCAAATTCAAATGCCACTACTGGAACTTTACTTTGAAAAATAAGATTGTGTGCAGCTTGTCAAAAATGCCACAATCCATGATGGTCAAATAGTTTAATCTTGATTCATTCATGCTTTAAATTTCATGTTGATAGATAGATAAGAAATATCTAGCCAAACTGTTTAATCTTGGCATATCAGTAGTTAGGTAGAGAATAAATAATGAGCTCAACAGTTTAATCTGATCCATTGGAAGTTATAAGATTAGAATTAGATAGTTTGCTTATCAAAGAAAAATAAATAAAGGGTCAGCAAGCTCAAATGCACCCAATAAATGAAGAGAAAATGCTAGGGTAAATAAAGGGTAGGTGAAAGAGGTTTTGGAATGCACAAGGTTGCAAGCTCAAATGCTCCTTCATTATGCTTAATCCTATGATTCATGTGCAGGAGGAATTATCAAAGAAAAAGGACATTCACAAAAGTCATATATTACTTTGGGTATTTACCCTAAAAAGTTCTATATAGTTTTGGGCCTGAATACTAAAGCTTATTCACTAATTTCCCCTCATTTCATTAAACCCCTACATGTCTAGTTTATTAATTTCCCTTCATTACCCCTTCATTAATTTCCATTCCCTAATGTTTTTTCCCTTCTTGATTCCAAAGGACCCTTCCCTTTTCATTTCCCCTTATTCTAACACATTTCCATTGTAAAACCCTTTCCCTTCATTTTTACCATTTTTTCCTTTATTTCACACCTTTCCCTAGACATTTCCCTTTAAAAATCATTCTCCCCTTATCAATTTCCCTTTTCCATTAAAACCCACTAAAACCCCCTTATCCTAAGTTTGAATAATGTATTGGGCCCCATTGAAAAACCCTCCCCGATACCCTTTTAACTTATATCCCTAGTGTATTTTTTCCCGAGTCCCGCATTTTATTAACCCATCGCATATATTAAATCCTGTGATTACTTTTTAAATAATTGCATTTCATTTTAATTAAACCTGACCCCACTCCCCGACTCATCCCTCGCAACTCTACCACGCAATAGCCCTCCGATCACCCACCTCGAGATCCAACGACCCATACCCATATCGTGCACTCCCATCGTCTGACTGTTAAAATCTCAAAAGCACGCGAGATTCGCGATTTTTCTGGATCACCTTTTTGCTACGCAGCAGCCCCACGTTATATCACGTGCTCTGAAAAAATACCACCCTACACTCAAAAGCGGTGTGATAAGCCATAATACCACCTCCCCGCGTAGGATGAAACCGCCTACTGTTCAAACATTAACTCCGCACCCAAAATAACCACTATTGGTTAAAAATCAAAAAGCCGCCCTTTTTACCCTTTTCGTTATTATTTCGTTACCAAGAACCTCTGTCGACCAATTCTAAACCCCAGAAGCTCTGCTCAACTATTTTAACCCATTTTTCGACCAGAAGATGCTACAATCACCAATTTGAAGTAGCATAAAAACAATTGAATCCTCAGAAAGCCTCCGCTGCTCCCAGTGAACCCTGACTGCACTCCAAATCTTTGTTTTCCAGATATTCCTGAAAGTACCAAAAAGGCCCTGTACTTAAGCTCTGCACAGTGTTTATAAAAGGTTAATCAATTAAATTAATTAAAAAACCTTGCCAAACTAAAGAAACCCATTGTGCATCCAAAAAACCCCTTTTCTGCAGACTATATTCACCTTTTGCATTGTTCCAGAGGTCCTAAGCTTACCCCTTAAGCCAAATAAAGATTAATTCAATAAAATAAACAAAATTATGTCTTCCTAAAGCATTCTAAATGAAAAACCCCTACAAACCCCTCACCTGGATATTTACCACCTCCCATTGGCTGATAGAGATTTCCATATCAAAGACCCAGTTTCCCCTAGCCATCTATTGAAACTCCACTGCTAGAGTAAAGACAAATTCCTAAACCAGAATGATGACATTCATCTATGGGAATCAAATTTTCCCAAATACTTGTTCCCACAGGTATACCAGTTCCCTGAAATCATCCACCTATGCCAACTCTGCTATATCCCAAGCCAAAGAGCCATAGTCTCTCCTAACCAACAGATTTTATTTACAATCACTGCAGATTCAATAAACCAAATGTTGCAGATCCAGCCAAAGCCAAATGAAACCCCATTTTCTATTGAAAACCTACTTGAACTGTCCTTGAAGTTGGACCTTCCCAAGAGGTCTTAAATTTTTCAGACTTTCATCCTAGAAGAAGCTCATATTCCTACAGACAATCCTCCATACTCTACCACCATTTTCTTTGAGAGGGCCAGACAAATTGTAACCATGTTCTCTTGTATTCTAGGATATACCACTAATGAGCATGTACATGAACCTATACTTGCTTTCCTCTCTATTTTTTTCCCTGGCAAGCCTCCAGCTACAGTTTTCAATTTTGCCTAGTTCTTAGCAAAGAGAATCCATGATCAATTGATCATATTGCCAAATGAAAGAGTATTCAAATACTCTTCAATGTTGTTCCACATGTTCCTATATTTCCAATCAGATAGGTTTCCAGTTAACATCCAAAAGTTGGACACTAAGGGCCATCCTAGATATGTCATCTTTTGGACACCCTTAATCCAAAATTATTCCATTGTTTTCAGCTACAAGGAGTTCATTGATTCCTTTGTTCACCTAGTTGTTAATATGATAAGCAGTAGCAATCAGCCCAGGATCAGTGATGAGATAAAGAGAGTTTTACAGTTATCTAAAAACAGTAGAATAGGAGACTCGTATTTATACTAGGACCACACTGAAATTAGGGTGTATGGATGCCATCTCACTCCCTATAAGCTACCCAAATATCTCCCCATGATGATATTTACATTAGAGTATATCAGGTAGATCATAAATTCAGATGATGTAAATTTTCTATCAGCCAGGAAGAAACACAATTCAAAATAAAAAACCAGCTTGGCCCTTTTATCTGCAATAATAGGGAAGTTGGAGAAGTAGCAGAAAAATGTTTACAGGAAATGAAGTTCACCAATAGCTTCAAATGGCAGTATGATCCTTTAGGGGTCATAAAAAAATTAAGGCTCAAGTTTAAATTGAGCCCTTTTATCCATGAGTCCAGGCCAAAAATTGAAAAATATGCCAACTAGTTAGAGTGGTTGGAAAATACCTTAATAGATATGGAGAAACAGATGCATACTAGTTCCATTCTGCATACTCCAGCCCTGCAGGACAAAAATGCAAAAATGACCAGGGAAGAAGGTTCTTTGTCAAGCATAGATACTACACATGACATATTTGAAATTATGTACAGGAAGAAGCTCAAGCTAAATCCTTTGAATGAGCAAGAAGAGACAGTTGAGACAGTTCAAATCATTGATATAGATACATTGGTCAGAGAAAGTACAGCTCCAACAGTTTCAGAGGAAACTCATCAGCCATCAACCTCTAATACACAGATTATTCAAAAGCAGCTTAGTATTGAAGTTTCTTCATCAAGAAAACCAGTAGGTAAAGAAAAAGATATAAAGGAGAAGTATAAAGAAATCAAGTTGATAAATGAAGAATTGAAAGCTGAAACCTATGCCCAATATTTCAAACAGACTCCTAGTAATCAGAATAGGTTACTTTCAGCTTTTGACATTAAAACAGGGAAAATGCAAATGACCTTTTTGCAGCCTAAGTCATCAGCAGATTACAACAAGACAGAATTTGAATTTTTGGCCAAGAATGTTCATCCCATAGATCAGATTGAATTTCATAAGAAAGTTGGAGAAATGATATACTCAGCAATGACCAACAAAGCTATGAGACTACAAAAACTTCAAACTTATCTAGAGAATATAACAACACAGTTTAAACTAGAGAAATCATTGTCACAAGCAAAGGATAACATAATTAAATCACTAGAATAATTGGTTATTGAGATTGGATATAATCCAAATGACATCAAGGCAACAGAAAAGCTCATAAAAAAGAAGAATGAAGACATTGTTGCATTGAAGAAGCAGCTAAAATTTCCTCCGTCTGAACATCCACACACCAAGGAAGTTCTGGGAAATCAAAGCCAAAAATATGAGATGATGGACCTCATTCTTTAGTTAAATGCTCAATTAAAAGAAATGGAGAATGAAATGGATAAGTTAGTGCATGAGAAACAGGCTAGCATGGAAGCAGCTATTGTCACTGCCATTCTTACAGTTACTACAGCAATTCCTTCTACTTTGGCAGCTTCATTGGCCCCAGCAGCTCCAGTAGCTACAACACTTACAACTGCATGAGCAACTACATTAGCAATAGGTTCAACAACAGAAGTAGCTCATCCTAGTGATGAGGCAAGTAAACTGGTCAAAGCCATGGAGTATATGTCCATCCAAACCACTGAAATAAATAGACTTAAGGAATAGATAAAAAGTCTAGAGGATGAAAAGAAACTGGCTCAAATCATGCATAAGAATGAGACATAGAAGTCAAACAGGTTGAATGAAAGGATACAGAAGTTAGAAAAGGAATTGACACTCAAAGAGCCACTAGCCCAAGCAAAACAATTTTTATGGGCCAATATCATTGACTCAGTCAATGATATTTGGCCATCTATACAGGTGATATTTGAGCAGAACGATTTGGTCAAAGAGGTTGGTGAGCCAATTCAAAGGGTTAGAGCCGAACTTTGGGACAAGCCAGAAGAAGCCTCAAGAATAATCCAGTTCCTTAACTCAAAGAACAAGTATGAATTGCAGGAGCTTGGAATAGCTGATAGAACTGAGACCATACTAGAGGTAAAGAAGGTAATCACCAAGAGGAACCTGATGACACAACTTGAGGATAAATGCCAAACAATGGAGCTAGCAATAGCTAGGTTTATGGTAAAATTTGATGCTTTGAGGCAGAAAGGTCTGCCTAATCCATTGGTGATTAATGACAGGTTGATGCCACATGAAGACTATGATAAGAAAATCAGAGAAGTGGCAAAGGAACAAGCCAACAATTCCTCCATGAAATGGATTCCTATAGGAAAAGTTCTTTACCAGACTTTTGAGAACCTCTTTTACCTCCAGCATGAGGTAAAACGTCTTTTTATAAACAAGCCCACTTTTGCAAAATACATAGAAATTGATGAATTCTACAGAAGAATGGTAAATATTAAATTACCATATGCAAAGACTTGGTAAAAGTTGAATGATTTACTGTAAAAGTGCAAGGTAAACAGTGAATACAGAGCAATGAAGATAAAACAGCAGTTCAACTAATTCAAAGAGTATCAGATGAAAAGCAGAGTTTAAAGATGAAAGAATATCAGACAAAGGTAGAGTAAAAGGATAGCCAGCGTAGAGCAACAGAAAAAGAGAGAGCAGCAAAAGATCAAAACAGCAAACAATAAAAGAGGGACAGCTTGCATCAGTTACATATCTGTCTCTATATTCTTGCATGAAGATATTTCTTTTTCCTTGAATAATTCCTAAACAATTTATGATATTTTGTAATAGATTTTTGTATAAATACTTCACAATTCGAAGTATAGAATGTGGATTGTTGGACATTTCTATAGTTATTATTGATCTGAAAACCTGAAGGTTTATTGTAACATTTTCAAGTCAGCAGACTGGTCTGAGTAATAAAGGCATTGTATTACAGGATTCATGCATTGGGCCACTTCAGTGAAGTATCTTTCATTTGTTAAATTTCCTATTTTCTTAAGTATTTCACATACATACCTATTTTCCAATTTAAATGAAATAACTGGAATATTACTACATAATTTGTTTAAGTACGCTCTGTCTTGAACAGTTATTCACTTTGATTTTTTCTTCTGATATCCAAAGTAGGGAATTCTTCATTGCTCCCTAGTTTCGATTGACCTCTTTCATTTCCCTCATTATCTAGTTTGAGGAATCCTTAACTGCTCCTTGTCCCCGATTGAAAATTTTCACCATCCAGCCTAAAAGATCTAAATTTACTCAGCTACCGTGTCGTGTGAACACTATCTTTAGAACTTGATTCGGTCTTGTTTTCTTAACATTTGGACTCCATGGCCCAATGGTAAAAAGACACTTATATATCCATCTAAATCAATGATTCCACCACCAAATCAAATCAAAAACCAACCAAGCTTAAATAACTAGCGTAAAATCAATTAATCCAACAAAGTTAATTCATTAAGAGAGATCCTTCTCTGAGCATTAGGAAGGCTAGATCCTGATCTCAAAAGTAGGTTTGTGGTTACCTCTATTATTTCTTTAAACACAACATGACAACCCTAGGGAAATTTTATAGTGATAATAGGACCTTCGATCTATAATGTGCCATATGCCTCCACTTCCGATCGGCCATTACCGACTGGACATGTGTCAGAATGACACCAACTCGAACTTAGAAATTTTCATTTTTTCCTTGGTCTTCTGGTTTGGAGAGGTTGAACTTCAACTTGCTCTAAATTTTGATCCAGAAGTTCATTATGGGACTTCTACATACCATTTGAAATATTGTTAAGAGCACTTTTCTTTGGAGAGGGTCTAATTTGGACTTTGTGTGATTTTGAGGCTTATAATATGGCCACAAACTTCTCTGCTCCCTTTCACTCTTTTCACAGCTGAAAACCATTTTGCAGAGGGTGAAAACAACGTGGAGCAATTTACTTCACAAAACTAGATCTTCATTCAAGGTATCATCAAATTAGAATGAATATTGAAGACATTATGAAAACAATATTTATAACTCATGAAGGTCATTATGAATTTTTGGTCATTCCTTTTGGCCTTACTAATGCACCTTCCAGATTTCAAGGTTTAATGAATTCCATTTTCAAACCCTTCTTTAGAAAATTTTTGTTAGTATTTTTTTATGATATACTAATATACAACAAGTCTTGGAATGATCATGTTCAACATGTTGACAGGGTGCTCAAACTATTGGAGGAGAAACAATTATATGCAAAAACCTTCAAATGTTTATTTGGAGTATAGGAAGTGGAATATTTAGATCATATTGTATCTCATGAGGGTGTTAAGGTAGACCCTAATAAAATTAAAGCCATTAAGGAATAGAAAATACCCACAATCATAAAGCATCTTCGAGGATTTCTCGGGTTGACAGGGTATTATAAGGGTTGACATTCCATAATAAAGGTTTTTTTGAAGTTTGGTGTAGATAAGACCGGTGCTTGGCACATTGCCTCTTTAAGATGTTCAAAGGCCTTATTTGCTTTTGGAGTCCAATAAAATGCAGCAAAAATGACCCCATTTATGGCACTTTATGGATATTATCCACCGTCCATCACATCATCTTTAAGAGAAAATTTTAAGTTTTTGTTGTCGCTTAGATTATATAGGCATGGTGCAACAACGACTCAAGTTGGGGGTTGTCACTCTAATCCCTGACCTCTCTATTCTAGTTGTCTCCAAACAACAGGCTGTGGGGGGTAGTCCCTATGGAAGATGGAAAACACAAGACTTATTGGTGACCAACAAGTCTGGGAGACACGATTGAATGGCCTAGCCACTTGGTTGATTTTAGCAAGTTACAAAATTAAATTGACTTGTTTATGATACTAATGTCTTATGGAGTCAACTGCTTTCATTCATATCATTTAAACACCAAATGACAGGATGAACAATCGCTACTTAGATGCTTGACTATCTTATATGAAATGCAAGTCCTACGATATAGGCATGATGCAAGAATCTCGGTTTATTTTAATTAAATGCTTATTCTAAGTGTATCCTTCCTCGTAACTATTTCGAAGCTAGTCTCTAGAGTAGGTTGTGAGAGAGAAGTCAAGGGGAAGCAAGCAAAGTCTTGGTTAACGATACCTCCCCTTAGGTTCTAACCACCCGATGCCTTCGGCACTACAGATATTGTGGATCTAACGACTGCAAGGTCACCGTGTTAACCACTAAAGAGGTGCTAGGCTCCTCAAGCTAGATGAGAAAGGATGTCCTACTCTCTATGGACCAAGTTTAATATTGGAATTAAATTGTTTAATGCACGACTAGGCCTAGAATGCAATGCAAGATATTTTGAGTTCTCTTGAGTTAAGATTGTTTATAGTCTTACGTACTTAGTTATGATTTAGCTTCAGTTAATAATGTATGAAGTACTTAATGAATGATGGACAATCTTATACACAAGATGAAGTGCTCAATATCACAAGTACCAATAAGATACAAGAGATAACCAAGATATAATTGCCCAAGTATTAAACAACAAGATAGATGCTCTTAAAATATAGATTGCCAATATGCCTAATACAAAGTTGTCATCCACAAAAGATATTAACCATGAAACAATAATGACAATGATGACAAGTAAAGAGAAATAGAGCACTTATCCAAAATTGTTTACTTAGATACAATTACGATAACAAAAGGATGCCAATGAAAATTCTTCAAGAGATAGACAATAGGATTATCAATGCTCTCCAAGTTATGTCAACGAGATAACGCCAATATTGTAATTAGATTCCTCAATCAAGAGATGCTAATGACAATTATTCAAGAGATATGCAATTAGATTAACAAGTCCTCAAGTTAAGAACACTTAGATCTTTAATACCAATGTGTAAGAAAACAAGAGATACCAATATCCAATAAATTCCTAGATTTATCCACTTAAGCAACCATTCAATAATATTATTGGATTATGTTAAGTGCTTTTACAGAGTGAATTTATTAGTGCAAAACTTTAGGCTTCCAAAATATGAAATTCACAAACAATGTGTTAGTATTCTTCTTAAGAAATGAATCAACTTGACCAATTTCCAATTCCCTTAGCAATCTAATTGAAAATGTTAACCATTCTCTTCACAATATGCTAGAGCATGATCCAATGTAGCAATCTTTGCATGCCTTATGATCAGTGTTTGTAACAACAGTAAGAGAAGATGTCAAAATGATAGAAAAATACTTGCAACTGACTTATTGGAAGCACTTTGGAATGCAACACAAGGTATGCCTAAGAAGAGGAATTCAAATGAGATGAATGATGCAACAAATTAGAAAACAAATCACTTTGCCAATGAAGTGTAAACCATATGCAAGATAAGCTAGGAGACAAATTCCTTTTATGATGCCACTATTAAGTAAAAGCAGACCTTAGTATTGTAGGTTTTAACCCCGTACAAAAATTACCTGCATACAAATTCTAAAACACATAAAATAAACAATGTGAGAGCATAACACATAAAACACATATACACAGAGATTTTCCCTTGGATCCCAAAACCGGGACTACCAGCTTGATGTTTCATTATGTTCCTTTCAATGTTACAATACATATTTATACATGCCGAAGCATCCAATACCATGGACCGAAAACCATCGCGTCCAAAACCATGGACCAAAAACCATCGCGTCCAAAAACATGTGCGAAAATCATACACAAAACCATAGGTGGGTCCGCCCAACCTAACATAGGGTCCAAAACCAAAATTTTCTGGGGTGCTGCCTCGGACCCCATAAAGTGGGGTTACATGTACCCCTCAAACCCCTTGTGACCTCCCCCCCTGCTACGCAATCAACGCAACGAAGCAAGGGCTCCACCCCCCTCTAACCCCCTGGTTAACTACGTGGGCTAGTCGTGGAAAGAATATAACACAACCCAACACTCCCCCACTTGTTGTTTTCTTTCCACGGGGAGCCACAAGAGAGCTTAGTCATTTTTCCAGCCCTGAAACACCCATTGTCTCTCTACACCAAGAGAACTTCTCAGAGCTCACATATTTTGTCAATGCATTTGCAGTATTCTTCAAAGTGTCCACCTTTACCAGCAACACCTTTTTGTCTTCTATCATATCCCTCACAAAGTGATACTGAACATCAATGTGCTTTGTCTTTGAATGATATGCAGGATTCTTTGCGAAGAAAATTGCACTTTGGCTGTCACAATCTATCCTTATAGATCCCTGTATTAACCCCATACTTGAACACAATCTCTACAACCAAAATGCTTCCTTGCTTGCATGAGTGGCTGCTATGTATTTTGCCTCTGTAGTTGATAGTGCCACTATAGATTGTTTCTTACTCATCCAACTGACTGCACCTCCAAATAGGTTAAACACATACCCACTTGTAGATCTTCTCTGATCCAGATCTCCAGCCCAGTCTGCATCAACAAAGCCACGAATATCCAACACTCTGTCCAATCCTGGTCTTCCTTGGTAGCACAAACTGTAATCACTAGTGCCACGCAAATACCTAAAAACCCGCTTCACTGTTGTCTAGTGCTCCTTCCCTGGTTTTGACATAAACTTGCTCAATACTCCCATTACATGTGCAATGTCTAGTCTAGTATAGACCATTGCATACATTAGGCTAGCGACTGCACTTGCATATGGAACATGGGACATGTCTTCTTCCTCTTCTTATGTCTTGGGACATTGTTCAGCAGATAACCTCACACCTACAGGAATAGGAACCTTCAACGGTTTACTATCCTGCATATTAAACATCTGTAGTATTATCTCGACATACTTCCTCTGGTTTAACCAAAGCTTCCTCTTTGCCCGATCTCTTTTAATTTCCATGCCCAAAATATAGTTTGCAGCACCAAGATCTTTCATGTCGAATTTGGAGCACAATTGGGTCTTCAAATCCTGGATAATTTCTTTGTCATTTCCAACCAGCAACATATCATCCACATACAAGACCAAATAAATAACACGGTCACCAATTAATTTAAAATACACACAGTGATCTGCTTTGCTTCTGGTGAAACCAAGTCCCCGTATAAATGTATCAAATTTATGATACCACATCCTGGGTGACGGTTTTAACCCATACAAAGACTTCTTTAATTTGCATACCAGTTCTTTCTTACCCTTCACCACAAAGCCTTCAGGTTGCTTCATGTATATTTCCTCTTCCAAATCCTCGTGAAGAAATGTTGTCTTCACATCCATCTATTCTACCTCAAAATCAAAAGCAGCAGCAACAAATAAAAGTAATCTAATAGAAGTTACCTTGGCAACAGGAGAAAAAATATCACCAAAATCAATTCCCGACACCTGGGAATAACCTTTTGCTACCAACCGAGCTTTGTATTTCTCCACCTTTCCTTCTACATTTGTCTTCTTCTTGAACACCCATTTGCTGCCAATCGGTTTCCTTCCAGCCGGCAACTCCACCAAATCCCAAGCCTCATTTTTGTGCAAAGACGCCATTTCATCAACCAAGTCCTCTTTCTAGAGTTTGCCATCCTCTGAATCTACTGCTTCCTTCTAAGTTCTAGGATCATCGTCAGTAATAGATAAAGAAAAATTTGAACAAAAAGCAGATGGACTATACCTTTCTGGTTGCCTTCTTTTTCGAATTGATCTTCTCACACCCAGAGTTTGTGTCTCTTCATCTTCTAATTCCTCCTCTGTTGTAGAGTCTGATTCTTCCTCCTTAAGCTCAAAATCTATCTTCTCAGGTTCCTTTGGTTGGACTTCATGTTTAATAACATCTTTCACCTCTCTGAACACCACATCTCGGCTGTACACAACCTTCCTTGTTACTAGGTTCCAAAGCTTATAACCCTTTAAACCATCCTTATACCCAATAAAGATGCACTTTTCAGATTTACTATCCAACTTGGTTCGTTTCTCCTTTGGAACATGTACATATGCATCACATCCAAATACCCTCAGATATGAAAGAGAGGGTTTCGTACCAGTCCATACCTCTTGTGGAGTCTTATCTTCCAACGCTGATGAAGATGATCTGTTGACCAGGTAACATGCAGTATCCACCGCTTCTGCCCAGAATTCCTGTCCTAACCCGGCACCACTAAGCATGCTTCTCGCCCATTCCATCAACGTCTTATTCATTCTTTCTGCAACTCCATTTTGCTGAGGTGTATATGGAGTAGTCTTTTGTCATGCTATACCATGCTTCTTACATAATTCTTCAAATTACTTGCTGCAAAACTCTCCACCATTATCTGTCCTCAGCACCTTTATCTTCTTCTTTGTCTGATTTTCCACGAGAGCCTTAAATTCTTTAAACCTGTCAAAGGCTTCAGATTTCTTCTTAATGAAATATATCCATGTATTCCTTGAGAAGTCATCTATAAATGATACATAGTACATAGACATACCCAGTGATGGAACCTTCATAGGTCCAAACACATCACTGTGCACAAGTTCTAATATCTGTTTTTCCCTCTTACTACCAGAGGGGAAACTCACCCGATTCTACTTCCCATATACACAATTTTCACAAAAATCAAAATCTAGAGAGCTATTACTCATACCTTCTACCATACCTTTACAATGAAGTATTTGAAGGCCTTTCTCTCCAATATGTCCAAGCCTTTGATGCCACAGCATGGTCTTCTCTCCAGAGACCACTAGATTTTCTGCTCCACTTTCAGGAACCACAGAAATGTTGCACCCATCAACAACCGTGCTACCTTGCAGCTTGTACAGAGTTCCAATCCAAACTCCCCGCATCAATACCAGTGCTCCCCAAACCATATTGCAGGTATCCTTCTCAAACACTGTTTTTACACCTGCATCATCCATCTTGCTTACATAAATCAGATTTTTGGCCAATGCAGGAATATGTAGAACACCCGGAAGTGTTCTAACCTTCCACTTTGCAACCTCAATTTTACTTTTCCGCGACCACTGATTCTAGCCTTCCTATCATCCCCTAAGAAGACATCACCACCATCATATTTCTCATACTCGCGGAACCACTCTCTATGGGGAGTGAAGTGAAAGGATACACCTGAGTCAATCAACCATGCCTCATGATCTACATGTGTACTTGAAGAAGCCAAGTACACATCCCCACCTTCATATGAGGTGGTTTTTGCCTCTGCAGAAGGAGCATCATCAGATCCCTTTCCTTTATCAGGAGATTTAGATTTACAGTCCCTTTTGTAGTGCCCTTCCTTTCCGCATTTCCAGCACACCACCTTTATAGGTTTTCCTGGAGATTTAGACCTCCCTCTAGACTTAGATCTCCCACTCGGTGACTTATTTTTGTTTCTGTTCTGGGACCGTCCTCATACAAACAAGGCATCACCATTCTGGCTCTCCATTATTTTCCATCTCATCTCCTCCGTCAGCAAGGATGAGACTATTTCATCAAACTACAAGGCATTTGCATTGCTACCTATTGCAATAACCAGACTATCCCACAAATCTGG
Organism: Pinus tabuliformis; assembly: GCA_031772625.1. Lineage (NCBI taxonomy): Eukaryota > Viridiplantae > Streptophyta > Pinopsida > Pinales > Pinaceae > Pinus > Pinus tabuliformis. The sequence continues at coordinate 99,227,894 of CM062814.1, forward strand.
TAGAGAACACAACAAACTGATGCACTTATCTTCATATAAAATTTTAATATCAATAGATGCTAACTAACTTACCACAGTATTAAATGTGTTCAGATGCTCTGTCACCGAGTCTCCATCTTTCATCCTCAGGTTATACAGCTTTTTTCGTAGGAACAGTTTATTCACTAGAGACTTAGATTGGTACACAGTCCCTAACTTGTCCCACAAAGCCTTCGCCATAGCTTGCCCTAATACATTCAGCAATACTAAATCTAAGACACACAATCGTATTGTGCTCTTTGCCTTCCGATCCAACTTCTTCCATTCTTCATCGGACACTCCCATTGGTTTAATACCCGAATCTACTGCGATCCTATGATCTTTATCCACCAACAGATCCTCCATCTTGAGTTTCCACAACTCAAAACTCTAACCATTAAATTTCTCAATCTCTATCTTTCCACTACTCGCCATCTTTTTTCACCACCAGAATCGATCTCGCAGATCTCCCATTGAACAAAGTTTACCACAGTCCCGAGCGAAACCCCTCAACAATAAAGGCATCCCCTTGAAGCCAAACCTGGATCCGATACCAAATGTAGGTTTTAACCCCGTACAGAAATTACCTGCATACAAATTCTAAAACGCATAAAATAAAAAATGTGAGAGCATAATACATAAAACACATATACACAGAGATTTTCCCCTAGATCCCAAAACCGGGACTACCAGCTTGATTTTTCATTATTTTCCTTTCAATGTTACAATACATATTTATACATGCTGAAGCATCCAATACCATGGACCGAAAACCATCGCGTCCAAAACCATGGACCGAAAACCATAGCGTCCAAAAACATGTGCAAAAATCATGCACAAAACCATAGGTGGCTCCGCCCAACCTAACATAGGGTCCAAAACCAAAATTTTCCGGGGAACTACCCCGGACCCCATAAAGTGGGGTTACGGGTACCCCTCAAACCCCCTGTAACCTCCCCCCCCCACTACGCAATCAACGCAATGAAGAGGGGGCCTCGCCCCCCCTCTAACCCCCTGGTTAACTACGTGGGCTAGTCGTGGAAAGAATATAACACAACCCAACAAGTATGCAGTCTCAAAGTGTATGATAGTCACCAATAAATCATGAAAGAAGTCAAATAAATTATTACCCAATTATTGTCAATGACTTATCAATGTGTTAGAAAATTTACTAATTAATTTTATGCCACTTAGATGAAATTTTACCACTGTTATCGAATGATTAACTAGTTGTATGTAAGCAGTGAGGAGATCAAAGGTTTTGAGGGAAAACCACTTAGGCACTAGGCCTAGAAGAATACAAGAAAACTTGTCCACAATTCCTCTTTTGAAGAGACTATCTACAATCACCAAAATTATTTCAATACCTCTGCAAACAAAAAATTCTAGAAACAAAAATTAGACATAACCCAAATAGAGATGAAAAATGACACAAGGATGGGCAAGGAGGAAGGCTAGAGGCCAAGATAAGGCAATTCCTGGCCTAATGAGGCTAGCAGCTAGGGGAGAGAGGTTTCCAAATGTTGGAGAGAGGCTAAGGAAGCCTACAAAAAGGGGAGAAATGGCCTTGTGGCCTTGCGGCTTGAGGGGACGAGCCACTAAGGCTCACGGTAGGCCCTAGAAGGGTTGTTAGTTGGCTAAAGGGAGGGTCAAGAGGCCTATCTTGGCTCGTGGCAGGGATAAAAGAGGCATTTCGAGGCCTTTAGAGGTTTGCAGCCAAGAGTAGCGGGCCTAGAAAGATGACGGCAAGGGGAGAAGGGCTCACGACCAAGCCTAGGAGGATTATTTTAGGCCTGCAGCTAGCCAAGGAGGGCTAAAGGGGCCATGAATAGGGCTAGGAGGCTCAATGTTGGGCCTAGGAGGATCTAAAAATTTTCTTCAAGCCCTTGCAAAATTTGATTATCACGTCAGATCTTCAAAATCGTCCAAATCATTGCCTAATCCTAAATCTTGGCCCTGTAAATTCAATGGAGACTATATCTTACCCTAAAGGGCCTAGATCTAGCTCAAAACCCCAACAACTCTTCTTGAATAGCTTGAATCTCACCTACACAAATGAAAATAAGAATTTCCCAAAACCCTAATATATAAATAAATAAATAATAGAATAAAACCTCAAACCCAAATAACTACAAAACAAGCATTAGAAAATTATTTACAAATATACAAGGCTTGTAAGAATATTTTTGAGAGAAATAATTCTTTGATTAATGATAATGGCTCAATGTATTTCAAAAGTTAGAGTATTAACCAAAGGCTTTAGCAAAATAAGAAAATCATATAAAAATTCATGTAGCCCAAATAAGGTCAGCTCTTCTCCAAAGTCTATGAACTTGGAGCCCAAGGGTCGATGTACCTGCAAACTCTATATATTTCCTCAAGCAAACTTGTTAAACATATGGTGAATCAAATCACCTAAGATAGATGCAAAATCTACCAATAGAATGTTCTTATCGCTCACAAATGAAATAACAAGCTTATATAAATATTCAACACAATATACGAAAGCATATAACTAGCATGTACCACAACTCAATAGACAAAGAACACCGTGCACTGAACCCCGAAGTCTTTTGATTATAATATTCAGATGTTCCCAATAGATCAATGAATCAATACCAGCATTTACCAAATTTACACTGATCAGAGATATCGAATAGAAGCAAAATGACTTCTATTTATAGAGAAATCCCTGCAAGTGGAAAATAAGGCTAGTTGGTATGATGCCCGTCAAAATAATCTCGACCGTTGATAAATATTTGATCATCTTTTAATCTTTGTCCTCGAAAATATTATTTTTTAGGAAATTTTCGAATTTCTCATAAAACCCTTTTTTTATTAATCTAGAAATTGATTTTTTGGATTAATTTCCTCAAAATTTTGACTTTGACGTAACCACCAAGTTATAAGGGCTTAATTTTTCTTAAGAAATCCATTTTTACCTTGGTGGGGGACATCCAAAAAGTAACTTCTTTTTGACCCATTAATTTTTTGGTCATTTCCACTTGGAGAAATTAATTTCTCAAGAATAATTTTTTTGACTCTAAATTAATTAATTTTTTGGCTTAGAATTTAATTTAATTTTGCCATAAAAATAATTAATTGACACAAGTGTGGATTAATTATTTTTCCACCCTAGAATATTTTAGCCATGGTGTCTAAATATGAGGGATCATGGACTAAAATATTTGTTTTTACATAAGATAATTACAATTTCAACCCTCCAAGGGGGAATATACTTTCATTATAGGCCCTCAAATAATTACCCAATTCTATGACACAATATGATCTAGTAGACCAAGTGATTTGTAATCAAATAATCTAGCCAAATAGTTTAAATTATTCCCATATGACTTTTACAAAGACTCGATATAACACTAGGACTCACCTAAGATCTTGTCAATAAATTCCACCCTAGATTTGGGGTTTAAGTTGGAGGAAAAATTTTGCTGATTATCCATGTTTAAAAACACACATAATGCATTGAGGTTAAAAAACCTCCTAAGGTAAAATTTGTCGCCAAAATCAAAGGCTTGCCTAGGTGTTATTACATAATTAAATGGTCATACTAGCATCATTTACATTACAATTTGTAGAATCTGGGTTTACAATGATACATAAAAGTGTTGGTTGATGATTCTAAACTTTGAAAAATTTGCACAACTGCACCTTAGAATTGTGACAAAATAGGTACAACTCATTCAAGCAGTGGAATATCACATAGAGCATCAACAACAAGTTCTCCAACTCTTAAAGGATAAACTCACTCTGGCACATAATCGAATGAAATAACATGCAAATAAACATCGTAGTGAAAGAAGTTTTGATGTAGGAAATTGAGTATTTTTACGACTACAACCATAGAAACAAATGTCCCTCAAGCAAGATAGGAAGCATAATAAATTATCACTTAAGTACTATGGTCCTTACAAGGTGTTGCAAAAGATTGATACTCTGGCATACAAATTGGAGTTGTATGCACCTTCCCGAGTACACCCAGTTTTCCATGTTTCATGGTTAAAGAAGGTTATTGGTGACAAGCTCTCAGTTCAAACAATATCGCTAGAACTTGACGAAGAAGTAAAAATCATATTGGAGCCTGAAGTAGTCACGAAAACAAGAACCTGACAGCTACGAAATTGATCAATTTCAAAGTATCTCATTAAGTGTGTTAAGGTCGTAGGATTTTTGACATCAAATGTATTTTCCTTATTCATTCATTTTTAGTTAGTATCAGTTTGGCCTATGACTATTGTTGTTGTCATATCCTCAAAGTCATTGTCCAACATCATTAAAGTTGTGAAAAGTCTTGGTCAGTGGGAGTTATGAGGTCACATATTTGTAAAGTCAACCAGAGTTAAAGGAGAATTTGTGTCAATCTTCAATGATTAGAACCATTCAAAATAAATTTTTGTCAGTCTAAGTTTTTGTTGGTTATAAGGTCCAGTCATTAAAATATTCCGCCAATTATGATCTATACTTTTATTCTTATTTTGTCTCCTCGAATTATTTTAAAATCCCATACTCTATTTCCCTTCCCTTCATACATACACCCCTTCATTCCCATCACATATAAAATTTACATACGCCTCCCCCCTTCCATTCCAAACCTATTCTCTAAACATTACTATCCACTTTCTCATATTCACTCTTACCATCACTACACACCCTCATGCCTAATAATTATTTATCATACCCCTAAACTTAATCATTTCCCATAACCCCTACACTCATGACAAGTCAAGCAAGAAAAAAAGTTAAATCAATCAAGTGACAAGGTGACCGGATTAATGATTACACAAAAGACAGAACTCAAAGGCGCAGTTCAAATTTTCCTACCGCCCTCATCTCATCTCACTGTTCACTCATGCAAATTTCGCTTATTTTAGAGAGCACAACATCAATACACAAGTTCAAGGATCAAAACCATCAATTATATTGTTGAAAAATTGAGTGGATCATCACTGTAGAAGGTCATTGCACACACAATCTGAAAATTGCACAGTCATTGCGCAATTGCTGTGCAAAATACCTTGTTTCATAGTGTATGTGTTTCCAGTCTTCATGGCACATATTTTGTCTTGGGGGGGTTTCTAAGTCCTACACAGTCAATATGGATACTCCAGAATGGAAGAAAAAGTGCAAAGGAGGTCATTAGTTGGTCAAATCTTAGAGGTATGCCACATACTGCTGCACAAAGTGATTGTTTTAGACACCATTTACAAAAGCGATTTTGAACCAACTGGAGATGAATTTTGGAAAACCAAAAGATATTTTTGTCCATAACAGATCAAAGAACAAAAACCTCCTCCATTTTATGCACAAGTTCCATGGGCTGGGAGATTCATCTGCATATTTAAAGCCTATTTTTCAGACTGTGTAATTCATTGTTTTAGTTATGATTTTAGGGAATAGATATTGAGGAACTGGGACATAATTTGAGGAAACTGAGAGAGTTTTCTCTCAAAAAAAAGTTTATCTACGAAAACCTATCTCCGTTGTTACACATGTGGTATAGTTTGGGAATTAAACGTGTAACTTGGAGGCTCATTTTTGTAGGTTTTAACCCGTACAGAAATTACCTGCATACAAATTCTAAAAACAGAAAATAAACAATAGCGAGAGCATAAAACATAAAATATATATACATAGATATTTTCCCCTGGATCCCAAAACCGGGACTACCAAATTTATTTTTCATTATAATCCTTTCAATGTTACAATACATATATGTACATGTTGAAGCATCCATAAACCCTAATCCATTAACCCTAGATTAGAACATAATCGTAGCTCCCTTGACGAGATATACAAAATGCCATGGATAGAAAACCATCATGCCCAAAACCATGTGCGAAATCCATGCACAAAACCATAGGTAGATCCGACCACCTAATATAGGGTCCAAAAAAAAAAATCTCGGGGTGCTGCCCCGGACCCCGTGCAGGGGGGCTACCGCCCCCCTGCTGCGCTTGGCACAACGTACAAGGGGTTCTACCGCCCCCCCGCACGTGGGGTAGTTGTGGAAAGAATAGAACACACAGCCAACAATTTTCTCAATTTCTTGTTGCCTAAATTCTGAAATTTGTTTTGAAATTCAAATTTTGAAAGTTTTGAGACATCAAATGGGTCCCTCTCCACCTCAGCAACCTAGTCATCATCTTCCATCGCCCAGTTGTCCATCAATGCTACAGGTGTGTGTGCCAAGCTGGAGTTGCTGCACAACTCAAGTTCTTTGTTGTTTCTATTTTTGTTTTGGATCTGATCTATGCTGTCATTATCAAGGACAGGGATAACATTGGAATTGAATGGATAAATTCATTAGATGGATAGGATAAAGTGCTTTATGTTTTTTAAGATAAATGTTGTAGTTGTTATGGTTAGCTTTGTTTAGTCTTTTTGGTTCAAAAAAGAAGCATGTTATTAAACTTAGTTTGATTCGATCCACTTAGTGGATAAGACATGCAATGTATCTGGTCAATGGGCCTGCTATGTAAAAATTGTATTTAAGGCCACAAGAACTATGAAGAAAGGGTTGGTTGGGATCAAAGTAGGTCTGATGTATGTGAACTATTAATTTGAAATAAGAACTCAGTGCAAGGTTTTGTCATCGGTTTCAGAGATTCCTGTGATATGTTCTTTCAAGTTATTGTTTTTCTCATGTGCAACCATTATTCTTAATATCTTACTACAACCTTGTTTTAAATGTGTACTCCTCAAGCAGTTTTCTAGAATTCATCCTGGATACTCTAGATGGTTGTGGATTTTCATGCATGATGGAATTCGGTCTTGCTCTTTTAACCTTCTTCTTCTAAATATTTGATCAAACAGTATGTGACATAATTCAGAGTTTGCTCTATTACATTTGATTGAATGTTGTTATGTGATTCTATCTTTCTGCTATACTCAATTAAAGTCTACTTGAAACATGTAACTACCTTGCCTCTGCCTTTACTAGTGATTCTTGTCTTGTATGCACTGATGTTATAGGTTTGAGAATTTGAAATATGCTAATGGTGTCATTCCTTTGTGGCCTTTTCTTAAACCTCCCAACTATTTTCATCAATTCTAAAATTCTTCTAGATCTGGTCTCTATAGTCATTGAGCTTTGGGGTAATTATCTTTAGATATTTTCTAGTGAGGGACTCCCCTCCGGTTAGAAAGGACCAGTTTCTAACCCAAAGAGTTTTTTGGTTACCTTTGGGATTTCTCTCCTCAGCCTGGAGAAATTTACGAAGTGCTAACATAGTGGCGTTGTTTTCGGGGAGCGAAAGGTCACATTTTCCCCGGGTGTGAATGACAAGGATAACATCTAATTGATGATGGTGAACAACAATTAGATATCAAAAGGTTGAGCCTTTCACTTGGTTACTCCAATCAACCAAAACTTAGATTTTCAAGTTCCACTAGTGTCTCCACGTTTTCAAGATGAATTCAATTGCGACGTATGCGTCGATGAATAGTGCTCATATTCCAGCCTTTTGGAACCACATGCCCTGTGTAGATTGGCAAACTTATCTGCCAATATTCAAAGATGAGAACAAAGATGATGTTGCTCTACATTTGGTTAAATTTCACATACACGTACACAAGCTGAGGGTTCAATTTCTTGAAGATTTTCATGGCAACTTTATAAGGAAAAGCGAGATCCTGGTATGAAGGTTTTCTACCTAGTACCTTGTATTCACTCAAGGATTTTCATTTAGTATTTTTTTAGAAACACAAAGAATCTTATCCTTTTTTGTTGTTGGTTGAGAATTGCTATGACCATGTTGAGAATTTCATTCAAAACCTGGAAATTTTTTATGGCGATGAAGAGTTCATGGATGAAGAAATCCTGGAAGCTTTGCACGAGAACCCTTTTCATCACCAAGAAGAAATGGTAAATTCTCTCTTGCCTAAAAATGAAATAGATCAACATCATGATGTAGAAATTTATAATTTGTCTTCTGAATTTGAAGGAAATTTTTAGCAGTCTTGTCAAATGTTAAGTCACCAAGAGAAATAACAGTAGAGACATTCAAATTTTTCATTAGCTTATCAAATTTTGAGTTTTGAGGTTCAAAACATTGAGCTCACTTTAGATGAAGATGAAGGTGCCATCCATGAAAGCAGTAAGCTAAAAAATGACAGTTATACTCCACAATTACAAGAGGATAATGAAGAGCAGATTGTTTTAGATCCCTTGAATGATGCAGAAAATATTCATGATTTTTCATATTTGGAATTAACAAGTTTAGAAATTTTGAAAGGTCAAGATAATACTCTTGTTGAAGTATATGAAAACTTATTTTTTATTATTCTTGTCATAAAAGATGTGTCTATTTCAATTGAATATTTTCAAATCCATACAAATCTTGTTTCTAATAAGGATGATAAGAGGAGTGAATAGAATATTGTTTCTTCATTTGAGAATGGTGTTGAATTTCATAACATAAAACAAGAAGCAGTTGGAAATGAAGAATGTCCTTTTCTTTTGAGTTATCAAGAAAATATAGTTTTTTATGTTCTTGAAGATTCTTTTGCCAGTTTATTGGAAACATCAATGCAAGCAGATTTTGTGTTGTCTATGGACCATGGGATTTGGCTTCAACTGGATTTTGAGTTGCCATTTCTTAAATTTTTATGCCTGCTCAAGGAAAGTGTGAGCAGAATTCAAGTAAGTAGCCATTTGCTTGATTGGCTACATTAGTGAGATCATTTCACATGAGTGCATATATACTTCAGCATGTGTGGGTAGTTATCATTGGAACTTGAAGCCAAGGAGAAGGCCCTAAGATTCCAGTGATCTTCTACCATATGCAAGTCAGTTAGTCAGTTAAATTTTAAGTAAGTCAGTGAGTTTGCAGTCAGTCAGTTAATTTTTCAGTTTTTATGTTGAGTCCATTGCCCAATGGTCTAATTAGGCGACTAGTCTGCAGTTTTGTTCTTGGAACCTCACAAGGAGGTTGTCATCCCCATTGAAGCTAATGTTAGGGTTTTAGGATTTTTTATGTCAAATGCATTTTCCTTATTCATTCATTTTCAGTTAGAAGCAATTTGGCCTATGACTATTGTTGTTGTGATAGCCTCAAAGTCATTGTCTAACATCATTGAAGTTGTGAAAAGTCTCGGTCATTTGGATTTATGAGGTCACATATTTGTAAAGTCAATTAGGGTTAAAGGAGAATTTGTGTCAGCCTTCATTGATCAGAACCATTCGAAATGAATTTGTGTCAGTCTAAGGTTCTGTTGGTTATGAGGTCCAGTCATTAAAATATTCCACAAATTAAGATCTATACTTTTATTATTATTTTGTTTCCCCCCTTTATTTTCCCATACCATACTCTATTTCCCTTCCCTTCATACACACACCCCTTCATTCCCATCCCATATACATTTACATACCCCTTCCTCCCCTTCGATTCCAAACCTATCCTCTAAACATTACTATCCACTTTCTCATATTCACTCTTACCATCACTACACAACCTCATGCCTAATCATTATTTATCATACCCCTAAACTTAATCATTTCCCATAACACCTACACTCATGACAAGTCAAGCAAGAAACAAATTTAAATCAATCAAGTGACAAGGTGACCGGATTAATGATTACGCAAAACATAGAACTCAAAGGCGCAATTCAAATTTTCCTTCCGCCCTCATCTCATCTCACTGCTCACTCCTGCAAATTTCGCTTATTTCAGAGTGCACAGCATCAACACACAAGTTCAAGGATTGAAACCAGCAAGTATATTGTTGACAAATTGGGTGAATCATCATTCTAGAAGGTCATTGCGCAAGAGCTACCCAATCTGAAAATTGCACAGTCACTGCACAACTATTGCACAAAATACCCTATTTCACCATGTATGTGTTCTCAGTCTTCATGGCACATATTTTGTCTTAGGGAGGGTTTCTAAGTCCTGCACAATAAATATGGAGACTCCAAAAGGGAAGAAAAAGTGCAAAGGAGGTCAGTAGTTGGTCAAAGCTTGGAGGTCTTCCACATACTGTTGCGCAAAGTGACTGTTTTAGCCACCATTTTAAAAAGAGATTTTCGACCAACTGGAGATGAAGTGTGGAAAACCAAAATAGGTTTTTGTCCAGCACCGTTCAAAGAAAAAAAACTTCCTCTTTTTTCTACACAGGTGCCATGGATTGAGAGATTCAATTCCATATTTAAAGCCTATTTTTCAGACTATGTAATTGATTGTTTTAGTCATGATTTTGAGGAACATATTATGAGGAGCTGGGGCAGAATTGGAGGAAACTGAGAGAGGTTTCTCTCAAAAACAAGTTGATATACAAAAAACCATCTCATTTTTTATACAGGTGGTATCTTTTTGGAATTACATGTGTAACTTGGAGACTCATTTTCACAATTTCTTATTGCCATAATTATGAATATCAATTTTTGAATTTAAATTTTTGAAAGGTTTGAGACATCAGATGGGTCCCTCTCCACCTCAGCAACCTAGTCATCATCTTCCATCGGCCAATTGTCCATCAGTACTACAGGTGTGTGTGCCAAGTTCGATTTGTTGCACAACTGCTACGCAACTCAAGTTCTTTGTTGTTTCTATTTTTGTTTGGGATTCGATCTATGTTGTCATGATCAAGGACAGGGATAACATTGGAATTGAATGGATAAATTCATTAGATGGATAAGATAAAGTTATTTATGTTTTTTTTAAGATAAATGTTGTAGTTGTTATGGTTATCTTTGTTTCGTCTTTTTGGTTCAAAAAAGCAACACGTTATTAAACTTAGTTTGATTCGATCCCACTTAGTGGATAAGACATGCAATGTATATGGTCAATGGGTCTGCTATGTAAAAATTGCATTTAGGGCCACAAGAGCTTTGAAGAAAGGGTTGGTTGGGTGTTACAAATCCATTTGGGCACATCACTCCCATCATTCAGATCAGTATCATTAGGTATCATCAAACCTTAATTCAATTGCTACATGCCCTAGAGTTCTTTGGCCTGAAACCCTCCAGAATTTCCTCCTTGAGGGACCAACACAGCGTTGGACAGGGGTAAGTGCACTTCAGTGCAGGTAGGCCAATGTCAGGGTGCTCTACAGAGCACCTAGGCCCACTTTGACCTGTACTGGGTGAGATTGAGTGAAATTCACATAGGGTTCTGGGAATATTCTTATCTTCTAGAGCCATCTAGAAGATTCCCACACTTATCATCTCCTATGAGCTCGAAATTGGATAGGGAATGAGTTAAGTAACCTCCTATCCTCTCATCCCTTCCTCCATGGAAACTAACTCTAAGTTTGGAAGGCCATTCAATACCCTCATTTATGAACAAACCTCCTCCATTTGCCTATAAATTAAGCACTCATCTAAGTGATCAGGGGCTGGACTTTGAGAATTTGTAAGGAGATATTGTTGGTATGAGAATTGAGAGTACAAGCAAGTGTTGTTATGTTGCCAGATGTTGTGCTATTGATGTGATGTTGGTTGGAACTCAAGCTGGAAGAGTAACAATGGATCGAACTTCATGGTTGTAATTCTTCCTTCTACTTAATGAAGTTTTTTATACCTTTTTCCATATGCTTATCTTGATATATGATGTTTATATGTGTGAATGTATCTTATTTATTTACTTTTATTCGATAGATCTTTTGTTTTGATTGGTTCTTTGTCTTCTGTTTATGCTTGCAGGTACTTTTTGAGCGAGTTAAGTTCGAGAAGGAGCGACAGGAGTCAAACAAAGGAGACAAAAGGAAAGCGAAAGAAAAAGTAGGTCCTTTGAATCCATTTGTCTTATTTATTATTTATAGGAAAAGGATAAGCACTTTAAATCTGTTGTTCTAGGTATAGCTATTGTTGGAAATAATACAGAGAGGTGGGGGGGTGAATCAGTATTATCAGATCCATAAAACTTTTTCAATACTCAGAAATATATATGCTACTTCAGTTAAGTGAACCAGCGTGTACACGCTACTGTGTCTAAAGCAACCAGCGTATAACCAAAAATCTTATGATTCAGTTAGTTTATCTTCAGTAAATGCATCAGGACATTATTAACCATATTAAAAGTAAACAGGTGCAGTATAACAGAACAGATCATCACACAAAAGCCACACACATGAACACCATGATATAAGGTGGAAACCCAATGTGGGTGAAAACCACCTGCTGCAAGTCGTCTCTATCTTTCTTTAATAAGAAACTTCAGTTTACAATCTTTTGTACTGGTGCAGCCTTATACCAGTATGCAGGCTACAACCTGCAGAAGGCTACAACCTTCTCTCGTTTTCCAAATTCTCCTGGAAGGGAGCTCCAACCCCCTTTGCTCTTGTACTAGCTAAGATACTAGTACGTAGGTGCTGGCCTACAATCTTCTTTCCTTCAGGTACCACTTTTCATCAATTTTCAGACTGGATACTCCTGAAGCACAACATTACAATCTGAAAACCACGATTCATTCACTTTTCATAACAAATCATTGAAGCACAAAACAACCAATACTAGTATCATCAATCTTTGAATCACTGAACCACTGAAACCCTGTCAACACCCAGTCACCAGAACACAGAGCAGACTACAGAACTATGCAATAACAGTCAGACCCAACTGCAACCCCAAAAATTAAGCTTCAAAAGATATACGCTACTTCAATGAAACCAACCCGCGTATACACGCGCTTTTACCAAAGACAACCTGCGTACAGATCTAAAAATAATTTCTCATAACTTGCAGTTGTACCAGACATCAGTCATACCCAGAACATAACATTGCGTCAGTATGCAGATCTAAAAATACGCATAATCAACCATATAAAGATAGTTCATTTCAAACAATTTGATCCCGATCTATCCTTAGATCTAGTCTTCCATCAACCGGTGTGATCTCTCCTTAGCTCAGATCAAGCAATGTATCATCAACCCAGAACCTGCATACTAGATCTCTTTCTTCATTAGATATTCAAGACTTTTTCGATACAATTGCCTAATGATCTTCTTCTCCTTATATAGTCTTAGGCCCTTCTCAATACCACGGTCCAAAACCATAGTAATACAATACCATCAACTTCAAAACTCGGGATCAACACGACTGTCGAGATACCTTGGTCCAAAAACATAGGCTCAAGTACCGAGGACTAACTACCACGGACCAAAGGGAAGCTTCTCGACATGTACGCTCTTTTCTGTTCATGAAACTGCGTGTATACGCGACTTCGTATATAGCGAGACTGCGTATCCGCGACTTAGTATATAGCGTACCAGCGTGTATACGCAACTTGGGCTTAATGAACCTGCGTATATAAAATTTCTCTTCATTCTTGTAGTCTGGACTGAGATCTGTCATCAAAGAGAGTTGCCATCAAGGACAACACCTGTACCGTAGCGCCACACCTGTGCCAAAATGCCAACAATCTCCCCCTTTGGACTTGATGGCAACCCCAAGATCCTTAGAATCATTCTCCCCCTTTGTCATCAAGGGCAAAGGGCTGTGCTCCCCCTATGAACATGCTGATATCTCTGCTCTGCTGTGCTGAACATGCTCCCCCTGACTGTAGGCAAGATCTGCAAAAGATGTTCTTCAAAAAGAACCAAGACTTATACATCATAAAGGACCTTCCTATCACCAAAAGACTCAATACATACATCCATACTCCCAACCAAGAGGGGATACATCAGAAATTTACATATAACAACCAATTACATTACATCATTCATCCCAGGCATAGTGGGGAAACCAACATAGGCCGTTACATGACCTTGACACCATAGAAGAGATATCACAAAAGAGATACATGACATAGAGACGAAAAAATCTAGACCAAGACTTATGAAAGTCACCAGCAGCATCTGATAATCATCTTTTAGATCAGCAACCAAGATTTCCTTCTCACCAACAGTTGTGAACTAGAACCAAAAGCATCTAAATGCCAACAATGCTTTAAGTTGCTCCCCCTGAAACTGTGCCTGCTGCTCCCCCTGAAACTGTGCCTGAAGGACTCTGGCATACCCATCTCAGACCTTCTCCAACCAGAATCTGCCCTTGCTGTTCAGAACTCCATATACGCGACTTCACCTGCATAAATCAACATATGTACGCGGATATCCCTTACACAACTCGCGTATACCAACTTTTCTTTAGAACAGACAAGCTTCAACAGCAGGATGAAGCATCAACTACTCCCAGCTTTTGTCTGAGATATTCAAAAGTCTCCCTGGGCAGTGGTTTTGTGAGAATATCAGCAACTTGTTCTTTAGAAGAAACATACTCCAACTTGACCTTTTGTTCAAGCACTTGTTCCCGGAGGAAGTGATACTTGATTGGTATGTGCTTGGTCTTTGAATGCATGACTGGATTCTTTGAAATGCTGATTGCACTTGTATTATCACATAAGATAGAGACAGGTGGAGTGCAAGTGATTTGAAAATCCTGCAAGGTCTGCATCATCCAAAGAAGTTGTGTGCAACAAGATGCCGCAGCCACATATTCTGCTTCAGCTGTAGATAAAGCAATCGAACTCTGTTTCTTGCTGAACCAAGATACTAATCTGGAACCCATGAAGAAAGCACCACCACTTGTGCTTTTCCTGTCATCCACACTTCCGGCCCAATCTGCATCTGTGTAAGCATGAAGAGTGAGATCTGTATCTCTAGGATACCATAAGCCATAGTTTTGAGTCCCTTGAAGATACTTGAAGATTCTTTTGACTGCCTGAAGATGAGTTTCCTTTGGGTTGGCTTGAAATCTTCCAACAATTCCTACTGCATGCATAATATCTGGTCGGGTACCTGTCAAATAAAGCAAACTCCCAATCATGGATCTATAAGTTGGTTGGTGAACTGCTGCTGATTCATCATTTGCACTGAGGCTGCATCCTGTAACCATGGGGGTACATACTGGCTTTGAATCTTCCATGCCATACTTCTTCAAGATCTGCTTGAGGTACTTGGTTTGAGACAAGAAAATACCTCCTTCATTTTGTTGGATTTGCAATCCAAGAAAGTATGTCAATTCTCCAAGTAATGACATTTCAAATTCTTTCTGCATAACCAAGGCAAAGTTTTGACTCATAGCCTCTTCATTGCTGCCAAAGATAATATCATCTACATACACAACAAGTATTAGCAATTTGTTATTTTCAACTTTCATATAGAGATTGCTATCTGCTGATCCTTTTGAAAAACCTTGTTGGTGAAGATATTTGTCCAAACGATAGTACCAAGCCCTTGGAGCTTGTTTGAGACCATAGAGAGCCTTTTTCAATCTGCATACAAGGTTTGGATCATTCCCAAGAATGAAACCATCTGGCTGCTCAATATATACTTCTTCTTCTAAGTCTCCATTCAGAAAGGCTGATTTCACGTCCATTTGAAATACCTTGAAGTTTTGAAAGCTTGAGAGAGCAAGGAACATTCGGATGGCCTCAAGTCTTGCAACAGGAGCAAAGGTCTCTTCAAAATCTATTCCTTCTTGCTGCGCATACCCTTTACAAACAAGTCTGGCCTTGTTTCTAATTACTTCTCCATTTTCATTCAATTTATTTTTGAAGACCCATTTTGTCCCTATGACATTCTTATCTTTTGGTCTAGGAACCAATTCCCAAGTGTTGTTCTTTTCGATCTGCTCAAGTTCTTCATCCATTGCTTTGACCCAACATTCATCTTTGCATGCCTCTTTCACATTTTGTGGTTCAGTGGAAGAGAGTAATGCCAAATAGCTTGAAGCTTCTGCAATTGTTCTTCTTGTTTGTACTCCTGCTTCTTTCTGCCCCACAATCTGAGATTCTGGATGATTCTTCTGAACATATCTGGATGGAGTCTTTTCTTCTATTCTTGTCTGCTCCTCTGGTTCTTCTTGAGGTTCTTCTTCATCATTCTGTCTTTGAGGGTAGCCTTCATCTTCTTCGATGTCTTCATGATGAACTTGCCTAGGAATGTATCCCTTCTCATCAACCACAACATCAATGCTGTCAACAATTCTGCCAAGTCTTTTATTGTAGCACTTGTATGCTTTGCTATGTGGAGAATAACCAAGAAGAATGCCTTCATCTGCTCTTGGTTCAAGTTTGCCAAGTTGCTCATCAGTATTCTTAATATAACATTTGCTCCCAAAGATTTTGAAGTGCTTCACCGAAGGAGTCTTACCACACCAGAGCTCATGAGGAGTTTGAGTGCTGTTTACTCGGACATTTGTTTTGTTGAGAATAATAACCGCAGCATGTGCAGCTTCACCCCAGAAAGTTGCGGGAGTACCTGATTCATCAAGCATAGCACGAGCCATTTGTTGGATTGTTCTGTTCATTCTTTCCACAACTCCATTTTGCTGAGGAGTTCTAGCTGTAGAGAATTCTCTTCTTATCCCATGTTCTTCACAGAAATCGAAAAATTCATTTGAGGTAAACTCCCCACCTCTGTCAGATCTGAGGCACTTAATTTTGTGTCCTGATTCATTTTCAGCCAAGGCTTTGAAGGATTTGAATTTTTCGAATGCTTCATCTTTGTGCTTCATAAGTCCTAACCAGACAAACCTGGAGAAATCGTCAATGAATAATATCAAATATTCTTCTCCTCGAGGTGTTCTTTTTCTGAATGGACCACATGTATCTGTATGTACTAGCTCAAGAGGCATGCTAGCTGATCCTTCCTTCTCAGGAAAATTAGTTCTGGTTTGCTTTCCAAACTGACATGATTTGCATATGGTGTTGTCTGGAATTTTGATATCTGGAAGATCACGAACTGCCTGATATTTGCATGCTTTCCTTATTTGTGGAAAGCTTAGATGCCCCAACCTCCGATGCCATAGCCAGTGTTCATCATTCTTGCTCAAATAGCATTGTTGTTGTCTTTCTTCAAATATGTATAGATTATTTGGAGTCCTTCTTCCTTTGATCACTGTTTCACCTGTATCAAGATCACGAACACAACATCCATTTGATCTAAATATTACCTCTGTTCCTTGATCGCACATCTGACTGACACTCAGAAGATTATGCTTCAATCCATCAACATACAAAACATTTCCAGCTTTGACCTTCTCTTTCAACGGAGCAACGCCTTTTCCTTTTATGGCTGCAGAGATATCGTTTCCAAAAGAAACTTTCTTTCCCTTTTCTAATGCGGTATATGATTCAAGTTTTTCTTTGTCCCCTGTCATATGCTTCGAACATCCGCTGTCAATGTACCATAGACTTTCTTGACCTTCTGCATAAAAGGCTATCCCACATCTTTCTGGTTGCGGTTCCTTTATTCTCCATGTTCTGACATTTGAGGTTTGTTCCTTCTGAGTTGTCTTCCAGAACCTGCTCCTGCATTCAGAGTCTTCATGACCAAAGTTATTACAAATAGAGCATTCAACTTCATTTTCAAGAACCGAAAAGTTGTTATAAGTCCTTTTCATGGTTCCAGTCATACTTCTTTGCTTTTGAGCTTCTCTAGTCATGATTGTCTTGTAGGCAACACATTGAGCTGCTTTGTGACCGAAGTTATGGCAAGAAAAGCATTGGCCATTAAAGAAATTTCTCCGATAATCAGATCTATCATCCAACCGATTGTAGCTTCTATTGACATCCATTCTTGGGGCAAATTGGGAAGATTTTACCTGTGGCTGATTGTAGCTTTGTTTGTCCTTAAGGCAGCTTGTCCCCGAATTTCTTGATAGTCTTTATTTGTTCTTGAGGTAAACTGTCCCTGATTCACCTGATGACTTTTATTTGGTCTTTGCTCGCTCCTCCTTGCTGCATCAAGATAACTTTTAGAGGTAGAAGCTTGAGATGTTTCTCCATTATATCCCAGACCTGTCTTGATCAGAGGAGAACGCTGCACATTGATAATCTCATCCAAGGTTTCAGATCCTTTAACAAATTTAAGATTAATCGCTTTTGTTTTCTCAATCTCTTTTCTAAGACAAACAATCTCACATTCCAATTTTTCAAGATGTTTTTCCTTTTCTGCCAGTTGACATTGTAGAGAATCAATAATAGCACTTTTCTCTTCTAAGCAAACTTTGAGATTATTCATTTCTTCACAAAAGCCTTCTACATCTATAGCATCCATGTAGTCATCATCTTCAAAAGCCATTAAAAGTTTATATCTATAACCCTGTTCATCTTCGTCACTATTTGAAAGACCATCACTATCTTCATGAGTGTAATAGCTTTTCTTCTTTTCATTCTGTTTCTTGTTCCATTTAACAGGTTCCTTTCCCTTGTCATTCTTATCTTTGTGAGGACATTTGGCAGCATAATGACCTACTCTTCCACAAGCAAAGCATTTAAAAGGTAACTTACCTCTGAACCTTCCAGAACCCCTTTGAAGATTTCTGACAAAATTTGATTCTTCTTCTTCATCTTCTGGCACGTGACTTGCTTCATAATAATCTTCTTTGCCTGAAGCCTTGAAAGCAGCTTCTCTTCTGTCTGATGGACCTCCTTTTCTCATTTCATAAGCAGTTAGAATTCCGTGAAGCTGAGACATAGTAAGAATTCGTAGATTTTCCTTTTCTTCTATTGCAGACACTTTAGATTCAAATTTGGGGGACAATGATCTTAGAACCTTTTCAACCACAATAGCCTCTTTTATTTCTTCACCCAAGTTTTTCATGCAATTAACAATCTCATCTACCCTAAGGAAATAGTTAGCCACACTTTCATCATTATACATTCTGAGAGTCTCATACTTAATCCTGAGAGTTTGAAGTTTAGCACGCTTTACCTGTTCGTCTCCTTCATAGCTCGTGACAATTTTGTCCCATATTTCTTTTGCGGATTTATAGTGCATTACCTTCATGAATTCCGATTGGGATATACATCCTAATAGAGTACTGACTGCTTTCGCATTTGTTTCATATTTCTTTTTCTCGGCTGGATCTGTAGGAGTAGCTGAAGGAAAAGTGTAGCCTGTCTCTACGATGTCCCAAACTTCTGTACCAAGAGATTGAAGATAGGCAGTAACTCTTACCTTCCAATAATTGAAGTTTGTCCCATCAAAAACCGGTGGCCTGATTGATGCTTCTCTCTCGTAGTTGCTCATGATGAACGATCTACCTTCAAGCGATCAAGCTTCTCTGAAGGACCTGCTCTGATACCAATTGTTGGAAATAATACTGAGGGGGGGGGGTGAATCAGTATTATCAGATCAATAAAACTTTTTCAATACTCAGAAACATATACGCTACTTCAGTTAAGTGAACCAGCGTGTACACGCTACTGTGTCTAAAGCAACCAGCGTATAACCAGAAATCTTATGATTCAGTTAGTTTATCTTCAGTAAATGCATCAGGACATTATTAACCATATTAAAAGTAAACAGGTGCAGTATAACAGAACAGATCATCACACAAAAGCCACACACATGAACACCATGATATAAGGTGGAAACCCAATGTGGGTGAAAACCACCTGCTGCAAGTCGTCTCTATCTTTCTTTAATAAGAAACTTCAGTTTACAATCTTTTGTACTGGTGCAGCCTTATACCAGTACGCAGGCTACAACCTGCAGAAGGCTACAACCTTCTCTCGTTTTCCAAACTCTCCTGGAAGGGAGCTCCAACCCCCTTTGCTCTTGTACTAGCTAAGATACTAGTACGTAGGTGCTGGCCTACAATCTTCTTTCCTTCAGGTACCACTTTTCATCAATTTTCAGACTGGATACTCCTGAAGCACAACATTACAATCTGAAGACCACGATTCATTCACTTTTCATAACAAATCATTGAAGCACAAAACAACCAATACTAGCATCATCAATCTTTGAATCACTGAACCACTGAAACCCTGTCAACACCCAGTCACCAGAACACAGAGCAGACTACAGAACTCTGCAATAACAGTCAGACCCAACTGCAACCCCAAAAATTAAGCTTCAAAAGATATACGCTACTTCAATGAAACCAACCCGCGTATACACGCGCTTTTACCAAAGACAACCTGCGTACAGATCTAAAAATAATTTCTCATAACTTGCAGCTGTACCAGACATCAGTCATACCCAGAACATAACATTGCGTCAGTATGCAGATCTAAAAATACGCATAATCAACCATATAAAGATAGTTCATTTCAAACAATTTGATCCCGATCTATCCTTAGATCTAGTCTTCCATCAACCGGTGTGATCTCTCCTTAGCTCAGATCAAGCAATGTATCATCAACCCAGAACCTGCATACTAGATCTCTTTCTTCATTAGATATTCAAGACTTTTTCGATACAATTGCCTAATGATCTTCTTCTCCTTATATAGTCTTAGGCCCTTCTCAATACCATGGTCCAAAACCATAGTAATACAATACCATCAACTTCAAAACTCGGGATCAACACGACTGTCGAGATACCTTGGTCCAAAAATATAGGCTCAAGTACCGAGGACTAACTACCACGGACCAAAGGGAAGCTTCTCAACATGTACGCTCTTTTCTGTTCATGAAACTGCGTGTATACGCGACTTCGTATATAGCGAGACTGCGTATCCGTGACTTAGTATATAGCGTACCAGCGTGTATACGCGACTTGGGCTTAATGAACCTGCGTATATAAAATTTCTCTTCATTCTTGTAGTCTGGACTGAGATCTGTCATCAAAGAGAGTTGCCATCAAGGACAACACCTGTACCGTAGCGCCACACCTGTGCCAAAATGCCAACAGCTACCTATCTAGGGAATTAATATTTATCCATAAATACCAAATTCCTCATAACAAATTAGCAACTCTGATGGGGAAAGATCATCATTCTGGGTAGTTTACCTTCATCCTAGTACACTCTAGTAGACCTTACTTGCTTCCATTGATCTTCTTTCAGCCTTTTGAAGTGTTTTTTGGTGAAATTTGTGCTTGTAATCCCCTAGGGTGGCCTCTCTGGCACCACTGCGGGCTTGGTCTAGAGACAGAGCGCTGCAGAGCACCCTTGGCTTGAGGACAGTGCTCTGAATCGCATTGTCTCCAATTCAAGGCTACGTTGATCCTCCTTAGGACAAAAATCTCTCCTTTGAGTTGATTTTTTGCCAAATTTCCTTTTGTTTCTGCTTGCTGAATGATCAATGAATGTTATGACTCTGAAATCAACATTGTATTTCCTTTGCTAGCCCTACTTTGGCTTTGATTGATTAATGTTTCTTA
The DNA here is from genome assembly GCA_031772625.1 of Pinus tabuliformis. Taxonomy (NCBI): domain Eukaryota; kingdom Viridiplantae; phylum Streptophyta; class Pinopsida; order Pinales; family Pinaceae; genus Pinus; species Pinus tabuliformis. The sequence continues at coordinate 99,248,986 of CM062814.1, forward strand.
AATGATTTATTTGTCATTATCATTTCATTGTCAAATTTAGGTTATATTCGATTAATCTTTGTTCAAAAGAAAGTGTCGTAAAAGTCTTCATTTCTTTCGAAAAGGAATTGTCGCAAAGTCTTCGTTCTTGCAAAAAGATTGATTGATTGTATGTGCATTAGTTTCCTTTTGTTCATTTCAAAATTAAGGGAATTGAAAATAAAAACTTGCATTGTGCATATTGTAGTTTGTGAATGCTTGATACTAATAGTTAGAGAAATTGCATTAGATGTGCTCTTTGCTCTTTGTCAAAGATCTGATTACTCTATCCCTTTCTAGCTAAGGTTTTCATTGTTCAAATTAAATTAAAAGAATGTTTATCATAATAGTTGCATTCTAGGAATTGCAAACATACATCACGCGGTGAACCTTGAAAGGAAAATTCTAAAGAAGATCAACTTAAAATTCATTTGAATTAACCTAATTGAGCATTGTAACTTAACGCATAAAATTTAGAGGTTTTAGGCTAGAGACGTGTTGTGATGTCGTAAAACATAGCAGATGTCACTAACATGTATGTGATACATCCCGAGTGCGATGTTAGGATATCCCGAGTGCGATGTATTTGAGGGCCACGTCCGTTGGTGATCCAAATCTGAAGCAGGTAGAACTGCATCCGACTGCCGTTTCCTAGATCTGTTGTTTCTGACTTCTTTCGGGCCGAGAGGACTGCTATGTTGTGTTGGGAGCATCTGTTCTAGTGAGGAACCCCTTTCGTTTCACGCGAAAAGGTTTCCGGTAGCCCTAGCTGCGTCATTTTCAAGATCTGGAGGTATACAGTGTTTATTTGTAGTTTACTGTTATTTTCTCTCTGTTTATTTCGGTTTCAGTTTATTTAGCTTTTTTTATTACCGGATCTATACCTTTCATTTCTGCGTATGCTCTTTGCCCTGCGACTCTGTGCGATCTGGGCAAATCAGAAACAGAAAGGAAGGATTTTTCTCATGCGTATGCTCTTTTCCCTGCGCCTTAGGGTGATCTCGAAAATCAGAAGCATTGAGGAAAATATTTAGTTTCCGGCCAAAGCTAACTTTGAGCCGCAAGTTTCATTTTTGAAAATATTTAGTTTTTCGGCTAAAGCTAACTTCGAGCCATAAGGTTCGTTTTCTTTGTATGTCCGTGTTGGGTTTTGTGTTTTTTGTTTTGTAGGGAAAAAGAGCTTTCTCAAAGCAAGCACGCAACCCAAAGCCCCCCCCCCCTCTCTCTCTCTCTCTCAAATTTTTTGTATAGATCAATTGGTTCAAAGCTATTTTAAGAGAGTAGAGGTCTTGGGTTCAAGTCTCCATTTTGTGGGGGCGGACTTTTTCATTTCCGCACATTCCCGCACTTCGTCGGCAACTTCAACAACTTTTTTTCAAAAAGCCATAACTTCTTCATCCGGAAGCCGTTTTCAGAGCCGTTTTTTTTAAACCAGCCTAATTTTTCGAGATCTATCCATTGGAACAATTATTTTCAGCATCTTTAGCTTCAGTTTCCATTGAAATGGAAAGTCAATACCAAGTTACCCTTGACAGCACCAACTACTTCCAATCGTTGGCTTACATTGAGGATTTACTTAGAAGTAAAGGTCTCTACAGAATAGCCTCAGGCCAAGAAAAGAAACCGAAGGATGAAGATAAGGCTGCTAAATGGGAAAATAGGCAAGATCAAGCACGTGGATTGATAGGGATGTCTATTTCTCCAGATCTTAGATTCCATATTGCAGAAATTGATACTCCTGATGAAGCAATGAAACAAATCAATAAAGTTTTGGGATTAAAAATGAAATTAGAGCCCATCAACTTGAAAATGAGTTGCTTACATTGGACCCTAATAATTTTTCTTGCATTGAAGATTTCTTGTCCAAGTTCAAGACCCTTAGATATCTTTTGGAAGGTGTTAAAGTTAAGAAAGAAGATAGTAACCTTATCTATTCCATTCTTACAAAGTTGGGACCAGCCTACTCTGTGTTTGTTTCCACCTTCCTTTCTATAAGAGAAGCCTTCATTTCTCAAGGAACAGACTACAAGCCCCTTCCTTTGACTCTTTTTGTGATTCTTTAATAAGAGAACAAGAAAAACTCTTACACCTTGGTCTTCTTAATCTTGGAAACTCTTCCAAGAAAGCGTTAGCCGCCCAGCAGCAACCAAATTCAAAGAATCCTAAGAAGTCATATCCTAAAAAGAATGGTCCTAAACCAAACAAGGGTCCTAAGCAATTTCAGCCCCAAAATGAAAAATCATTTCAACAAAATGATAAGACAAATAAAAACAAAGGGAAGAAGACTGATAGACATTGCAATTTTTGTAATCGAGATGGCCACTTAGAATCAAAATGCTTTAAGAAGATGGAAGCCTTGGAAGCAGCAATGAAGAAGCATAACATCCATTTGGGGCAATCTTCAACTTCAACTTCATCTTCAGGAATGGCACTTTCTGCATGTGGTTGTCAAGCATCTCGGTCTGGCTATGCATTAAATGTATCTTCTTCTTCTCATTCTCATGAGTGGCTCATTGATTCTGGAGCTTCTTATCACATGGCCAAAAACAAAGCCATGTTTTCTTCTTTAAATGATTGTAACACCAAAAATATATATGTTGGTGATGATAGATCTCTTAGTGTTGTAGGGACTGGAACTGTTCATCTAGACAATGGTCAGTTTAATGATGTATTATGTGTTCCAACCTTATCCTGCAACCTTCTATCTGTATATCAGATAACTCATTCAGGTGAAGGTAAAATCGTTGAATTTTCACCTCATGATGTTGTAATCAAGGACTTAAGAGATCCTAAACAGATTTTGGCTACTGGCATTGCTGATGATTCTACAAGGTTGTATAAGTTTCACAACTTTGGGTCATCAAATCTTCCCTCAGTATTTGTTGCTCATAATGATGAAGTGAGCAAACTTTGGCATGAGCGATTTGGTCACTTAAACTATCGCTCCCTTCAGCATCTATGTAAAGAAAATATGGTGACAGGTCTTCCTATGGTATCTTGCAGAGATGGTGTTTGTTCCGGATGTGTACTCGGAAAACATCATCGGGACAGTTTTGAAAAACGTGCCTCTTGGCACGCCTCAACCCCTTTACAGCTTGTGCATAGTGATTTATGTGGTCCACTTCCAGTTGTGTCATTCTCTGGCTGCAAGTATTTCTTAACTTTCATTGATGATTTCTCCAGACGCACTTGGGTATACTTCTTAAAACTCAAGAGTGAAGTATTTAACACTTTTTTGGCCTTCAAGGCCTTTGTTGAAAAACAATCTGGACATCAAATTCTTAAGTTAAGATCTGATAATGGCGGAGAATATGTTAAAAACACATTCATCAACTATTGCACTGAGAATGGAATTCAAATGCAACATATTGTTCCATATACTCCACAACAAAATGGTGTAGCTGAAAGGAAGAATCGCACCTTAAAGGAAATGGCTAATTGTATGCTACAATCTAAAGGACTTGGTCTTAGTTTTTGGGTAGAAGCAATTAACTGTGCAAATTACATAATAAATCGCACTCCTACTAAGGCTTTAAATAATATCACTCCAGAAGAAGCATGGAGCTCAATCAAACCAGATGTAAGTCACTTTCGTGTTTTTGGAAGTGAAGCGTGGGCCCATATTCCAGATGAAAAGCATAAAGCTTTAGAACCTAAGAGTGAAAAATGTACTTTTGTTGGATATTCTGAAGATGTCAAAGGCTATAGATGTATTCCATTTAAGTCCAAAAATGTTATCATTAGAAGAGATGTAAAATTTGATGAAAATATATCGGCCTGCGAGCCTAGTCCGACGGTTGTGCCACCTCTCCCTATCTCTTCTACTTTTGGAAACATTTCTTCTTCAGATGATGAAAGTGAGGATTAAAATCCTCCCCCACCATCCCAGGATCTTCCTTCAGCTCCTCAGCTTCCAAAATGGGTTCGTGCTACTCGAGATGCAGCAGGTGATCTTGTCGGTGATCCTACAGATCAGCGACGTAAACGTTCTCAGTTCGAGAGAGCCTCTTCTTTACTGGCTCAAGCTCCAGTAAATTATGATCCTGACACCTTTGCAGAAGCTTCAGGCCATCCAGATTGGGAAGCAGCGATGAATGAAGAATATCATTCATTGTTGGCAAATGATACATGGGATCTTGTTCCTCTACCAAAGGGACGAAAACTTGTTAGATGCAAATGGGTTTACAGAACCAAGTATGGACCAGATGGGAAAGTTGATAAACATAAAGCTCGTCTTGTTGCTAAGGGTTTTTCACAGGTTGAAGGCATTGACTACACTGAAACCTTCTCCCCTGTTGCCAAAATGAACTCTATCCGCCTTGTTCTTTCCCTTGCTGCCTCTTTCAAATGGGAAGTCCATCAGATGGATGTTAAATCTGCCTTCTTGCATGGGGACTTGCATGAAGAAATCTATATGGAAAAACCCATTGGCTTCATACAAACAGACTCCAGCCTTGTATGTCGACTTAAGAAATCCCTTTATGGTCTCAAGCAAGCTCCTCGGGCTTGGTATGCCAAAATGGATAGCTTTCTTTTAGAATCTGGCTTTTCTAGGTGTCATTCTGACAATACTATCTACACCAAGAAAGTGGGAAACTCTCTTATCATCCTTGTTCTTTATGTTGATGATCTTATCCTTACTGGTAGTGATCCCAACCTTTTAAACCATGTGAAGTCTAGCCTTAAAAAGAAAATTTGAAATGACAGACTTAGGACACTTACACTATTTTCTCGGTCTTCAAGTCTTGCAATCCAAGTTGGGTATTTCCCTTTCCCAGTCCAAGTATGCTTGTGATATTCTACGTCATTTTCACATGGAAGACTATAAGCCAGCCCCTTCTCCCTTTCAGTCTGGAGTCAAACTTTCAGTCACTTGTACTTCTCCTGAAGTTGATGCTACCTTATACCGTCAACTTGTAGGAAAACTTTTGTATCTAACCCATACTCGTCCTGACCTTTCCTTTGTTGTTGGCCTCGTTGCTCGGTTCATGAAAAACCCCCGTGAAAGTCATTGGAAAGCAGCTAAAAGAGTACTTCATTATGTTCGAGGTACAATTCATTTTGGGATTCATTACAATGCCGAAGCATCTCCTCTATTGGTTGGTTTCACTGATTCTGATTGGGCTGGTGACCCTGATGATCGGAAGTCTACTGTCGGTTATGTGTTTACTCTTGGTTCAGGACCTATTACATGGGCTTGCAAGAAACATGGTTCCATTTCTCTTTCATCAGCAGAAGCAGAGTATCGTGGTGCCGTAGAAGCTAGTAAGGAAGCCTTGTGGCTTCGTCAGATCCTATCATAATTTGGCTTTGAGCAGCAGCATCCGACTACACTTTCGTGTGATAATCAAAGTGCCATTCAGTTATGCAAAGATCCAATCCAACATCAGCGTAGCAAACACATTGACTGCACATGCACTTCATCATAAATCTCATTCACGACCATGTTCTTGAAGTGCAATATTGTTCAACAGATGATCAAGTTGCAGACATCTTCACAAAGGCTCTCACAGAGGCGAAGTTCACTAAACTTCGATTTATGGTTGGAGTTCAGGAAGTTGTCACTAAGGGGGGATAGGCTCTAGTGCCTCCTTCCTTCTCCTATTGTGTCATATTTGTAAATCCTTCAATCCTATCCCAAGTTGTTCTTAAGGGGGGATGTTAGGATATTCCGACACATAGGAAATAGTTAAGTACAACTTGGTCTAGTATAGAGTTAGGTATAGAGTTAGGTAAAGTGTGTTTCTTTACCGTTGTACATTTTGTAACTTACAATCCGACGGTCACGATATGTAGTGATCCAACGGTTCATTCTCTCCTTGGTATTACCGACACTTAATCTGTGGCTTGACACCCGATTGGTCCATGAATTCTATTTAAAGCGCATGGAGGGTCATTTGTAGGGTAATCCGTGCATGAGAGAAACATATGTAAATTTTCATTCTTTTATTAATAAATTGCCTGAAGTGGCCACGTTGGCTCAAGCCGTGGACTGTTTCCCTCTTTGAGGGTTTTAACCACGTCAAAATACTGGTGTATTGATCTGCGATCTAGTTGTGAGCGGTGTCCTTTTTGTGTTCTGTCTGAGGAACTTCCCCTGTAAATTCCTACATGCGATACCTCATTCCACGTACGTGAGTATTGTGTGGTCTAAAATGTGGATGCAAATTAGAATTTAATTTAATGTCAACCAGGGAAGGTAAACTTAGAAGTTCTTATCTAAAATATATAGATCTAGAAAGATTCCTAATTTGTCCAAGATCTTAAAGTCCCCTTACAGGAACATATTCATTAAGATCTCTTTCAATAACTAATCAAGCCTAGATCTAACAATTGTTGGAGATCTATGATTCTCTTACAAGAACATATTCCACAAGATCTCTTCCAACATTAGAACATCTAATAAGAAATTAAGAGCTGAAATAAAATAAACCTAGATCTAATAATTGTATGAGATCTTACGGTTCTCTTACAAGAACACCTTCAAATAAGATCCTTCCAATATTAGAACATTTAATAAAAATTGAAAGCTGAAATCAAACAGAAACATAAAGTAAATTATAAACAAATAAGCATGCAAGTGAGGCCATGGGGGCCCTCCATAACTCCACAAGCACACCACTTCAATGGAGACTCAGATGTAGAAGAAAAATTGAAGTATGATCCTTTATTTCAAAATTCTAAGATTACAAAAACTTCCAGATTACAAATGGAGGAGATTGTACTCCTATTTATACGATGGGATGAGTAACAAACTCATAATGATCATCCACTAATATACTTTCCCATTATTACAAAATATGATCCCACAAATCTCTCAAGCATTTTTAACTACTTTCCCATTATTACAAAATATGATCCCACAAATCTCTCAATAAATCTCTCACATATCTTGGATAAGATATGCCAACCAAATCCTCCATGATCTTCTCCTTAGGAATTGGATAAGATATGCCAACCAAATCCTCTATGATATTCTCCTTAGGAATAGGCTTGCATAATTATCTCCTTATTATGGTGGAGGAGATATGGATAAGTCTCTTGGAATTAATTCTTCACATATTTCCTACACATCACAAAACTCACATATTCTTGAGATATATATAAAAATATTTATATTTTCTAATGTTTAATCATAAATTCACTTGTAATACAAAAATGAATAAAATGGAAAATAAGAAGGTGAAACCAAAATGTATTTATGAAAATGATATGATAAAAGGTTAATGGGATGGTGAAATGTAAGGAATAGTGAAGAAAAAGGTGGATGAAAATATGACATTTATGAGTCCCAACATCCTCCCCAACTGAACTTGTTGCATGTCCTCATGCAACCATGCATGGGTCTCTTTAAGAGCATTTGGCATCTTGAACAACTTTGGCTTTACATGATGATGTTTTTAATAATGAATGTTTCCAGGATATGTGAAAGACATGAGTAACAACTTACATTTTCTTATGGTTGGTTCTTGTGTGACAACCATGAATACAAAGAATGTTGGTTCTTGTGTTAACAACATTCATTTCGTTTTCTGTTCTCTTTTCTTCAATAATAATGTAAACACTCACTGGAAACCATAATGTGCATAAGAAAGCCCTTTTGTAATATTAATGAAGCATGCCAATATTGCGTATGAAGCAAAGTGCAACAAAATGTCATTGGAAAATAAATGTTGGTGAATGGTAAATGAGAAAAATGGAGTGATAGTGGTAAAGAAATGGAATCATGGTAGTGAATATGTAGTGAATATAGTTCCCCCCCCCCCCCCCCCCCCCCCCCCCAACTAAATTCGTTGCATGTCCTCAAGCAACTTGACATGGCTCATGAAAGGAAATGTAGCATGGTGAGGGAATTTTCCAAAATATTCAAGTTAGCATATAAGGAATTGCATGATTAAAGATTAGAAAACAACATACCTCTACTTACCCAAGAATGATGAATTATGCAATAGGAATGTAGCTATTGTTGCTGCTGGATCAGGAAAATGTGACTGATGTTGTTGTTACTGGATCCTGGGAAATGAAGGAATCTGAACTACTGACGCTGAATCATGGAAAAGATAAATGTTGAAAGTGGAATTGTGGTACTCTCATAGATCAGAATGAATGCTGCTGTAACTGCTGAGGGAGTTGTGAAAAAGTGTATAGTCTTCACCCACTACTAAACTTCTTGGTACAATTCTAATCATGCGAAAGAATGTGTCGATGTCGAGCATGAATAGAAATCATTGGATTACCGGCCATTGATGTATGTCGTTAACCAATGCGAGGCAACTAACCATTGACGTCAATGAGTGCCAAGGTACCCGAGTACATCTTGCGAAGTGCGAATGGATGTGTCGAAGTCGAGCCACTTGCAAGATCTGAAGATCATGGGACATTGATGTATTCCCATGATCGTCAGCGAGAGAACTTGCCATTAAGGCATGCAAGCCTCTAGGTACTCAAAAGGAACTCTAGTTTATTTCCCAGATAAGGTGCTGATGTCGATGGGGCAAGACTTGTTGAAAGGTGGGCCTTAAGGAATCCCACATCAGTCAACGCGAGTTTGTACAAAAATATTTGGTAGGACTATAAATGGAAAGAACTCACGGACAAGCAGTGTGGATCAGCATGGCGAGGAAAACAAGGCAATGTAATCATGGAAAGGGAATGAGTTTTATTCAAAAGGAAGTAATCATGACGCAAAAGGATCGTTGTGTAGTGGAAAATGTCATGATATGTGCAGTGAAGAATTAGCTCCTTCAAGCGTCCAAAAATGGATGTAAGGAAATGCATGGTGTATGAAGATGAACTCTTGTTGTGAAAAATGGATATGGAAATGTCATGCTTTATGAATTTACAATTGGTGGAATTCAAAATGTGCTTCAAAAAGGGAGGTGCAAGGTAGTGGTTGTGGAGTTGGATTTGTCTTTAGAATTTTTCATGAATTGTAGTCTTTGGAAGACCAATTGTCGTCACAATGTAATCTCCTTATGATCACTTGATTATCCTGTAACCTGTAAAAAAAACTTGGCAGAAAGAAAACATAAGTGTGTTCAAGAAGAAATGGCCATTTCCTTCATGATTCTTACGCAAAAATTTCATACCAAATAAAACATATTAAGGACAATCAAAGTGTTGAAATTGACTTAATCATGATATTAAAATCAATCCATTCTTGTAATAACCATGAAAAGTAATACCCCTGTTTATGTCAGATGAAATATGCTCGGCAAAAAGATTGGCATTAGAAAGATCTGTTGTGTTCTGCATATTAGTATGTGATATAAAAGCATTCAACATGAATATTTAATGCCAACTTGAAGCTATTGAAACAAGATAATCATCATTTATAGAATCCTCCAAATGTTTGATAAATCGATCCTCAAAATTTGTTTCCAAGTGTTCCTTTTTTTATTTTCAAACTTGCATGAATTTTGTGAAATTTTATTTTTTTATTTTTTATTTTTTTTATTTATTATTATTATTATTATTATTTTTATTTTTTTATATAAAAAAAAATGAAAGTCAATTTATTTTTTTTAATAAAGAAATCAACAAAAAAAAAACAAATTCTATTAAAAAGTAATATAGAAAATTTTTAAAAATAAACTAACACTAAAATGGATTTTTTTTGTTTTTCCAATATCCTAAAAACACACAAAATCCTCTAGAATCAATGAAAAATCGGGCTTTTATGTAACTTTGAATTCCTCTGCATATTAATTGTAAAAACCGTTTTTTCTTCATGTAGTTACCAAAATAGGGTCCCGAAGAACCACGATTTCCTCTTAGACCGTTAGGAATTTAAGCAAAATATTTCTGGGTTATATAATTCATTCTATTATGGAAAAAACCCATGCCTTCGTTTGTCTATATTTTCCCTGGTTTGATCACAAAATGCTTTTCAAAACTGAAGTTTTTAAGGGGTTGCGTTTTGAAGATGATCTTTTTCTTATTCACAAAATTCTTTATTGTCGCATTACAAATTAGTTCTCCAGCAAGAGTATTTTTATTTGAAATAAATCAATATATTTTCTGATCTTCCAGATCGCACGAAACACGGGAAGAGAGCATACTTTGATTTATTTTTATTTATGCAGGTTAGCGTGGATGAATAAAACACAATTAAGATCTGCGACAAAACCTTGCATTATCTACACTCTTTCTGCAATGTCATGGGGGCGTTTAGACTCTCGGAAGACAAGGCTTTCCGATAATCAAGCTCCTGGCTCACCCGTGATACAGAAACAAGACATAGAAATGCAAAGATGTGCCACTGAATTTATTCATGATGATTTATTTTTTTGAAAACAAAACTAAAAACTTCTAATGATAACGACTTCTAATGACTTCTAATGAGATCTCATTTTTATTTTTCTAATCTATTCTACATTAACTTAAAAGATGTTTTATTTTCTAAGTAAAAGCATGCTTCCAATGAAGCCATCTACGGACTAAAAATTCGAACATGCTCACATCAAGATTTAAAAATTTTACATTATGTTTTACAAGTATGTGAGCATCCTGTCCTAGAGTTGGGTCAAGGTTATTGTCCTTGCTCTCCAAGAAGTACCTGTTCAACATTGTCAAAGTCCTCATCCGTAGATGGATTAGTGAGAATGGGGGGTTTAAAATAAAAACTGAATTTAAATTATCTATGTGCAAAAATGAGAAAAAAGAATGCTCCAAACTTTGAACTCCTTTACGAACCTGCTATCACCAAGTTCCACAAATTAGTCCAGAAAAACAAATGCATAAAATAAATACTAAATCCTTCTAGTTGCACTTCCCCGGCAACGGCGCCAAAATGTGTGGTCTAAAATGCGGATGCAAATTAGAATTTAATTTAATGTCAACCCGGGAAGGTAAACTTAGAAGTGATTATCTAAAATATATAGATCTAGAAAGATTCCTAATTTGTCCAAGATCTTAAAGTCCCCTTATAGGAACGTATTCATTAAGATCTCTTTCAATAACTAATCAAGCCTAGATCTAACAATTGTTGGAGATCTATGATTCTCTTACAAGAACATATTCTACAAGATCTCTTCCAATATTAAAACATCTAATAAGAAATTAAGAGCTGGAATAAAATAAACCTAGATCTAATAATTGTATGAGATCTTACGGTTCTCTTACAAGAACACCTTCAAATAAGATCCTTCCAATATTAGAACATTTAATAAAACTTGAAAGCTGAAATCAAACAGAAACATAAAGTAAATTATAAACAAATAAGCATGCAAGTGAGGCCATGGGGGCCCTCCATAACTCCACAAGCACACCACTTCAATGGAGACTCAGATGTAGAAGCAAAGTTGAAGTATGATCCTTTATTTCAAAATTCTAAGACTACAAAAACTTCCAGATTACAAATGGAGGAGATTGTACTCCTATTTATACAATGGGATGAGTAACAAACTCATAATGATCATCCACTAATCTACTTTCCCATTATTACAAAATATGATCCCACAAATCTCTCAAGCATTTTTAACTACTTTCCCATTATTACAAAATATGATCCCACAAATCTCTCAATAAATCTCTCACATATCTTGGATAAGATATGCCAACCAAATCCTCCATGATCTTCTCCTTAGGAATTGAATAAGATATGCCAACCAAATCCTCCATGATTTTCTCCTTAGGAATAGGCTTGCATAATTATCTCCTTATTATGGTGGAGGAGATATGGATGTGTCTCTTGGAATTAATTCTTCACATATTTCCTACACATCACAAAACTCACATATTCTTGAGATATATATAAAAATATGTATATTTTCTAATGTTTAATCATAAATTCACTTGTAATACAAAAATGAATAAAATGGAAAATAAGAAGGTGAAACCCAAATGTATTTATGAAAATGATATGATAAAAGGTTAATGGGATGGTGAAATGTAAGGAATAGTGAAGAAAAAGGTGGATGAAAATATGACATTTATGAGTCCCAACAAGTATATTGTAGCTCGTCCACATACTTTCAGGTATATAGGGCGGTGTTGCAGTACGTAAAGTATATGGGAATGCTCTCACTGTGCGATTTCGCATTAGATAGCACTAATACGGATTAGGCCTCCATGTACTTTTGGGTATATATGGGAGGAAAACACTAGGTTTCTATCCATCCTTAGGTAACTGAGTTGGTCACCTTGTACACTATGATACACCAAACACAGCATTCGGGGAGATTTCCTACCCATACTTCTCGGTTCGCCAAGAGGTATTCTGCAGTTCACAGTTGCTTGGTAATCCTTTTTCCTAGATCATCCCTCTTTTGTTTTGTTATGTTATTTTGATTAAAATAAAATTAATTGACCGCGGATAACATCCTCCATGCTCGCTCCTTAGTTGATCTTAGGTTGATACATATCACGACAAATCCAGAGTCCACTGATCAAGGAATTCCTTTTGATGGGAATCCTAGTCCTTTTCCTCCTTTTTGAAATATTGGTGCTCCTTATATGGCTACATTATCCCTTCCGGGATTTACCATTGGCTTGCTAGTATGGTTTTTTTCAACTTCCTTGGTTCAAAATGTCATGATTTCTCCACAATCGAGTACTCCTCCAACTGGACAAAATCAACCTCCATTTGATCCCAAAGCTGACCCTTTGCCTTCTTCATTTGTTGTTTCTTCCTCCCCTTCTTCATCTTCGCCTGGTGAAAGTATTTATACTAGTAACCAGGTGGCTAAGAAGAAGAAGAAAGGGAACAAGAAGAATAAGAAGCCAATTCAGCAAGGGGCAACCAAGCAACCATTGATTCGAATGTAATTTCTGATGAGAAACCATCCCATAATCCTCAAAAAGTTTGATATCCATGTAAAATTTGCACGGGAGACCATCTTCTTCAGAATTGTTCTAGTATTCCTCAGATCTTAGAAGAATGGTCTTCTCGTTCACATCATCCTGTGTCATCAACTTCTGGAGATCATGCTAGTGACACACCATTAACTAGTGGTAGTAAAGTTCATGGAAAGAAGGGTAAAGTTAAGTTTCCCTGTAGGTTATATGAAGGGAATCACCACATTCACCTTTGTCCCTATCTAGATGAAGCCAAAAAAGTGTTGGATAACTGTCCTGCTTCACCGCAGCGACTTCCATCTGGTTACAGGAAACTATCCCTTAATCCTTCACTAGTTGATAAAGCGACTGACCCAAATCAACTGTCACTCAAACCCGCTCTCTCTGAATGTGAATCCCATGAGTCTATACCTGACCAATCACAGGTCGAGGAAACAGTTGACCCGATTTCACCTTTAGTTAATCGTACCTTTCCTTAAGAGAGTGAATATCATACCACTCAGGTTCTCTTCGTTTCTTCATATTCAAATGAGCTTGGGGGAAACCCTCCTGTTCCATCAAAACAGGAGGAAAATGCTCCCATTCTCGTAACTCAAGGGGGTAATTCTCCCGTTCCTACAGTACCCCCTCCAAGTAGTCTGGTCACTTCCTTTGATTGGAATAGAATGGTAGGATGTCGTCTTCCTTCTTATGTGCCTTTCTAGATCATGGTACAGGTTTGTAATATGATTGTACCTGGCACTATTATAGATGAAGGTGCATCTGTGACTATCCTTTCCTCCATTGCTTGGCAAGTGCTCGATTCACCGCTGCTTGTGCCTACAAACCAAAATATGTTGGCTTTTAACAAAGGAACCAGTCAACCATTAGGGATCCTTCCTCAGTTGCCTATTACTTTGGGAGGAAAAATTGTTTATCTCAATGTGATGGTAATCCAAGGCCCTTTAGATTACAATTTACTTCTTGGGTGCGACTATGTTTATGACATGGGAGCTATTGTTTCAACGCTCTTTTGAGTGATGTGTTTCCCGCATGAAGGCAAAATTGTCACCGTTGACCAGCTTTCATTTCCCGGTCCAAATATGGCTTCCAGTCAACCATCTTCCCTAAATGGTCCTTTTGTCCCAATGGTATTGTCCCCTTCACAGTTTAATCATGTGGCAACCCGTTCCATGCCTACATCAATGGACGATAAATTCTGTGATGTTGTAAATTATGTACTAGGGGCATTGGAATGAGATCTCTCAAATGAATTCCTTATTACGTATCCCTTCCAGAGCATTGTTCTCCCATCTGATGAGAACCTCTTGGAAGTCATGACCTCTTATGGGTTGTAACCAAGGAACATGAGGATAGTTCTTGGTCTTGTGTCAACCTCATTAAAAAATGAAACAAAGGAATCTGAGCAGAGTTCCTTGTCTTATGTCAAGCTCGTTAAAAAATGAAACAAGGAATGTGAGGATAGTTCTTTTACTGTGTCAACCTCATTAAAAAATGAAACAAGTTCCACGAGGATAGTTCGTTGTCTTGTGTCAACCTCGTTAAAAAAATGAAACAAGGAATATGAGGATAGTTCCTTGTCTTGTGTCAACCTCATTAAAAATGAAACAAAGGAATCTGAGCATAGTTCCTTGTCTTGTTTCAAGCTCGTTAAAAAATGAAACAAGGAATCAGAGCATAGTTCCTTGTCTTGTGTCAAGCTCGTTAAAAAATGAAACAAGGAATTTGAGCAGAGTTCCTTGTCTTGTGTCAAGCTCATTAAAAAATGAAACAAGGTCCCCTGGAGCAAAGTTTCAAGGTGAGTCTTTGAGTAGATCTCATAAAATCCTAGTCGAGTCTTTCACTTGATCTCGTAAATGAACCTTCATTCCATCCACCTGATAGCCACGAGTAATCTACTTAGGTGAATGTAATGAAGCTTGGGGGGCATGCACCTAGAATCAAGTCATCATGCTGGGGGCATGTAAACCAATCTCAAGCATAGTTTTTCATGATTCAAGCTTGTGTAAAAATGAAACTAAATTCAAGCACAGTTCTTAGTTTCAAGCTTGTGTAAAAATGAAACTAAATTCAAGCATAGTTTTTCATTGCAAGCTTGTGTAAACATGAAACTGAATCCAAGAATAGTTCCCTATGGTTCAATATTGTGTAAAAATGAACCCATCTCCATTTTAACCCTCGTGATTGACATTCTATCAGCCTCTTTTACCAGATGAACCTTGGTTTTTCTCCTTCCATCATCACTATTTACTTGGCCGATCATATTCTTTCACTTGGCTGTTTTACCTTTTTGAGGAACAATTGCAATGAGTGGTCTCATTAGCTAGCCTCTTCACATAAATCAACATGTTTTAAGAAGTTCCAACATCACCGGAACCAATTGCTATCCTAGACACCACTCGTTCCTCAAAATTGGAGTTCTCTTTAAGCTCTTTTTAGACTCTCAAAATATGAAAAGATTGTCCAACACTTGTCCTTTTCAGCTTGTTAACGGATTGGAAACGACATCTACTCAGTATAAGTTTAACCCTTTTTTGGGCTGAGATAGATTATTTACGAAAAAGGAATACGTTGACTGAACATGGTCAATAGGTTCTCTCTTATATTGTTTTATGCTTTTTCGGACTTGAGAGACAAATCTACGAAAAAGAACTTGTGGAGTTTCCTTTTTGTACCTTTTCAAACTCTCTAAACATGAAAAGGATTGAGTTATCATTGTCGTTAAACTCGTTAAAACATCAAATAGCGACAAACTTGTCCATCATGACAAGACCAATTTTCACCTTTGCTAGACTCGTCAAAACATCACATAGCGATGGATTCACTAGAAGGGTGGAATTATACAACAAGCATATGTTATCCTCCTCAAGCTTGATAAAAATAAAGAGGTATTGTTTAGCAATGACTGCGGAAAATGGGAAAAGAGGCAAACCACTTTATGGCACCGGGTCGCTCTTGAACATGACACTTTCACTTCATCATTGTGACTATTTGGGCTGGGTTATCTTCTTGATGGTCATCATACCTTGGTTTATCATACCATCCATTACTTTTGTTTTGGGTCAATGCTGCCAATCCATTCAGTGTCGTCGACATGTTCAAGAGAAGTCACTCAGTTTGTAATTCATCCTTTGCAATACTCATAAACCTTCATTTTCATGACCGTTATTCTTGAACCTTGTGTCGTCAGTCACATTCCATCTCCAAAATCATTACACTCATTTTGTGTCGTGGATGTGGGGTACATCAAGGCCCTCCTGCGACGAGTTGCTTCTTGATGACATCAGCACATTATCCAAGAAGTTGACTTAGAAACACCCTTCCAATATCTTGAGGCTTGCATACATCAATGGCAGGTTTCTCGCTTCCAGCGATAGGTTGACATCACTGGCCTTCGACTGAAAGATTTTGTATGGTGTTCGACATTAAAACATCCATTCACACCATGCAGAATGTACTGCAGTACCTTGAGGATCATTATCATTATTAGTAATTTCTCTCGTGTCTATTAATGGCTTACATCATTGGCCGGTACTCAGATGGTGTCTTCCCATGTTCGACTTCAGATCACATATTCGCATGGTTAGACTCGTATTTGAGCGAACGATTGAACGAGATAGAAGACCCCGGATCTAGTTTTATCCATCCGGGCTGCGATTTCAGGAAATGTACCAAATCATCCGTATAATGGCTTTACATTGATGGTCATCCTATCATGGGTCTATATCTGTAGACGACTGTCTATGTACTTGTAATGAAATTTTATATGCTGAGCATGGGTATGCCTTTCCGCAGCAATTCATGAAAAAAAATCAAAATATCATGATATTATGTATTGTAATCGATGCAGGTCACCAACCACTTCGGAACCTCCTCATCACATCATAAAGCATATCACTCGACATCATTATTTTCGACTTCATGCTTTAGGGGGCAGCTATTATAGATCCATTTAGGCACATCACTCCCATCATTCAGATCAGTATCATTAGGGCTCATCAAACCCTAATTCAGCTGCTACATTCCCTAGATAAGTCATCATTTTGAATGCCTCCTTCCCTGAGAGTTCTTTGGCCTGAAACCCTCTAGAATTGCCTCCTTGAGGGACCAACGCAACCTTGGACAGGGGTAAGTGTGCTTCAGTGCAGGTAGGCCCATGTCAGGGTTCTCTGCAGAGCACCTAGGCCCACTTTGACCTGCGCTAGGTGAGATTGAGCGAAATTCACATAGGGTTCTAGGAATATTCTTATCTTCTGGAGCCATCTAGAAGATTCCCACACTTGTCATCTCCTATAAGCTTGAAATTGGATAGGAAATGAGTTAAGTAACCTCCTATCCTCTGATCCCTTCCTCCATGGAAACTAACTCTAAGTTTGGAAGGCCATTCAATACCCTCATTTACGAACAAACCTCCTCCATTTGCCTATAAATTGAGCACTCATATAAGTGATCAAGGGCTGGACTTTGAGAATTTGTAGGGAGATACTATTGGTGTGATAATTGAGAGTATAAGCAAGTGTTGTTATGTTGCCGAAGTGTTGTGTTATTGATGTGATGTTGGTTGGAACTCAAGTTGGAAGAGTGACAATGGATCAAACTTCATGGTTGTAATTCTTCCTTCTACTTAATAAAGTTGTTTACACCATTTTCCATATGCGTATCTTGATATATGATGTTTATATGTGTGAATGTATCAAATTCCATTTACTTGTATTCGATAGATCTTTTGCTTTGATTGGTTATTTGTCTTTTTTTATGCTTGCAGGTACTTTTTGAGGAAGATAAGTTCAAGAAGGAGCGACGGGAGCCAAACAAAGTAGACAAAAGGAAAGAGAAAGAACAAGTAGGTCCTTTGAATCCCTTTGTCTTATTTATCATTTATAGAAAAAGGATAAGCACTTTAAATCTGTTGTTCTAGGTATAGCTACCTACCTAGGGAATTAGTATTTATCCGTAGATACCAAATTCCTCATAACATTGGGATCAAAGTAGGCCTGGTGTATGTGAACTGTTAATTTGAAATAAGAACTCAATGCAAGGTTTTGTCATTAGTTTCATAGATTCTTGTGGTATGTTCTTTCTAGTTATTATTTTTCTCCTGTGCAACCATTATTCTTAATATCTTACTGTAGCCTTGTTTTAAATGTGTACTCTTGAATCAGTTTTCTAGAATTCATCCTGGATGCTCTAGATTATTGTGGATTTTCATGCATGGTGGAATTCAGTATTTCTCCTTTAACCTTGTTCTTCTAAATATTTGATCAAAAAGTATGTGACAGAATTTAGAGTTTGCTCTGTTACATTTGATTTAATGTTGTTTTGTGATTCTTTCTTTCTACTATACTACAATTGATGTCTACTTGAAACATGTACCTACCTTGCCTCTGCCCTTATTGGTGACTCATGTATGCACTGACGTTATAGGTTTGATAATTTGAAATATGCTAATGGTGTCATTCCCCTGTGGCCTTTTCCTAAACCTCTTAACAATTGTCATCAATTCCACAAATATTCTAGATCTGGTCTTTGTAGTCATTGAGCTTCAGGGTAATTATCTTTAGATATTTTCTAGTGAGGGAGCCCCCTCCGATTAGAAAGGACAAGTTTCTAACCCAAAGAGGTTTGTGGTTACCTCTGGGATTTCTCTCCTCAACCTAGAGAAATTTACGGAGTGCTAACAAAGTGGAAGAACTTACTAGTTGAAGATTCCACATGGGATGAGAATTTTATACATAAGCATCCAGAACTACTCAAGTATTGAGGACAACACTTTTTTGAAGGAGAGGGCCATGTTAGGTCCCTATAATAATAATGTGGCCCACTTAATGTTATTGTTAGTGTATCCCCCTTATTTTTATTGTTGTGCCCATGTAACCCCCATATTGTTATTATTGTGCCCCATAGAAACCCACTATTGTTATTGTTATGTAGGCCCTTATTATGTTGTGACCCTGCTATGTTGTGACTGGCCAAATTACTATTTTTAGCAATTTCTATTTTTAAATTTCTTGTTACACACTTTTCAACACTCCCTCTCAACAAGAAAGGCTTCCTTTCGAACCCGATCATCTAACTCTAGAATGTTTTGCAGGCAACACATCTACCAAGTGCGGTTGCTCCAGCAACACTCGGAACAAAAAAAAACTCCCAACTGTTGGGCTAGAAACATAATTTGATGCTAAAGCTCTACCTGTTGCTGACAAGTGCTCCCTCTCTGACCTCTACGCTACTGCAACATCTCCATGCATCTCACACCGTTGCACCCTTCTCTGTGCTACCCTACACTGTGCAACACACTTGTGCCTCTTGCATTCTTGCAACCTGCATGCTCTATGTTGTCCTAGGATTCCCAGAACTGTAGCTCCCTCTGCCACTCCATCCACATCTGTCTCTACCCAATCAGTCAGTTCCTACTACTCCACATCGGGGCTCTCGTAGCAAGGTCTCATCCAAGAGGTTGGGTACCTCAAGGATCCTGCCCCTTCTCCTTGGGACAATCACTCTATATTGCCCCACCTCCTACCTAGAGGTATGGCTGCATGTGATCCCTCTGCCCACCTGGCTTGAAGTTTCCCCCTACTAGAGGTCTCTACATGAGTAGATGTCTCTACTCGATCTCCTCTCAGCTTCTCTAGTTGTGGCTGCTCCACAACCTCCTGAAGTTGCTTCACCAATTGTGGCTCCTCCACAATTGTTTGAGACTTCTTCTGGCGCTACATGTTGAGAGGTAATATACTCTCCCTCTCAACCACCAAGTCAGTTACCTTGCTGCTCAAGGCTTTGCATGCATCTTGAACCTCAAGAGCATACAGGTTCTTGACCCGTGAACCAATCTTCTTCACCTGTCTAGTGATGATGTGTCTAAGGAAAGCCTTTCCCTTACTAAATACTACATCATAGCCTTTGTCTTCCAGCATCGCGATTGACATCAAGTTTCTCTTCAATCCTTGCACATACTTAACATCAGTCAAGGTAAGGCGAGCTCCATGCTCCCTCTGAGAAATAATCGTGCCTACACCTTAGACACTATACTTTTCATCTACCCATCGCTATGAGTATCTGGAGATCTTTCTCCTCCAAAGTACTGAACAAACTCTTGTCGTCAGACATGTGGAAAGAAGCTCCACTGTCAAGAAACCAACCACTTCCCACCATGGATGAAAGCATGCATGTGAAGAGTGTGAAATCCAACTCGAATTGTGAAGCAAGTGCCTCACCTTCAGATCCTTCCCCGGATCCCTTCTTGGATTGCCTCAGTGGACAATTTGTAACAAAATGGCCCACCTCATGACAACGAAAGCATCGTACTTTCGATTTGTCAAACTTCTTCCCACCATGGGAAGAACTGGACTCGGAAAGAGAAACCTTCTCCTTCCCCTTCTTCACCTTACTCGCTAAGGCACAGTTCTCTTCATCCTCCATGGATGAAGAATCGTCTCTGGTGCTCTGTCTAATCTCCTCCTGCATCAAATCCGACCATAGTCATTCCCAATCTAGCAGTTTATCCCTTCCATTAACCAGATCTTGGTAGTTATGCCAGCTCTTAGGAAGTCCGAGGAGTGCAAGACTCACCATGTCATCATCAGGTGTCACGACCCCTACACTTGCAAGCTCATCCTTGCATGTGATGAGCTTGGTCAGATACATAAAGATCGTCTCATCCTTTTCACACTTGATCTTTCGAAGTTTGTCCTTCAGTGCTAGCTTCCTCTGATCACTGCTATTCTGATATAAATCTTTCAACGTTTTCCACATTGCAAACGGAGTCTCCTTCCCATGGAGGCTCGAGACAATGTGATTCACACTCCCTCCAAAGAATTCTCCCGGCTCTAGCCACACACTTCTTCCATTCCACCAGTTGAGTAGCATAAGTAGGCTTAGGGACTTCTTGATCAATGAAGTCCTTAAGGTCGTTATCTTCCAATACTGCCTCCATGCGATCCTTCCAAGCTATATAGTTTGAGCTGCCATCAAGGGCATACTCAATCCTCAAATCATAGAATGCCATTGGTGAAATAGATGTGATAAGAACTTGAGATCTATATCTCGAATAATAAACTTTGAATTCCTTCTTGTATATTGTTCTTCCTTGATCACCTGTGCTCCGATACCATGTAGAATTTTCTCTACAAATCAGCTAGCTCACTGATATCATGTAGAAATTTCACCTGCAGATCCAACTGATATAGGCAATGTACTAAAGCAAATACTAGATCTATATCTGTCATAAACTTAGCAGAAGCTTAATCAACCATGAGCAACATCAAGCATGAACACATATAACTGATAAGAAGGAATAAATCACACATAACACAGAAGAATTTATCCGGGAAAAGCACCAGCCTAAAACCCCATCTCTGTATTATCAATTAAGTGGAAATCCTCAACAACATACAAAAAGAATCAGCTCAAAAGCTATCCTACTCTCTTTATACTCTAATGATCAAGCTCATGGACTACTTAGCCTTGTATATAAAGGTTGCACCTCAAGTCCAAGCTCCTATTTCCTTGCGCAGTTTTGATTGGGGTCCAATTACAAAACACATGTAAATTGGCCTGATCATACTTGTTGTCACCTCAATTTCAACTACGCAGTCATAGAAGGAAGAAGCTTCCTTCCCCATGCAAGGAATACTTACTAGAAATATCATAGCATCTGATAGTACATTGTCCCACATCTGATCTCAACTAGGTCTCTGACAGAACTGACATGCATCAGTTATCCATGAGGGAATACACAGTTATCTGAAAATAACAACTGTCACATGCATGCAAGCATCAACAAACTATATCTCATTAATTTAACAACTTGTTAAATTAATCTAACTGAACTTGACTAAGTTAAATTAAGTCAACTAATCTCTCAATATAGAACTCATCCTTAATTCCTCAATCAGTGGAGCAAATCAAGGACACATTCCCCAATTAGTGGAGAAATAATTGCATGTTCTTTCAAGTTTGTTTTTCCTTAACTAATTAACTCATGGAAAATTAATTAATTAATATTCCAAAATGCTGGTAAGACCAAATTCGAATTTACTTCCTATAGATAGACCATGGACTGCTATAAATAGGAAGGGACCCAGAAATGCTATTTTTAGAAGATGTTATTTTTAGTAGTTTCACCTCTCACCCAAGGTGGCCAAAATTCCATACTGGCCAAACTATTATTTTTAGCAATTTCTATTTTTACATTTCTTGTTGCACACTTTTCAACAGTGCCCATGTAACCCCCATATTGTTATTGTTGTGCCCCATAGAAACCCACTATTGTTATTGTTATGTAGGCCCTTATTATGTTGTGACCCCTTAGACTTCTATATATACCAAGGAGATCTTATCATTTGTATCATCCAAGAATTGTTTAATTATGTGGTGTAAAGGAGGTTGCCCCCTCGAATAGGTTAATTTTCAAGTTGTTGATCTATCTTTTCTTTTATTTTGTGATCTCGTTGCATAACAAGTGATTTTGATATTGTACATATATTACAAACGTTTGAATCAAGCCATAGTGAAGAATAGGTACCTAATACCTCGAATAGATTATCTATTTGATTAAATGAAGGGAGCATCAATTTTCTCAAAAAATGATTTGCAATCAAGATATCGCTCATTGAGGATTAAGGAGGGCGACATTCCTAAGGCTACTTTTTTAACTCAGTTTGGGCACTATGAGTTTGTAATGACGTCATTTGGATTGAACAATGCACTGACAATATTCATGAGCCTCAGGAATGGGATATTCCAAAAGTATCTATACAACCGTTTGCAGGTCTTTCTAGGTTATATTATCATATATTACGAGAAGGAAAGGGGACATGAAGCACACTTATGGATTGCATAGACATGCTTAAGGGAAAACAAGTTGTATGACAAACTATTGAAATTCTACTTCTTTGAAAAGGAGATCAACTATTCCTACCACATCATATCAGGATAAGGGATTTTGATGGATCCAGAAAAGGTGAAGGCCATAATGGACTAGCTAGTGCCAAAAAATGCTCCTGAAGTGCGAAGCTTCATGGGGTTAGCAGGTTATTATTGGAGATTTGTGGAAGGTTCTCAAAGATTGCAAAATCCATCATCACATTACAATGCAAAGGAGTTAGGTATGGATGCATGAATAAATGCAACACTACATTCATTGAATTGAAGATATTACTAACCAATGCACCAATCCTTCGAGTGCCTAATATGGATAAGGACTTCGCAGTTTACATGGATGCTTCGAAGTAAGAATTAGGAGATGTGTTAATAAATAATAGTTTTATGTTGAATTTTATTTATACCCCATATATGTTCTATGTCTAAACTAGAGCATAGACGCACTAAAGATACACAACATTAGCAACACTTTGTACAATAGAAATATAATAGTAGAGAAATCAATTTAATACATAGATTTATATGGCCCAAATCTCGATCTTTATTAGTCCATTGATAAAAGAAATGGCCCAAATCTCAACCTTTATTAGTCCATTGATAAAAGAATCATTAGGGCTCCAATACCAAGGATCATGGCCCTTTAGATCTATGATACAACTAATATACATAGTATGCAAAAATTAGGGCTTGTGATCTATTCCATCAAATCTACAATATGCCCAAAAAATTTGAATGCATACATGAGCTAGTGCCTTCAGCTCAAGGTCCTTGGATTATCACTGCCCTTGGAAACTAGTCCTTTTGTAACCACACTACAACTTCTTGATCTGTTAGATCTGCTTCTTTAGATCACATATATGACTTTATTCTTGCATATTTGACCTTCTAGTACTCACATGTGACTTCCTTCTTGTAGATCTGACCTTCCAACACTCATATATGACTTTATTCTTGCAAATATGACTGCCCAACACTCAAATTTGACTTTCTTCTTGCATATATGACCTTTCAACACTCAAATTTGACTTTCTTCTTGCACATATGACCTTCTAGAACCTAGATCTAACTTTCTTCTTGCAGATTTAACCTTCCAGCATTATGGATAGATCCTCCTACCTAGCCTCCTTCTCCATTTTTGGAAATGCCTCCTTTAGCTAACCATATCATGGAGAAAATTTTCCACCTTGCAACGGGGGCTCCACTAAGGCAGATTTGCCGCTAGGTCCTTTAGCCTCTCTCTCTCCACAAGTGAAAGTCCTTATCCACTTCTATCTCTAGGCCTTTCCTTTGGCCTCCTAATTATAGTGTTCCTTTAGGTTATTTTGAGAACCCTTGGTCCTTTAAGTTTTTTCCCACTCAAACCTTTAACCATAAATTAGAACAAGTAATTAATTGACTTCCAAACCCATAACTTTGAGTCAAAACCCAACCACTTGCGTAACTTTCCCAACCAACTCACTTTTGGTGGGTTTCATTCTCTCAGAAATGCCTTCTGAGCTACCAACTTCCAAAACTTTATGCTACACATGACTTAGAGTTGGTGGAAATGATGCTACCTCTTAAGCTTCGGAGGAACTACCTCATCAGGAGAAGCTTTGAGCTAAATAGTGATTAGGAAAGCCTGAAGAAACTCTTCACCCAAACGGATATAAATGCTAGATAGAGGCAATGGAGAAAAATTCATGAGTGAAATTTTGGAATTTAGTACATCAGGGGAAAGGATAATATGGTGGTTGGTGCATTAAGAATAAGACCCCAGATCTTCTCCCCAATACCTTAAGGGTCAATTTAAGGGAGTGTGTGGTACAAAAACTCTTTGGAGATAGTTATTATTTGAAGTTTACATCAATGCTCCCTAATGGGATGTAGATAGAACCAAATTTTGAGGGTTTTGTCCTTGAACCAAATGGACTGTTGAGATTTAAAGTCGGGATTTATATTCTTGATGAGGGGGATATACAAAGAACCATCCTTAAGGAATCTCATAAGGCACCTTACTATGTGCATCTTGGTGTAAAGAATATTTATGAAAACATGTAGAAGCTTTTCTTTTGGGCAGGCATGAAGTGTGATGTAGTCCAGTTTGTCACTAAGTGACTTGAATCTCAACAAGTGAAGGTTTATCATCACTACCTAGTAGGATTCCTACAAAAACATGTCATCTAAGTGGGAAGTCACTTTTTATGGATTTTGTTGTGGGTTTGCCAGTAACGCCTTAATTACACAATTTCATCCCAATCATAGTTGATAAGTTGACCAAAAGTGCCCATTTCATCCCAGTCATAGAGACTTATGATGTCATTGATGTGGCATGAGCATTTATAAGCGAAGTTATCCGACTACATGGATTACCCACAAAGATCATTTATGATGGAGACTCTAGATTTACATTTAGGTTCTAGATAAGTTTTCAATAAAAATTCGTGACCCAATTGAACATGAGCACTACATATCATCTAAAAACATATGGGCAAACTGAACAACTAAATAAGGTTATGGGAGACATTAATAGAATGTATGTCGTGGATGACCATATCCAATGGAAGAAGTACCTACCATTCATAAAGTTTTCCTACAATAACAATTCAATCAGGATGCCTCCTTATCAAGCTTTACCTGGGAGGCCATGCAGGGCACTATTGAGTTTGGAAAGTTTGGAGGATAGAGCAATAGTAGGGCTTGAATTAGCACAAGATATGGAGGAGAAGGTGATTTCTATTAGACAACAATTAAATGAAGCTCGGGAAAGATAGAAAAGTTATGTTGATGCATAAAGGGCTGATTAAATTTATGAGGTGGGGTGTTGGGTGAGTGTTATATTATTTCCATGACTAGTCACACGTGCGAGCGGGGGGGGGTTTCACGGGGGGGGAATAGTCCCCCATGTTCATTGTGCTGGGCGCAAAAGGGGGGTCATAGGGGGGGGTAGCCCCCCCCTATCGGTGGGTTTCAAGGGGGGTAGCTCCCCTACACAGGGTCTGGTGGAGCACCCCAGGAAAAAATATTTGGACCCTATATTAGGTGCGAGGACCTACCTATGGTTTTGTGCATGGGTTTTGCACATGGTTTTGGGCATGATGGTTTTCTGCCCATGGTATTTTGTAAATCAGGTCAAAGGAACTACGATTATGTTCTAATCTAGGGTTAATGGACTGGGGTTTATGAATGCTTCGGCATGTATATATATATATGTATTCTAACGTTGAAAGGAATATAATGAAAAATCAATCTAGTAGTCCAGGTTTTAGGATCCAAGGGAAAATCTTTGTGCATTTTTTTATATTCTCGTCATTGTTTATTTCCTGTTTTTAGAATTCGTCTGCAGGTAATTTCTGTACAAGATTAAAACCTACATTTTGTATCAGATTTGTTTCGAATTCAAGGGGACGCATTTGTTTTTGAGGGATTTTGCCCGGGCCTGTGGTAGACCTTGTTTAGTGGGAGATCTATGGGATTGATTATTGCGATGAAATAAGATGGTGAGCACTGAAAAGATAGAGATCGAGAAATTTAATGGCCAGAGTTTTGAGTTGTGGAAACTCAAGATGAAGGATTTGTTGGTGGATAAAGATTAGTGGATCGCGGTAGATATAAGTACTAAACCAACGACAATCTCAAATGAAGACTGGGTGAAGTTGGATCAGAAATCAAAGAGAAAAATACAATTGTGTATCTTAGATTCAGTATTTTTGAATGTATCAAGGGCTACACGAAGGCTTTGTGGGACAAGTTAGGTACTTTGTACCAATCTAAGTATTTGGTGAACAACTTGTTCCTGTAGAAAAAATTGTATAACCTGAGGAATGAAGGATGGAGACTCTGTGACAGAGCATTTGAACGCCTTTAATATTGTGGCAAGCTAGTTGTTATCTGTTGATATTAAAAAAAATTGATGAAGATAAGTGCATTAGTTTGTTGTGTTCTCTACTAGATTCATGGGATAGTATGGTTGTTGCAATAGGTAGCAATACAAATACCTTGAATTTTGATGAAATAGTCTCATCCTTGTTGTCGAAGGAATGAGACAGAAAAATATGGAGGGCCATAATGAAGATGGCTTGTCTGTACGATGACAATCCCAAAACAAAAATAGAACTAAGTCCTTGAGTGCAAGATCTAAATATAGATGGAGATCTAAATCTCCAGGAAAACCTGTAAAGGTGTGCTAGAAATGCGGAAAGGAAGGGAACTTCAAAAAGGACTGTAGATCTAAAGCTCTTGAGAAAGGAAAGGGCTATGATGATGCTCCTTCTACAGAATCAAAAACCACCTTAGATGAATGTGGGGATGTGTACTTGGATTCTTCTTCAAGTACACATGTAGATCATGAGACATGGTTGATTGACTCAAGTGCATCCTTTCACTTCACTCCCCATAGGGGGTGGTTATGCGAGTATGAGAAATATGATGGTGGTGATGTCTTCTTAGGGGATGGAAGGCAGGTTAGAATCGTCGGACGTGAAAAGGTCAAGCTGAAGTTGCAAGGTGGAGGGATTAGAACACTTCTGGGTGTTCTGCATATTCCTCCATTGGCTATAAATTTGATTTTTGTCAGCAATATGGATGATGCAGGTGCAAAAACAATGTCCGAGAAAGATACATGCAATATGGGTCAGGGAGCGCTGGGAGAGTTCAGATTGGAACTCTGTAAAAGCTTCTGGGTAGTATTTTATTGATGGGTGCAATAGTTCTATGGTTCCTTAAAGTAGAGCAGAAAATCTAGTGTTCTTTGGAGAAAATACCATGCTATGGCATCAAAGGCTTGGAAATATTAGAGAGAAGGGCCTTCGAATACTTCATGGTAATGGTATGGTACAAGGTATGTCTAATTGCTCTCTGGATTTTGATTGTTAGGTAAAATTGACTCGGGGTTTGAGTCAAGGTTGACCTAGTTAAATAGTAGTGGTTTTGGGCACATGGTATAATGTACCCATGGTATTATGGTTCATGGTATTACATGAAATAGAGCCTATAAAAGGTTGGCAATACTTCATTGTAATGCAGGCCTAGAGGTGAGTGGTGAAGGCTCACTTGCCTGGATTGGCCAGGGTTTTGGCCAATGCTAATGAGATCTCATTGGGTTGAGTTTTTCCCCAAATTTGGGGTTTTCCCAAATAAAATTGTGAGTTTATGTGTTTATATGTTTGTTGTTGGTTATTATTATTCATTAAATATGGGTAATAAATTATCTTTCTCCAGTAAATCCCTAACAAATGGTATCAGAGCCATTTTGGCTTCAAAAGGAAATTTTTTTTTACCAAGGGTTTGTATTGGCCTGATGAATTGGGATATGCTTTACTGCATTGATGCATTGGATCTGGATCGAGAACAAAGTGATTTTGTTGTATCTATGGTTTCACTGTTGCGATGTAAGTATAATTATGAACAGATTTGCATATGAAGGCACTTGATCAATATAAATATAGTTAGATCTACGTGTGAAGAAGACAGATCTCAGTCTGTTCTCGTGCAAAAAGATGGAAGAATCACTGGAATGGAGAGTCAGGCATGGAAGAACTACGTGTAGACTCGGAGGCACAAAAGAAAAGGAAATTTCATGGCGAATGCTCCAAGGGTTGATAGACTTGGCGATATCGATCTATCAGTCAAACTTGAAGAGAGAAATTGATGACCCACATAGAGTCTGAAAATGAGATTAAAAATGGCGTGGTGGATTTCTTCTTTGAGAAAGCTAGTCAATAGTCGAGGTCTGGGCTTCGAATTTCGACCCTCACCTAGCGATGGAGTGCCCTCGGTGGATAGTTTTGGCAAGGGATTGTATCTCGCTTCATGGAAAACTGAGAATAAAGACGAAGGGCTCTCCTCCTCCAAGGGATTAATCTCTCGCTATCGTTCAACCATGGAAGACGGGATGTCATGTTTACTGGAGATTTCCAATCTAGATGAAGGGGATCCCAAGAGCGAGTTGATGATTCTACAATTGTATGAATGAATAAAACTAGAGGCTTGCCTCATAGAACATTGTGTTGGTTTTCAGCATCAATTCCTGATGTATGTGCCATGTGGTTAAGCAGCTCATGTGTAGCCTCGGTGTCAAATTGTCCATCTGTGAGTTGGACAAGGAAGATCTGTTGGAGTAGGTGTTGGGCGTGGAATCCCCCCAAGGCATGTTTTGGGGCTTAAAGCCCAAGTTTTGACCAATTCCATTGTAAAGACTCCTCAATTTACGGGCGCGGAGCGTGAAGTCATAATAGAGTTGTTAGCTACCTATACCAATAGGTTTCATTTTTCATGATTGGCAGGGGAAGTTCCAAATATGCTCTACTTTGGTGATGCAAAGATCTCATATTTTGTGGAAAACACTTACCTACAGTTGTTTGATACTGTCCTACTTCTGAATGGGTGATCCAACAGTCTAAACTGGGTCATGCCATATTTCAATTTTTGTTGTAGATTAGAGAAAGAAATATGTCCAAACTGTTCAATCTTGGCAGATCAGTAGTTAGGTAGAGAATGAAGGTTCCCAACTGCTTAATCTGGGGCCTTGGAAGTAATAAGGCTAGCCTTAGATAGAAAATCAAAAGAAAATGGAAAAAGAAAAGAAAAAGAGCAATTGAGGGTTTGCCAGTCTAAGTGCACCCTCCTTGAAGTAACAAAAAATGCTAGGCTATAGAATGGGTAGGTAGATGGGGTTGCAGAAGCATGATTTCTTTCATATCACTGGCCTAAGCAAAGGAAACACATGGTGGCAAGTGCAGATCTTCCTATTCAGCAATTTTGTAGCAACAAAGTGAAGCATGTCTAACTTCCCAATCATTCCCTGTCAAACTTCTTTCTAACATCCCACTGTCACCTTTGTTCATAAGAGGAGTCAAACTCTTTTGTTGATTCTTGTTACATAAAGAGCCACATTTCCTGTGTAAAAATCTTTTCATTTTGATCTACTCTCATAACTAAGTTTCTTCCCTAAAAAGCTTAGTGTTTGCTTCCTCTCTTCCATATCTCCCATCTAATACTAACTACTAACTCCATTATTACTTAACTCCCTATGTTCCCCTTTTCTCTATTATTATATCACTATTGTACATAAAAAACCCCAAAAAGTGTATATACCCCTTCCCCTAGGCAGTATAGCCTTATAGTTCCAAAGGTCAGAGCGCAAAGAAGTTAAAGCGCTAAAGGCAAAATAGCGCTAACATTATGTCTCGGGATTAAACCAAGATCCGCTTGGTTTAACAGCCCTAACCCCCATTTTGCAAATAAATGACAAAAACCCATTTTTGCCCACAAAACACTGAAAAAACCCAAAAAACCCGCCGAAGGCTAAAGTCCCGCCCTGGCGCGCATCCCCAGAAAAAATAATTATTTATTACCCGCTCCCCGCCGTATGGTCCGATCACCTTTGCTCCCCGTCAACCGTCGGATCTGGGCCCTCCCATCCGACGGTCCTCAGCAATATCGGGCTGCCTCCGATGGCGGTACGTTAGCGCCTGAAAATGTCAGAATGATGACATAGGATGCTGGACACGCGTCATAATGTAATTGTATCGGGCGACCTCCTGCCAATACCGCGCCCGTACCTTAAGCGGTCCGATATTACCGCTTACCGCCTTCCGCTTACCGCCCGCCCAGTCGGCCCTACGTCACCTCCACGCCATTTCCGAGTCAGCACCACATCAGCGCCCGACCCACCATCGCCCCGAGCTGTCTGACACGTCCACCTGGACCACTCACAGACCGCCACGTCGTCATTCCGTACCATGACCCCACCTATGACGTCATGCTGACGTCATCTGAGAAAAGCGCGCCAAAGGCCAAATTTCCTATATTTTCGCCAAAAATCGCGTTTTTCTGCATTTTTCACCAAAAGATTGTTATGCCTCCTGCATGAAATTTAACGATGTTCTCACCGCCAACCTGCAGAAATTGATTTAAAGTCGTGGCCGCCCACAATTCGGCTTGGATAAACCTCCACCCATCGCGCCGGGACCAGGTATTTACCAATCCTTCCTACACCAGTTCTATTTGTTCTTCTCTGTAAAAAACGCCCAGAAGTGCCATTTTCCCCTGAAACTCAAGCTTCCTTGACCTACAAGTGACTCGATTTCCCCCAAGACTGACCAATTGTGCCCCTTTTTACACCAGAACTGCCCTGTTTTCAGTGAAAATCCTTTTTACCTCAATTCACCGCACAAAGCTGCATTTGCCTACATTCCCAAGTAAAAATCTGCTTGAAGAGCACCAAACACATGGAGACACCAGTAGCTCTAAACATTCCACCTTTAAATGCCCCCCAAAGAGAGCTAGAATGGCTGCCCCTGGCTGACAGAGACTACCAGATGGCAGAAGTAATCCCAGAGTACAGCAAGTATCATATTCATTTGATCAATGAGCTAAAAGCCAAACATCTCAGTGGAAATGATATTCTAGGGATTTGGGACTCCAATTTGCCCATTTTCAATCTTCCTCAAGTCAATATCCTACCAGATTTAATCCATCGATGCAGTGCCAACTATGACCCATGTCAGAGAGCTGTCCTCAGTCCCTCAGGCTCAGTTTTGTTCCATGTCACCCCTGAGGCTATAAATCAAATGCTGCACTTTCATACTACAAAGCCATTGACTCCTCTATCTATGATGGACTTGATAAAGCAAGGAGGCAAGCTGTCCAGTGCCCAAATCATAGAGATTAATCAACTATTCATTCAATCAGGCTCTCAAACTGTGAGGACTCCTCCTATTGGAAATGTATATCTCAATGAGTTGGGCAAAATGCTTGTGGATATGATCAGTTATGTCCTGGGATACAGATCAACTGAGGATGTTGATGAAACCATTCTGGCCATGATGTCTGTCTTCTCCCCTGGAAAGCCTCCTTCTGTTCACTATGATTATGCTACATACATTGCCAATAAAATTCATGAGCAATTGATGAATTTAGAAAGGGAAAGGATATTTAGATACACTTCTTACATCTATCACTTGTTCCTATTTTATCAGCCTGATAGCTTCCCTATTACTCTCAAGAAGTTTGATGCTCAGGGAAACCAAAGGTCTGTGGTATTTTGGTCTTCAATCTTTCATCACATATCTTTTTCACCATATAGCTATTGTGAATTCATAGACCTTTTTATCCATCCAGCCATGTCCTTGTTGTTGAGTTCCCCTCCTCCAAGATTGACAGATGAGATGCAAAGAATCCTCCAGCTCTCAAAGGCCTACAGCATTGGGGATTGGTACTTTTACCAACACCATACAGTGATCAGAATATATGGTTGTGAGTTAGCCCCATATAGGCTACCAAGATATGTCCCTATGAGACTTTTTGCTTTAGAATATTTCAGACAATTTGGAAATGCAGACATGATCCATTTCCACAGCAAAAATAAGAAGGCACAACTCAAAGTCAGAAACCAGCTAGGCCCATTTATTTATAATAAAAGAGAAGAGGCATGGCAAGAAGCAGATAAGATCCTAAAGTGCCTCGGGTTGCAAACCAGTTTCCTCTGGATACCCTGTGATCCCAATCATTTCATTAGTCTTAGAAGGGTCAAATATAAGTTGGCTAGCTATGATCATGTCAGGTTGCCTCATATTGAAAAATATGCAAATCTATTAAGATGGAAAGAGGGTACCCTAGAAGAGGCAAGTTCTAAAGAGGAAATAGCACAAAAAGAAGCAAAGAAACTTTAGAAGGAAGCTAACTTGGAATATTGTGGACATGTTTCTTCTTCTTATCATACTCAACTTGGAGCAGTTGCCTCATCTTCTACAGCTCCCCAGCAAGCAGCTCAAACTACTCCTCAAGCAGCTAGCACAGATAAGGGAAAAGAAATGGAGCAGGAGCAGACACTCCCAACAACAGAACAGCAGAAAGAACATGCAGAACAGCAAGAGGAAATGGCTGAGGCCCCTGTATCCACAGAGCAACAGGCTCAAGAAAGTGTGCCTCCAAGGCAGGAAACAACAATGGATACCTCGGTACTTCAAACCCCAATAAATGAAGAGAGAACTAGGAAGAGGGACAGACAGCAAGAAACTCCCCTCACTACATCAGCAAGTCAACAAGGGGAGAAAAGGCAAAGATTAAACCCTTTTTCTGAAGAAGAGATGCCTATTGGACCATCCATGGGTATGGGCCCCCCTAGCATGGAAGCATCAGCCAGTTCCTTCCAACAGGAACAAGAAAGACCACTTGGAGGAGAGGTCAGCTCCTCAAGCCAGCAAAGAAGGGAAAAGTCTGGAATCAAGAAACAATTTATGGATATAAAAGCTATGAATGAGCCAGTCAAACTCCAGCTTTACAATCATTTGCTCAAGATGGCTCCCACCAACCAACAGAGGCTCATGTCAGCATATGACATTGCAGAAGGGAAGATTACTATGAGCCATTTCATGCCTGCCTTGCTGCAGCCACAGTCAGCTGCAGATTACATCAGAACCAACCTAGAAGTGTTTGCAAAGGACATCCACCCAATGGACCAAATAGAGCTACATAAGCAAACGGGTGAGATGGTCTACTCTACTCTTGCAGATAAAACACTTCTAGCACACAAACTGCAAAATTCTCTCCATAATACTACTACCCAACTAGAATTGGAGAAAGCTTCTTCTCAAGCCAAAGACAATAGGATTAGGTCTTTGGAAGATATCATTATAGAGCTTGGGCATGACCCAAGTGATCCCAAAGCTGTGCAGGCACTAATGAAGAAAAAGGATGAAGATATATCAGCTTTGAGGAAGATGGTCAAACTTCCAGCAACCCTTCATCCCCAAACAGAAGATGTTGCCCAGCAGAGAAAGGATCAAGATGTAGCAGCCATGTTGCTGACATTACACAAGCAATTAGTAGAAACAGAAGGACGATTGGTAGCAACAGAGGGTGCATTAGAGGCAGCCCTGAAACAGAAACAAGGAGAGCAGATACCTCAGCCCTCTCAGCCAGTCATAAATCTTGAGGAGCCTCCTCAAATTATAAGTCCTCCCCTGGTACAAACAACAGGAGCAAGTACCTCAACTGCTGGGCCTCAACCCACAGAAAAAGAAGCAGCAGCAGAGCAAGCCCTAGGCCTCGGTATGAGAGATATGATGAAGGAGCTGCAAGCTCTTGAAACCCAAATGAATGAGCTGAAGGATGCCAAAGAAAAGCTGGCCCAGCTAGATGAGAAATATGATAAATCTAAGCAGCAAGTGGCAGAAAAGACCAGGGAAGTTAGGACACTAGAAAGAAGGATAAAAGAGCTTGAAAAGGAGCTCACCATGAGCAAGGTCATAACTGAGGTCAAGAAGATCCTGTGGGCTAAGATTGGCCAGTCAATCACAGATCAGTGGCAATACATAGAGACAATTCATGAGCAAATGGATCTGTTGAACAGGGCTCATGCTGAAAGCCAAAGGGCCAGAGCCTCTCTGGGAAGTATGCCTGATATTGCTACCAGGATGATCAATGTCCTGAATAATAAAACTGGCCTTCAATTGGCATCAATGGGTATCAGGGATAGGACTGATACAATTTTGTTAATCAAAAGGGTGCACACCCTTAGAAGCTATGTGCAAACATTAGAAAGAAAGTGCCAAGATATTCAAGTAGAAATCAATGCTTTTGCCACCAAAATCACAGCATTGCATGGCAGAGGGCTTCCCAGCCTAGTGACCAGTGCAGGAAGACTGTTGTCCCATGAACAATATGCTAAAAGGGTCAACAATTATGCAGCTAATCAGTTGACAGCTACAGCAAGCAGTCCAGAAGCAGTTGGCCCACCTTCAGGGCAAGAGATTTATGATAAATTAGAGAATTTATTCTTCATTGAACATGAAATTAAACATCTTTTTGAAGTGCCCCCTAATTATTATAAGTATACAGAGGCAGACGAGACCCTGATCAAGATGCAGAGACATCAAATGCCCACTGATGAATGGTGGACGAATATGATAAAGACTCTGCTTTAAATCAAGTCTGAATTTTGTTCTAAAAAGTTTTCACAGCAACAGGAAAGCAATTGAATGAGGTGGACAGTGACCATGCACAGCTAGAGCATCACAGATGACCTGTCCGAATACAGCACTGCCCTAAAATGGCAGCATAAAGGCAAAAGCAATCGAAATCACCGCGAGGAGCTCAGATGGCCCATAGAGCCAAAAGTCAAGAATCTCTGACAAACAGCAAACAGCTGTTGTATGTGTATTTAAGTGGCTTTTAATTTTGTAAAAAATATCTTAGAAAGTTGGTAAGAGCAGTTATTGTGCAATAACTCAGTGCTGAGATATTTTTGTGATATTTTGTATATATGCACCCCCGCATAGCTTATTGGGGGTTGTTGTTACTCATTTGTTCAAGAGAACTCGGCTGTATATCCTCTGAAAGATATAATACAAAGGAGCTGTTGGTTTCCAAAGGAATGAGTTTGCCTTGGACCTGATGTGATGAAATTATTGACTGCTGCAGGATTCTCGTGTTATGGCGTGATACAATAAGTGTTCTCTAACTGTATTTGTGTTTCATTTCTTGCATAATCTGTCTGTGATGTATGGTAATTAGTCTTGGTAGAAAAGAAAAGGAATAGTTCAGGATTTGTCCACTAAGAACACCCTAAACTCAATCTTTACTACTAAATATGTTTTCTCCAGGGTTAGCTGCAACTATGGAATTCTTAAATGCTCCTATTTGCTCTAATCACATGATAAGTCTTTATTCAGTAATTCTTACTTGCTGCTGATAATGATTTGTCTGTTATTCTCTGTTACACTGTGAAAGAACTCTTAACTGCCTTTTACTGGTGTAATTTATACTGTTTATTGTCTAAAAATCGAAGTTTGTATCATGAATACCCATCTGGCCCTGCAGTGAACCTCTCTTTATCACATATAGCAAACACTTTCATTTCTGGACTCCACATGCCCAATGGATTGAACTCTCTTTGATATTTGCATGCCCTTCCTTAAACAATAGCCTGCAACCAAAATTCAAACAAAACTCCCATCTCATAACTAGCCTAAAATCCTCAAAAAACAAAGTTAAAACTAAAAGAGAGAGCCCTCTCTGATTACAGGTAGGCTAGAACCTGTAATCCAAAGCTTGGTTAGTGGTTACCCCGGCCGTATTCCCTCAGGAGTCAAAGGGAACAACCTGGGTGTTAACAAGAGTCACAGGGTTGTCTGCCCTTGGTTTTGTAATGTAATGTCGATTTGAAAGATTTACCCATGGTCCGCAGACCATGGGATTGTATAAATAGAGCGAGTTTGTAAGTGTAGAAATAGTTAATGACATAGAAGAATAATGAGTCTAAGAGATTGATGAAGCGTTGAGTCGAAGTGTAAGTCGTTTCTTTAGGTCGTAGAGTAGGAGAAGGCTCTACAGCTGAGTGCGCAGAGGCCTAGTAGTCTGTAGCTGAGTGCGCGTACCCCTGCAGCTGAGTGCGCAAGGCACACCGAGTCTGTAACCGTGGAAAGCATTAATAAAGAGAAGTTTTACCATATTTCTATGTATCTTTTCCTGTTTTATGTATTATTGGGTATAGTTTACTATTTATTTGTTGCGCGAACTCATATGAATGTGCTATATAAATAAATATAAGATAAGCCATCCATTTACACAAAGATAACTAACTGGTGTAAGAAGATAAGTAAGATCTCGGGCGTGACTTAGGGAAATAGTGTAGAGTACTGCTCCAGCACCGCGGAAGCCCCACAACCCTGGTTAGGGCTGCATGAAGGCAAATATATCAGGGCATGAAGGCCATGGAAGTGCGTGAAGTAACCTGTGTGAAGGGACTAACAGTTGGACCAAGTCAACCCCTCAGAAATCTCAAGGGTGCGGAAACCTGGTTCCAGCACCCCCCATACTACTTCAGGTGAGACCTCAGTCCATGCTCCGCGGACTGTTGC
This sequence comes from Pinus tabuliformis, assembly GCA_031772625.1. NCBI lineage: Eukaryota > Viridiplantae > Streptophyta > Pinopsida > Pinales > Pinaceae > Pinus > Pinus tabuliformis. The sequence goes on from CM062814.1 coordinate 99,285,531, forward strand.
TGAAAGGGACAGTAGTACAGGGATTTGTTTGGCTAATTAACTTTGAACCTAGGTCATGCCCCTACAAGCCAACAAATGGTTATGTTGTCGGTATCGGGATCTGCATAGAGATGTCTGATGTCGTATCACTGGAATCCAAATATGAAAGAAATTTAAAATTGGTTGGATAGGAAGATTGATGAGTTCACGGCACAGGAGAACAAGAATCCGCAGCTATCAAAAGAAGAGTGGTTAGACTGTTACCTGTACACAGAGATCCATGAAATTTTCTTCACATCTTTCCCTACCGAGCTATACGATTCGATCGCGAAGCTAGCAGATAGCCAAGGAAGGTGCAAGCTGGACAGGCCTATTGTGTGGACTCCAAAATTGGTGCACAGATTAGAAGCATCAGAGGATAAGATCGCGCACATTGTTGATCATTAGCTCGATTGATTTATAGGAGGATTCATTACTGAATTCGCGGTAGATACTTCAGTCAACTACAGGGAGGCACAGCGACGCTTCCTTAAAGAACGTGAGGTAAGTACGTTAAGTATTTTAACACTTGAATTAAAATGCTATTGTGTGAAAAATGGGTTATGCGAATAAATTGATGTTTGTGGCTATGTGAAGTGGGAGAATTTACAGAAATGAAGGTAGTGCAAAACTAGAAACTAGCTCCTTGATTTCACCCCCGCAAGGAGACGAGGAAGAGCTCGCGAAGGTCTCACCAAGAAGTGCGATCAATTTGATAAGGCATAGGATTCCACGCATACCACCCCCACACACACCACCACCAGTTTCACCGTCTTCACCCCCATCTTTGCCCATACCACCTCCGCCACCACCGCGAGTTAATATGGCAAGCACGATATAGTTGTTGGTGTTCAAGGGAGTAGGAAATGAAGATCCGGACCAGTTTTGGTTCATGATAAAGGCTGTATGGGAAGCACAAGGAGTCACGAATGAAAATATAAAGAAGGCAACATTGATCAGCGCTCTATAAGATCGCACGTTGACTTGGTACATTAAGCATTCTAATGACAATCGAATGTGGGGATCGCAGACATCCAAACTGCGCTAAACAGGGAATTTAGCAGGCCGAAGTCAGAGTCACAGTCGATCATTGGGTTCAAGGAAATCACAATGCCACTAGGCGAGACCCCTTGGGAGTTTAATCAGAGACTGAAGTGCACAATTCGCGAAGCTAACATGACGTTGACGGATGGACAACAACGCGAATGGTTTGTAGCATCGTTAACTTTGCATCTAAGGAACGCGTTATCACAACAGAGGCTAACAACTCAAGTCGAGGCCTTAGAGATCGCGATGAGACTACACGAGACCCTGATACGGGATCCCAACCTATGATTTCAGTAGATCTACGTGCAGTTGAAAAACTTGTGCCTTGAGATGCAGAGTCTAAAACAGGATAGGACAACTCGCCCAGAGGTGCGCGATGAAGTATGGTGCGTAAAGTGCAAGGGTCAAGGACATGACAAGGACCACTGCCTGGTGTTCGCGAATTACCTTGCGGGAAGAGGAATAATGCCATTGAGACCGGAGGCACAAGCAGGACCTAGTGCAGCGCCTGCATTGTGGTGCACGATTTGTCAAATAGGAGGAAAGCATGCTACGAATAACTACCATTTATTGTTGAAGTACACACAGAATTCGCAATAGTTGTTCTGTAATTTATGTAGGTCAATGGGACATGATGAGTGCACCTGCAGAAGCTATGAACTAATGATGGATAGGGCTCCCACCTATAGAGTGTAGGCCAAGACGCGACCCCTTGACCAGAACGTAGGGATGACGTGAACCAGATTTCAGGGGTGTAGACGAGGCTGAGGTGGAGGAGGACCTAGAAGAGGTTGCGAACAGCTAATATGTTACAATTGCAGAGGGCCAGGGCATTATGCCCGCGATTGTATGAATCTGACGTGTCCATCATGCTTGTATTGTACATTGTTTGATCATGAGATGGAGGATTTTCCCACACTGATAGCAAGGCTACGCAACAAGGGAGCGCTCCAACCTCCCCCAACTCAAAACCTACAAATGATGAGGTCTGAGCCACAGGAGGAAGAACCTAATGTGAATATTGTGCTCTGAAGTGGAATTATGACAAGGGATGACAAAGACAAGCAGCCTAAAGAGAGTACTTGGGTTCGCAAGGCTCCGACGAAAGAACCAGAGTTTGATTTGGAGCGCGCTAAGGAAACCTTCATAGAAGCCAGGAAGAGCTTCGTTGATGCCTCCACTTCAGGAAGAAAAGACAAACCGGAGCCCGAAATGGACCCATCGATGCTCACGACATTCCTGGAAACATGCATGAAGCTGTTGCGCTACAACAAGGCTGTAAAGGGGCTGCAGGAACTCATTAATAGATGCGCTGGGACCGCGCTAGGAGAACCACACGTAGTCTGAAATATTGGAAAGCACGCGATGAGGATGGGAAGAGAGACGCGATTGACCGTGCAGATTGGGGAATATGAGATGGACCAAGTGATTCTGGACCTAGGATGAGATGTGAACGTTCTGCCAAAGCAGACATGGGAGTGCATGGGAAGGCCTACGCTGCAATGGTCTCCTATCTAGTTGCAGATGGAGAACCAGCAAAAGATCCTACCTATGGGAAGATTGCAAGGAATCATTGTAGATATTGAAGGGGCAAGCGCGCTAGCAGATTTTGAAGTGATAGAGATTGTTGATGACAGCAATCCCTACCCTACGCTATTAGGGATAGATTGGGCCACTGACATGAATGGGGTGATAAACCTAAAGAAGCGCAAGATGATTTTTGAGAAAAAGTCTATGCACGTAGACGTACCATTGGACCCTGCAGAATGATCGCAGTACATAGAGCCAGTGCGCGACTATGAAATCGACGACGACTTGGACTGCATCTACAAGATAACCGCACGAGAGAAAGATTAGGTAAATCCCACCGCGGATGGACGAATCTCATGGGAGCGCGAAAGCTCCTGTACATCGGATTCTGACGAAGAGATAGAGCGATGGCAGAACTGGTTACACGAGGTAACCACGCTGAACTGTAACATGATGACGAGATTGTTGCACTGCATATCGACAGAGGTAATGGATTTGCCTACATATGATGGGATGAGCGAGGTAGATGACTTCCTGAATAGATTCGAAAGGGAGGTGCTGAAACAACAACGTGTTGAAGCATTGAAATGGGTATTGCGCGCTACGCCTGCGAGGTGGTGGGGTACGCACCAAGGAAGCTTTGAGGACTGGCACGAATGAAGGAGACTAGTGCACATACAGTTTGGGAAGCCTCAGATGCGATTAACAGACAAGATTGTCGGCCAGATAGGTTCGCGTGCACATCTGTCCAGATGGATACAGGCATATGTCACGAAACCTGTGCAGATGCACACAGACTTCGCATTAGGAGACACGGTCAGTAAGCATGTGCGGGCGAGACACTTGCACGAACGACCCCTCAGGATGGAACAACATAGTATGGGAGGAATGAGTGTGTAGAAGGTTATCCGTGGAGAAGCCTTTAACGAAGTATGCGAAGCGCTAAACAAGGTACACAATGCGCAGCGAACTGATTGGGACCTATGCGTACTAGCGGTTCTATGGGCTTATAGGACAATGAGCAAGAAACTAACGGAGTAGACGCCGCTGAGGCTAGATATGGAGTGAACATTGTAATCCCCATCGAGTATAAAATACCTAGTCCGTGCATAGCAGGGTCGATAGATATAACGGCTCGCGGAGCCTTAGAAGAAGGGATCGCGCAGCTGAACGAAGCAGAACGCTTGGGACCTAAGGAAGAAATCTAACAGGGTAATATTAGGCTCCAAGAACTTATGAAAGAAAGGGTATGATTAAGGGAGAAAAGCACTCTATTGGAAGCGGAAGTCAAGAAGCTTGAGGACGGAATCAAGAAGGATTTTCTTGAGAAAGAAACCAGGGTTCTAAAACAAGGTGTGCATGATCACATCGGCAAATTAGGGGACTACCACCGAGGGTTGATCATCCTGATGCCTTGGATTAGACTGCACATTACGAAAGGAATCACCCATGATAGCACGATGTCGATGGTAAAGTGCGCGACGCAACCAGTAACAATTGTAGGTGGATGTTTTCAGGGAAAATGATGAATGACTGGTTGAAACCCTATATGGGTGGCGCGGCCACCTGAATGACAATGGGGAGTACATTCTTAGTGCTCTAGGCAGTTGAAAGGAGACTCGAGACTATAAATTACTCTGTCGGGGAGCTGTACGATGTTGGAGCTGCGCGCAGGAGCAAAGTGTCACATGGTCCGCGACCGCGCAAGGAGGGTTGTGCTGCCGCGCGGGTTGGTTGGAAAGTGACCATTGGAGTCACTATTCATGATGTGATGCTTGACTTGAGACCAAATGGAGCGGGCGGCAGGCATTTAAGACGCGCTTTATGGGCAAGATTTGGGAAAATTTTCCGCCAAAGGAGCATTAATGTACCGGATTTGGGGGGAATGGTCAAATTCAAATTCAAAAGATGTTATAAATTACAAAGGGTTGCCCAGCAAACAACACTTGGTCCTTTGCGAATTGAGTTGTTGTATGCCCCGCATATTCTAAGCAGAGACCTGTTTGACTTGTGCAGAGCATTGATTGAGCCCTTGATTGAGCAACTGAGAGATTTTTGGATGAGCAAGATAACCGCATATGAGGAAGCCAAGGAAATTACAAAGATGATCGTTGAAGAGCTCGTGCAAGCCCTAACCATAGAAGATGCCCCCGAAGGCATCAGGATTGTGGAGGAAATCCCTAAATCACCGCGCACACTGAGTCCGAAGAAAGACAAACAGTCGATGATTCTAGTGTGTGTGTCCCCACGAAACCCGTTGCGCATCAGATTAACGATGGAGGAGAAAGGGAAAGCAATTAACTTGGAATACGACGAGGAGGAGGAAGACCTGGAGGACTTCATAATTGAAGAAGACGAGGACAAGGATATGGAGGAAGAAAATGAGCCTGTTTACCCTCCAACAAAGTTGTCCGCATATATCCCCCCACAAAAAGGGAAGGCAAAAGTGCCCAAGGACCTCGACGAGAGCAAGAGCTCTCTCCAGACTCCGCTCCTCCCGGACGACATCATCTTTGAGGGCACGCACCTAGGACAGGTGCCAAATTTGAAGTTTGAAGATTGGGATCTCGCTGACCACAAGAAATTTCCTCACCTAAAGACCGTGTAGCTCATGAAGCCCAAGTAGAACACTGCAACGGGGGTTATAGAATTAGAGTCATGAAAGTGGTTACGTGGAGTGGAAAAAGCAGGGCTATTAAACCTGGTCTGGGTGCCACATTTCCACCGCGCCCCAGTCACGATCTTCATCATCAGGCAGCTGCTTTGCCTGGTGCGTGGCAGGTGTTTGTGGCTGAAGGAGACCATCCCCATCACAAACCACTTAATCCATCGCATTACCCAACTTCCATGCAAAGGAGAGGACCCTGCAGACATCTCAGAGGGGAAGAGCAGCGATTTAGCCATCTTGGAGGCCATGAAGAATAAATACAAGTTGGAGAAGGAGAAAAGGGACTATGCCATCTCTAGCATCAACAACAAAGCAGTTAAAGTGGCGACCCAGATACTGGCAGGCAAGATCATGCGGAAGTTCCGTGCAGACAAGGTGCCCGTGCCGGTGGTTGCACTTGCTAAGCAGTGCACGGAGGGGGTCTAGTTTAACTGGTCCGAGTTCCTATGCAAAGAGTTCCTATAAAATTGTCGCGAGACCCAGGAACAAGGAAAAACGTTCCACTATGCATGGATTCTGTTATCCATAGTGTTGGTGGCAGGAGAATTGTCGAAGGACAATCAGTTCCCCATAATTAACAGGGATCTGCTTGAGGCCGTGAAGTACGCTTCGCTGTGGGCCACGAAAGACGCGAACTGGATCCGCAACAATAGGATATTCTGGGTGTTCATGGAGATGAACATCAGAATGGGGATTAACCACAAGTTGCGGTTATCACCCACTGTCTACAACAGCCTGCAAAGTTTTGCAGAATTTAAAGCGAACTTCCACAACATATATATCAGAGTGCGCAAGGACCCGACCAAGAAATGGAGCAAGCTACCCTTCATGGCCACAGATGATGTAATTTTCGATGTACTGGAGACATGGCTGCCGGAGTGGCGCACCCCAAACATCATGGCATTGGAGAAATCTGCAGCGCAAAAGAAGAAAGAGGAGGCCAAGCTGCGCATGGCACAGTTGGAAGAGAAGAGAAGGCAAGAAGCAACGGCAGAAAAAGCGCAGGAGGCGTGGGACGTTGTGCAAACAGCAGCAGAACAGAAAAAGGCCACAGCAGCAGCAGCACAGGAGGCAGCCGAGAAGGCGTGCGAGGGCCAGAAGTCGCCTTCGCATGGGCAGCAAAAAGAGATGGAAACAGAGGAAGAAGAGGGCAGCGCAGACCCACAAATAGCGGCAACACTACTAAATCGCTAGCGCCGAAGCGAGCGGATGGGACTGCGCAAAAAAGTGTAAGCATCCAAGCTGTCGATCGACCTGATCACCCTTACTGAAGGTGATCTGCACAACATAGGTGAAACAGTGCACAATGTCACCACCAAGGCCCTCCAGAATTTCGCAGAGGAGAATCAAATTATGTTGGGGGCCCTCTGAGCACAGCTTCAGGAGTTGTAGGTGCGCACTCCACAGGTTGGTACCCTTTCGACCAGCCTCGCAAGTGGGACAGTTGCAGTCGAGCAAATGCTATGCACTCGGACAACAAACACAATAGTGTTGCCAGAGGGGGAAATGGTTCAAACAAATGAGGCTGACGAGCCTACCATTAGTACACTCAAAGGGATAGCGATCAACATGGCTGCGCTCCCGCGGGAGATGCTCTATGTTCTGCAGGATGGGATTACTGCAGAACTGCGAGAGCCGCGCATTGCAAGTGTTGAGCGAGCAAAAGATCAACATGGAGTAGTTGAGCTTGCAACATGATGAGGTCATGTCACAAAACCGGCAAATGGTACAAGTACTAGAAGAACCTGTTAGATGGTCCCCGAGTTGGCCATCCTAACAGATGGACCAGCGAAGGTGTGCATCCATAGATTAGCAGCAGGGGTGCGCGAGGTGCGAGAGGAAACAACTAAGGTTCAGCTGGAGTTGAACCTTCAGATAGCAAAGCTACAGTTGAAGGCGTAGCCCTCTACCCCTCCAAAAGTCAGAGAACATCGCGCCAATGCTATTACATAGGGGATGGAAGAAATCAGCAGTGCAGTAAGGGACTGCACCAGCATGTTGGAAGAGTCCTTCGAGGTCCTCACCAATCTACAGGAGGACCCCAACATCCAGCGCTTAGAGACAGAGGCACGTGAGCTCCAGCAGCAATATGACAGCGCCAAAGGAACTGCGTAGGCAATGGCCCTCACTCAGAGGCTCACACAAATGCAATAGGCCAAAGTGTTGAAAGACCAGGTGGATGCAGCACGGCATAGAGAAGCAGTCTTGAAGGCACGCGTTCAGCCTTGGATCAGCGAGGCCTTCGTCATTACAACAATAATTGAAGGCAAGCTTGCACAAATGCAGGGGATGCAGGAACAGATGCAGGAAAGCAGTTCCAACACCACAGTCTCAGAACAACGCGTACAGAAGATTCAGCAGGCAACCGCTCAGTGTGTTGCCGACCATGCAACTGCTCGAGTAGAGTTAAAGGGTCTCCGGGCAAAGATTTCCACACCAATAGAGTGACTCAAGGGCGAGTCACAATGTTTGTGTTAGGGGCCTGTTGGGCGTGGAATCCCCCCAAGGCATGTTTTGGGGCTTAAAGCCCAAGTTTTGACCAAGTCCCGTGTAAAGACTCAACGATTTGCGGGCATGGAGCATGAAGTCATAATAGAGTCACAAGGTTGTCTGCCCTTAGTTTTGTAATGTGATATAGGTTTGGAAGATCTACCCATGGTCTGTAGACCATGGGATTGTATAAATAGAGTGAGGCTCTAAGTGTAGAAAACAGTTAATGACATAGAAGAATAATGAGTCTAAGAGATTCATGAAGTGTTGAGTCAAAGTGTAAGTCGTGTCTTTGGGTCGTAGAGTAGGAGAACGCTCTGTAGCTGAGTGCGCAGAGTCCTAGTAGTCCGCAGCTGAGTGCGTGTACCCCTAGAGCTGAGTGCGTAGGGCAGGTCGAGTCTGTAACCATGGAAAGCATTAATAAAGAGAAGTTTTACCATATTTGTGTGTATCTTTTCCTGTTTTATGTATTATTGGTTATAGTTTACTGTTGATTTTTTGCGTGAACTCATATGAATGTGTTGTATAAATATATATAAGATAAGGCATCCATTTACGCGAAGATAACTAACTGGTGTAAGAATATAAGATCTCGGGTGTGACTTAGGGAAATAGTGCAGAGTGTTGCTCCAGCAGCGCGGAAGCCCCACAGCCCTCATTAGGGCTGCGCGAAGGCGAATATATCAGGGCGTGAAGGCCATGGAAGTGTGGAAAGGGACTAACAGTTGGACCAAGTCAACCCCTCAGACATCTCGAGGGTGCGGAAACCTAGTTCCAGCACCCCCCCGTACTACTTCAGGTGAGACATCAATCCGTGCTCTGTGGACTGTTACCGAAAGGGCCAGTAGTACAGGGATTTGTTTGGCTAATTAACTTTGAACCTGGGTCAGGCCCCTATAAGCCAACAACAGGATGGTACCCAAGGGAAATTTCGTGCCCACAGGGATGATATAGAGAGGATGTTCTTCATATTATTCGGGCAGAGGCTGCCCGTGCTGGTAGTTTTTATAGGTGGACAGCCAGTGGGCGACCTAGACCAACTCATGGCCGCAGTTCCAAGCCGTTAGAGATAAAATGATGCCAAGGCCAACGAGTTGTTGTTTTTTGGTGCAATGTAGTGGGACTTGGTCAAGCAAAGGATAGGGAATATAAAAAGTGATAGAAATATGGTCTGCAAATTCTAATGGGAATCAACATATGTTTTTTTTTGGTTTGCCCTGTATGCCCACTTCAATTATGAATCGTTGATTTTTCAAAAAGCATGGTGGAGAAATGAAGAGAACGTTGACTTCAACTCAACACACAGGTCTTGTTTATTTTGATACGGGCATGAAATAGTGGAGCTTGGCATGTTGTGACATGAATGATGGCCAGCGCGCAACTAAATATTGTGTTGCAACAACCTGCAAGAGGGAGAATACATGTGTGGAATTGTTTACCTTTGTGGTGGTGCCGATGGTTGCCCAAATATGGACGAAAGAGCCATGACAACATGGATGGATGTATGTGAATGTTGTGGTCAACAATACCATGGGCCTTAGTGGGTGGTGCTAACATAAGCCAAGATTAAAAGGTTGAAAATGAGTCTACACATAAGGTTGATCTGCATTAGATGCAACAATGAAAGTCAAATTTAAAGTGAGAGAGGATATGTACACATGGATTAATAAATTGATGAACCATGTATCTGAAAAGAACGCCTAGATAACTAGTGGTTACAACGGCTGGTGACCCATGTAACCCAGTGGATGGATTATTTTTATATGGACATTGATGTCATATGTACAAAGACAGCAACAAAGGAAAACAAAATATTATGGAGTCAAATTTTTTATTACATGTAAATGGGCATACAGCAGTAAGACCTGGTATGGCATGCTTACCCCTCAGTAATCACTGGTAAAGTCTGGGTTAGACCTAGGTGATAGGGGGTATGTCGGGTTAAATACCCGGGGCATTAAACTTTGAGGGGGGTAAGGGCTAGAGTGAGCGGGATTGTCTCACTTAGAAGGTTTTGGATGGATTTAGTCAAGGAACCACAAGTCAAGTTTAAGGGGGGAATTGTTAGGTAAAATTGACTCGAGGTTGGAATCAAGGTTGACCTGGTTAAATAGTAGTGGTTTTGGGCACATGGTGTAGTGTACCCATGGTATTATGGTTCGTGGTATTGCATGAAATGGAACCTATAAAAGGTTAGTAATACTTCATTGTAATGTAGGCCTGGAGGTGAGTGATGAAGGCTCACTTGGCCGGATTGGCCAGGGTTTTGGCCAATGCTAATGAGATCTCATTGGGTGGGGTTTTTCTCCAGATTTGGGGTTTTCCCACATAAACTTGAGTGTTTATGTGTTTATATGTTTTTTTTTGGTTATTCTTATTCGTTAAATCTCGTTATAATTTATCTTTCTCCAATAAATCCTTAACATCAATTTTTGTGAACATTGGGTATAAGGGTAGCAGAATCGGGTGAGTTTCCCCTCTGGTGCTAAGAGGGCGAAAGGGATATTAGAGCTTGTGCACAATGATGTGTTTGGACCTGTGTCAGTTCCATCACTGGGTGAGTCTGTGTACTATGTATCATTTATAGATGACTTCTCAAGGGATACATGGATATATTTCCTCAAGAAGAAATCTGAAGTCTTTGACAAGTTTAAAGAATTTAAGGATCTAGTGGAAAACCAAACAAAGAAGAAGATAAAGGTGCTTAGGACAGATAATGGTGGAGAGTTCTACAAGAAGGAATTTGAAGAGTTATGTAAGAAGTGTGGTATAGTATGGCAAAAGACTACTCCATACACACCTCAGCAAAATGGAGTTGCAGAAAGAATGAACATGACGTTGATGGAAACGGAAAAAAGCATGCTCAGTGGTGTTGGGTTAGGATAGGAATTTTGGGCAGAGGCATTGGATACTGCATGTTACCTGGTTAATAAATCACCTTCATCAACGTAGGAGGATAAGACTCCACATGAGGTATGGACTGGTAAGAAACCCTCTCTTTCACATCTGAGGGTATTTGGTTATGATGGATATGTGCATGTTCCAAAGGAGAAAAGAACAAAGTTGGATAGTAAATATGAAAGGTGCATCTTTATTGGGTATAAGGATGGTTTAAAAGGTTATAAGCTTTGGAACCCATAAACAAGGAAGGTTATGTACAGCTGAGATGTGGTATTTAGAGAGGTGAAAGATGTTATTAAACATGAAGTCCTACCAAAGGAACCTGAGAATATAGAGTTTGAGCTAATGGAGGAAGAATCGGACGCTACAGTAGAAAAGGAATCAAAAGATGAAGAGCCACAAACTCCAACTATGAGAAGATTAGTTCGAGAAAGAAGGTAGCCAAAAAGGTATAATCCATCTACTTTCTATTCAAATTTTGCTTTATCTATTACTGATGATGATCCCAAAACTGTCAGGAAGGTAGTAGATTCAGAGGATGGATGATGCAGGTCTACCCTGCGTATACCCACAGTATGTGTATAGTATGCATAACTCTGTTTCTCCCCAGGAAACTCAACTCTCTGCCGAGTCAAACCTTCATTATTTAAGGAATGATTAAAACCCCCTTTATTAATATCTCTGTGGAAAGATTCATTACAATAGCCCAGTCTTTCCCTTAATTAATCCTTCTTTCCATCGGGACTCTATAACACCTCTTAACCCTTCATTAATCCTTAATTAACCCTTAAGCCCACATATATAATTAAAAGCCCACACTTTACCTTGATAATGTTGGACTTACCCTTAAACAACCTCATATTGCGCTTTATTCTATTACAAACCATTTATAATAGAAATCCTTTGTGGAACATGCCTTTCCGCTTTTATTCGATCTTTGCTCGTTTTCCAATGCAGACCTTTATCGCCAATCGCAATCGGGATTCTCCACAGTCACACTACACACTCCTCCTCCACATCTGATATGCGATAACTGGACTTCAATATAACTTAAACGCACTTAATTCTTCATCAGGTCCGCCTCATATTTCTTGTCGCAATCATTTTTGGTCGATACAACTCCATTGAATGTTTGTGATGCGATCACTTCGCTTTATCGCAATCGCTTATGACCAAGGTTAATCACTTCTCAATGAAACATTGTGATTTAATCTCCTTCGTTGATCCTCTTCTTGATCCGATGGTTAACAATGATGTCGCATGATCACAATCACTAATCGCTTGGGCCAGGCTCGTTCACTCCTAAGGCTCTCCTCCGATGCGATATTAACTGCTCTGCTCCATTCTCTGCGATATAATCTCATCTATTGATATATTAGATCCAACGGCTCCTATGCAATAAGGCTTCACTTCTCTATTCTTCCTTTCTACTTGGATTTATGCCTTTCCTTCAGTGTTTCATTGTGGTTTTCGGGTTTCTTCCATGGTTTTGGGTCTTCCGTTGTTCCGTTGTGCAATCCCTCCTGAGCTTAGCTTTGTGTGACTTCTTCCATCGCTATTCCTCCAGAGCATTATCTTGATCCTTCAAATCGATTCTATGTCCCTTTATGATCCTCTATCGCATTCTTCTTTACTCTATGTATTTGCTCTCCTCTTTGCGTTCGTCAAACTTCGCCTGCATATATATATATATATATATATATATATATATATATATCCTTTATGATCCTCTATCGCATTCTTCTTTACTCTATGTATTTGCTCTCCTCTTTGCGTTCGTCAAACTTCACCTGCATATATATATATATATATATATATATATATATATATGTATATGTATATGTATATGTATATGTATATGTATATGTATATGTATATGTATATGTATATGTATATGTATATGTATTATGCAAATCTTTGATTCACTCACAATTTATGATTCGATACTCAAAAACACACACTTACACAGTTGGAATTAAATCTGCGTATTTATAAATATTACAATTGATTACATAATGAGACTCTTCTGTCTCTCTAGCCTAATCTTCTAATATCAGTGGCCTTTGTTCCTCTCTTGCTCGTAGGCTTATAGTCACACTCTCCCTGGCTGGCTGGCTAGCTCGTTGGCTAACTAACTTATCCAACTTCCCTCTTTTTTTCTTTTCAATACATTATTAGCAGTTTCTTTACAGTTGAGGAACGTTCCTCAGTTGCTCAACAGTTTCTTCAAACAAGTTCCTAACTAATCTTAACTTGATATGTTTGCCTAATTTAAAAACTAATAATGGCTGAGTCAGCCTTAATGTTAAATGAACCACTAAATAGATTCCCTATCTACGCTTGCTAAGAAATAAATATTGTTTTACATGAAATTTTACAATGGCCCCTTCTTGGCTAACGTCTAGACCCTTAGGTCCGACTAGATACTTCGAGCTTGATCTTTGAGAGCCAATGCTCCTGCATCAAACTCCCAAAGTTGAAAACATTCATGATCTCCTAATCATGTGACTTCATGTGTTGATAGGAAACCTCCAGGGTCCCAAACTTTGGTTTGTAGTTGTCTGAATGCTTTGCACCTTTGTTGTTGTTGTATGTCACCTGTCTTCTGTTTCATCTTCCTCTCCTTGTCAATCAATTTCAAGTTCTGATTGATCATTCTTCTTGCTGCTTTCAACCTCCTCCATATGGACTGCTTCATCATTAACTTCCATAACTCTTCAATCTCCATCTCTAGCATTTCTTTGGGCTGGTCCATATTCTGCCATTCACTGTTACCTCTTTTTCTCTGCTTCAGGTTGTTGTTGTTGTCCACTAACTCTTCAAATTGTTGTTGGTTACTTCCATTGTGTAGTTGTTGGTTCCTTACTTGTTCCTCGCTTGTTCTTGATGCCTCCCTTTCATCCTTACCCTCTTTCACAGTTATCTCTGTCTGCACTGAATTCCGACTTTCCAGCATTCTCTCCAGCAATTGAACATCCCTATTCCATGGATTAAATTCTTCCATAGAATCTTCTTCTTTCATTTTTATTTGGTTGCTCATCTGTGCCAAATTTCCTCCAACATCTGCTACTATACCTGCACTCACAAAATAATTATCAAAATAGAAAACATAAGGCCTCAGTGCCTCTTCTTCCTTTGGCAACACATCAGTGTGATGCTATGTTTTCTCCTCCTCTATCAACATATTAGTCAGCTGATTTGAATTCTCAAAAGAATTCATGAGACTATCAGTTAGTCTCTCCTCCACATCATCTGTTCCAAGGATGTCTCCTCACTCAGGTTCACAATAGTGAACTTCTTCTTCTGCAATTTCCTTGTAATCTTCATCAGGTTCTTTCTTCCCTACTGGTGCTTTCAGCCATTTCTCCAGTAGTTCCAATTTTGTCTCCCATTCATTGATCCTTTGATGAGAGTTTAGTCCTTCTTCTTTAATATATTTTGCCTCTTCAAGACCTCCACTTGGTTGCTTGATATCCTTCTCCACTTCTTATTTCTTTTGGCCATCATCATAAGCCAAACTTTCTTTACTCCTTCCCCTTACAATATGCTGAAAAGTGACTCTTCTCCCCAACTGTGTATGGACTTTTATATGAGACCTAGTTATCCCATCTTCTTTCGAAACAAAGTTTAGATTCTGCATGTCTTCTTCCTCCTTGATGACAATGTCAGAAAATTGTCCTTCCTCACATGTTCCACCTGCAAACATACAAAAGTTATCAAATTTAACACCATAAGACCTCTGGGTCTCACTTGAATTTCAGTCTTCAAGTCTTCCTCCTGATACTCACTTATTCTGAGTAATTCTTCCTTCAGTCGAGCATTCATCATTTTCTCTTTCCTCCTCTATAGCCTATTCCACCTTATCTTTCTTCTCATATGAAAACCACACCTCTGGTCTTCCTCTTTCCTATGTAACAGTTCCATCAGTACCTCAAGATGGACTATTATCTCAGCCTTCTCCCTCTCATATTCTTCATCAGTTAACTGCTTCCATATGCCATTTTCCTTGGCATCTTCTTTCTTCACTATTCTTCTGCTATGGTCTTTCTCAGAACCTCTATTATGACTATTTGTAGTCATCTTCTTCCCCATCTTCATGAGTTTCTCACACTCACTATGAGCTGCACTAAGCCTCTGCAACAGCAATTCCTCCTTACTGCCACTCACCTCACCAAGCTTTCCTCTGAACTTGGCCTTTTGGCAAGCACTGGTTCTCTATCTCTGGAACCTCTTTGAGCACTTTTCTCTGCTCCTTCTAGGATTCAACTCATCTGCCTCTTCTACGAACACAACTATCCTCTTGTACTTCAATCACAATTGAAATACTAGGTTCTGACCACCTTTTTTTTCACTCAGAAACTCTTACCAGCTTTCTTCATCCTTTAGCAATTCTACCCACATCCTTTGTGGAATTGCCTTTGTGAGCTGCAACACTACCTCTGTGGTAACAAGTCTCCTTCTTGCTACATATGCCTCACTAAGTTTCTTTCCTCTGAGCTTAGTCTATTAGAATTTCTCTGGTTCTTTCCTCTGAAACCAATTTGAGCACTCCTTGCTCTAGATTTCTGCAACCTTCTCACCTTCTTATGCTGTCACCTATGTGTCAATATAAAAACCACACATTCTCCAATCTTCAATCAGATCAAAACAAAACATATCATCTCACTTTTTCAGGATCTCTGCATGATCTTGTTCCACCATTCTCCTGCACTTTGAATGGATTGTCCTCTTGTCTTCTTGCATCTGCAAGTTCTGCTGCACATCACCTCTGTGTGCTCACTGTTTTTCAGATTAAAATTTGACCTCCTCTTGCCTGCATAAACATCTTTACACATAACTTTGTTCTAATTTTTCTACAAAAAACTTTAACTGCTCTGATACCAATTGACGCAGGTCTACCTCGCGTATACCCACAGTATGCATATAGTATGCATAAATTTGTTTCTCCCCAGGTGTTTCGGGAATAATTAGTGTTTCTAAAAAATGCTAACCCTCTAGGTTTGGTAGCTAACCTAGAAACAACAGTTAAAACAATTCACTATTTTTCCTATAAACAACAGATAAGAGAAAGACTATAAGGAACCAACCTGCAACTTTCGCTTGATTCCTCGCTTGATCCCTCTCTCCCTTGACCGATCTCGCTGCTCCTTTCCGTACTTAACTCGCTTGGAAAGTACCTGCGCAATTATAGAAACAAAGACCTGTCAAATCATAATGATCTATTATTCATAAATAACATAGAATCGAAAGTATGATAAACATATGAATGCATTGACAAATTACACAAACATAAGGGAAAAATCTTGAAAAGCTTTATTGATAGAAAGGAGGATTACAACCCATGAGTTTGATCCAGTGTCATCCTTCCAGCTTCAAACCTTCTTCACCTCATGAACAGCAAGACATTCCAACATTACCACAATACTTAGACTCAATACTAAAACCATCAGCATCTCTTTACAACTCAGAACTATTCAGCCTCCAGATCTCTTGGATGAGTGATCTATTTATAGATGAGTGAAGGAGGTTGGGTCATCAATGATGATGATGAATTCCTTTCTATTTTTAGAATTTGATTCCATGAAAGAGGGAGATAGGAGGTTGATGTTTCCTAATTCCTTTTGTCATCCTTGGGCGAACTCAAAGGGGCAGGTGGCACTTGAGAAGCTTCTAGAGATTTCCCATGGATAGGGAATCTTCAAACCCTCCCAGAACTTTGCCCAAGTTCATTCATCACAAGCTAAAGAGGGACTAAGTGTGATGCATAGCACTTAGTCAGTGTGGTACCTACAATGCATTGCAGCCTGATAAAAGGCTTCCTGCAATGATCTCTTTAGAGACGCTTTTTAGACGTATGGAACTTTCTTTAGGAGTGAGGCATTCTAATGATTAACTTCTTTAGGGCATGTAACAACTATATTAGGGGTTGATGAACCCTAATAACATCGACATGTAAGTTGGCATTGATGTGCCCAAATAAACCTGTAACAGTTGCCCCCTAAAGTATGAGGTCGTAAATATCTATGTCGGGTGAAATGCTTTATCATGAGGATCGGAAGTTTTGAAACGGAAGGCGACCTGCATCAATTACAATACAATACATCATGATAATCTGATTTTTCTCATGAACTAGCTGAGGGAGGCATTCCCATGCTCAGCTTATAAACTTTCATTACATGTACATAGATCAAATAGTCGTCTACAGATATAGATTTATGATTTCTACAAATATAGAATTGTGATCCATGATTAGGATGACCATCTATGTAAATCCTTTGTATATTTGATTTGGTACTCCTGAATATATCGTAGCCCAAACGGATGAAACTAGATCCGGGGTCTTCAATCTCGTTCAATCTTCACTCAATGTACAAGTCTAACCATGTGAATAGATGTTCTGAGGTCGAACATGGAGAGACATCGCCTGATTACCAGCCAATGATGTAAGTTGTTAACAGACGCGAGAGGGATCACCGATAATAATGATGATCCTCAAGGTACTACAGTACATTTCACATGGTGTGAATAAATGATTTGATGTCGAACACCATGCAAAATATTTCGGTCAAAGGCCATTGATGTCAACCTGTCACCGGAAGTGAGAAACCTGCCATTGATGTATGCAAGCTTCAAAGCACTAAAAGGGTGTTTCTAAGTCAACTTCTTGGATGATGAGCTGATGTCGACAAGAAGTGACTCATCGTAGGAGGGCCTTGATGTATCCCACATCTATGACACGAAACGAAGCAAATGATTTTGGAGATGAGAATTGACTGACGACACAAGGTTCATGAATGGCGGTCATGAAAATGAAGGTTTACAGTATTGCAACAGATGAAGTTTTAACTGGATGACTTCCCTTAAACATATCGGCGACATTGAGATGAATTGGTAGCGTTGACCCAAAAACAAAATTGATGGATGGTGTGATAGACCAATGGTGTGATAACCATCAAGCTGAATGTCCCAACCCAAATAGTCATGGAGATGAGGTGAAAGTGTCATGTTCAAGAGCGACTCGCTACCATAAGTTTTTCAAGACTTTTCCCATTTTCCCGGGTCATTTCTGACTAGTACCTCTTTATTTTTATCAATCTTGAGGATAACATATGCTTGTTCTATAATTCACCCTTCGGGCGAACCCATCACTATTTGATGTTTTAACGAGTCTAGCGAAGGTGAAACTCGGTCTTGCCTAGATGGACAAGTTTGTCGCTATTATGATATTTTAATGAGTTTAACGACAAAGATAACTTGGTCCTTTTCATGTTTAGAGAGTTTGAAAAGGGACGAAAAGAAAGCTCTATAAGTTCTTTTTCGTAAAAATAATCCCTCAAGTCCGAAAAAGCATAAAATAATACAAGAGAGATGTCGTTTCCAATACTTTAACGAGCTGGAATGGACAAGCGCTCGACTATCTTTTCTTATTTAGAGAGTCTGAAAAGAGTTTAAAGAGGACTCTATGGTTTCTTTTCATTTTTATCAAAGCTTGAAAAAGAAACAAAAAGTTTTCTTTGTGGTCAAAGATGCTCAATTCGCCATTTAGTATATCGGATTCTACTTTCAGTTGTTCATCCTGCTCAAAACTCCACCAAAGATGATTAAAAATACATGTTCATGGATAAAAATGAATAAAAAACCATCATTTACTTGATTTACATGTAAAAGTAAATATAAAAAACAAGTTTGGTAATTCATTTTAACCATTTCGTTTTTACCATTTGATTTGGAGCTCTAGAATAGTTTTTTACGCCAAACTTCACTAGCTGATTGCGAAGGATTCTGTGGATCATTTCTCGCGTCGTCAGGACCAGGTAGGAGCTATCCCAGTACTCTTTCATTCTATTCCATTCATTTTCAATTTTGAGCAAAAATTCTTAGTTTTTCAGGCCCCCCGGGGTTTCATCTTGCATTTTCTGGATCATTGCACCCTTTCCCTGTCGAAAAGTGTGATGCATTTCATGCACCTAAAAGGCAACATACAATGCATAGCACTATCTCTAAAGGGAAAGTGCGATGGGCACAGAAACTAAAATTAAACAGTTATTTTTTCCCAAATTTTTAATTGATTTTTGCACAAGTTGGATCCTAATTTATCTAATGATTGTGTTTCAGATATTCATTGGATCAAAATGGTTGTTACATGGAGAGAACGAGAACACAAGGAACAAGACATGATTGCCTTAAATGATCAGGGCACAGTTGATGCCTTAAGGAACTGTGGGTTGCTGAAGTTCTTTCTCTTATCCAGCATGCGGCAACAAATTGAACTACTACAGTATCTTGTTCGTGCTTGGGATCCTACTGACCAGGTTTTTCACATTAGGGGTAAAGAGATCCCCTTTACCATCGAGGATGTTTACTTTCTGACGGGTTTATCGAGGCAGGGTGCCCCCATTTCATTATTAGGATTCACCAAAGGAGGTGAATCGCTGAGAGATTATATTTGTCAGTTTTGTCAGGAAGGATCTCAACCCAGCAGAGATGGAAAGATTCATATCCGAGATGTTAGTGATCGACCTTTGAGAACAATCCTTTTTACCCTTGCTAGACTGGCTGGCAGTGTAGCTTTACATTTAGCAAACAGATCTTATATGCAATGTGCCTTAGAATGCCTGGAACCAAAGGTATTCAACTGGTGCAAGGCAATTCTTCCATCTATGAGAGAACAACTGACCAAGGTGAAGGCTGGAAAGACAAAAAAAATTGGTTATGGGTCTATCTTAATTTCCTTCACCTTGGAGAGAATCCTGCTTATGCAGCCACAACACATTTCTCTAGGAGTACCTGGACCTAGAGACCCACGGATGCAGAGGTGGGTAGATCTTATGGCTAGGCATGCTGGCCAGTCATTGATCTCATTTTCCTTTGCTTTCTTCGAGTGGTTCGACCATCAGGAGATGGTCTTCGCGGAATATCCATATGCTAGGATGGACTTCCATGGTGATCCAGATCTGGTATTGCCAGTTGGGGCGCAGTGGAGCGCTATTGGTAAATTGATTTGACCACACTTCTCTTTTTGAAGTTTTTACTTTTTTGTGTTTTTTTTATTGTTACCAAGACTAAATAAACTCATATATGTATGCAGATGTTGGATCCGTTCGACCTGTGGTACGCCCATGGGAGGCAGGTGCACCAGTGCAGAGAGCTGTTGGGAGGGCAGTTCTCAGAGATTTGGACATAGCAGAGACCTTGGCTCAGTTGCAGGATCACGTAGAGGGTTTAACCCTCGGTATTCTAGATGTCTAGATTGAGGAGTTACCCATGAGATTGCAGCACCATACCATTGGCGTGCCGAGTCGTTGGATGAGACTCCTGTGTATGATAGCACAAATTGTGACCTGTTATCATCAGCAGCACTATTCTTTTGGGATATTTAACGCATTCATTTTTTAGTTTTTTGGGTCAGATGACCGATTTTGTCTTGGACACAAACTATTTGTAAAAACTTATATACAGCTATCTATTTGACTTTCAAATTTTTATTGTGGTTAAGTGATGAAATCCTGTTCAAATGATGATGTGATTTGAAAAATGCTTTCTTTACATATGTTGCAAATGTCTATTTAACACATAGTTTGCTAAAGAGTCAGTCAATGTGTTTAAATTTCTGGGAATATGTTGATATTGAATAAATTCAAAATGTCTTTCCAAAATTCGAACTCTAAGGAACATGTGATGAATTGTTGGGCTTCGAACGGAATAGACGCCAGTAAGTTGTAGTACGACCAGTTGTGAATCTAGCCTAACAATGATTTGGCGTATGCCATGTGAAATGGCATCAGAGAAGATTTCAATCAATGCACTATACTCAGCGATATTGTTTGTCGATCGACCAATAGATATCCCTCTGAAACTCACTAACTCGCCACTTGGTGCGAAAATGGCCCATGTTGCAGAGGATAGGTTCTGCATACTACGACTAGCCCCATCAGCATACCCAACAAATGGTTCCAAAAAGTTCGACATCTGCAACAAATGTGAAGTGGATTACCTAACCAAATCAAAACTCTAAAAGAAAACTAACACACAAAAATGCAATCAAAGCATATGTACAGTGAGTTTTACTACACTTAATTTAAGCATAGTAACGTTTAAGATACAACCCATTCCGGGGCTATGACAATGGAATCCCATCATAATCGACTAACTCGTAGGCTCCTTTTGTCAACACACGTTTAACAATATAAGGGCCCATCCATAATGGTTCAAACTTCCCTGCTCCTAGTTTGTCAGAATCTTGATCGTAAAGCAAGACCAGGTCACCTTCTGAGAAGACACGAGGCTTAACATTCTTGTCATATTGTGCCTTGCGACAGTCCTAATTTGGTAGTTAATCCGATCATCATGTGATTGTGAAAATGCGACCCATGATCTGTAACTATAGCTTGTGGCACACCAAACCTAGAAACCACATGGTTAGAAAAAAAAGAGCAGTCGTTTCGCCACTGTTGTTCAATGTAGGCATTGTCTCGGCCCATTTGGTAAAATAGTCAACAGTGACTATAATATACCCATGCCCCCCGGCCGAGGTGGGGTTACATGTTATAAAATCAATGCCCCATTTTGTGAATGGGCCAACAGCAATGACTGGATGTAATGGTAAAGGTGGTAATCTAGTTTTAGGATCAAAATTCTGACAAGAATGGCACCTTCTAACAGCAAGAATGCAATCTTTGGATATAGATGGCCAGAAGTAACCATCTCACATATTTTTTTGTGAAGTTGCGTAACCAGATAAATGCCCCCCATAAGCACCAGAATGACATTCATTCAAAGCTTTCTCGTCCTGCTCATGAGTAAGGCACCTACGTAAGATCGTATTGACACCATGACAATAAAGTTTATCACCAATGATCAGATAATCTTTGGCTTGGTATCGAGTAAGTCATTGTTCAGAGTGAGAGGCATTAGGCCGAAAAGCTTGGGTCTGGAGATAGACCAGTATATCTCCATACCATGGATCACTTAACGAAATCAGAAACAGAGACTCATCCAAGATTGATGCTTCTGATGTTAAATCATTTGAGGACGTAGGAAGATCGCAAAGTAGCTCAGCAAAGACGAGAGATTTATTTGATTTGGATTTGATGAACTCTAAATAAAACTCCTGTAAGATAACTATCCATTTGGAATATCTTCTCCCCAGCAATTGACGTGACAAGATGTATGTCATAGGGTTGCAATCTGATACAATGGTAGTTTTGTGAAGGATGTAATGACGAAATCTCTGCACAACTTGAACGGCGGCCAATGCTAACTTTTCAACATATGAATATTTACTTTCTATATCATTGAGATTGTGACTCAAATAATATATAGAATGTTCGATTCCACTTTCTTCTTGAACTAGAACCATGCCAATGGTTGTATCTGTAGCGGCGAGATACAGGTAAAAGTCTTTTTGATAGTTTGGGGCATACATTAATGATGCTTTAATCAGGGAATCTTTGAGAGCATCAAAAGAAGCTTGCGCAACTTGGTCCCAATGGAAGGGTACCCCTTTCTTCAATAGACGTGTGTAACCTTTAGCTAATTCAGCATAGTTTGGAATGAATCTCCTCAGAAAGTTTGCCTTCCCTTGAAGTCTCTATATCTGTAACAAATTTGAAGGTGGAGGCATGTCAAGAATTGCTTGAACCTTTATGGGATCGAGTCGAATTCCATCTTTAGAAACTACGAATCTGAGCAATCGACTAGAGCCAACACAAAACACACATTTGTGTGGATTGAGTCTTATTTTGTAGTGTCGACAACGTAAAAATATTGCTCTCAAATGTTGCGGGTGATCAGTCTGTTTTCGCGAATGAGCAGGAAAATCATCAAGATAAGGTTGAACAATGTGTTTGATGTCATGGAAGGCATAATTCATCGCCCTCTGAAATGTAGCCCCTGCATTTTTCAAACCAAAGGGTAGCTTTCGATATGCGAATGTGCCCCACGGACATATAAAGGCAGTTTTTGATTGGTCCTGTGGGCGGATATTGATTTGATTGTAGCCAGAAAATCCATCCATGAATGAAAAGATTTCACATCTGGCACATTTGTCAATAATCTGGTTGATAAAAGGTGTAGGATAGTTGTCCTTCGAACATGCTTGGTTTACATCCCTATAATCGACACACACTCGAATTTTCCCTTGTTTTTTCATCACTGGAACAATATTAGATACCCAATCAGTAAGAGGTACAGGGAAAATGAAGCCAACATGCAAAAGTTTTTCAACCTCTGCTTTAATGGCAGCGACTTTCTTAGGATGAACGGGTCGAAGCCGCTGTCGTACTAGTTTGACATCAGGTGTTACACAGTAATTTGTCACCGTCCCTATCGCCCCGATTCTAGTACATTGGAGGATGCATTTCGGGACCTGTGAGCAGTGACATAGCCTAAAAACACTTGCACTATGTTCCCCTGAGTATGTACTTCATGTTCCCTCAAGACACCTTCTGCAAATTATCCCTGAAAAGTGCCCTTTTCCCATTGGCGCAGGTACCCAATGTCTGACCCGCGCCAATAACTCAGATCCTCAAAAAGGGGCGCGCCCATTGACGCTCTGTCTTAGAGCAATGCCCGCGCCAGTCGAGTTTAGTAATGTTTTTTGCCAAAATCACGACTGTATGATTTTTTCCTCCCAGATCATGAAGTCCTTTGAGGGAAAAATCCATCTGATAAAGCTCGAGAGTCATCATATCTATCCGCAGTAGCTTTTCATGGATGTTGCCATTCCATAATGGGTGTCCTAGTGCATTGAATCTTTCTCCCTTCTTCATCTATAAAAGCCTGTCCTCATGCATTAGACAAGCTAGTTCCAAGTTTATGAGTTCCGAAGTGCTGTATTTTTGAGTTCTTGAGTTGTTGGAGTAATGCTAGAGAGGTTATGCTGCCGGGAGTCCGAGAGAGAGGAAGTCTACTGCAAGGCATATAGCTTCTCGCCCAGCCAGAGGAAAGGTTCAACGTCAGAACCTTGGTTGTAACTTTTCCTGTCTATTATTAATTAATGAACGACTGTCATTATAGTTCCAATCTCATTGTCTATTATAGTGATGTTGATTTATTTCCTTTCTGACTGAAATATAGTTGTGCCTTGGTGGATTTTATGCTTGTATCTATTTCTTCCTTTGCATGTGCAGGTGTCCGTTTGTAAGGATCGCAAGGATTGTGACCTGCCGGAGCGAGGGAGCGGGAACACCAACTCTTCTTCGACTATAGCGTTGGAATCCAGGTTGGTCTTCTTAATTCACCTTTAATGTACAACTAGGAACTTGCGTGGCAGCGTGGATTGATTGTGGCTAGTTCTGTTTTAAGCTAGTGGGATCGCCTCTGTCCGCAGAGGGGATTTACCTAACCAACAATTTGGCGACTCCACTGGGGAGAAGCTATTTGGAGTTTGTATTGCATGATTAGTTTTCTCTCACTTGCCTGAGTTAATGAACTTTCTGGGTCAGTCTTGAAATTGCCATCTGCTGGGCACTGTCAATCAGACCCTGGGTTGTTATATTTATTTTTTGGGTCAGTGAATGCGGCTGGCGCGTTTTTTCTTTTGACTGTCGTGCCAGTTGGCGCATGTTGCTCCATAAAGACCCGCGCCAATTGACTGTTAGCGCGAGTTGCAGATTCACAGTCGCGCCAGCTCTGTGAATTTTGCCAGTTTGGTACTTGAAAGCTCCTTAAACTCGGATTTTTTGTTTTTCCATATCTTTTGCTGCTTCTGAGAGTGTGTTGGACTCTGTGTGACTGGTTGTTACCTTCATCCTTCAGTTTTTTGCTTATTTCTATCGATTTTGTATCCCAACCCTAGAGTACCTAGTGGCTTTGCATGTCGAGCCTTTTGTGGGACCTTGTGGTTTGATTATCCAGTCAGCTTGTTGGTTGTTTTCCGCACTCATCTAGTGGTTGTTAAAAGTTGGTATTCTATGCTTCGAGTGATTCACTTCTAGCTTGCTTGGATCTTGCTTGACTTCATTTGAACTTAGATCACATGGTTCATTGAACGTCTTCGTGTTTTCCTTTGCTTTGACAGTTCATCTTCATGTTTCTAAATTGGTTCTATGTCCATTGAGTGAATTGTGTTTGTACTCGTGGATATCTCTTGAGGTTTGTTTACATGCATTATGCCATTTTAAAAAAACAAAAAACAAAAGAGCTTTTTGCATTATATTAGTTAGCATTTATTGCTATTTGTCGCTTTTAAAAAGAAAAGGAAAAACTTTTATTTCTTGTTATTAGCTGCATTAGGATCTTTGTTACTTGCTTGATGATCATTTTGTTTGTGTAAAAAAAAAAAAAATCTCTACTCTTCTGTAGGTAGAATTCATCGAATGAAACGATATAATTTTGGCATATAGATTGCATTTAGGAAGTTTGGAGAGACCACATACGGTAGGACCAAAAAACTGAAACATAATTGAAGATAAACTATAAAATAAACTCAATGAACCTAACAACGCATTGGAACATAACGCAAACATTCTAGAGGTCTAGGTTAGAGACGTGTTCCGGCGTCGTTAAACCTGGTAGCTTACCGTCGAGTGGTTGGGTGATTCCTCCACGGTGAAACGATAGGTGCCAATACGGACTGTGCTCCCACGTATCGTCGCGTATACATTGGGAGACCCCTATAGGAATAAAGCTTTTATCCATAGGAAGCCGTGTCGGCCGCCCTACGATTCGCAATGCAGTGAACACAGCATTCACGAAGATCGACCACCCGTACCCTAAAAAGTATTCTGTGGTTTTGTGAAAAGTTTGGCACACCCTCTACCTAGAATTCCAGAGCAGTCACTTTTGATCCTTTTTGGACTCCTTAAATGAAAAGGTGCCTGTGAGCGTCTTGTCACTTCGTGCTCATTAAATATTCGAAGGAGACTAGAGTCATCTTTTTGTCCTTTTCTCGACTCTTAAAAAGTGAAAAGGTCAAGTTCAAAGTTCAGTGTCTTAAAATTTATTTGACCACGATCACATATAACCCGGTTAAATTTTGCTTACGTTAGCTTGAGTAGGGTTCTTTCTCGCTCAAATGGCATCCTTCCCTGAACCCACCGGCCAAGGTGGTCCCCTGGCTGGTCCGATTCCTTCTGTCGGAAATGTTGGTGTTCAGTATATAGCAACTTTGTCTTTACCTGGGTTCACCATCGGTTTACCCGTATGGGTGTTCTCAAACTCAGTGGTCTCGAGTGTGATAACTCCTGTTCCACCACCACATCCTCCACCTGAGCAACATCATTTTGATTCCAAGGTGGACCCCTGCCCTTCTTCGCCTACTGCTGTGTCCTCATCTTCTACTTCGCCTGGTGAAACTCTGGATTTAAGTAACCAGGTGGCTAAGAAGAAGAAGAAGAAGACCAAAAAGAAGAAGTCTCCCAAAAGAAAGGTCCCATCTACCCCAAATATACCTGAAGTAAAGTCTCCTCCTGCTCCACCGCGGAAGGCTAAATTTCCTTGTAGATTATGCAAGGAAGACCATCTTCTTCACGATTGTCCTGGCATCCCCAGGGTCTTAGAAGTATGGGCTCACGATCGGGACCGCCCTACATCGTCCTCTGGAGATCATGGTGATGCTACCCTATCAGCTGGAAATGTTAAGGGAAAAGGGAAGATTCGAATCCCCTGTAGACTTTGTGAAGGCAATCATCCCCTTCACCTTTGTCCATTCATGGATGGAGCCTCTATTGTATTGGAAAGTCTTACAGCTCCCTCAACTCAACTTCCTACTGGTTATCAACGTCTCTCTGCAATTGCAGAATGTTCCCCTGCTGACCAAGCAATCAAGCATGATTCCTCTTTGGTCTAGCTTTCTCTTCCCGAACCTGGCTGTGCTCAGCTTGTTCCAGACCAGTCCCTGGTCGGAAAGAGCGTTGCTTTACAGCCTGTTCCAGACCAGTCCCTGGTCGAAAAGAGTGTTGCTTTACAGCCTGTTCCAGACCAGTCCCTGGTCGGAAAGAGTGTTGATTTTCAGCCCGTTCCAGACCAGTCCCTGGTCGGAAACGCTGTTGATTTACCTTCGTCGTCTACACACCACTTTGTTCCGGAAACGTTTGTCATCAAAGATGAACCACCTGAATCCAAACCAGATGAAAGTCCAAAGGTCCAGATGACAAGTGACCCGGTCTTTCCAAAGGTCCAGATAACAGTTGACCCGGTTTTGCCTTCAGAAGTTTCAATCTCAGATGATATTATCACTGTAAAGGATGAAGATCACAACGTCCAAATTCTATACATAAACATAGACTCTAATGATCAAGTGAGTATCCCCCTCATTCCTTCACAGCAGGAAGGAAGTCCATCAGAGTCATACCTGGCCGTTTATCCGGTCCCACCTCCAAGGGACCTAGTTGTTTCCTTCAATTGGGATCAACTAGGCAATTCCCGGTTACCAGCTTCCAGACCATTTCAAATTATAGTCCAAGTCTACCAAATGGTTATGGCCGGTACCATTATTGATGAGGGATCTCCTGTGAGCATCCTTTCTTCCACAGCTTGGGAAGCACTTGGTTCGCCACTGCTTCTGCCTGAGATGAGAAACCTTACAGGTTTTCATCGAGAAACCAGTCGACCTTTAGGAATTCTTCCCCATGTACCTATCACATTAGAAGGGAAGACCGTTCAAATGGGCGTCATGGTAGTCCAAGGCCCGTTAGATTACAATTTACTCCTTGGGCGAGACTATATTTATCGCATACGTGCAATTGTGTCCTCACTCTTCAGAGTGATGTGTTTTCCGCACGAAAGAAGAACGATCAAGATCGTAGACCAACTTTCGTTCCCCGGTTCACACTTTACATATAGTCATCTACCATTCCTAAATGGTCTTATTTCCACAGGAAATGCCTCAACATCCAGTCCGTCATTCTGATGACGGCAGCTGACCCGGGCGCGTGACTGAAGCCCGGGGGGCATGCATCCTCCTTTTCAAAATCGAGTCTTTCCAAGTGAACCTTCATTCCATCCACTCCGTGAATGCCATGAAGCTTGGGGGGCATGTACCTCGATTTGCATTATCATGCTGGGGGTATGAAAATTTATAACAAGCATAGTTTTTTTCATTTCAAGCTTGTGTAAACATGAAACCGAATCCAAGCAGAGTTCTTCATGGTTCAAGCTTGTGTAAAAATGAACCCATACCTGATTTACATCCCGTGATTGCCATTTATCTGCTAAATTCTGCTAGATGAGCCTTGGTTGTTTTATTCCATCGCCACCATCTCTTTGGCCGATCATATGCTTTCACTTGGTTGTTTTCCTTTCCTGAGGAACCGCAGCGATGAGTGGTTTTATTAGCCAGCCTCTTGACCATTACATGTTTTAAGCAGTTCCACCACTACCGGAACCAGATGCTACCCTTTATACCACTCGTTCCTCTAGGACGAGTCGCCTTTAAGCTCTATTCTGACTCGTAAAATATGAAAAGATTGCCGAGTATTTTTCCCTTCTTGACTCGTTAAAGAGAATAAAATTGAAGGTCTTTTTTCAGCTCTCTTCCGACCATTTAAAGAGGAAAAGATTGCCGAGTTACTCCCCTTGACTCGTCAAACGTAAATAAGGGGCAGTCGTTTTAAGTTCTTTTTGTCGACCGTTAAAACATAAAAAGATTACCGGGTTTTTGTCGTTTCAAACTCGTTAATGGTTACGGAATGATGTGGTTTTAACCGCTTTTTTACTTTTTCAGGTCGAAATCACTAATTATGAAAAGTACTCCTCGATCGTAATAGTCGGGCGGGTCTTTCGGGTATTATTTTATACTTTTTCGGGCCCGAGAGACACAACTTTACGAAAAAGGACATCCCTGGAGTTTCCTTTTTGCTGTCTTTTCAAACTCTCTAAACATGAAAAGACGCCGAGTTCTTCCTTTGTCAGACTCGTTAAAACCTGATGACATCGGATTTTGTCGAAATGACACACCACAAGCATATGCTATCCCCATCAAGCTTGTTAAAAATAACTGGGGTACTCGCCAGAAATGGCGGGGGGGGGAAAGAAAATTTTTGAACCATAATTATTATCGTGTCGGC
Organism: Pinus tabuliformis; assembly: GCA_031772625.1. Lineage (NCBI taxonomy): Eukaryota > Viridiplantae > Streptophyta > Pinopsida > Pinales > Pinaceae > Pinus > Pinus tabuliformis. The sequence goes on from CM062814.1 coordinate 99,314,193, forward strand.
AGTATGTCGCTCTTGAACATGGCACTTTTCTGCTTTCGTGTCCAGGGTGGGGACATCTCATCTTATTTTTCACTTGCCTCCGTGGGATTGGGTAATCCTTATTTGACCTCTCATCCACTCATTGCCTCGTCATCATGACCCTTGATACATTGATGTCAAATACTGCCAATTCCATTAATGTGCTGCCGATATGTTCAAGAGAAGTTGACCTCTGCAAAGAAACAACCTCCCTCTGATAGTTCGTACAATCTTGATTCACAACATCATCTCTCTGTCTCATGTCGATGATGTGGGAAACATTATGGCCCACCTTCGATCAACGTCACTTCCTGTCGACTTCAGCTCATTATCCAGGAAGTTGATCTAGAGACTCCCTTCCGGTGCCTTGGAGCCTGCATGCCTCAATGGCAGGTTCTTCGTGTTCGACACGAGGTTTTCATCATTGGCCTCCGATCGAATGATTCTACGGGTGTTCGACGTCAGATCACTAATTCGCACGCCGTAGATTGTACCGATAGTACCTTGAGGGCCATTGTCATTATTGGCGGTACCTCTCTCGTCTGTTAACAGTTCCAAATATTGACTGGTAATCAGACAATGTTCATGCATGTTCGACTTCAGCTCAAATATTCGCATGCTTGAACTTGTACTTCTGTTCGGGTCGAGATGGAGCGCAAGACCCTAGATTGTGTCTGTTGTAATCCAGGCGTGATTCTTGATACATGACTCATTCACTGGATGGCTGCGACCATACCTGAGTCAATTCATTGATCCTACCCAGATGGTTGCGTCCATACTATGGATCTAAATTATCATGTACTCTCTTATGGATGGCTGCGACCATACCACGTACATCATGTATTTGAGCTATCAATAGTATCTCTCAATGCAGGTTCTTGGCAGCGGCTATATGTGTTCTTGCAAAGCATTTCACCCCTCTCTCTCGCTCGGGCCTCATGCTTTGGGGGGCATCTGTTACACAGTAATTTGTCACCGTTGGTCACCGTCCCTATCGCCCTGATTCCAGTACATTGGAGGATGCATTTCGGTACCTGTGAGCAGTGACATAGCCTAAAAACACTTGCACTATGTTCCCCTGAGTATGTACTTCATGTTCCCTCAAGACACCTTCTGCAAATTATCCCTGAAAAGTGCCCTTTTCCCATTGGCGCAGGTACCCAATGTTTGACCCGCGCCAATAACTCAGATCCTCAAAAAGGGGCGCGCCCATTGGCGCTCTGTCTTAGAACAATGCCCGCGCCAGTCGAGTTTAGTAATGTTTTTTGCCAAAAGCACGATTGTATGATTTTTTCCTCCCAGATCATGAAGTCCTTTGAGGGAAAAATCCATCTGATAAAGCTCGAGAGTCATCATATCTATCCGTAGTAGCTTTTCATGGATGTTGCCATTCCATAATGGGTGTCCTGGTGCATTGAATCTTTCTCCCTTCTTCATCTATAAAAGCTTGTCCTCATGCATTAGACAAGCTAGTTCCAAGTTTATGAGTTCCGAAGTGCTGTAGTTTTGAGTTCTTGAGTTGTTGGAGTAATGCTAGAGAGGTTATGCTGCCGGGAGTCCGAGAGAGAGGAAGTCTACTGCAAGGCATATAGCTGCTCGCCCAGCCAGAGGAAAGGTTCAACGTCAGAACCTTGGTTGTAACTTTTCCTGTCTATTATTAATTAATGAACGACTGTCATTATAGTTCCAATCTCATTATCTATTATAGTGATGTTGATTTATTTCCTTTTTGACTGAAATATAGTTGTGCCTTGGTGGATTTTATGCTTGTATCTGTTTCTTCCTTTGCATGTGCAGGTGTCCGTTTGCAAGGATCGCAAGGATTGTGACCTGCCGGAGCGAGGGAGCGGGAACACCAACTCTGCTTCGACTATAGCGTTGGAATCCAGGTTGGTCTTCTTAATTCACCTTTAATGTACAACTAGGAACTTGCGTGGCAGCGTGGATTGATTGTGGCTAGTTCTGTTTTAAGCTAGTGGGATCGCCTCTGTCCGCAGAGGGGATTTACCTAACCAACAATTTGGCGACTCCACTGGGGAGAAGCTATTTGGAGTTTGTCTTGCATGATTAGTTTTCTCTCGCTTGCCTGAGTTAATGAACTTTCTGGGTCAGTCTTGAAATTGCTATCTGCTGGGCACTGTCAATCAGACCCTGGGTTGTTATATTTATTTTTTGGGTCAGTGAACGCGGCTGGCGCGTTTTTTCTTTTGACAGTCACGCCAGTTGGCACATGTTGCTCCATAAAGACCCGCGCCAATTGACTGTTAGCGTGAGTTGCAGATTCACAGTCGCGCCAGCTCTGTGAATTTTGCCAGTTTGGTACTTGAAAGCTCCTTAAACTCGGATTTGTTGTTTTTCCATATCTTTTGCTGCTTCTGGGAGTGTGTTGGACCTCTGTGTGACTGGTTGTTACCTTCATCCTTCAGTTGTTTGCTTATTTCTATCGATTTTGTATCCCAGCCCTAGAGTACCTAGTGGCTTTGCATGTCGAGCCTTCTGTGGGACCTTGTGGTTTGATTATCCAGTCAGCTTGTTGGTTGTTTTCCGCACTCATCTAGTGGTTGTTAAAAGTTGGTATTCTATGCTTCGAGTGATTCACTTCTAGCTTGCTTGGATCTTGCTTGACTTCATTTGAACTTAGATCACATGGTTCGTTGAACATCTTCGTGTTTTCCTTTGCTTTGACAGTTCATCTTCATGTTTCTAAATTGGTTCTATGTCCATTGAGTGAATTGTGTTTGTACTCGTGGATATCTCTTGAGGTTTGTTTACATGCATTATGCCATTTTAAAAAATCAAAAAACAAAAGAGCTTTTTGCATTATATTAGTTAGCATTTATTGCTATTTGTCGCTTTTAAAAAGAAAAGGAAAAACTTTTATTTCTTGTTATTAGCTGCATTAGGATCTTTGTTACTTGCTTGATGATCATTTTGTTTGTGTAAAAAAAAAAATCTCTACTCTTCTATAGGTAGAATTCATCGAATGAAACGATATAATTTTGGCATATAGATTGCATTTAGGAAGTTTGGAGAGACCACATACGGTAGGACCAAAAAACTGAAACGTAATTGAAGATAAACTATAAAATAAACTCAATGAACCTAACAACGCATTGGAACATAACGCAAACATTCTAGAGGTCTAGGTTAGAGACGTGTTCCGACGTCGTTAAACCTGGTAGCTTACCGTCGAGTGGTTGGGTGATTCCTCCACGGTGAAACGATAGGTGCCAATACGGACTGTGCTCCCACGTACCGTCGCGTATACATTGGGAGACCCCTATAGGAATAAAGCTTTTATCCATAGGAAGCCATGTCGGCCGCCCTACGATTCGCAATGCAGTGAACACAGCATTCACGAAGATCGACCACCCGTACCCTAAAAAGTATTCTGTGGTTTTGCGAAAAGTTTGGCACACCCTCTACCTAGAATTCCAGAGCAGTCACTTTTGATCCTTTTCGGACTCCTTAAACGAAAAGGTGCCTGTGAGCGTCTTGTCACTTCGTGCTCATTAAATATTCGAAGGAGACTAGAGTCATCTTTTCGTCCTTTTCTCGACTCTTAAAAAGTGAAAAGGTCAAGTTCAAAGTTCAGTGTCTTAAAATTTATTTGACCACGATCACATATAACCCGGTTAAATTTTGCTTGCGTTAGCTTGAGTAGGGTTCTTTCTCGCTCAAATGGCATCCTTCCCTGAACCCACCGGCCAAGGTGGTCCCCTGGCTGGTCCGATTCCTTCTGTCGGAAATGTTGGTGTTCAGTATATAGCAACTTTGTCTTTACCTGGGTTCACCATCGGTTTACCCGTATGGGTGTTCTCAAACTCAGTGGTCTCGAGTGTGATAACTCATGTTCCACCACCACCTCCTCCACCTGAGCAACATCATTTTGATTCCAAGGTGGACCCCTGCCCTTCTTCGCCTACTGCTGTGTCCTCATCTTCTACTTCGCCTGGTGAAACTCTGGATTTAAGTAACCAGGTGGCTAAGAAGAAGAAGAAGAAGACCAAAAAGAAGAAGTCTCCCAAAAGAAAGGTCCCATCTACCCTGAATATACCTGAAGTAAAGTCTCCTCCTGCTCCGCCGCGGAAGGCTAAATTTCCTTGTAGATTATGCAAGGAAGACCATCTTCTTCATGATTGTCCTGGCATCCCCAGGGTCTTAGAAGTATGGGCTCACGATCAGGATCGCCCTGCATCGTCCTCTGGAGATCATGGTGATGCTACCCTATCAGCTGGAAATGTTAAGGGAAAAGGGAAGATTCGAATCCCCTGTAGACTTTGTGAAGGCAATCATCCCCTTCACCTTTTTCCATTCATGGATGGAGCCTCTATTGTATTGGAAAGTCTTACAGCTCCCTCAACTCAACTTCCTACTGGTTATCAACGTTTCTCTGCAATTGCAGAATGTTCCCCTGCTGACCAAGCAATCAAGCATGATTCCTCTTTGGTCCAGCTTTCTCTTCCCGAACCTAGCTGTGCTCAACCTGTTCCAGACCAGTCCCTGGTCGGAAAGAGCGTTGCTTTACAGCCTGTTCCAGACCAGTCCCTGGTCGAAAAGAGTGTTGCTTTACAGCCTGTTCCAGACCAGTCCCTGGTCGGAAAGAGTGTTGATTTTCAGCCTGTTCCAGACCAGTCCCTGGTCGGAAACGCTGTTGATTTACCTTCGTCGTCTACACACCACTTTGTTCCGGAAACGTTTGTCATCAAAGATGAACCACCTGAATCCAAACCAGATGAAAGTCCAAAGGTCCAGATGACAAGTGACCCGGTCTTTCCAAAGGTCCAGATAACAGTTGACCCGGTTTTGCCTTTAGAAGTTCCAATCTCAGATGATATTATCACAGTAAAGGATGAAGATCACAACGTCCAAATTCTATACATAAACATAGACTCTAATGATCAAGTGAGTATCCCCCTCATTCCTTCACAGCAGGAAGGAAGTCCATCAGAGTCATACCCGGCCGTTTATCCGGTCCCACCTCCAAGCGACCTAGTTGTTTCCTTCAATTGGGATCAACTAGGCAATTCCCGGTTACCAGCTTCCAGACCATTTCAAATTATAGTCCAAGTCTACCAAATGGTTATGGCCGGTACCATTATTGATGAGGGATCTCCTGTGAGCATCCTTTCTTCCACAGCTTGGGAAGCACTTGGTTCGCCACTGCTTCTGCCTGAGATGAGAAACCTTACAGGTTTTCATCGAGAAACCAGTCGACCTTTAGGAATTCTTCCCCATGTACCTATCACATTAGAAGGGAAGACCGTTCAATTGGGCGTCATGGTAGTCCAAGGCCCGTTAGATTACAATTTACTCCTTGGGCGAGACTATATTTATCGCATACGTGCAATTGTGTCCTCACTCTTCAGAGTGATGTGTTTTCCGCACGAAAGAAGAACGATCAAGATCGTAGACCAACTTTCGTTCCCCGGTTCACACTTTACATATAGTCATCTACCATTCCTAAATGGTCTTATTTCCACAGGAAATGCCTCAACATCCAGTCCGTCATTCTGATGACGGCAGCTGACCCGGGCGCGTGACTGAAGCCCGGGGGGCATGCATCCTCCTTTTCAAAATCGAGTCTTTCCAAGTGAACCTTCATTCCATCCACTCCGTGAATGCCATGAAGCTTGGGGGGCATGTACCTCGATTTGCATTATCATGCTGGGGGTATGCAAATTTATAACAAGCATAGTTTTTTTCGTTTCAGGCTTGTGTAAACATGAAACCAAATCCAAGCAGAGTTCTTCATGGTTCAAACTTGTGTAAAAATGAACCCATACCTGATTTACATCCCGTGATTGCCATTTATCTGCTAAATTCTGCTAGATGAGCCTTGGTTGTTTTATTCCATCGCCACCATCTCTTTGGCCGATCATATGCTTTCACTTGGTTGTTTTCCTTTCCTGAGGAACCGCAGCGATGAGTGGTTTTATTAGCCAACCTCTTGACCATTACATGTTTTAAGCAGTTCAACCACTACCGGAACCAGTTGCTACCCTTTATACCACTCGTTCCTCTAGGACGAGTCGCCTTTAAGCTCTTTTCTGACTCGTAAAATATGAAAAGATTGCCGAGTTTTTTTCCCTTTTTGACTCATTAAAGAGAATAAAATTGAAGGTCTTTTTTCAGCTCTCTTCCGACCATTTAAAGAGGAAAAGATTGCCGAGTTACTCCCCTTGACTCGTCAAACGTAAATAAGGGGCGGTCGTTTTAAGTTCTTTTTGTCGACCGTTAAAACATAAAAAGATTACCGGGTTTTTGTCGTTTCAAACTCGTTAATGGTTACGAAACAACGTGGTTTTGACCGCTTTTTTACTTTTTCAGGTCGAAATCACTAATTATGAAAAGTACTCCTCGATTGTAATAGTCGGGAGGTTCTTTCGGGTATTATTTTATACTTTTTCGGGCCCGAGAGACACAACTTTACGAAAAAGGACATCCCTGGAGTTTCCTTTTTGCTGTCTTTTCAAACTCTCTAAACATGAAAAGACGCCGAGTTCTTCCTTTGTCAGACTCGTTAAAACCTGATGACATCGGATTTTGTCGAAATGACACACCACAAGCATATGCTATCCCCATCAAGCTTGTTAAAAATAACTGGGGTACTCGCCAGAAATGGCGGGGGGAAAAGAAAATTTTTGAACCATAATTATTATCGTGTCGGCAGTATGTCGCTCTTGAACATGGCACTTTTCTGCTTTCGTGTCCTGGGTGGGGACATCTCATCTTATTTTTCACTTGCCTCCGTGGGATTGGGTAATCCTTATTTGACCTCTCATCCACTCATTGCCTCGTCATCATGACCCTTGATACATTGATGTCAAATACTGCCAATTCCATTAATGTGCCGCCGATATGTTCAAGAGAAGTTGACCTCTGCAAAGAAACAACCTCCCTCTGATAGTTCGTACAATCTTGATTCACAACATCATCTCTCTGTCTCGTGTCGATGATGTGGGAAACATTATGGCCCACCTTCGATCAAGGTCACTTCCTATCGACTTCAGCTCATTATCCAGGAATTTGATCTAGAGACTCCCTTTCGGTGCCTTGGAGCCTGCATGCCTCAATGGCAGGTTCTTCGTGTTCGACGCGAGGTTTTCATCATTGGCCTCCGATCGAATGATTCTACGGGTGTTCGACGTCAGATCACTAATTCGCACGCCGTAGATTGTACCGATAGTACCTTGAGGGCCATTGTCATTATTGGTGGTACCTCTCTCGTCTGTTAATAGTTCCAAATATTGACTGGTAATCAGACGATGTTCATGCATGTTCGACTTCAGCTCACATATTCGCATGCTTGAACTTGTACTTCTGTTCGGGTCGAGATGGAGCGCAAGACCCTGGATTGTATCTGTTGTAATCCAGGCGTGATTCTTGATACATGACTCATTCACTGGATGGCTGCGACCATACCTGAGTCAATTCATTGATCCTACCCAGATGGCTGCGTCCATACTATGGATCTAAATTATCATGTACTCTCTTATGGATGGCTGCGACCATACCACGTACATCATGTATTTGAGCTATCAATAGTATCTCTCAATGCAGTTTCTCGGCAGCGGCTATATGTGTTCTTGCAAAGCATTTCACCCCTCTCTCTCGCTCGGGCCTCATGCTTTGGGGGGCATCTGTTACACAGTAATTTGTCACCGTTGGTCACCGTCCCTATCGCCCCGATTCCAGTACATTGGAGGATGCATTTCGGGACCTGTGAGCAGTGACATAGCCTAAAAACACTTGCACTATGTTCCCCTGAGTATGTACTTCATGTTCCCTCAAGACACCTTCTGCAAATTATCCCTGAAAAGTGCCCTTTTCCCATTGGCGCAGGTACCCAATGTCTGACCCGCGCCAATAACTCAGATCCTCAAAAAGGGGCGCGCCCATTGGCGCTCTGTCTTAGAACAATGCCCGCGCCAGTCGAGTTTAGTAATGTTTTTTTCCAAAAGCACGACTGTATGATTTTTTCCTCCCAGATCATGAAGTCCTTTGAGGGAAAAATCCATCTGATAAAGCTCAAGAGTCATCAGATCTATCCGCAGTAGCTTTTCATGGATGTTGCCATTCCATAATGGGTGTCCTGGTGCATTGAATCTTTCTCCCTTCTTCATCTATAAAAGCCTGTCCTCATGCATTAGACAAGCTAGTTCCAAGTTTATGAGTTCCGAAGTGCTGTAGTTTTGAGTTCTTGAGTTGTTGGAGTAATGCTAGAGAGGTTATGCTGTCGGGAGTCCGAGAGATAGGAAGTCTACTGCAAGGCATATAGCTGCTCGCCCAGCCAGAGGAAAGGTTCAACGTCAGAACGTTGGTTGTAACTTTTCCTGTCTATTATTAATTAATGAACGACTGTCATTATAGTTCCAATCTCATTGTCTATTATAGTGATGTTGATTTATTTCCTTTCTGACTGAAATATAGTTGTGCCTTGGTGGATTTTATGCTTGTATCTGTTTCTTCCTTTGCATGTGCAGGTGTCCGCTTGCAAGGATCGCAAGGATTGTGACCTGCCGGAGCGAGGGAGCGGGAACACCAACTCTGCTTCGACTATAGCGTTGGAATCCAGGTTGGTCTTCTTAATTCACCTTTAATGTACAACTAGGAACTTGCGTGGCAGCGTAGATTGATTGTGGCTAGTTTTGTTTTAAGCTAGTGGGATCGCCTCTGTCCGCATAGGGGATTTACCTAACCAACACCAGGGTACATTTTAATTTCATGTTCAACAATGCTTGAGTCAATGCCTGGCATCTCCTCATAAGACCATGCAAAGACATCTCGAAATTCGTGGAAAAGAGCACAGTAATTATCTAGTTCCAATGGAGAACAAGATTTGCCAACATGAATATTTTCTACAATGTTAGGCTTGGTTGAAATGTTTATAGAAATTGTTTCTTCTATGTTAGAAAGATTACGCTCAGAATCTACAGTATTTATAGAATTCGACAAGAAATCAATAATTGATGGGTGATTGAGTTCATTTGAATAATCTTCATTGTCATCTCGAAGGTGGGAATGATGATGATAATCTTCCCACGGCGTCTCTCCTATCATCATTGATTGGACGATTCCTTCATCCGTAGAATGTATACACAAAAAAGGATCTGAAGAGGTGCCATATTCTAAAGACCTATCTACCCATGCAATTGTTGAGTGCGGATTAGGGTTTGTCGCACAAGCCCAATAAATTGATTGCTATAACGATTCAATGGGGCTTGGTGGCATTGCCTCGCCATAATCATCACTTTCAAAGTAGTTGGAATTCTTCTTAAAATCAGATGATGTAGAAGAAATCATGTTGCAGGTCTCCACTCTTGCCACTTCCGCGAAACCAGATGGTGACGAGAGGGTAAAAGTGCCCATCAGGGAAGGATCTTTTAGGAGACCTACTCCAACATTTTGAAGCGATTGTGAATTTCCGTGTATCAATTGAATGCTTCCCATAGCATGTGAACTATTGGCAAAGAAGGCTAGATGATGAATGATTGTGATTCCACGCTTAAAGGGAAATGCAATCATTCGAAAATATGTGGAAACAACGGCAGCCATAGCATATACCCAAGGCCTTCCTAATAAAATGTTGTAATCAAGGAGTCCGTCAACTACCTCAACCTCAACATTTACTGTTTTTCCCCCTAGTTCAACTTGCAGGTTACTCAAAATCCCATACGGAGTGTATGTTCTTCCATCGAAAGCTTTTAATGTAGTTGGTGATCGTGACAAGGGCGGTGAACCAAGAGTTTTCCAGCAGCTCATGGACATAATGCAAGTAGACGCTCCCTCATCAATAATAGTTCGGTGAACATTTTTATTGAGAGATTTTACTTGTATTAGGAAAGCTAACTGTGCTGGTAACTGTGGTGTATATCCTATATGGTTAAAAACCACAAGATTAGAATCCGTAGGATTTATTCCACCTATTGCTGACAATAAAGCTTGTTTCTAGGAGGGACAGTTTTGCAACACCTCAGGTGTCGACATAATGGAAGGTGATTGAGCCAGATCTTCCACTATATTATAGTTTTGATCTACTCGAGCACGAGGATTGAATGTTGATTTATGGACAACTCCCTTTGGTGGCTTTATTGTTAACTCAGGTACAATTGGTGGAACAACTTTTTGTGAAGTCGAGGTCGAAGTACTAGGTTGATCAATAGCCTAGTTATTCGACGACGACAAATTTCCATAATATTTATTCCTTGTTGACACCAAAACATCGTTTTGCATATTTGCGATAGACAACATGAGTACTTGGGATGTGGAAGCATTATCTGTTGCAACCAAATGTGTTTCTAGGGTTGGAAATGGATCTGTCAACACTGCTGAGGTATTCGAAGTCTTTAGAAGTTTGGAGACCTCAGATCAATGTGGACAATCTCTTGTATAATGCTCATCATTACATATCAGACATGGATAACGAGGTTTCCTAGCCGCAGTAGGGGATTCAGATGATTTCTCAGGAGTGGAATTTTCCTGTTTCTTTTTGTTGTTCTTCCCCTTTTTCTTACCTCCTGGTTGCTTTGGATTTTTGCCTTTGTCAGATGACATGGCATTAATCTCCGAGGCAAGAGTGTTTTCTGATGGATTTGCATTTTGATTGGAAATAGCAAGAGTTTGACCAAATGGTCCTCTTGCCGTCTGTGTGCTTGAAGAACCGATCACGCCGTCGCCGGCATGAGAGTCCCTACTCGATTTTGGAGGTGGTGGAACAGTGAAGGTTGGTCTAGGTGCATCGGGAATTTTATCATAGAGCATGCCTAATTGTGTGTAAATCAAATCCAAATATTGGGCACGAGCGATAACTTGCTCTTCTGTGACAACTCCTCCTTTTGCCACATCCTCGATGATTGATGGCAACAAGGACTTTATGAACCACTCAGCTAAAAGCTGATCGGGAACATACGTCTTAACCATTCGACGATGACGCCGCCACTCATGAATATGATCTGATATATGAGTGGAGGTAATCTATTTAAAATTGGTCAAGGGTTTTGTTCCAATCTCATACCTGACAGGTAACTGGAAGTGGGTCAAAAAAGTAGTGGCTAGAATGGTGAAGTTATCGAAAGAAGCTCTTGGTAATTCAATATACCATTTAGCAGCTGGACCAGTAAGCATTCTGTGGAAAAGACGAATTCTGATCGAATCATCATTCAAATTATTGGATGAAAACCATAAATGAAAGGTCATAACATGATTCGATGGGTCTTCTCCTGGATTTCCATTAAACTTCAGAATATTAGATGGTAACTTATGAGGAATCACCGACCACGAAGGCGCATATGCAATTGGATCATTAGTGAGCCAGTTTAAATCTGGTAATTCTAAAGTTGCTACGAATGGAAATTGTCTATTCAAGTTAGGTGGAGCATACCTAGGATAGGATGGAATCGCCTGTGCAATAGGTCTTTGCATACCAGCATAGGGCATCTACATTTGGTAACCTTGGTAAGGTTGTTGGATAAAACCAGTATAAAGTGGTTGTTGATAACCAGATTGGAATTGTGGTTGTCCATAACCTGCAAAGCCTTGTTGCCCAGGTCCTTGGTAAGCTTGATATTGACCAAAACCAGTTTGAGCTTGTGAACCAAGTCCAAACTGGGGTTGGGACTGTTGGAATTGAGGTTGTTGGAATTGTGACAGCCACGGTTGTTGAACCAACTGTTGCTACCCAGTAATGAAAGATTGGCCAAGTTGTGGATCAACTATACCAGTGTAAGCTTGGGTCATTCCGGATAAAGGTATACTAACCTGAGGTTTTTGTTGAGCTCCAGAAACAAGTGGTTGTTGTATAACAACTTGAGAAACTTGAACCTCTTGCCTTGAAACTTGTGGTTGCAAGGAAGAAGGATCAGTTTGTACCGGTTGAGATACAATAGATTGAGCTTGTGACTGTGGCACAGTAGTAACAGCAGGTGTAGTAGGAATATTTGACATAGTTTGCATTGGTTGTGTTGGATACACAAGCCTTGGTTGATCTGGCAATACTGGTTGCCATTGACAAACTCTAACTCCAGTTTGACTTGAATACTGTGGGAAATTACCATATGGTTGTCCCCCGGAAAAGGGAGGAAATGGTGAATAAGCATATTGCTCTCCATATGGTGGCAATCTAGTATTTAATGGATACACCGGTCTTTGATGACTAGATTGCCCAAATTGATACTGAGGTGCAGGATCAAATTGTTGAGTTCCCATGTGGGAAAAACCAGGTAGAATTCCGGACGAGTTTATGGGTGTTGACCATGGTGCAGAAGCAACCCCTGAGTGGGTTCCAGACAATGATTGGTAACCAACCAGGATGGACGATTCACCGTATAGGTGCGACTCAGGTGTGGTAGAAAACATCGAGGGAGTGACAACAGAAGATTCTGCTGCAGTTGCATCAAATGATACAGTCTTGGATGTTGACGGTTGTTCAGCCATAGTTAACTGGCCCAAAAGTTGTCCTAAAGACTCGACGAGAACTTGCAAGGAAGCAGGATTAGATGAAGCAAAGTAATCAGGAGTAGCAGGATAAAGATTAATCGCAGGTCCAAAGTGGAACAGGGTTTCGGGTGTGGAATCCTCTACTATCTCTTCTATAGCAATCAAATCTGGTGGAAGAGGTTGACCATCAGGTCTGTAAAATATTTCTGGTGTTGATGAAAGTGTAGTTTCTATAGTGACTGATGTCGGAGGGGTAACAACTTCTGAATGTTGAAATTCGAAGTCCAGATGTTCAGGTAAATGAACAACAGTTTCAAAGGGAGGTTCCTGAACAACTTTTAGTTCATATGTAACTTCGATTTGAACTGGGATAGATTCTGGACCAACTCCTGATGGAGTTGTTTCGAGTTCAGAAGCACTTCCTGGTTGAACAATTTCAAATTGAGGATCAACTTGTTGTTGGACAACCTCAGTTACTGTTACACTAGGATCAGTACTAATGTCCTCAGGTAACTTTGAAACTTCCTCTTTAGGAATAGATGTACCAGAAATAATTGGAGTAACAGGAGTCTTTGAAGTTGTTGAAACAAATGTTTCAAACAACCCGGATGAAGAACTAGGAGTTCTTGATGTGCTAGACTCAGTTAAACGAGACCGCTTTGTCTGAATTGGTGTCGCTTCAGGAGGCAAAGGCAGTTGACTCGCTGTTCTCCGCGAATGATAGGGTTTGGGTTGACTTTCTTCCACGATTGCGGATTACTTTATCAACTTAAAACTCAACTAAGGAATAAGGATGTTATTCGTGGTCAATTAATTTTAACGACACTTGGACACAACTTCGCTTTTTCAGTTTTAAAGAGTCGAGAAAAAGCAAAAGATGAATTTAGTCGCCTTCGATTTTTAATGAGCCTGAAAGGACAAGTGCTCAGATGATCCTTTTTCTTTTAAAGAGTTGAAAAGGAACGAAAGTGACTGCTCTGGAGATTCTAGACAAGAGGGTTTACCAGATAAATCGCAAAACTGCAATATACACCTTGGGATAAAGGATTTCAACCTACTGGGGTCTCCCACTATATATGCAACGGTACAAGGAGCACATGTCCATACTATTACTTATCAGATCAAAGAGGAGGAATCACCCAACCTTTAATGAAAACGATAGCCACTAGGTTTAAAGACGCTAGAACACATCTCTAGCCTAGACCTCTAGATGTTTTCGTTAAGTTCCAAAGCGTTGTTAGATTAATTGATGTTTATTTTAAGTTGATCTTGCTTAGAAATTTTCCTTTGAAGGTTCACTGCGAAATGTGTTCTGAAATTCCTAAGAATGTAACTAGAATGATAAGCACTCTTTTCGTTTAATTTCAATAATGAAAATCCAAACTACAAGCGATAGAGCATAGAAGTTCTTTTGAGCAAACAACAAAGAGCACAAACTAATGCAATTCCCTAAACCATTCCGTTTAGCACACAAACTAAAACTCTAAAATGCAAATGCATGTATTTGTTTTCAGTTTCTCTTAATGTGAATGATACAATAAGAAAAACTAATGCACAAACGATTCAGAACTTTTTCAGAAAAAAATGGCGATTTACAACAATTTTCTTTCAAAGAGAAAGGAAGACTTGTACGACACTTTCAATTTTGAAGAAATGAAGCTTTTCGACACTTTGAATGAAATCAAATCAAATGCACAAAATTGATTAATCGATTAGCTATGAAGGAGGACTTTATGACACTTCACTTTTCAAAGAAAATGAGGACTTTACGACACTTTTCTATCGAAACGACAATCGATCAAAAACTACTTTTTGACAATGGATTGCAAATGATACAACAAATACATAAAAAACATTTACCAATCCTAGTCTAAACAGGGCCAAATTAAAGAGATGAAGGCTGGTTTCAGAGATGAGACATCATTCATGTTCAGCAAGCAATTCAATCAAAGATGAAACTTGACAAAAACTTCAGTTCCTAGATGGGAAAATTGATCTTCAAGAAATCAACGCAGGCTGTGGTGATAGACAGTGTGATGCATAGCACTGTATCCATGCGGGAAGTGCAATGCATAGCAGGTCTCAGTTAAGGACAGTGCGATGATTATAGTAAGCAACTTTGAAGGTGTTTTTGGCTCAAATTCGATTCAATTTTCAGTAGATTAGAATTGAATTCAATAATCGACAGCAAGCACAGTGTATTGGAATGTTCTAAGAGGCTACTAAACTACCAAAAAGGGAAAATGCTCCCCAGTGGAGTCGCCAATTTGTTTCGGGAATAATTAGTGTTTCTAAAAAACGCTAACCCTCTAGGTTTGGTAGCTAACCTAGAAACAACAGTTAAAACAATTCACTACTTTTCCTATAAACAACAAATAAGAGAAAGACTATAAGGAACCAACCTACAACTTTCACTTGATTCCTCGCTTGATCCCTCTCTCCCTTGACTGATCTCACTACTCCTTTCCGTACTTAACTCGCTTGGAAAGTACTTGTGCAATTACAGAAAAAAAGACATGTCAAAGCATAATGATCTATTATTCATAAATAACATAGAATCGAAAGTATGATAAACATATGAATGCATTGACAAATTACACAAACATAAGGGAAAAATCTTGAAAATCTTTATTGATAGAAAGGAGAATTACAACCCATGAGTTCGATCCAGTGTCACCCTTCCAACTTCAAACCTTCTTCACCTCATGAACAGCAAGACATTCCAACATTACCACAATACTTAGACTCAATACTAAAACCATCAGCATCTCTTTACAACTCAAAACTATTCAGCCTCTAGATCTCTTGGATGAGTGATCTATTTATAGATGAGTGAAGGAGGTTGGGTCATCAATGATGATGATGAATGCCTTTCTATTTTTAGAAATTGGTTCCATGAAAGAGAGAGATAGGAGATTGATGTTTCCTAATTCCTTTTGTCAACCTTGGGCGAACTCAGAGGGGCAGGTGGCACTTGAGAAGCTTCTAGAGGTTTCCCATGGATAGGGAATCTTCAAACCCTCCCGGAACTTTGCCCAATTTTGCTCATCGCAGGCTAAAGAGGGATTAAGTGTGATTCATAGCACTTAGTCAGTGTGGTACCTACAATGCATTGCAGCCTAATAAAAGGCTTCCTGCAATGATCTCTTTAGAGACACTTTTTGGATGTATTTATTGATGGAACTTTCTTTAGGAGTGAGGCATTCTGATGATTAACTTCTTTAGGGCATGTAACAACTGTATTAGGGGTTGATGAACCCTAATAACATTGACATTTAAGTTGGCATTGATGTGCCCAAATAAACCTGTAACACTAGGAAACTCAACTCTGCCGAGTCAAACCTTCATTATTCAAGGAATGATTAAAATCCCCTTTATTAATATCTTTGCGGAAAGATTCATTACAATAGCCCAATCTTTCCCTTAATTAATCCTTCTTTCCATCAGGACTCTATAACTCCTCTTAACCCTTCATTAATCCTTAATTAACCCTTAAGCCCGCATATATAACTCTAAGCCCACACTTTACTTTCATAATGTTGGACTTACCCTTAAACAACCTCATATCGCACTTTATTCTATTACAAACCATTTATAATAGAAAACATTTGTGGAACATGCATTTCCACTTTTATATGGTCTTTGCTCGTTTTCCAATGCACGCCTTTATCGCCAATCGCAATCGGGGTTCTCCACGGTCACACTACACACTCCTCCTTCGCATTTGATATGCGATAACTGGACTTCAATATAACTTAACCACGCTTAATGCTTCATCAAGTCTGCCTCATATCGCTTGTCGCAATCCTTTTCGTCATATACAGCTCCGTTGAATGTTTGTGATGCGATCACTTCACTTTATCGCAATCGCTTATGGCCAAGGTTAATCACTTCTCAATGAAACATTGCGATTTAATCACCTCCGTTGATCCTCTTCTCGATTCGACGGTTAACAATGATGTCGCATGATCTCAATCGCTAATCGCTCGGGCCCGGCTCGTTCACTCCTGAGGCTCTCCTCCGATGCGATATTAATTGCTCCACTCCATTCTTTGTGATCTAATCTCGTCTATTGATCTGTTAGATCCAATGGCTCCTGTGCAATAAGGCTTCACTTCTTTGTTCTTCCTTTCTACTTGAATTTACGCCTTTCCTTCAATGTTTCACTGTGGTTTTCGGGTTTCTTCCATGGTTCTGGGTCTTCCATTGTTCCGCTGCGCAATCCCTCCTGAGCTTAACGCCACGTGACTTCTTCTATCACTCTTCCTCCAGAGCATTATATTGATCCTTCAAATCAATTCTGTGGCCCTTTACGATCCTTTGTCACATTCTTCTTTATTCTGTGTATTCACTCTCCTCTTTGCATTCGTTGAACTTCTCCTGCATATATGTATTATGCAAATCTTTGATTCACTCACAATTTATGATTCGATACTCAAAAACACACACTTACACAGTTGGAATTAAATATGCGTATTTATAAATATTACAACTGATTACATAATGAGACTCTTCTGTCTCTCTGGCCTGATCTTCTAATATTAGTGGCCTTTGTTCCTCTCTTGCCCGTAGGCTTACAGTCACACTCTCCCTGGCTGGCTCGCTGGTTCGCTGGCCAACTAACTTATCCAACTTCCCTCTTGTTTTCTTTTCAATACATTATTAGTAGTTTCTTTACAGTTGAGGAACTGTTCCTCAGTTGCTCAATAGTTTCTTCAAACAAGTTCCTAACTAATCCTAACTTGATCTGTTTTCCTAATTTAAAAACTAATAATGGTTGAGTCAGCCTTAATGTTAAATGAACCACTAAATAGATTCCCTATCTACGCTTGCTAAGAAATAAATATTGTTTTACATGAAATTTTACAATGGCCCCTTCTTGGCTAAAATCTAGAACCTTAGGTCCGACTAGATACTTCGAGCTTGATCTTTGAGAGCCAATGCTCCTACATCAATGGAAAACTCTGGAAAGAGGCCATGGTTGATGAAATGACATCTTTGGGAAAATTTGAGGCTTGGGATCTGGTGGAGTTGTTGACTGGAAGGAAACCCATTAGAAGCAAATGGGTGTTTAAGAAGAAGATAATTGCAGAAGGCAACGTACAGAAATATAAAGCTCGATTGGTAGCAAAAGGTTATTCCCAGGTGTCGGGAATTGATTTTTGTGATATTTTTTCTCTTGTTGCCAAGGTAGCTTCTATTAGATTACTTTTATTTGTTGCTCCTGCTTTTGATTTTGATGTAGAACAGATGGATGTTAAGACAACATTTCTTCACAAGGATCTAGAAGAAGATATCTACATGAAGAAACCTGAAGGTTTTGCGGTGAAGGGAAAGAAAGAATTGGTATGCAAGTTAAAAAAGTCTTTGTATGGGTTAAAAAAATCACCAAGGATGTGATGTCTTAAATTTGATACATATATACAGGGACTTGGCTTGACCAAAAGCAAAGCAGATCATTGTGTGTATTTTAAATTAATTAGTGACCATGTCATTTATCTGGTCTTGTATGTGGATGATATTTTGTTGATTGAAAATGACAAAGAAATTATCCAAGGTTTGAAGACCCAATTGTCCTCCAAATTCGACATGAAGGATATTGGTGCTGCAAACTATATTTTGGGCTTGGAAATTAAACGAGGTCGGGAAAAGAGGAAGCTCTAGTTAAACCATAGGATGTATGTCGAGACAATACTGCAGAGGTTTAATATGCAAGATAATAAAATGGTGAAGGTTCTTATTCCTGTAGGTGTAAATTTATATGTTGAATAGTGTCCCAAGGCACAAGTAGAGGAAGGACATGTCTCATGTTCCATACGCAAGTGCAGTTAGTAGCCTGATGTATGCAATGATCTGTACTAGACCATACATTGCACATGCAGTGGGAGTATTCAGCAGGATTATGTCAAAACCAGTGAAGGAGCATTGAACAAAAATGAGGGGGTTTTTAGGTATTTTTGTGGCACTAGTGATTATGGTATGTGCTATCAAGGAAGATCGGGATTAGACATAGTTTTGGAAATTCATGAATTTGTTGATGCATACTGGGCTGGAGATCTGAATCAAAGAAGATCTACGAGTGGGTACGTGTTTAACCTATTTGGAGGTGCAGTCAGTTGGATGAGCAAGACATAGTCTGCAGTGGCATTTTCAACTACAGAGGTAGAATACATGGAAACCACTCATGTAAGCAAGGAAGCAGTTTGCAGAGATTGTGTTCAAGTATGGGGTTAGTATAGCAAGCTATAAGGATAGATTGTGATAGCCAAAGTGCAATTTTCTTGGAAAAGAACCATTCTTATCATTCAAAGACAAAGGAAATTAATGTTCAATATCACTTTGTGAAGGATATGGTTGAGGAAAAAAAGGTGTTGTTGGTAAAGGTGGACATTATGCTGCAAATGCATTGACGAAGTCTGTGAGCATTGAGAAGTTTTGTTGGTGTAGAGAAACAATGGGCGTTGTAGGGATGGACCAATGATTAAGTTGTCTTGTGACCCCCTATGTGGAAAAGAAAACAACAAGTGGGAGAATGTTTTGTGTGTGTTATATTCTTTCCACGACTAGTCGCACATGTGGGGGGGTCACAAGGGGGGCGGTAGCTCCCCTACACGAGGTCTAGGGAATGCCTCGGGAAAAAAAACTTGGACCCTATATTACGTGGGCGGACCTACCTATGGTTTTGTTCATGAGTTTTTCACATGGTTTTGGGCATGATGGTTAAAAGCACATGGTATTTTGTAGATCAGGTCAAGGGAACTATGGTTATGTTCTAATCTGGGGTTAATGGATTCGAGTTTATGAATGCTTTGACATGTATATATATGTATTGTAACATTGAAAGGAACATAATGAAAAATCCATCCGGTAGTCCTAGTTTCGGGATCCAGGGGAAAATCTCTGTGTATTTGTTTTATATTCTCGTCATTGTTTATTTTCTATTTTTAGAATTCGTCTACAAGTAATTCCTGTACAGGGTTAAAACCTACATGGGGGACAATGTTTTTATTTGTATCCAACCCAAAAAGAGTGTCATTCAGTTTGGAAAAGGGAAAAAGTTGTCACCTCAATTTAAAATACCTTTTAAGATCAAAGAGAAAATTGGACCAATTTCTATCATATTGTATTATCATCATGTTTGCATAAAACTCATGTTGTTTTTCATGCATATGTTCTAAGACATTATGTTTCTAATGAATCTAACAAATTAAATTGGAGGGAATCATGGGTCTCGGATGTGGGAAGCATTATGGTTGAATCGTTGTGAGTATTGGATTATAGAGTTCAATATCTCGAAGGTTGTTTGATGGACCAAGCTAAGGTCCCATGGGACAAGTAGAGCCCAAGATCTGCTACCTGGGACGATATAAAGACTTTACGTCATGATTACCCGTCACTTTTTTTTACCACATGCAATGTCCCATTTTGACCTAAGCCTTATACTGAGGGCCTAATTGTATTTTCATTTTCATTAAGCAAGGTTTCCTCTTAGAAACATACTTTGAGGAACCACCCCCTTTGGTTTAGCTACAAGAGAACCTAAACAGAGAGAGTTGAGAATAGGTGACAACCCCTTCTCTAAGTGTTTTTCCTTAAGGCCACACCCGGTGGGATTCGGTACTTTTCCCACATTAGGGTGTGCATCCTAGGTGAAAAGGGTCACATATCTCTCTCTACATGTGTGTGTGTGTGTGTGCACGCCTAGAGGAAAACAAACCTGTAGGTTAGAAGGGGGCTAAGTGATAGCTAAAAAACCATAATAGTAATTGGTTGATGTCAGGACATCTAATGAGTAATGGTATGATATGCATTGTTCTATTATATTTTGTATCAATTAATATGCACAACTATGACCTTGGGTAAGATGCAAGTTTGTAGGTAACATAATTGTGTGACTGAATAATTCGATGACAAGCACTTAGAACCAACATCGTAGTGTGGTCCATGATAGGGTGTTGATCCTAGTTCTATGATGACGGGTGGACGTATTTCCCAATGTGTAACCTCAAAACCTAGAGTTATGGGAGGTCTATGTTGGACACACTCCCCTAGATGTGTGATGCTGACTCTCAGTTTCCTATTGGGGAAGTTAGGTCAATATAGTCTATGCTTCCACCATTTCAGTTCTATCAATGGTTAGGTCGGTATAATCGATGACATAATATATTGCAGTAGATGATGGATATTATGGGAGTGGAAGTAGGGTAGGGAGGATGGGTGGATATAGGTTAGTTTTGAATTGATCTATAAACTAACATGGATATTTCATTGGACAGTTCATCACAACAGGTTTAATAAAATTGTACTTAAAAATCTGAAATCTACACGATGAGGGTTTATTTCTCTTTAATTTTTTGGATTTGTAAGTTAGTGTTTATTTCATATGCATGCAAATCAGAATTGTGTAGAACATATAGAACAAGATAAAAGCTCACAAATCCACCATTAGCATAAGACATATCCTGGGAAACCTTTTCACGAGAAAACCTAGTTGGAAGGTAAGGTCGCTCTGCTCTCCTTCTCTGTATAGAAAGTCATGTGAGTACAAAGAAGTAAGGCCTATGGCCTGTGGGCCATTACAGCGAAAAATTCCTCTCTATGTTCTCTTTCCATGTCCCTCTCAACTACTATGATCGTCTATAGAACAAGATGCAAGTAAAAAGAATGGAATCCCTTTTCCTCCTAGTGGCCTGATTAGAACATAGCCCGATAGCTATTAGAGGTTAGGTTTTACTCTCTCAACTCTTAAGAAGAGTTAAATATGGACTCTTTTAGATTATTTTCCATCATGATAATGTGGTTAGCCAATTCGTATTGAGTAATGGGGGTTGACATGGCATCCTCTCAAATTATGGTGATTGAAATACGAAGGTCAACTTATGAGTGGCATAACTTTTGCATATGGACTTTGATTGAGGTATTTCTTGCACCATTGGAAAGGTCTCTATGTGTAGAATAGTTAAAAGAAGGTGTAATACTAATGCAACAAATTTTTACCTCCAAAAAACTTTGTTTGATGCCTTAAAATGCTCCCAAAAGGTTTTAGACCCTAATTTTCCAAACTAGGTCCTGTGGTAAAAATGGTCCTATGAGTTGATTTCATTGTTCCCAATTTGAAAGCATCAAGACAGATGAAAAAAAATATATAATGATCCAATTTAGATCAAACCTCCCCATTTTTGGAGGCTTTTGGCCTCCAAAAGCTTATACTAAATGAGGTGAGGAACTTTTTCCTCCACCTTCTCTCGGGTGTACTATTTGGCCTTACCTAAAAGTTATCATTTCAACCTAATATTCCAAAGGCCATGTTGCCTATATAATTTAGTTCAAGACCTTTCTGAAAAATTGCATCTTCTATGAACTCTTCTTAAGCATCTATTTCCAAATCATCCACAGAATGTAGGACCTATGCCTCTTCCTGATCTAGCATGGAAGGCTCATAGAGTTTCAGATTCTCCACATTCACAACTAAGTAAATGTTCATATATGGGAATAGATTGAGTCTATGGGTTTTATCTCCCACCTCATCAAGTATCTCAAAGGGACCATATCAAAGAGCCTTGATTTTTTTAACAACACCCTGTACCCTCTCCTTGTTCAACTATAGCCATACTCTATCTCCCACCCGGAATTACTTCTTTGCTCCGAGATGATCATACGTGGCCTTATATTTTTCCTATGAATTGTGTACTTGTATATGGATCTACCTGATATTCCCAACAATTTTTTCTATCCTTAACCCCTATAAAATCTTCACTTTCTCCTCCTTATTTCCCATATGCATCCAAAGGTGAAGGCGTGAAATATCCAAAACAAGTTTCAAATGGAGACTTACTAGGATAAGTGTGGACTATTCCATTATAAGTTGGTGTATGTATACTAGATTTTCATCCCACATCTTCAGATGCTTCTGATTATAACCTCTCAAAAGTTGCACCAAACTCTTGTTGACTACTTATATTTTCCCATTTGTTTGAGGATGGAATGTTGTAGTCATATTCAGCTTTGCGTCCATCTTCTCCCACGATGAAGTCCAAAATGCATTGAGAAATCTTATGCCTTGTCTGAAACGATGCACCTGGATATCCCAAGTGCACACATACCTATCTAAAGAACAAGTTAGATGTTTCTTTCTCATTGATGATATTTTTACAGGGCATCAGAATACAAATCTTGTTGAACTTGTCAACTACCACAAACATGCAGGCATGTCCCTTCATAATTGTTGGTAAACCTCCAACAAGTTCCATGGAAATTATTTTTTAGGGACGAGTGTGTACATTTAAGGGATGATATATACCAAATTTCCTCTTAATAGGCTTGTTGGTGCAATGAAGTATGCATCCTCTTATTAACCTAGCTACTTGTTCTTGCATCTTGGGTCAATACACATACCTCTGCAAGTTGGCTATTGTCTTCCCTGCACCAAATTTCCCTACAACCTTGGAGGTGTGAGCCTCTCTAATCAACTGTAATCGTTCACCTTTAGGAACACATAATTTATCCAACCTATAGAGTAACTTGTCCTAGAGGTGGTAGTCAATTGTGTTGTTATCATCGTGCACACGACTCTAGCTTTGTAATTGTTGAAATGCCTCCTTGAATTCATAATCCTCTAGATATTCCTCTTTGTATGCAATATGGGTGAATGGCTCTGTGTGCATCAGAGTTCCTAGAGTTGTGATCTTTGATGTGGGTGGTCTTCAAATCATTTCATCCAATTTGTGTGTGCTACCCTTCTTGTACTTGATCACTACATGAAATTATTGTACAAATCCCATCCACTTTTAATGCCTAGTCTATTATAGCTTACTTTATGCCTTTAGGTGCTATGGTTGGTGATATTTGTGGATTACTATCTCCTTTCCCATCAGATAGTGTTTCCACTTCTTCACAACTTGCACAAAGGCGCACAACTCCTTATCATAGGTAGGGCGGTTAAGAACTACCCCATATAATACTTTATAATGGTAACATACATGCCTTCCTCCTTACATCGAGACTACTCCCATAGCATACCCACTCGCATTCATCTCCACTTCGAAGGGTTGTTATAAGTTCAGTAATGCTAGAACTGGTGCTTAACTAATATTCTCCTTAGGTACTCAAAGGCCCTTTGTTGATCATGTTCCCACTAGAAACTCATACCACTTGTTGTTACGGTGTAGATTGGCATTGCTACCACTAAAAATGAGGCTATGAATTTCCTCAAGTACTGTGTTTCCCAATGAAACTCCTAAACTTATAAAAAATGGTAGGTGTTTCTGGGAAAACTAGTATTCCTAAAGAATGCTAGCCCTCTAGGTTTGGCAGCTACCCTAGAAACAACAGTTTAAAGCAATTCAATAATTTCTTCTATGTGTAACAGATAAGAGAAAGATAATGGAACCAGCCTGAAACTTTCGCTTAATCCCTTGCTTGCCCTCTCTCCCCTTTGACAAATCCTGCAACTCCTCCCCGTACTTAACACGCTTGGAGAGTACCTGCAAAAGTACAACAACAAAGAACCGTCAAAGCATCGTGATCTATTACAACATAAACATTACAAAATCAGATCTATAATGAACAAATAATAGCATTCACAAATGATACCATTCACAATTGCATAATCATATGGAAGAAAACTTGAAGAACTTTATTAATAGAAGGGAGAATTACAACCCAGTTGTCTGATCCAACATCAACCTCCCAGCTTCAATCCTTCTTCACCTCATGAAATAGCAAGATCACACCAACAATACAATGCTCCTTCCTCAATTACAAACTATCGACACTTCCTTGCAATTCACAATATTCCAGCCTCTGGATCCCTTGAATTGGAGATCCATTTATAGATGTGTGCAAGGGTGTGAGTCATCCATGGGGTTTGATTAGTGTCATTCCACTTGTTAAAATTAGTTCCATTTGGAGATTTCTTAGATCCCTTATTCATCCTTGGGCGAATTCAAAGAGGCAAGTGGCACAGGGGAAGTTTCTAGAAGATTCCATGAGCAACCACCTAGAAAATTGTCTCAGACATTTGTCCATCCTCGCCCATCACACCCTATAGAAGGCCTAATTAGTATGCATCGCACCCTGGCAGTGTACCACTCAGTATGCATTGCACTTTGCCAGTGGAGCAGTCAGTATGGTTTAATTTAGGCCATTTCTAGATGGTTTCTCAGGTGGAACTTTTGGGGAATGATGTATTCAGATGACTATGTTCCTTTAGGGCATGAAACAACTCTTTTAGGGGTTGATGAGCCCTAGTTTATCAACATATAAGTTTGGGGTTGATGTGCCCAAATATGTCTATAACAGTTGCCCCCTAAAGCATGAAGTCGTAAATATTGATGTCGGGTGAAATGCTTTATCATGAGGATCCGAAGTTTCAAACTAGAAGGTGACCTGCATAAGTTACAATACAATACATCATCATAATATAATTTTCATGATCTAGCTGAGGGAGGAATTCCTATGCTCAGCTTTACAAATTCATTTCATGTACATAGATGAGATAGTTGTCTGCAGATACAGACCGGTGATTCTTCAGATATAGAGTCATCATCCATGGTTAGGATAACCATCTATGTAGAGCTTTTGTACATTTGATGTTTTTATGTCCCTGAATATATTGCAGCCCGGATGGATGAAACTAGATCCAGGGTCTTCAAACTCATTCAATATTCGCTCAATGTACAAGTCAATCCATGTAAAGAGATGTTCTGAAGTCGAACATGGAAACACATCACCTGATTACCAGCCAATGATGTAAGTTGTTAACAGACGTGAGAGGAATCACTGATAATGATAATGACCCTCAAGGTACTACAGTACAATTTACATGGTACGAATATATGATCCGACGTCGAACACCACACAAAATCTTTCAGTCGAAGGCCATTGATGTCAACCTGTCACTGAAAGTGAGAAACTTGCCATTGATGTATGCAAGCTTCAAAGCACTGAAAGGGTTGTTTCTAAGTCAACTTCTTGGATAATGAGCTAATGTAGACAAGAAGTGACTCGTCGTAGGAGGGCCTTGATGTATCCCACATTTACGACACGAAATGAAGAAAATGATTTCTGGAGGTGAAAATGAACTGACGACACAAGGTTCAAAATGGCAGTCATGAAAAAAATGAAGGCTGGAGGTATTGCAGTGGATGAGACATTAACTGGATGGTGGTTTCTCAACTGAATGACTTCTCTTGAACATGTTGGCGACACTGAGATGAATTGGTAGCGTTAACCTCAAAATATGGATGGTATGAAAGACCAATGGTGAGATGACCGGTGACGGAATAACCCAACCCAACTCAATAATTGTGATGAAGTGAAAATGTCATGTTCAAGAGCGACTTGCTACCATAAATTCTTCAAGTTTTCTTCCCCTTTTTCCCCAGTCATTGCTGACCAATACCTCTTTATTTTTGTCAAGCTTGAGGAGGATAACATATGCTTGTTCTATAATTCGCCCTTCGGGCAAACCTATCGCTATTTAATGTTTTAACAAGTCTAGCGACAGTGAAACTCGGTCTCGTCTAGATGGAAAAGTTTGTCGCTATTGTTTTAACTATTTTAACAACAAGGATGACTCGGTCCTTTTCATGTTTAGAGAGTTTGAAAAGGGACGAAAAGAAAACTCCACAAGTTCTTTTTAGTAAAGTAATCCCTCAGGTCTGAAAAAGGATAAAATAATACAGGAGGGATGACATTTCCAATCACTTTAACGAGCTGGAAAGGCCAAGCGCTCGACAATATTTTCATATTTAACGAGTCTGAAAAGGGTTTAAAGAGGACTCGATTTTGAGGAACGAGTGGTGTCTAGGGTAGCAATTGGTTCCGATGATTTTGGAACTTCTCAAAACATGATGATTTTTGTGAAGAGGCTAGCTAATAAGAGCACTCATCGCAACTGTTCCTCAAAAAGGGTAAAACAACCAAGTGAAAGCGTATGATCAGCCAAATGGATGGTGGTAATGGGATGTACACAACCAAGGCTCAAAAGGCTGATAGAATGGCAATCACAAGGGTTAAAATTTGAGAATGGGTTCATTTCTAGACAAGCTTGAACCATGGGGAACTATGCTTGGATTCAGTTTCATGTTTGCACAAGCTTGAAACGAAAAACTATGCTTGGATTTAGTTTCATTTTTACACAAGCTTGAAACGAAGAAATTATGCTTGGATTTAGTTTCATTTTTACATAAGCTCGAAATGAAAAACTATGCTTGAATGGTGGTCAAAGATGTTCAATTCACTATTTAGCATATAAAATTCTTTCATCATTTGTTCAACCTGTTCAAAACTCCATCAAATTGATTAGAAATACATATATATGAACTAAAACTAACATTTTGCTTGAAGAACATGAATAGTAAACATAAAAAGTAGTTTTACCTTTCACTTTCATCATTTCTTTTCAAATTTGGGATTTTGGAGCTCTGGGGCGGTTTTCCCCCTCAAATTTCACCAGTTGATTTTGGGAGATCCTGTGGACCATTCTCCGCACCGTCAGGACCAGGTAGGAGCTATCCTTGAGCTCTTTATTTTCATTCCATCTTTTCTTGATTCTGAGCTAGTTTTTCCACATTTCTGGGCCCCTGGGGTTTAAAGATTTCATTCCCCAATCATCGCACCTAGCTAGTATCGAAAGGTGCGATGCATACTGACCTGTCAATAGGCCAGTCAGTATGCATCTCACCTTGCTCAAAGGCAGGGTGCAATGGGCGCAGAAAGGCAACTTTACACAGTGTTTTTCATCAAATTTTTACCTATTTTTGCTCAAAATTAGATCCTAACTCATCTATTGTTTGCATTTCAGATATTTGTTGGATCAAGATGGTTGTCATATGGCATGAACAAGAACATGAAGAGGAGGATATGATTACTTTACATGACCAGGGCATAGTGGATGCATTAAGAAACTATGGCTTATTGAAGTTTTTCCGCATATCCAGCATGAGGCAACAGATTAGTTTGTTGCAATATCTTCTCAATGCTTGGGATCCCATTGACCAGGTGTTCCAGATCAGAGGCAAATCTATTCCTTTCACGGTCGAGGATATTTATTTCCTGACGGGTTTGTCGAGGCGTGGTGCCCCTCTTTCACTATCAGGATTTGCTCGTGGGGGCGAATCTGTGAAAGATTACATTCATCAGTTCTGCAGGGATGGATCTCAACCCAGTAGAGATGGTAAGATAAATATCCGAGATGTTACTGATCGACCTTTGAGGACCATTTTATTTACCTTTGCTAGATTGGCTGGCAGCGCTTACATTTAGCGAACAGATCTTACATGCAGTATGCCCTGGAATGCCTGGAACCGAAGGTGTTCAATTGGTGTGAGGCGATACTTCCTGTCGTAAAAGAACAAATGTCCAAAGTAAAGAATGGAAGAACCAAGAACTTTGGTTATGGATCCATATTGACTGCTTTTTCTTTGGAAATAATTCCACTGATGCAACCTCAAAACATTTCACTGGGATTGCCAGCACCGAGGGAACCACGAATGCAGAGATGGGTGGATCTTATGGCTAGACATGCCGGCCAGTCACAGATCTCCTTCTCAGATGCCTTTTTTGAGTGGTTCAACCACCAGGAGATGGTATTTGCGGAGTATCCATATGTCAGGATGGATTTTCGAGGCGATCCAGATTTGGCTTTACCAGCTGGTGAGCAGTGGAGTGCTATAGGTAAAATGATTCGACCACATCTTTGTTTTTTCAGTTTTATAATGTTTATGTGTTTTTTATGTCACCAAGACTAAATAAACTCATATGTGAGTGCAGATATTGGACCAGTGTGACCAGCGGCATGCCTATGGGAGGCAGATGACGCTCCAGCAGAAGAGGTTGTAGGGAGGGCCATCCTTCAGGATCTGGACATATCAAAGACCCTGGCAGTGTTACAAGATCAGATTGAGGGCCTCGCTCTTAGCATTCAGGATGTCAGGACCGATGAGTTACCTTTGAGGTTACAACGCCATACTACTGGTGTACCGAGTCGTTGGACTAGGCTCTTGCGCATGATAGCACAGGCGGTGACATGTTATCACTAGCATCACTAGTCTGGGTTGTTTTTCTACATTCTTTTTGAGTTTCTTGGTCAGATGACTGATTTTGTCTTGTACACAAAACATTTTGTGAAAACTATAAATAGCTATCTACTTTTGATTTTTGGAGTTTTATTTTGGCTAAATGATGAAATCCTAATGCAAATGTTGATGTGAAATGCTTTCTTTACAAATGCTGCAACTGTCTATTTAACATATAGTTTGCTAATGAATCAGTCGATGTGTTTAAATTTCTGGAAATGTGTTGATATTGAAAGGAATCAAAATGTCTTTCCAAAATCCTAACTCTTAGGAACATGCGATAAATAGCTGGGTTCCGAACGGAATAAACACCAGTAAGTTGTAGAATGACAAGTTGTGAATCTAGCCTGACAATGAGTCAGCGTATGCCATGTGAAATGGCATTGGAGAGAAGTTCAATCAACGTGTTGTAGTCAGCGATGTTGTTCATTGATCGACCAATACATATCCGCCTGAAACTCACTAACTCACCGCTTGGAGCGAAGATGGCCTAGGCCGCAGAAGATAGGTTTTGCGTACTACGACTAGCTTCGTTGGCATACCCAACAAACGGTTCCAAAAAGTCTGACATCTACAACAAATGTGAGGTGGATTACCTAACCAAAATGAAAACTCTAAAAGAAAACATGCAATAAAAACATATGTACAATGATCTTACTACCCTTAATTAAGCATAGTAACGTTTGAGATACAACCCGTTTCGGGGCTGCGACAGTGGAATCCCATCATAATCGACTAGCTCGTAGGCTCCTTTTGTCAATACTCGTTTAACAATGTAAGGACCCATCCATAATGGTTCAAATTTACCTACTCCTAATTTGTCAGAGTCCTGATCGTAAAGCAAGACCAGGTCACCTTCTAAGAAGACACGAGGCTTGACATTTTTGTCATATTGTGCCTTGATGCGTTTCTTATGTGCTTCATTAGCCAATGCGGCATCACAACGGGTTTCATCCAGATGGATTAATTCCAAGAAATGAGCCTCTTCTTCAGAAGTTTCGGGAAGTAGATCGATTGCAAGCTTGAGGGATGAGATTTCGCACTGAATTGGTAAGACTGCTTCTAGACCATACACCAACTGAAAGGGCGTAAATCCGGTCGCATTTCTCACCGAAGTCCTATATGCCCACAAAGCTGAGTACAGGATTAAATGCCAATTTCGTTTATGGACTCTGATCATTCTCTGCAGCATTCACTTAAGGACTTTGTTGATTGCCTCAACTTGTTTGTTAGCTTGCGGATAATATGGAGTAGAACTATCATGGGATAGTCCTAATTTGGCAGTTAATTCGATCATCATGTGATTGCGAAAATGTGACCCATGATCTGTGACTATAGCCTGTGGTACACCAAATCTAGAAACTACATGATTAAAAAAGAAAAGAGCAGTCGTTTCACTATTGTTGTTCAATGTAGGCATCGCCTCGGCCCATTTTGTAAAATAGTCGACAGCGACTATAATATACCCATGCCCCCCGGCCGAGGTGGGGTTACATGTCATGAAATCAATGCCCCATTTAGCGAATGGGCCAACGGCAACAGCTAGATGCAGTGGTGCCAGTGGTAATCTCGTTTTGCAATTAAAAATCTAACAAGCATGGCAACTTCTCACTGCAATTATGCAATCTTTGAATATGGTGGGTCAGAAGTAACCAGCTCGTAAGATTTTTTGTGCAATAGTGTAACCAGATAGATGCCCCCTACAAGCACTTGAATGACAATCATTCAAAACTTTTTCAGCCTCCTCATGCGTGAGGTACCTTCATAGAACCGTATCGACACCACGACGGTAAAGTGTATCACCAATGATCAGATAGTCTTTGGCTCGGTATCAAATACGTCGTTGTTCAGAGCGAGAGGTGTTAGACCTAAAAGTTTGGGTTTGGAGATAGACCAGTATATCCCCGTACCACGGATCACTTAACAATATCAGAAACAGAGTCTCATCCACGATTGATGCTTTAAATCGTTGGATGACGAGGGAAGGTCACAAAGTAACTCTGCAAAGATGAGAGATTTATTTGATTTGGATTTGGTGAATTTCATATCAAACTCCTGCAAAATGGCTATCCATTTGGAATATTTGCCCCCCAGCAATTGACGCGGCAGAATGTAGGTCATAGGGTTGCAATTTGACATAATGGTAGTTTTGCGAAAGAGTACATAGTGTCGAAATCTTTGTACTGCTTGAACGGCTGCTAAAGCCAACTTTTCAACATAAGAGTACTTGTCTTCTGTATCAATAAGATTGTGACTTAAATAACATATAGGATGTTCAATTCCGTTATCTTCTTGCACTAAAACCATAGCAATGGTTGTATCTGTGGTGGCAAGATACAAGTTGAAGTCTTTTTGATAGTCAGGAGCGTAAATTAATGATGCTTCTATCAGGGAATCTTTTAAAGCATCAAAGGAAGCTTGCGCAACCTAATCCCAGTGGAAGGGTACTCCTTTTTTCAAAAGACGTGTATAACCTTTAGCAAGCTCAGCATAATGTGGAATGAACCTCCTCAGAAAGTTAGCTTTCCCTTGGAGTCTCTGAATCTGAAGCAAATTTGAAGGTGGAGGCATGTCAAGGATTGCCTGAACCTTAAATGGGTCGAGTCGAATTTCGTCCTTAGAAACTACAAAACCAAGTAATCGACCAGAACCAACACAAAACACACATTTGTGCAGATTGAGTCGTATCTTGTATTGTCGGCAACATAAAAATATGGCTCTCAAATGCTGCGGATGATCAGTCCGTTTTCGCGAATGAGCAGGCAGATCATCGAGATATGGTTGAACAATGTGTTTGATGTCATGGAAGGCATAATTCATTGCCCTCTGAAAAGTTGCCCCTGCGTTCTTCAAACCGAAAGGTAATTTACGATATGCGAATGTGCCCCACAGACATATAAATGCAGTTTTTGACTGGTCCTGTGGGCGGATATTGATTTGATTGTATCTGGAAAATCCATCCATGAATGAAAAGATTTTGCATCCGGCACATTCATCAATAATCTAGTCGATAAAGGGTGTAGGATAGTTGTCCTTTGGACATGCTTGATTTACATCCCTATAATCGACACACACTCTAATTGTTCCTTGTTTTTTCATCACAGGAACAATATTCGATACCCAATCAGTGAGAGGAACAAGGTAAATGAAGCCAGCACGCAAAAGTTTTTCAACCTCTGCTTTAATGGCAGTGACTTTCTTCGGATGGACAGGTCAAAGTCGTTGTCGTACTAGTTTGACATCTGAATACATCTTGATTACATGCTCAACAATTCTCAAGTCAATGCTTGGCATTTCTTCATATGACCATGCAAAGACATCTCTGAATTCGCGAAAAAGAGCGCAGTAAATCTCTAGATCTAATGGAGAACAAGATTTGCCAACGTGAATATTCTCTACAATATTAGGTTTGGTCGAAATATTAATGGCAATAGTTTCTTCAATGTTGGACAGATTTCGCTCAAAATCTACTGTATTTACAGAATTTAACAAAAAATCAAAAATTGAAGGATGATTGAGGTCGTTTGAATAGCCTTCATTGTCATCTCAAAGGTGGGAATGATGGTGGTAATCTTCCCATGACGTCTCTTCTATCATCATTGATTGGATGATTCCTTCGTCTATAGAATGTATACGAGACCAAGGATCAGAAGAGGTACCATATTCTAAAGACCTATCTACCATACACAGTAATTTGTCACCATTGGTCACCGTCCCTATCGCCCCGTTTCCATACATTGGAGGACGCATTCTGGGACCTGTGAGCAGTGACATAACCCAAAAACACTTGCATTATGTTCCCCTGAGTATGTACTTCATGTTCCCTGAAGACACCTTCTGCAAATTCTCCCTGAAAAGTACTCTTTTTCCATTGGCGCAGGTCCACAAGTATCTTACCCGCGCCAATCACTGAGATCCTCAAAAGAGGGCGCGACCATTGGCGCTCTGTCACAGAACAACAACCGCGCCAGCCCAGTTTGGTAATGATTTTTGCTAAACGCACGCCCATCTGTTTTTTCCCTTCAGATCACGAAGTCTTTTGAGGGAAAAATCCATCTGATAGAGGTCGAGAGTCATCATCTATCCTTGATATCTATCCACAGTGGCTTTTCAGAGATAATGCCAATCCACAATGGGTGTCCTGGTTCATCGAATCTTTCTCCCTTTTCCATCTATAAATATCTGTCCTCATGCATTAGACAGGGGAGTTTTTGGAGGAATGCTAGTTGCGATTACGCTTATCGTGAGTGATAGTGAAGCATAGAGAGGTTATGCTGCCGGAGAGGAGGTACATTGCAAGACACATATAGTTGCTCGCCCAGCCAGAGGAGAGGTTCAACGTCAGAACCTTGGTTGTAACTTTTCCTGTCTATTATTCATTAATGAACGACTGCTATTATAGTTCCAATCTCATTGTCTATTATAGTGATGTTTGATTTATTTACTTTTTGACTAAAATATAGTTGTGCCTTGGTGGATTTTATGCTTGTATTTGTTTCTTCCTTTGCATGTGCAGGTGTCCGTTTGCAAGGATCGCAATGATTTTGACCTGCCGGAGCGAGGGAGCGGGAATACCAACTCTGCTTCGACTATAGCGTTGGATTCCAGGTTGGTCTTCTTAATTCACCTTTAATGTACAACTAGGAACTTGCGTGGCAGCGTGAATTGATTGTGGCTAGTTCTGTTTTAGGCTAGTGGGATCGCCTCTGTCCGCAGAGGGGATTTACCTATCCAACAATTTGGCGACTCCACTGGGGAGAAGCTATTTGGAATTTGTCTTGCATGTTAATTTTCTCTTGCTTGCTTGAGTGAATGAGTTTTCTGGGTCAGTTTTGAGATTGTTATTTACTGTTTGATCCATCTGAGCACTGTCGGCCCGACCTGGGGTCGTGTTATTTATTTTTAGCCGGCAACCTTAGTTGGCGCGGTTTTTACTTTGACAGTCGCGCCAGTTGGCGCATGTTGCCCAATAGCAACTCGCGCCAATCTTTTGGTAGCGCAAGTTGCAGGCTGACAGTCGCGCCAGCCCTGTGAATTTTGCCTGTGTGTCGGTTGGAAGCTCTTTCGACCCAGATTTTTATCTTTTTATATCTCTTACAGCCTCTGGAAGTGTGTTGAACCTCTGTTTGACTGGTTTTGGCCTTTATCCTTCAGTTGTTTGCTTATTTCTATTGATTTTCGTCTCAGCCCTAGAACATCTAGTGGCTTCGCATGTCTAGCCTTCTGTGGGAAGTTTCGGTCTTTTGATTTTCCAGTCAACTTGTTGGTTGTGTTCCACACCTATCTAGTGATTGTTAAAGCTTGGTCTTCTATGCTTTGGGTGATTCACTTCTAGCTGCTCTGGATTTTGCTCGACTTCATTTGAACTTAGATTACATGGTTCATTGAAAGTCTTTGTGTTTCTCCTTGCTTGGATAGTTCATCTTGGTGTTTCAAGATTGGTTCTATTTCATTGAGTGAACTTGGATTGTGTATACTTGTGAATATCTCTTAAGATTTGTTTAAATGCATCATGCCATCTTAAAGGAAAGAAAAACAAAAGATCTTTTGCATCATATTAGTTAGCGTTTATTGTTATTTGTTGCTATTAAAAAGAAAAAATTTCATTTCTTGTTATTAGCCGCATCAGGATCTTTGTTGTTTGCTGAGTGATCATTTCGTTTGTGTAAAGATCTCAACCCTCCTGTAGATAGAATTCATCGAATGAAATGATATAGTTTTGGCATGTAGTTTGCATCTAAGAAGCTTTTGAGATATCACATACGGTAGGACCAAAAAACTGAAACATAATTGAAGATAAACTTTAAAATAAACTCAATGAACATAACAACGCATTGGAACCTAACGCAAACATTCTAGAGGTCTAGGTTAGAGACGTGTTCCGGCGTCTTTAAACCTGGTAGCTTACCGTTGAGTGGTTGGGTGATTCCTCCACGGTGAAACGATAGGTGCCAATACGGACTGAGCTCCCACGTACCGTCGCGTATATACGGGAGACCCCACTAGGCTATCATCCTTTATCCATAGGAAGCCGAGTCTGCCGCCTTACAAGCCGTAATGCACTGAACACAGCATTCGGGAAGATTGACTGCAGTACGGGAAGTCCTTGGTTTTCATCTGATTGCCGAGGTGTATAAGCAGTTTTACGGATTGTTTGGTAAACCTCTTGCCTAGTTTTCCAGAGCAGTCACTTTTGATCCTTTTCGGACTCCCTAAAAGAAAAGGTGCCTGTGAGCGTCTTGTCACTTCGTGCTCATTAAATATTCGAAGGAGACTAGAGTCATCTTTTGTCCTTTTCTCGACTCTTAAAACATGAAAAGGTCAAGTTGTGTCTTTGCGTCCTAAAATTTATCTGGCTACGATAACATCTACCCAATTAGATTTTGTTTGCGTTAGCTTGAGTAGGATTATTTCTCATTCAATGGCATCCTTCCCTGAGCCCACCGGCCAAGGTGTGCCCCCTGATGGAAAACCTCGTCCATTTCCTGCTGTTGGAAATGTCGGTGTTCAGTATATCGCAACTTTGTCTTTGCCTGGGTTAACCATCGGTTTGCCCGTATGGTTGTTTTCAAACTCGGTGGTCTCGAGTGTGATAACTTCTGCTCCGCCACCACCTCCTCCACCCGAACAACGTCATGCTGATTCCAAGGTGGACCCTTTCCCTTCTTCGCCTATTGCTGCGTCCTCATCTTCTACTTCGCCTGGTGAAACTCTGGATTCAAATAACCAGGTGGCTAAGAAGAAGACAAAGAAGAAGAAAACTCCTAAACCAGAGGTTACAGGTATAACCCAAGTCGAGCCACCTTGTGCTCCTCCGCGGAAGGTCAAATTTCCTTGTAAGTTGTGCAAGGAAGACCACCTTCTCCGCGATTGTCCTGGCATTTCCAGGGTTTTAGAGGAATGGTCTCACGATCCGGACCGCCCTGCATCGTCCTCTGTAGATCATGGCGATGTTACCTTATCACCTGGAAATGGTAAGGGAAAACAGAAGGTTCGAATCCCTTGTAAACTTTGTGATGGCAATCATCCCCTTCACCTTTGCCCATTCATGGATAGAGCCTCTATTGTATTGAAAAGTCTTACAGCTCCCTCAACCCAACTTCCTACTGGTTATCAACGTCTTTCTGCAATTGCAGAACGTTCCCCTGCTGACAAAGAAATCAACCAAGATTCCTCTCTTGTCCAGCCTTCTCTTCCCGAACCTGGCTGTGCTCAGCCTGTTCCAGACCAGTCCCTGGTCGGAAAGAGTGTTGATTTACGTTCATCATCTATGCACCACTTTGTTCCGGGAGTGTTTATCATCAAGGATGAACCATCTGAATCCAAACCAGACGAAAGTCCAAAGGTCCAGATGACAGTTGACCCGGTCTTTCAAAAGGTCCAGATGACAGTTGACCCGGTTTTGCCTTCAGAAGTTCCATCCTCAGATGATATTATCACTGTAAAGAATGAAGACCACACCGTCCAAATTCTATTCATAAACACAGACTCTTATGATCAAGTGAGCATCCCTCTCATTCCTTCGCAGCAGGAAGGAAGTTCATCAGAGTCATATCCGGCCGTTTATCCGGTCCCACCTCCAAGC
Source organism: Pinus tabuliformis (assembly GCA_031772625.1). Lineage (NCBI taxonomy): Eukaryota > Viridiplantae > Streptophyta > Pinopsida > Pinales > Pinaceae > Pinus > Pinus tabuliformis. The sequence continues at coordinate 99,350,313 of CM062814.1, forward strand.
AACCTAGTTGTTTCCTTCAATTGGGATCAACTAGGCAACCCCCGGTTACCAGCTTCCATACCATTTCGAATTATAGTTCAAGTCTACCAAATGTTTATGGTCGGTACCATTATTGATGAGGGATCTCCTGTGAGCATCCTTTCTTCAACAGCTTGGGAAGCACTTGGTTCGCCACTGCTTGTGCCTGAGATGAGAAACCTTACAGGTTTTCATCGAGAAACCATTCGACCTTTAGGAATTCTTCCCAATGTCCCTATCACATTAGAAGGGAAGACCGTTCAAATGGGCATCATGGTAGTCCAAGGTCCGTTAGATTACAATCTACTCCTTGGGCGAGACTATATTTATCGCACACGCGCAATTGTGTCCTCACTCTTCAGAGTGATGTGTTTTCCGCATGAAGGAAGGACGATCAAGATCGTAGACCAACTTTCGTTCCCCAGTTCACACTTCACATATAGTCATCTACCATTCCTAAATGGTCTTATTTCCACAGGAAATGCCTCAACATCCAGTCTGTCATCCTGATGACGGACAGCTGACCCGGGCGCGTGACTGAAGCTCGGGGGGCATGCATCCTCCTTTTCAAAATCGAGTCTTTCCAAGTGAACCTTCATTCCATCCACTCCGTGAATGCCATGAAGCTTGGGGGGCATGTACCTCGATTTGCATTATCATGCTGGGGGCATGCAAATTTATAGCAAGCATAGTTTTTCGTTTCAAGCTTGTGTAAACATGAAACCGAATCCAAGCAAAGTTCTCCATGGTTCAAGCTTGTGCAAAAATGAACCCATACCTGATTTACATCCCGTGATTGCCTTTTATCTGCTAAATTCTGCTAGATGAGCCTTGGTTGTTTCATTCCATCGCCACCATCTCTTTGGCCGACCATATGCTTTCACTTGGTTGTTTATCCTTTCCTGAGGAACCGCAGCGATGAGTGGTTTTATTAGCCAGCTTCTTGACCATTACATGTTTTGAGCAGTTCCACCATTGCCGGAACCAGTTGCTACCCTTTATACCACTCGTTCCTCTAGGACGAGTCTCCTTTAAGCTCT